>OX155896.1:50604723-51804723 GCA_944588485.1 Phosphuga atrata | reverse complement strand
GCACAAATATATTTCCTAAGCAATGATGCATTTTAGTTCGCCGGAACGTCGATAAATCTGCTCAAAAGAGCATAATACATGTCCAATTTACTCCATGAGAGGGACGAGTTGCAGTAGTATCAATATTAAACTAAAACTAAACCAGATCATTTAATTACTTCTTTTTACTTTAATTGTGTGCATATTTGCTGGCATTAATAACAGATAAAGGATCAAGAGAATGGTTGCGACTGTTAATATGTGCTATTCCATACTTTCGTATTTCATACATATTATATAACTTGTGAAGTTATATAAAAATTTCCTTCCCACAAAAACTCTTATAAATTCAATCACTACTCATTATGTAATCCACTTGAAAATGACCTTCAACAGTCGAAACTCGATCCATGTAAAGTGTTTGTATTTAAATAACTTTACAAGTTATATAATATTTTTACTAAATTAGTGCTAAAAACATAGTAAATCTCTCAATTCAGAGTAAAGGCGGGATTCCACTGAGGCAACTTTTTAGGCAACATGTAGCATGCGGCATTGATGCATTCTACTCAAGTCTTTCTCTCGACAAGTTTGAACGTGTCGAACAGTGTCGTCGCTATCCAAAGCAATCGGATCGGGCGATTTGTAGTACGCGACATGGAATGGAATAATTAAAGAACCACAACATTCATTGAATATTACCATAATTCACCCGCATTGTGGAATAATAAAATCAGTGAATATAAGGACAATAAAATTATAGATGACAAGTTGAAGGAGTTGACAATTAAATATAAATATCAGATATCCAAAACAGATCTATAGGTGATGTATAGTTATCACCCGTAGCCAAATATCTCAATGTCACTAATAACCTCAAACGAGGTGGTATTGCATCACGAAAGTTGGTCTATTTTACATGCACTCATTCGTGTAAAATTTCGAAATAAAGCTTCATCATCAGCAAGCAAGTTGTTGTATAAATTATATTGTGTTTCGTCAACATCAACATATAGTTGACTTGTCCACCACCGTGGTGACCTTTTTTCTTCAAAGCTATTACCAAATATGCAGCTGCCGTAACTTTCCATAAAAACATGCTGCAACAAACCGAACTTGAACATAGACGACAAAGCGCATGCGATGTGGGGAGACAAATTCGGTATGCAACATTATTAAATTTTGTGCCACATAGTCGCTCACCTATAATCTGGCAACACTAGGAAACATGTATCATGCCATATGTTGTTCATTCTTGCCTCAGTGGAATCCCGTCTTAAGATAAAGGATCGATTACAACGATCGAGTTTACTAGCTACTAGTCGAGGAATTCACTATCCGCTAGTAAACTCGCTCAGTGTAGCAAGCTAGCCAGTCGATTGAAATTAATCTGCCGTGAAAGGCAACTTTACTCGCTAATCGCTGGCAAGTGGACTTTGTAGCTAGTAAACTATTTATAATAGTGGCTAGCTGGAATATAAGCTAGTTGCAAGTGTGAAAAAAAAGTATTCATAATAGCTGGTTTCCATTTGCTAGTTAGCTTCTGAGCGCCTGGAATGTTTTGTGTTTCGTCTTCACTATGGCGCTTACTGACTCGTCAGCTAGTTGTTAGTAAACTCGCTCAATGTAATTGACCCATAAAGAGCAAGGGTCACAATTAACAACAATGGTTAATGTTTTTAGTCGTCTGCAAAAATTTTAAATAAATAAACAAAAGAATCTTTATATAATTTCATGAAATAATTCAAAATAATTGATGATGATAGTGTAGATAATAGTTATCAGGATTAGGATGATGCATTAAATAAAAGAGACTTTATATAAATTCACGAAATAATTTTATAACCATCGTCGGCAGCATCATACACATGCTGTGTGATCGGACATTTAAGTATTAACCTAAATTTTGTTTTGTATTTGTACATTATACAGAGTGTTTGAAATGTGATAGCAACACATTAACACACATGCTGTGTGATCCGCCATTAAAGTGTTAACCTGAACTTTGTTTTGTAATTGTACATTATATTGAGTGTTTAAAATGTGAAACGTGATAAGTAGATTTAGAAAAACAAAACAAAATTCAACAAAAAGTACAGAAATAAAAATAAGATTTTCAATGAAACTCTCTAGAGATCAATGCTAAGATAATTGCACTTCATGCAGCTCTTTAGCAGTCGATCTAAAAGTGGCGATTCCGCAGAAAGTTCTTCAGAAGTTCTCTTGTTCAGCCATATCTAATTTACGGCATGTCTAAGGTCATCCTAATCTTGTTATGGATGGTTTGCAGTCGGCCGAGAGCCAAGCCCAAACGTGAAAGATCGTTGCGAAATTTAAAACGTGCACTCCGAGATCCGCCGGTGCGATCGGTCGCGAAAATAAGGGACATTTGTCACAAGGGGATCTATATTACGGTCCGGAGTGGATAACGAGCGGATTTTTTTACGCGCCGCATACAAATTCTCGCAACGGGACAAGTTCAGTCTCATTTTATTTCTACTACGTATGTTAAACCACCAATTGCAATAATAGTCAAATACTCTATACGTACACTTTATATATCATTTCATCTTATATTTAAATAATATATTCATTTAACATTCATTCATACAAAATTTTGTTATAATAAATATTATAATAAAAATTCTGTTATTAAACAACAAAAGTTTAAAGGAATAAAGTAATAAAAACAACAAAGAAATGAGTAGGTACCGGATTAAAAATTCATCTTTATCTTTAGTCGCTGTGCAAAATTCTGAATAAGAGTTCGTATTGTAGGCGAACAACAAACTAAACGCAAGCGAAATGATTTTAAATCCAAGTGAGGAATTTTATTAAGGAAACTTATGATATTGAGAAATAGAGGAACAAAGGTGACGAGATTCGCATTACAAAAGAGCATTCAAATTTCATAATCATAATATATTATTTCAGCTAAAAGACTCGGAGAGTCAAATATAAAATTCGTTTATTTAGAACCTCCTTTGTAAAAAAAATCATATATTTTTATCCAATTTAAAAGAATTTCTTCATGGTTTAGTAAAAGAACTCACCGAATACAAAATACCCCTGGTGTTTTAGTTATTCATTTAATAATTTAATAATCTTCTGGATTTTCATAACACTGGGCGTTGGGCGTCAATACATTCAGCCATAAAGATATTTTAATGTAAGCTTTTAATATAATGCGTATGGTAAAATATTTTCCAAAAATCTTGGATAATCTTGTCTTAATTTGTTGCAAACATTTTAATCTATCAGATTTATAGAATATCTACTTTGTAATATACTCTATATCAGCAGTAGGCGACCTATACTACGCTTGGCACTAGACAGCACGTGAAGATATTTAAGTCGCACAGCAGATATACTGACTAGTATTCGAGTTTTGTATATTTATTTTTTACAAATAATGCTTATAAATTTTTCTAAGGTTGCATGAGTAATAGTCATGTAATAATAATAATATATAATAGTATATTTTGCAACGAGAGCGGTAAGTTGTCAATATGTCACGAGAGCGAAACTCTAGCACATTCGCTAGAGAGGGCAATTGACAATACCGCCCGTGTTTCAGATAATATTTTTTATTACTCATGCGAGGGGAGGTATCTTAAGTTTCGGATCCAGGAGCAGGGGCCATCCAAAAAAAATGTATCAAAAATGAAGAATCTGCTTTTTCAATTATCTCCGGTGATGTGGATTCGTCTTAAAAACCCTTCTCAGTCTCCGGTATCACGATAGAATTTACTCTCATTTTAAAACGTTCTCTTTCATTTTAATTTTTATTTTGTAATAAAACAAATTTCTGTCACTTTCAGATCACTTTTTTCATTTTGTCTTGATTGTGTTTATTTTATTTATTTAATTGTTATTTTTAATGTAACTCTTAGCTAATTTATATTGAATATTTGCGTGCGTTACCCAAGTTATGTGGTAATACAACCAAAAATCGCATTTGTCGCACTAGAAAACGTGCGCCGAGATAGTACTATTAACGCATGAGTATTGAAAAATATTTATGAATTTACAAATATTAAGTAAAAGTTCTATGCGTTTTTTTCGCTTAAATGCTGTTTCAGACCGACGCGGAGAGTTTGACATTGCGTCGCGAAATTTCCGCAGCGAAAAATTCGCTAGTGGCGCGGCATCGAAATGGTCGTGCCCATACCAAAACGCGTACCAAAATACCAAATAACCATACCAAATACATTTTTAGGTGTATAGTCAGGAGTTCCTCAGAGGAAGAAGCTCTGCTATTATTAGTATTGACCACAGAAGAAACAAATCGGTCAGTTTGTTATTTTTTATTTATTTTTAATTTCTTATTTTTAATTTCAAAACACAGCGACAGCGAAACTAATCGCGCATGCAGCGTTCTTGTCTTGAGACGCTGCAATCGTGCCGGTTGATCTAAACATGTACATAAACCGCCACGTCAAACAGTCCACTGCGATAACGCACCGGTCATGGCACCGAAACTTCTGCGTCGGTCTGTAAGCTCCTTAAAATATAGTATTAGGGTTTAGGAACAGGATTAGGGTATTAGATTTTAGGAAAATATAAAATATAGGATAGGATATAGGAAAATATAGGAAATAGGATTTTGGAAGATATTGTACGACTCCATTTTTGCAAAAAAACCTTCCAGAGAACTGCGAAATTGTGGCTCATGCGGACGACACTATGCTGCTAGTTAGAAGCAACTCGATTACAGAGCTTAAACAAAAGGGAAATCAGGCCTTGGTATCTCTGCGTCAATGGTCATTGGAATGCAAACTTAAATTTAATGCCGCTAAGACCGAGGCTCTATTTTTCGGAAAAGCGCCCAATCAAAGAAGGCCGGTATTCACAATTGCAAGAGAAAAAATTAAATGCCAAGATTCTATTAAATATCTTGGTGTATGTATAGACAGGTGTTTAAACTTTAAAGAACACATTAAATAATCTTGTGGTAAGGCGAAACAATGGAGTTTCAGAATTCGCAACGTTTCGAGAAAGAAATGGGGCCTGAATAGATCGGCCATAGCAGACATTTACAAGGGGGCTTTTGAACAGGCACTTTTGTATGGAGTCTCAATTTGGCACAAGTCCTGTAAAACAAAAGAGAATTTGAAATTTCTGAGCGTACGTCTAACGTCTATGTACGATTCCTGCTGCCAAAGCCTATCGCACCGTATCAACAGAGGCAGCCTGTGTTATTTCAGGACTTCTTCCAATCGACATCCGGGTAAAAGCAAGTTGCACTAAACCTCACTATGCATGACATGGACGAAGCAAGGTTTAGAGAACTAACGGGTTTAAGTGCCTCTCCAAACCAGATCGAACTCTTTCAGGAACTCTTTCATCCCTCGGATATTGGACACCTAAGATCTCAATATCTAAAAATGGAAAGGGATCAGCTTTTGTGGTTTACAAGGAAGGGAATGAAACATACTACGCAACATTCCGACTGGAGAGCTACTGCACAGCATTCCAAGCGGAACTTTTTGCACTAAAGAGAGGGCTACAATACATTCAAATCAATACCGACAACGCAGATGGTTATTCAATAATTTGTAATAGTCGTGCAGTGCTTGACGCCCTGAAAAACATGACGAGGCCTACCGAACTAGTCGTAGAGACATGGGAAGTGGTAAGACAATTTTCTGAGAGGGTAAAGCTACAATGGCATTGGGAAAAATCATATGCTGGAGTCGCTGGAAACGAGCGAGCTGGTAGCTTGGCAAATCAGGCGTCAGAAAACGTATGTAACATACCCATCTCATTCAACAAGATACCCAGCCAATCGATCAAGTCCAGACTGAGTTCATATTTCCAAGAAGAATGGCAAACAAGATGGGATGCTTCGAAAACAGGCATATGGAAATATAAAATATGAGACCAAAATATTCATTCCATCAGTTCATAACTGGCTTAAAATGGGCATCGCCTTATCACATAGAGCTGTCCAATTAATTACAGGGCACGACAATCTCCAGGCCTGTCTACACAGATTCGGAAGAAGAGATTCACCATTATGCCTATGTGGAGAAGAAGACACAGCAGCACATGTATTATTCAAGTGCCCATTCACTAACCAATGGAGAACTCAGACCGAAAGAATAATGAATCGGGTTGGACTTACGTGGCCACAAAATGAAGAAGTCGTAACAAGGGCCGCGAAAAACAAAAAATGGTGGCAACTTTTTGATCAAAGAACCAAACAACTTCAGAGACTCGATCATAACAATTGATTTGATCACGACCTTAAGTCAAACTTAACTTTTGCTTTAAATTGTAAACAATAATATATGTAAATGTAAGACAACTAGCTAATGTAAATGTAATATGAAAAGCTAATGTAAATACAATGTAAATAGTTATGAAACCAGCATAGTGTTCATCTGGACGGAGTGCTGGTCACATAAGTCACTCTTATGTAAATAAACTAATAAGCTGTAAGCTCCTTAATTTCGGCGATGAATATCTTTTGTCCATTTTGGCAATTTAATAACTTCGCGATTGAAGAAGTCTTTGTCCTTATTTATAAAACACTTCACCAACTCATTTTCACAAGCCTCTCTTGATGTCAATTTGATACCACAAAATCTGGAATGCTTGAAATGGTAATAATGCCTTGGTGCCAGGTCTGGACTATACGTGCGTTATAACCTCCAAACTCTCCGAGTTTCTGACGCGTCGTTAAAGATGTGTGCAGCCTGTTGTTATATTTATAAAACATAACACCTTTCCTATTGACCAATTTTGTGCGCTTCTGGCCAATTGCCTGCTTCAATCTGGTCAGTTGTTGACAGTAGATGGCCGAATTGAATGTTTGACGCGATGGGAACAGCTCATAGTGCATAATTCCCTTACAATTCCACAAACACACAACAAACCTTCTTGGCCGTTGATCTAGACTTGGCGATATTTTGTGCCGGCTCACCGCGACCGTATCATTATCTGTGATAATGACCTATTTTTCATCACTAGTCAATATTCGCTTAAAAAATGTCTCGTTTTCGTTATGTTTCAGCAAAAAAACACAGACATCAATTCGGTTCAAAAGGTTCTTCTGTGTCAATTCGAGTGGCACCCATATATTTAACTTCTTCTTGAAACCAACCTTATGTAAGTGATCCCAAATAGTTTTCTAGCTAATCTTCAGTTTCGGAGCAGTAGAATATGTGCTTATATGGCAGTTTAACTTGACGATTTTCATAATTTCATCGATATTTTTGACGATTGGCCTACAGGTTTGCGTTTCATCTACGACGTCCACATTAAACAGCACACAATTGCTTTGCTCGCTTGTTTTGCCTTTTTTAATTTGGTCGTAGTACTACTGAAGAATGTATCGAATTTTCATTTAAATTTTTTTTAACTCTATTTAGAAACACTAGAAGGCACAACTACACCAAACATAAGACTGACAAAACAAAACTGATCACACCAAACACAAGACTGATACTGAACTGAAGTGTAAAGTAACATAGAAATTGGCGTATAATATGAGACGATGCGATGTTTACATTGCCAGATATGGGTTCCTAAAGACATCATTTTTACTTCGCCATTGTTATATTGTAGCGCTATTTAAATGGACCTTTATGATTATTCTTCGTTTAGGTCATCTAGGACAACGTTAAGTCTTGTTACAGTTGGCAGTTTGTGTCGTTTCCTTCTGAGCCCACAATTCCCTCATTCTCTGTGGACAGCTTGCGCTCCGCTGTCCAGGTGGTACCTTGTCTTCTTTTTGGTTCATCTCAATTTATCCCATGCGTCCATATCTTTTTGCGGAAAAAATTTCTATTGAAGGTGTGGTTTTAGATGCAGTATTTTGAGGTCTTCTTTGGTATTTCCAAACCAGGGCATTGTGGTATTGTATTTGGAGTAAGAAAAAAGAAAAATCTGTTTTGTCAGCCTGCTTCCGTCCATTCGTTTGAGATGACCATAATACCGTGCCCGCCTCTTACGGATCGTTTCTGTAATTTTCTCAATTTTACTGTAGACTTATCTGTTGTGTTTTTTTATGATGGATTCCATTCTTGTAATTCGATCCCATTACACCCAAAACGATTTTTTCTTCTCTAGTTCATCGAGGAGTCCTTTGTTAGTATTTAGAAATAGGGTTTCGGCTGCATACATAACTACTGGCTTCAGATCAGTTTCGTGATGATTGAGTTTGGTATTTTTGGACAGGCATTAGTTTGAGCGCTACGTATGATAGGCTATTCCGAGTTTGACTACCCGTTCCTTAAGTGCTTCTTTGTCCAGTCCATTTTTCATGATGGTCTCTCCAAGGTACTTAAATGTTTCCACTAGGTTGATCCTCCCGTATTTTGTCTGGAGTTTTGCTGGGGCATCTTTGATGTTGGTCATAACTTCTGTTTTTTCAAATGATATCTGCAAGCCAGTTTGTATCGCGATTTCTTTTAGAAGATCGATTTGCATCCTAGTTTCTATGTCGTTTGACAGAATGGCGATGTCATCAGCGAATGCTAGACTCAACCACAATCCCCTTGGATTTTGTTCCCATTTTTATAGGGCTATACTCAGTTTCTAATAATTGTGTTCGCCAGCTCCTAATGATCTTTTCGAGAACGCAGTTGAGAGGCATTGTTGCTCGTTACCTTGTCTGACTCCCGTTTTGACTTCAAAAGAGTCCGATAGACATCCTAGAAAATTTACTTTGGATTTTGTTTCAGATAGGTGGCTCTAATTAGTGCTAGCAGTTTCAGGTCAACCCCAAATTCGTTGAGGATGTTGAGCAGAACGCCACAGTCTATTGAATCATAGGCCTTTTTAACATCCACAAAGACCAACACTAACGGTTTGGACCTGAGATTGCAATATCTGATGATCGGTTTGAGGTTATGGATCTGTTCGAAAGTTGAACGACCCTTTCTGAACCCCCGTTGGTATTCGCTTTTTTTATTTGTTATTTTCTTCATATTTCAAATTTGGTATATTATATAGGAAGCCAAATAAGTCATTATGTTTCTCTAGCTGTTTAAATCTCTCCTGAATTGAAATTATACCTTGGTCTACTATTTGTAAAAAGTATTCTCGATAAAAGTTAATTTCAGGATCGTTAACTCGAGAATCTTCTCCTTTGGAATCAAAATGACGTTTCCTTTTTCTAATTCTCTTTTTCTTAAATTCTGGAGGAATATTACTTTTTTCACATAATTTTTCAGCTTCGAATTTTGATTCCGCAAAATCAACATTTCAAAAGTGTTTCAAAAAGTTTTCCAAGTCCTTCAAAAGAGGAACTGCTGTCGAAGGATCGGTCTTTAGGTTTTGTAAACTTTTACTAACGGTATTTACGTTCAACAATATGTTATACCAAATGATAATTGGCAGCACAAATTCAAAATTCATTTCGTGTTCGTACAATGTTATTGATTCGCTTTTTATTTTGGAATCATTTTTTGTTTCGCTTATTTGAACATTTGTTTGCCATTGGAACAGTCGAAATCATGCCTCCTAATAATAAATTTAAAGTAACATGGCAAACATGGCACAAAAAATGCCAATGGATTTTCTTACAAAATTCTTGCTTGAACTCCTTGTTTTTTACCAACCATGTTCGCCCCATTGTCATATTCGCCACATTGGCTAATTTCGTTTTTAACATAGTTAAATCAAAACTCGCAGTTCTCAAATAAATTGGTGTAAAACCAATCAAATATTCCTTAATTTCGATCCTTTTCATTTTCACAAGGCAATTGAACAATTCGAATTATAAAAGTTACAATAAGGCCATTAAAACAGAAAAATAAAACTACAATTTTAGTTAAACAATAAGTTTTAAAAGTTAACTTCTCATTTATTATTACACATCTTTGACGTTTGCAAACGGTTTCAAATAGTCTGTATTGTTGATTAAAATAAGGTGGCTCTGTGGGCCCCCCTAGCCCGTGGGCCCCGGGCATTTGCCCGATTGACCGACGCTACTGACTACATAGTTTAAACTAATTCACCTAATCTTACTTTTAACTCTTGGATTAGCCTTTTCGTTTTAATATAAATATTTTTCAGTTTGGTCTTTTCTAATTTTGTTTACTTGATATGTTTAAGAACTTTTGTAGAATATCCAATAATCTTATATCGAGTTGTTATTATTGTGATGTATAGTTTTACCTCTTTCATCAATCAAATCGAATGTTTTCTATACTTCCTTGCCGACTCTTCCCATCTATTTTCTCCGTAGTAGTTTTTTCCCTAAAGTATAAAAATGTTTTTGTATAAAAATATACAAAACGAATTGTTTAATCAATCAGGACACAACCATAAATATAATACATTGGTAATATACAAAAAATACAAAAGAAGTGAGAAAAAGGTAGTAAATACATTTATCAATATATATCATAACAAATCATAATGTGACAACTAATACAGGACAAAAGTCCTGTATTAATAAACACATTCTGATTTGTTGTCAATCTCAATAAAAAACAATTTTGTTTCGCGTGTAAAAAATTTTGTAGTGCCAGGAAATTGTTTTTCTTACCAAAATATTGTTTTTAATATATAGTGATGTGATATATGTTTTCGTGTGTTTGATGGATGGATGTCAAAATGAAATTCAATCCGGAGGGGAGACTTGTATAATAAAATGTGGATTTGCCGACTGACGAATACAATGTGGCCGCATTATTGCGGCCACGTGAAACAATCAAATTTCATTTTTGATAAGTTCAATTTATTTAACGGAAAAATATCCCTCCCGGCAATTTTATTTGCTGTGGCGTCGATCAAATATTATAATACCAGAAACACGAAATAAAACTCGAAAATAAAATAGATTTAACAATTAAATTATTTGCGTTCCATTTATAATGGAAGCTTTTTAGTTTTGTATATTTTTATGAATCTAAACAACATTGCAGAAAATAGAAAATAGTAATTTAATAAGTTAATTTTCACCATTTAGAAGGTTGAATTATTCTTATGTATTTTAAATACGCTAAAATATTACTTTCATAAATATATATATATATATATATATATATATATATATATATATATATATATATATATATATATATATATATATATATATATATATATATATATATTTATATATATATATATTGAAATGGTCGGTCGTTCCGAAATTGAATTATTCACAATCTCTGAGACTGATCTTGACTTATAGACCCGCTTTAATATGAAAGCTTTACCCGGGAAATGAATATCATGGGGCCGCATTTTTACCCCTCACCCCCAAACCGCAATGATTCAAGACTCGAATTTATAAACCTCAAAAACGTTCAGCACTTCATAAACTCTTAGAAAACAAAATCAAATTGGACGTTTTCTTCATGCTTAATCTAATTATATTCGGTATTGTAAAAGTAATCGCATTATTCCATCCTGTTATTGTGTTTTATATTTCCTTTGCTAATAACCATCACGTTGGAGATGAAATCTCGGCTGTAAAACATTACTATATAGAGCTGTAAAATTGCTACATATAAAACTAACAGAACAGATGGTTCTATTTACTACGAAACGTCTATAAATAGCTCTTAAAAGGAAATGGGAAAAATACAATAACTTCCCGTGTACGTTGATTAATTTTTTTTTACGAAACTTTAAAAAGATAATTTATGTCTTTTTATATAAACTTTTATCTTTAAATCTTCATAAAATGTAACAGCTTTCTTAGCTCAGTTAAATATTCTTTGTTCAAATGAACAATTTGTTTAGTCTTGTTCCAACGCATATTAAATCATCACTTTTTTTAATTTATCTATTACTTTTTAATATCATATATACATTTTAAAAAAATACATTACAATACGAGCCATCATAGATTAGAAATTACAAATTATCGGAACAGGTTCTTCCTCGTTACCTGTTTGCTCTTTCCATATTTTCATCCTTCTAAACAATTAGAATCCATTTCCACTTTCCTCCATACACTTTTTCCATTTTCGTCCTAGCCTTTTCTCTTGTTCCTTCTATTTGTCCATGTATCATCTCCTGTCCTACATACTCTACACTTTCTATATTCTTCACTCATCCAATATTTCCTTCCACGCTCTTCACTTTCACAACTAATGCTTGCTAGTATGATCTGCGCGTCTCACTCTCTACTTGTGTTTATATATGTTAGTAAATTCGTTTATATATGTTCGTAATGTTTATATATGTTCGCAAATATATATGTACGTAATTGCCTTACAACTCGAGTTATGTACTATATTTTATCCCACAAGGCCACACTAATTTGTTTCTGTTTAATAAGAAAAATATGTTTGATGTGACAATTTTATTTCTTATGAGGTACATTATTTAAAATTATAATAAACAAACAGTTGTATTTCCATATATAACTGTTACTCGACAATATTTAAGAAATGAAAAGAAATATATTCTTAATGGTAACATGCCTATTTACTTATTGTACTTATTTGGGTTAAACAGGAATAAGAGTGCTCATAGATATGGGCAACCCAATGTACGCAATGTCAATTTCCGTTAGTTTGAATTGTGGCACGGGAGGCACTGAACTTATGACCACGTAGTAGCAGCTGTCAACCAATCAACGAATCGTAAACGAAACGCAAGTATATGTTATCAATCAAAACTTATCATTAATCGCGGACTGTTACATACGTGTGTGTTATGATGTATTTACATAGTCTACGAACTGTACAATAATGGGCATTTACAATAGTCTCTCTCTCTCTTAGTTCCTGTTTCCCTCAGTGGGGCATAGGGCTTCTACCAATTGTCGCCATCTGACTCTATTTCGAGCCATGACCTTCAACTCATTCCACGATTTGCCGTTGGAGTTGATTTCGGCTTCAATTGTCTCATGTATTGTTGTCGCCATGTTGTTTTTGGCCTTCCTCTCTTTCGCTTACTGCCTTGGGGATGCCAGTCCAATGCTTGTTTTGCAATGTTTTGTGGATTGCGCCGTAGGGTGTGTCCAATCTAGTTCCACTTTCTTCTCTTTATTTCAACGTCTACTGGAAGTTGGTTTGTAGAACGAAGCAGATCGTGGTTCGATATCACTTCAGGCCATCGGATTCTAAGGATCCGTCTCAAACACCAGTTTGCGAAAACTTGCAGTTTGTTTGTGCTGCTTTTATTTACTTTCCACGTCTCACTGCCGTAGAACAGGATGGATTTGACGTCACTATTATATAGTTTGAGTTTCGTTTTACGGGAGAGTATTGAAGAGCTCCAAACGTTATTCAGTTGTGCGAACGCTCCCTTCGCTTTGTTGATTATTCTGGCGATGTCTAGTCGGCCCCTCCATCCACTGCTTTGATGCTGCCCAAGTAGCAGAACTGTTCGCATCTTTTTACTGTTACGTCGCTTACTTGTATGTCCCTGCTAGTGGTAGCGCCAATCCGCATATCCTCTGTTTTTTTGGTGTTTATGTGCAGGCCTATCTCTTTAGCTTCTTGTTGTAGCTTAGCTGTTTTGTCCAACATGTCGGTGAGTGTATGGGACATGATATATCATCGACGTAGTCGAGATCTTCTAGCCTGCTTGATAGTCTCCAGCGTATTCCTCGAGGCTGTATTGTAACGCTCGTCATGACCTCGTCTAGTACTATTAGCAATAAAAGCGGGGACAACAACCAACCCTGTCGGACACCAGCAGACACTTTGACCGCTTCTGAGAGATTCCCTTCGAGTACCACGTTGCAAGAGTAGTCCGCATACGATGCTTTTATGATGTTTACTATTATAATTTGCAATAGTGGTCGCAGATAAAATACAAGACCAGACATTGCCAGACATTGAAATTAGTGCAGGATCTGGTCAAGGAAAAAAGGAAAAAACCGAATAAAAAATACGTCATTCTGGTAACACTAGACGTACAGAATGCTTTCAACTCGGCCTCCTGATCGGAAAACATCAGATCGCTACAAGAAAGGCAGATATGACAATACCTGGTGAACGTGATATGTAGCTATTTCGGAAACCGGAAAATGCTCTTAGGTGAACAGCATAGTCTTGAAATGACATGCGGGGTTCCACAGTGTTCAGCAATAGGCCCCACACTCTGGAACCTGTTCTACTATGACATACTTAGAGAACTAATGCCATACGAAGCCACACTGATAGGTTACGCAGATGACCTGGCACTTGTAGCGAGTGGAGACAACAAAGAAAATATGGATAGAGACACCAGCTATAAAAAAAGATCTAAAGATGGATGGAAGGTAGGCAACTACAACTACTGGCCGACAAGAAGAAATTAAAAATCATCTCCATGAAAATAGGCGAGACAGCGATAACCAACAAACCCAAGCTACAATATCTAGGTATCACCTTTGGACATAATATGAATATGGGAGCCCACATAACTAGAGTAACGGAGAAGGCAGATGGGACTATAGCCTCACTGGCACGAAAAATGCCGACACAAGAGGTGCAAGACAGGGAGCTAGAAAAGTGGTATACAGCGTGGTAAACTGTATACTCCGCTACGGAACAACGGCGTGGCCTGAGTGGGCCGTGGAAACTAAATATAGAAGAATTCTTGAAAAGACACAACGAAAGGCAGCCCTCAAGATTTTGTGTGTCTATATAATGGTATCCACAAAGGCCATACAGGTGATTGCAGGCACGACACCAATCCAACTGCTGGTACTAGAGCGTACCTACGATAAGGCAGAGAACAAAAAGAAGAAATACTAAGGGCCAAGGAGGCTACTCTAAAGAAGTGGGAAGAAGAATAGTCGCAGGATAGTACTACCACAAAGTGGACGAAGGAATTAATTCCCGAACTAAAGCCATGGATTCAAAGAGAACACAGAGAAGTGGAATACCACCCCTCCCAGTTATGTAGCGGACATGGCTGTTTTAATAGCTATCTATTTAGATTTAAATTAGTCACAAGTGAAGAGTGCAGATATTGCGGTTAACGAGATACGCCGGAGCACACGGTCCTGTGGTGTTACAGGTGGCACACTGTATGAGAAGAATCCGTAGACAAAGTAGCGGAACAACTCACAAAGAACAACATAATAAAATTGATGTTAGAAAGCCAGGACAAATGAGATGCAATAGAAGGAGCAATCAAGGAAATAATCCAAAAGAAGGAGGAGGAAGAAAGGTAAAGATGAAAGAATTTGTTGATCTCAGCGTAGTCATGCTTTAAGGCAATTTCACTGATTTCCATGTAACCGAAGAGGGATTTTTAGTGGGTAAACCTATCCCGACTATCTGGATGGGGAGTCCCATACTCTCCAGGGAAATATCGAGGTTGTACGTAAAGTATTTCCCGCTCCTCCGAGAAAGAAAAAATGCCAGACACTACCAGACAAGATCAGACAAGACTAGACAAGACCAGACAATACCAAACATGACCAGGCAACAACATACAAGATCAGACAATGCCAGACAAGACCAGACAAGAGCAGACAAGACCACACAAAACCAAACAAGACCAGACCAGATCAGACAAGACCATACAAGTAAATACAAGATCAGACAAGACAGTACCAAACAAGACCAGACAAGGCCAAAGAGAACCAGAAAGGACCAGACAATACCAGATTTTTATTAATGTATCTGTATTTGTGTCATTTTTTTCGAATGATTTTCATGGAAAGATTTCTTTAATTTTCATCAATGTACACTTGTCTAATTCTATACGAGTAATAATAACATTTATAGAATTTGGAATACCAGACAAGACGAGACAAGACCAGACAAACCAGACAAAACCAGACAAAACTAGACAAGACCAGGCAAAACCAAACAAGACCAGGCAAGGCCAGACAACACGAGGCAAGACCAGACAAGACCGGACAAAGCTAGAAAAGACCAGACAAGACCACACATCACCAGACAAGACCAGTCAAGACCAGCAAGATGAACAAGAATTAAACCTATGTTATAAAACACCAATTGTGAGATAATATAATGAAATATTTTTATTAATATATGAATTATAAATATATGAATTATTTTTATTAATATATAATAATGAATTTTTGTCATTTTTTTCTAAAGATTTCCATGGAAAGATTTCTTTAAAACTCATCAACATACATTTGTCTAAATCTATACAAGTAATAATAATATTCATAGAGTTTGGAATACATGCATAAGTAGCTGGTTGTAATCATAGTTCAAACAATGTGACAAGTTTTAGTAGAACCGCGCACGGGTATAAACCTCCAGAGACTGCAGATTTACAATCTGTAGCCCACATATTCATGTTGAAAATGTTCACACCTCAAACATCTTTAAACGAAAACTGATCCCGACGTAATTGTTTATGATTCATAAATCTTTTCTTATGTATTCTTTTATTATTATTGACGATATTATATTTTATACATTTTCTATTCCTCATACATACTATAGTGGAATAAGAAGAAATATTTATTGAAAGCAAAAAGTCAACAAAAGGCTATTGACCACTAGGTCTTTCCGCCCGATACTATAATGTTTTTGTTTATAATATGTTTTAATAATGTAAGTATTAAAGGCTTGAATTATTGCTTTCTAAACTACAAAACTTGTAACAACCATGAAAACAATGATTAACAGCATATATAACCTAAATGTGATAGGTCTAATCTGGTTTAGTCGCTTTTCACGAGCAGTAAAATCTTTAAGAACCAATAAACAGATAACTAGCATCATTGTTGAATTTTAGAGCTACTAATATAAAGTAAATTTCAATTTAATAAATATATTTAATTTTTTTATTGTATTAATCAAATTGCAATTCATTGTAACTTGCTAAATATATCAAAATCTCAAATTCTTTATGCCCTAAAAGTGTATATAATTTAAACAAATAAAAATTTTATTTAAACATTAAATATTGGATATCAATTCAGTTTCAAAGTAGATTTTATTAAGGCAGTATTTTTAATCGTTTATCTATTTAAGGTTTGTAGATGTGGTTAGACTGAACGTTATAAATCTCTTTTAATGTGTCGTTAATTCAAAAAGGTAAAAGTCAAATAAAATTTATTAGTCCGTGGTTATTTATGCGATTGTGAAAAAGAAATTTGGAACAAAGTCACAGAATAACGTTTTAATTTCGCAATAAGAGAATTTAAAGTTCACTTGCAAAGTGTTTTGATAATCTAATCTTATTCTTCAATCAATGTAAATAGCAATGTGCTAATAAAATAGGTAAGAATGTAATAGATCGTAAATTATAAGTTATATGCGAGCTGGAATTAAATTGGGTACATATTGCTGAAAAGATGAGAATATATTAAATATGGAATAAACCTGGCAGATATGCAGTAGCAGACAGTCTAATTGCTAAAGTTAGACCTGAATAGGCAGGCAGCCAAGACGAGATACACTTAGAATTTAGGAAGACTTGTTAAGATAGTTTAACATTTTACATTTACATTTTGTTTGTTTTGAGGATAATAATTTATTAAAAAGGTTAATATTGTTCAACATTTTAAATTCTATTTGTATTTATTTAAAACACAATTGTCATATAAAAGTATATAGATTAGTCTATTAAGATGTTACGATAGTTTGTTTTGTATTACTGGTGGAATCGAATACTTGGACGTACAAATGATTGTTATAGTTCACGACAATAGAGTCGATGAATGGAAAGAGTTTTAAAAATATAGCGAAGTTTTTGCTCATTAAATTTTCCAATATAACTCCATCCCTATATCTGATTTGAAATATTATATCCGACATTTTTTTAGAGATTTTCCTGAGATTGAAGACTAATTGAAAGTTAATTGAGTTGACTTAAATATTTGGTTGGATATGATTTTATTCTAAAAAGTGATACAATGCCAATGGGGGTATTATTAAAAAAAGACGTGGAATATTGATGAGAGGCTTTTATTTCCGCCTGTCTCCCTGAAGAGCATTTTAAATGGGTTTTTTTACGGGAATTATCGCCGGAATTCAAAGCGCGAGAAAAAATATTATTTTTGCCCGGCCAATTTGCCAAAGTTATATATAAATTCTGGCCGCAGTGGTGGTAATTTTGTTTCATAATTTCCTTCGGCAAATTCTATAAAGTTTAAATTTATATAAAATAATCGGCTTACAAATATTTCATAAATTTTAATTCTTTCGTTTTTAAAAAAATATTTTTAGTTTGTTTTAATCAGGATTTGTGTGGATAGAGATTCTGTAATTTATGCCGAAACTTTTGGAATCTAAAGGATAATGACTTATCCAATTATAAGTTCAGTAACCCCGGAGAAAATAATCTAACTAAGTTATCCCATCGTAAGGCTTGATTTGGGTGCAGAAACTAACCCAATCGATTAGCATCGGTTTGTTTGTTGCTGAAATCTCAGGAGAAAAAAATGCGATCGAAATCCGATCTTCGAAACGCATTTATGTGTATGCAAAATTGTTAATTTACGCTAACGTTATCCTTGAAGACAGATAGTCCGGTGCGGTCGCACCTATTGAGCAACAAAGGCGTCAAAATGGTAATAAATAGCTTAATTTTGCGTGCGCCCAGACCCACAATCGGCAGAATAAATTACAAGGTCCGGGGCAGAGGCTCTCACAAATGAAGCTACCTTGAGCTAATGAGTGTTCGGAAATCACGCGAACCTATCTAATTATCTTACTTTCTTACACGCTGATGCCTCTGCACAGACCGTCTTATAGATAATAAAGATTAATTCCACCTACCGCCACAAAAAGAAAACTAATTGATATTTAAATTTAAATAAAAAAATACTCGTCCATGATAATAAATATTTAATTATTTTTTTGATACCCGAAAGTTGGGTCGGAAATTTATTCATTTAATGCGCGCCTCACATAATTAAATTTAATTAAAAGGCCTCTCTTGTTTAATTTGTGAAAATATGTTTATTATTTTTTTTGGTGACAATATCAGACTCTTGAAAGGTGAAATTCCCGTCAGCACGAATAAATTCAAATAATCATTTAAAATTGCAGATGTGCGGATCATGTGCAGTTAGATAAAGAAACTGATAAACTCGAAATTAGTAAGTTTCTTTCAGTTAGCTTGCGTTTAGTTTAATAAAAGCGATTTAATGAAGCTCATTCTTTTATTTAATTAAACAAAAACGTCGAAATATTTGCAGTTTTAACGAATTGAATGATGTAATAGTAATTTAAGGTTTAGATAAAAGAACAAATTCACGAATATCATATCTAATTTATGATAATAAAGATTGCAAATTGAAATGGAATCACATTTGTATAATTTTTTGTTAATTAAAGTATTAAATCAAAATTGTTTAAATGGGAATATATTAAGGGTTGCGTGTGTCATAAAAACGTACTAAAAGGATTTTTACAGTAAAAATATTTTTTTTAAGGGAGAGCCATAACATTGTTGTGAACTAAAAAACTTTACCCTGGAAAAAAAAAATACATAACATAATTTTTAATAATGATTTGTGAATTATAATTACAAACAATGTAGGTTGTAAAGCTTAGTGGAAATATTTCAGCTTTTATACGATTATGGTTGTTTTCGTGGTCTGATTTTGGCAAATGGAGCGAAGTTTGTGTTATGCGGGTGGAGAGTAATCTGTTGAAAAATTGCAATCAATTAATTGGCGATTTATTAGAAGTCTGCCACCGAATGGCAGAAACGATGGCCCGCAAAATTGGAACCAATTTAATGTACAATTTGTTCATAATGTTCAGTTTCACATCGTCCGATTGCCAAATCGTTTATTAATTATTTTTTCACGTCCCATATTTTTCACATGTATACACACAACAAATTTATATTAATATATCATCCAACCACATTGACATTGATATAATTACAGGAATAATTATAAGCAAACACAACTAGTCTCAACAAACATGACTGAATATATTCCAAAGAGCTAATTAAATGCAAGAAAAAATGAGATCGGATAGATTAATTACTTAATAATATCTTACATACATGTTGCTGGTCTAATAAAATAATCTTTCAATTGAATGAATTCTATTCTCGTTCGAGTCTAGCCATTCAAAGCGAGCCTTGCATGTAAATGTGTGCAAATGTGACTTACAGTATGTAAGTGGTAGCGCACAAATTTTGATTTATAGTTAGCCTGGAAAATACATGTCCTATAACTGCAGAAAAATGATTACTAACTTGATGTTTTACTTTCTTGAGGTTTACCGGACAAATAAGCATCAATCCTAATTATATAAATACAACTAATTCGCTACTTGGTTAGTTTCATATTTTTTCAGAGGCCAAATTATCAATAATTGTATTTGAGATTCCGATCACTACAAGCATAGTTTCAAATTGATTGATTTACATAAAAAAGAGGGAGGGTCACCTCATCTCAACACAGGGTCTAAACTTCACGAGCTCAGATTTTCCTGAAATTTGGCGCAGGTGTACCTACTATTAGTATAGACTTGCAAAAAATATGAAATTTTACTCGGATGTGTCAAATCGTTTTTGAATTACATAGCTGTAAATTTCTTATAAATGGACCCAAGAACAGGGTACAATAACTTTTTGAATTGCTGTAGAATCTTTGATAATTAAGCTAGAGACCTAGAATTGGTGGCATTTTACAGAATTTTCCATGCCCTTTCCTATGATTTACAACACTATATAGGTTAAGTCCACAGAAGTAAAGGAATAGTTGCTAACAACGAACAAAAAGAAGCAAATAAAAAGGTGGCGAAAATAAAAAGCCATAAGACGTGACATTAGAGCATTCAATACAAACCACATCCAACAAACCATCGAAAATAATAAAAGTTTGAAGGTTATGAGAAGGAAACTTGGAATCGGGAAAAATGTATAATTAAACTAAAGAACAAACAAGGTATAACAAAAAAAAATAGAGAATAAATCCTAAAAATAGTAGAAGACTTTTATCGAAAGACATTTATTAAGCCAAAACGAAGATATATTGAACTATACCACAGAACCGGACATAGTGACTGCCAAAAAAGAGATTGCAAATCAAGGTTCAGAAGAATTACCATACATCACAATAGATGAAATAAAGGTCGCGTTAAGGAGATCAAAGAACAACAAAGCTCTCGGAGAGAACAATGTAGTTTCACATACAATAAAAAAATATAGGCAGTCAGGCACTGCCAACTGAATTGAAAACTTTTGAAAAAAAAACAGCTTTAAAACTGGTTTTGAGAGATTTATCAGTATGTTAATTAATCAAATTTGGTACATAGTTTGTTAGTATTGTTTTATGTAATTCTGGAACAAAACTCACTTCTGAAGGAGAACGACTGTTAATGTGATCATCGTAATATGAATTTGAATCCTGAATGTTTGGTTGATTCTGTGTTGATAGGTCAGCAAAATGAATTGGTAGGATATATGGCACATTTCTTGTTGATGGGTCTGCAATTTGTGAGTTATGGAAATTTTGACTTTTAGAACATGCCTTATAACTGCTTTTGAAGATTTATCTGTATGTAAATTAATTTTTGTTTTTAATATTCTTTACGGTGTTACATTTTTTCCTCCTTCTCAGATGTGATTGTTCGAAATTTAAAAATTTCTGAATTAACTATTGCAAGAGTTTTTTTCTTATTCTTATCTCTATATCGCCGACTATTAATTTTATTTTGGAGTTTCCTTCCTTTGGAGAGCACACGAGTACCTTTGGCTGCCTAAAACTTTGATGGGTCTGATTCGTGATTTACCATGAATTCTTCGATACAATCCAAAAATCTGAACATTCCAATGGTCCGGCACTAGTATATCTACTGGTACATCCGTCAAAAGTACTTAATCTTGTACTGCACACTGATTATAGGGGTTGATATTTCCTTAGAGGCGCTGCGTTTTGTCAACACTGCCAAAAACTTTCCAATAAACCGGCACTAGTACATCTACTATTACATCCGGTAAAAGTACTTACTCTTGTACTGCACACTAATTCTACGGGTTGATATTTCATTAGAAACGCTACGTTCTGTCAACACTGCCAAAACCTTTGACTATTAAGTTTGACGTTCAGAGCCAACTTTAAACATATGCGTATAGATGTGTTCTTTTGAACACATCTTTGAGTAATAGAATTTTTTTCTATAGAACGCAGCTATTGATGATGATGACGCAAATCTATGAGTTTACCCTCTACCCAAATGTCATTCAGCGCGGCTATAGAAGTTTTCACTTCAAGAATCGGTGGCCCACGTTTGCTAGAAAAGATCCACAGTGCTATTTAACTTGTGCGTGTACAATAGTGCAATAGTGCACCAGACAAATGGCATAATGCCATCGTAAAACTACTTCATAAGAAAGGTGGTATAGCGGAACTACAGACCGATAAGCCTTCTGAACCATCTCTTTAAACTGTTAAAATAATAACAACGAGATTTGAAAAAAAAAACTGGATTTCTATCAACCTCTAGAGCAGGCGGGCTTCCTTGCTAAATTTTGAACAAACGACCATCTGCAAAGCATAAAAACGTGGATTGAAGAAAGGCATCGAATACAATAGCCTATTAGCCCCACTATTCCTTGCCTTCGTAAACTTTCAAAAGGCCTTTGACACTGTAGAGCTGAAGGCGGTCCTCAGTGCAATACAGGAGTGTCGAGTTTATTACAGATACTCAAAGCTGATTTAAAATATCTACAAAAATGCTACAATAATGGTTAAACTCCATGAAAATACTAAATGCATTCAAATGGGCAGAGGTGTCAGACATGGAGACACGATGTCGCCCAAACTCTTTATCACAGTTTTGGAGTATGCTTTTAAAAAACTCAATTGGGAAAATAAGGGCCTAAACATAGATGGTCGAAACTTAACGAATCTACGTTTTGCGGATGATATAGTTTTGCTCTCAGATAACCTTAAAGACATTCAAGATATGTTACAAGAACTGTTTTTACACAACAAGATGTGTTTTTAAAAACAAAATATATGACAAATTTAGTTCCCAGTGAGCAAATTCTCATTGGTGGAGCTCTGGTGGATAAGTACAATTATCTTGGTCATGAAATCCAAATCTCACAAGACAACCAATCGTGCGAAATAAAAAGAAGAGTTACACTATCTTGGGCAGCCTATGGAAAACTTGCGGAAGTCTTTAAAAGCGACATACCACAATGTTTAAAGAGGAAGGTATTTGATCAGTGTGTGGTGCCCGTCATGACCTGGATGGAGCTGAAACCTTAACACTAACCACAGCAAGTGCTAAGAAACTTATGGTAACACAGCGCAAGATGGAAAGGTCCATGCTCGGAGTGTCACTGCGGGATCATATAAGAAATGAAGATTTACGAAGAGAAACAGGCGTCACAGATATAGTTATCTAAATTCGCAATCTCAAGTGGAAGTGAGCTTTACATGTGACACGAATGACGGACGGGAGATGGGCGAAAAGGCTGCTCAAGTGGAGACCGCGCTTGGGTATAAGAAGTAAGGGAAGACCCCCTACACTTTGGACGGACGATCTCAAAAGATGTGCAGGCAACTGCATACAGATAGCTCAAGACAGGAAAGAATAGGCAGAAATGGGGGAGGCTTATGTCCAGCAGTGGACACAGAGAGCGCTGAACGATGATGATGATGATCGGTTAAGTAAAGAAAAAAATTCATTTTTTAATTTTAATTCATTTATTTTTTCGAAAAGTACATATTTTAAAATTCCCAAATTAATTCCATGACTAGCCAGTATTGTTGTAAACCACAGGTCAAAATATAAATTTGGTCATATAAACAGGTCAAAATATTAAACGTCGCCGTCCCAAAATAATAAACTTCCGTGGAATCCCAAAATGGGTCAAAGCTGACCCACTTTATAAATCAATGTTATTGTCTAAAAAAAATCATTAACTGCAGTTTTATATAAAAAAACGAGAAATTGAATCTCTTGACAAGTATATAAATAATTAACTCCTATCAGTTTTTTATATTTTTATTAGAAAAAAAAAAATAAAAAAATAAGTAAGTACTTTGTGTTAATAAAATAATAACAGGATATAAAATATCCTAAATTTCGCCATCTTCTTCACTTTTGCACTTGTCGCATGTTGTGGTTTTGAGTCTGTGCCGTTTTGCTATAATTAGGACACACAAATCGTTGAAAAACTCCACATTTGTTACTGTATTTGTTGTTTCCCCCAGAACAGGCATAACATCTCCCACGTTTGGTACCGACTCCAAGTTTTTCCTGGGGTTTACGTATAGTCTGCCCTGTAGTGTCGATGGCTGTGCAAACCGCATTTGAATATCCTCGTCCATCGTTTTTAATTTGATTACATCGTCTGGAGATTTGGTTTTTACTAAGCTCCATTCCAAGTCGTTGTAAGAAAATTTTTGAAAGAAGAAAAATTTTAAGAAAATCGCGAAGCTATTATAGCAAGCAATGTCAATAAAATTATAAAAAAGCCGTAATGGCCATCTCCTTGTGCCTCTCTTACATGAGTATTCTCTCACTAATTTATCTAAAAGATCAACACCACTTTGGTTTGATTCCAGTATGCGAAATTGTCAATTATAACTATGCCGTTTCAAATCACTTCAAATTAAAGGATATTACTCCAGTAACATCGGACCCCAGAAGGGCCTAAGTTGTTACTACGAGGTTTGTTCAGATTCCAGTATGCGAAATCGTCACACTTTTGGTTTGATTATATGTCAAAATTATATCTGGCTTATACTTTTTTTCGTCAGGGGCAATTTCATGCTTGTGCTGCAAAGATGACAGCAGAACTAAAAATTTTCGAGGTTTTGTAATGTAAGAGACCAAACTCAGATTTTTACTAAATAAAAAATCGGACGAATAATACAAAGCTCGTTTTTTCACATCTAGCAACTGTTTTGGAATATCTTTACGAGATTTTCTTATAGTACCAACTAAAGTAAGTTGTTTGCTAAGCAATTCTTCTGCCAACGTAATGTCTGCAAAAAAGTTGTCAGTCGTAATATTACGTCCAGTTACGTGCCAATGCTGCGCCAAAGTTTTTACAGCCCTAGGACCTTGATTCTTCTCACTTACGTTTCCAACTTTGCCTAAATATATTTCAAAGTTGCAACAGAAAAATGTTTCTGCGTCACAAAGGGCCCAGATCTTTATGCCGTATTTACCTGGTTTGCTGGGTATGTATATTCGAAAGGGACACCGTCCTCTAAAGCTAACTAGCTGTTCATCTATGGTCGCCCAGGCCGAAGAACAGTAAACATCTCGACAGTTCTGAGCAAAAATATTAGCAAACTCAGGAATTTGAGCCAGTTTATCATTTTCCTTTCTCTGAAGTCTAGTAGTAATATCGTTGAACTGAATGTATCCCAATATTGACAAAAATCTGTTTCTACTCATTATTGCCTGATAAATAGGTTTACTCAATGATTTGTTTGTAACTGACCATAAGCTGTGAGGGTTCTCTCTAGATTCCCTGAAACGGCCAGTAAGAGCAAGAATAGCTATAAATCCAAATTTTTCTGTGGCATCAACTTCAGCCCATGTTAGTCTGTTAGGCTTTTCTGCTTTTTGCTGTTCTTCATTGTACGCATTCACACATTTTCTGGCTCGTTCATTTGTATACTTTACAATAAGATTTATAATATTGTCAGATATAAACAACCTCAAGCAATCTAATATAAGGTAAGACACTTTTCTTTGCGTACAAAATCAGTCACTCTTCTCTTTCCCGTTTTCGGTGCTACGTAGCTCCAATTCATTTGCTGCGTCGGCTGATCTTCAATGTCATTGTCACTAGTTACACTGTTCCTTTGTGAGGCCAATTCTTCGCTGACAATATCGATTTCTTCAGGTTCTTCGAGAAATACTTCACTACCGTCCTCGGTTTCCGACACATTACTAAAGGCTTCATTTTCACCTATCTGACGATAGTTTTCATCGTCTGAATCATTCATAAGTGCTTCAAAGAGCTCTTGGTCTGTGAGAGCTATTTTTGCGTTCATGTTTTCGTGACAAATGTATTTCAGACCTGCGCAGATTACGCAGCAACATCTGTGCGTCGTAAAAATAACAATAACGTGAAAACCCAAAACGAGTCGCAAAGCGACCCGTTTCAAATAATTGCATATTGCATTGTTGCAAATTTTTTAGCTGTCATTTAATGTATGCCAAATTGTATATTAATAGAAAATATTATCATTCACAAGAGGAAATTACATTTAAAAAATATTTGACAGAATGGCTCCCGATAAATTGGTTTTCGGGTCACAACTGACCTGCTTTTGAGACGGCGAAGGTTAAGAGAATTGATGACTGAACTTCCATTTCCATTAATTCAACTCTGTATTCATAATCCAACTATGCTATATTGACATATTAATGAAAATAAACAAAGGTTACTATAATTTCTATTAATAAAAGTTACACTGTTAAATAATACGACAAATGAAGCCTTCTCAAACTTAAAATGATCCATCAGGTTGTAATTTTAAGTTTGAAAAGGCTTCATTTGTCTGACACATATCACGTATAAGTACTAGAACATAGGTTCTACCAGTGGGAGAGGATTCACTTTCATCAGGACATCCATTACTGAGACCCACAGCATATCAGCATTTCTTGGATATGAGAATGATGTAGGGAGTCTAGCTGGACGAAGAAAAGTTATTTTTGCTTTATCAAATTGTTTATTCTTCTGTAAAACATAACCAAGCCACCAGTTTGTTTCATAGAGAACAGTGATGTAACCTGATATTCTTATAAAGTGATATAGAATGATGATTTTCAACATTTTTGTCACTTAGACCCATCACAAATTTTGGCCATCACAAAGGCTGCTATAACGTTTCAAAAAAATGGTGTTCCCTGTTTTTACACCCATTTATAAGAACTTTACGGCACTATAATTCAAAAACGAGATGACACATCTCAGTAAAATTTCACATTTTTCCAATTCAATAACAATAGTACACATGTACAAAATTTCAAGAAAATAAGCGATGGTAAGGATAAAAATAGTATTTTTCCGTGTTGAATTGACATGGAATGACCCGGGATGAAAGTAGACTAAAACTGTGATCTGACCTGTGTCAACTTATTGAGCTGAATCGTGGAGTCTGTCAGATGTAGACAGAAGTGCTCTTCGTGTCTCTGAAAGACGAATTCTGGAGCGGTGAGAGAAGAAGAAAAATATAAAATTCGCGTGAACTACGAATTCCAAGAGATAGTATGAATCATTAGAAACCAATAGTTAGAATCATTAAGGCCGAGAGACTCACTGGTCGGGCCACATGTTTAGGATGCCGAACGTAAGAGCTCGCAGTCCCATTTATACAGCGCAAGCTGGGCAGACCCAGGAAAAAGTGGACTAGATAGAAGAGACTCACAACCAGTGTTTCCTCTAATTTTTGCGACCCGCGTGCGCACGTTTTTAAGTGTGTGCAGTGTTTTCCAAAATAAAAAAATTGTGCGGCAATTAAAAAAGTGCATATAATAATATAAAAAAAATACAATACTAATATACAGTCGAACTTCCATAACTCAAACTTCGATAACTCCAATATTTCTATAACTAGAACTTTTTTAGAAATGTTTACGTTTAGATAGCATTTTACATATAAATTAACTTCCATAACTCGAATTTTCCTTAACACGATTTTTTTCATAACTTCTAGTAAAAGTGTGTACAATGGTAAAATTTTACATTTTTTTTACAGAAAATAATCTCTATAACTCCAATTATATATTAATGAAATTTTAGAGTTTAAACTCATTTTATCTTCTTACCTCTGCCGTTACAATTGCAAATATAAATGTCAGAGAATAAAACTGAAAACGATGTCATTATAGTGAGGTTGATCAGTGAAGTTGACAAAGGTATTAAAAATTAAAAAAGTGATTGCTGAAGAGTTTGGGATTTCTCCAAGTACCTACACTATCTTCAATTATAATAAACCGCGAATAAATTCGGAACAAAGTCGAAAATGGTACAACTAATGATGCAAACGTTTGAAAAAGTGTACCTACGAAGATATTGCCAAAGCTACTTTTGAATGGTTTTAAATTGCGCGGGATAATAATGTGCCAATGCCTGGACCACTTATTAGAGAAAAGGCTCTTTATTTTGCTGAGAGTCCGCTACACATTGATTTTAGATAGATTCATACAAGAAAATGTACCTATAATAAGTTTTGTGATTGGAGATCAAAAAAGAGCAGTGAAAGATCAGTGAAGTCAACATTTAGTGTCATGTTTACGGAGCCCATAAGTGAGTTATTTTGATGCGTTGCTTATTATTTGATGCGAGTTATTTGATGGATACTTTTATTTCACTAGTGAAATCAAATTTTAATTTCACTAGTGAATAATCCACTGTTTGATCCGTATCCAAGTAATTAAGCATTACTTTATAAGCTAGGTTTCATAGGATTCTAATTCACAAGATTCAAATTTGTAAAAAGTAATGTAGTATATGTAAGTAAAGTAGTTTGATGCACTATTTTTGATGTAATTTAAATATTGTTATTTTCCTTCTTGGAATGTGCACTCTGGCACACACACACACAAAATGTTGGAACATCATTTTGTGCCCCTTGCAAACCATTCGCGTACCCCTTGGGGTACGCGTACCACACTTTGGGAAACACTGTTCTAGACGAAGTGAACTGGGCATTATCTACTTTGGAGAACTTTGTAGATTTTTTCTCTTTGTAGAGAATATAATGGAAAACAATACAGCCTTTTTAAAAAAATTATATAATATTTAGTTTTAATTAATTATAATTATATAACATTATATTTATTAATAATGTATTTTTGTTTATGTATATATATATATATATATATATATATATATATATATATATATATATATATATGTACATATTTATTTTGAATAAATTTTGTAAAGTGAATTTTTTTCATTTTGTAGTTATGTATTTC
Source organism: Phosphuga atrata (assembly GCA_944588485.1). Lineage (NCBI taxonomy): Eukaryota > Metazoa > Arthropoda > Insecta > Coleoptera > Silphidae > Phosphuga > Phosphuga atrata. The sequence continues at coordinate 51,775,975 of OX155896.1, read as the reverse complement.
TCTAACTCGAATTTTCTAACTCCACATTTTTTTCGTGAACTATGGTAATTCGACTTAGGGAAGTTCGACTGTAGTATATTTTGTAACTAGGGCAGAAGTTTGTCAAATTGACACTAGAGAGAAATTGGCACATTCATTCGGGGACAATTGACAATACCGCCCATGTTACAAACAATATTTTTTGATACTCATGCGAGGAGATGATATCACCATAGAATATACACTGATTTTAAAACGTTTTCTTTGATTTTTATTTTGTAATGAAAAAAATTTCACTTTCACGTCACCTTTTTAATATTGAGGTCTTGATTGTGTTTATTTTATTTATTTGATTGTTTGTAATGTAACCTAGCGATATTGAATATTTGCGTGCGTTACCCAAGTTACGTGGAGTTACAACCAAAAGTGGCATTTCTCGTACTAAAAAACGTGCGCCAGATAATACTTTTAACGCATGAGTAATAAAAAATTGTTCATATTCAGCTATATTTTGTTTATATGTTAATTAATGCTTAATAATTTGTAATAATTGCTTATATTGTAAAATGTCTTGACAATCACCAGTAACAGCCTGGAAAGCTATAGTTATTTTACACTTCTGCTACACCGTGTCGTTTTCCAAGCATAACTAGCTTTTGCAAATTAATTTGGTTATCTTAATATAAAAATAAACATTTGGTTGTTGAAACGTCTGTGCTTTCATCAACAATTAAAGTATGAAAATGTGCCATTATAATTTGATTTATTATTCCAGTTTTTATAACATTAGTCATTTATAACATTTATTATTCAGTTTTTATAATCACCACTTCCAAAAATGATAAAGCCTAGTTTCAACACCTTTCTGGAATATGGACGTATTTCGACACGTAGTTATTTATTTTTCGAACTGAAAGTAAAAATATGTTCATTTTAAATTCCAATAATGGATTATCAATTATAATTTTTTTTATATAGATTTCATAATTATGCAGGTGCAATTTTATTTTCTGCACGAAAAAAAAATATGTGCGCGCAAATATTTTTCATGTGCGCTATGTGTAAAATGTATGTGCGCGCGCACACGCGCACAGCTTATTGTTAGAAGGAACACTGCTCATAACCCATTTTCGAGCGTAGTGTAATCGGTATAGCTACCTACATCTGATTACGTCTGCTGTCGAAAACACCAAAACTCTATATGTAAGAAACTGGACGCCTGTCGCTGAAGATCGCGAACGGTAGAAAAGGATTCTTACGGAGGTCAAAGCTCACCCTGGGCTGTAGAGCCAGAAGAAGAATAAAGTAGATTAAATTAAATGTTTTTGGTGATAACAAAGGATTAACAAAACTACGTCTATAAATTGGGTGCTACTACGTAGGACAACATACGTAAACAGATGTAGGTAGCTATACCGATTATACTACGCTCGAAAATGGCTTATGAGAGTAAGAGTTAGAGAAAACAAAGGTTCATTGGCCAAGTACATAAAGAAGAGCTTAGAAACGCAATTGAATTATTGTAGATTTGTTATAACACTAAATTGGTTACTCAATTTAGTTGAAAATGTAGCACGTAATAACTTTATATTTCTTGGTGATCTAAAAAACAGTTTCGCTTTTTTCTTCTTCTTTAAATGTCGAATAGCTTTTGCGAAGAAGCAAACTTTTAATCTAGAAAATAAATGGAGCGTGCGATAACACAAGAGAGATATTATTTATATTTATGGAAATTATAAAAAGATATAATCTATTTTTTGTGCGAAGGAAAAGCCGCTGACGTACTAAATAAATTCCACACATGTGTGCTTATGAGCATTAGCTGATAAGACGAAAAACGGACCACAAGCAGACAAAAAAGAAAGTCCGTGCTACTTAAAGTAGATCTTTATTACAACATATGGAACTGTCTGCTTTGGGGATTATTATCGTACGTAATGTTTATAATCTTCCAAACAGCGTTTAGTTTCTTTTTTGTCTCTCCGCAACTTCTCCCTAAGCTGATTTACAGACTACAAGATCCATATATAACCCTAATATAACTATTTTTTAACAAAAACAAAATGTTACAATGGTGGGTTTTAATGCATTAGTATTCTACATTTATTTAGTAAAATAGTATAAATAGTAAAATAGAACGTATAAATTCTGTTTTTTGTCAACTAAGACTTGGATATATTTATAAATAGGTTATTCCATTTCTAGTCTAAACATATTAATTAACGCTATTTTATACTACGTATTTATATAGTACACAAACGATAGAGAAAAAAACTTGTTCCTATGGAATTTTCTAAAACTTTGCAGCCATTTTTCTCGTCGTTTTAGTGATATCTATAAATCAAGTTCTATTTATAAAGGCTTATGTTAATTAAGATTAAGCTAAATTTCGTCGAATAATGAAGTAAATCGCGCCAAAAAAAAAAATCCTTTTAAGATTGAGTGTTTTTGTTCATGTTCTTTCTGTATGTTTCAATGTATAATTAGATTGAAAGTTATAGAGGCTGGCATTGGCGCGGTACGTAGCTCCCAGTAAGACGATATTTCAAGTGAGCATAACCCAAACCAGTAATGTGTTTTACATACATTAGTTGCTCACAGGTGGTTTGTCTCCAACAACAGGAACTTCTGCAAACACTAACAGAACTTTGCGTGTACCAACAGTGAGGAGGCGTGCTTTTCCACTTGCTGTCTTTGTATCACTCTGCACTGATTCACTGATTAGTATAACAATAACTATGCTAATCACATTTGAACCTGAAAAATAGTCATTTGTTGTTGTAGAATAATATTCGATCGTTGGGTATTTGACATTTCTAAATATCATATATTAGTAAATATCGGAGCAGTGAAACCTATTTTTCTGGAGAACATCGCATTTCTTTTCAGAGATGTGTAAGTAGAGACAAGCTACCACCGATTATACCACTGAGTCTTCGATTATATTACTTTCAGGTATAATCGATACTATTCAGTATATTTTAAATATCGTGAAAATAGTCATATTGTTGGATATGTGTGTAACTAACATTTTGACGCCATATTTATAATTAAATGAAGGATAAAACGAGGGATAGTTTCGATAACAGCAAAAGTATTTTATAAACAGGATTACCAGGTTTTCGATATCACAGATCGGGAAATAGAAACATTCTCTAAAAATAAGTAGATGTAATTTTACAATCCTCTTGTAAATCATTACAACAATCAGAGCAATTGAAGCTCCATATAGTAACTGATTAAGATTGTCGTGCTCTATATATTTTGGTTCACAATGAGATTTTCAGATGCAAAGCGACACTCGGGATTTATGTGATAAATTCAGGACACTCTTGTTCAAATCGGGACATCTCAGCAACCGTATGTACAGTCATGTTTAGAAATTGGCATTCAATTACACATATAGTATATTTCAAAAATCGCTTCTTGCCATTAAAAAGAGATTTTATATGATTGGTGTTGTAATTTTAATTTTTTCTTGGAAAGCAAAGCCTCCTTTCTTTTGCAAATCTATCTGGCCTATATATATTCTTAAGTTTTCAAGTAAATAAGAATGAATGTAGAAGTCATACCTTTGTATAATAAATATATTAGTTATCTTTGGACCACGCTTGTTCAACTATTGGATTTTGATCTTTGCCCAGTATTGTCGCATCTTCTGCCGGTGTAACTCCTTTCTCTCTCTATCCAGGGGGGTATTTTTCCTTCGGGGTTTTTCCTGAAATCCGCGGACTTTCTTCAAGGTGCGTCTCACAGACTGACTGTTCTGGAGATCTGTTATTCCTAGTTCTTTAATATCCTTCTCGGTCTCTGTCAACCAAGTGGTACGAACCTTCTTGTTGTGCCAGAAGGTGAACAGACGGATGGTTAAACAGACGGTCGCTTTGGAGGCAATCTTGCAACGTGGGCATAGAAAGCTACCCTTCTTTTCCTTGGACAGTCAGAGAGCATCTCAATATGTTCGTATAGCTCAGATTTATGCCGCCTTCGGAATTCCCCATCTTCCTTTACCGGGCCTAGAATTTTCCTGAGGAGTCTCCACTCTCTGATTTTCAATTTCTCTACCAGACCTCGTCGGTTCAAGAAAAGACACTCCATGGCATACAGGGATTCTGGTCGTAGAACTGATGTGTAGTGCTTAAGTTTCAGGTTGCGTGACAGGCATTTCTTGTTGTAAGTGTTCTTAGTTAGTCGATAGGCTAGTTCAAACTTGTTGACCCTCTTGGCTAATGATGCTCTTTCTGATAAGTTGGGTTCGATCCATTCGCCGAGATACTTGAATTTCTCAGTCCTATTGATGTTTCCCTGCTCTAGTAACATCTCTCTGTTTGCTTCTCTGATGTTGGTGAAGATTTCTGTTTTCTCCAGCGACACTTGAAGACCCGCTTTGGCAGCCTGCTTCCTGAGGCAATTTACCTGCATTTTTGCCATCTCAAGAGAATCAGCAAACAGTGCCATGTCATCTGTAAAGGCCAGACAATCTACAACCAGTCCATTATTCTTACGTCTTAGGTAGACACCACTCTGAGCACCCAAATTGATCAGTTCCTTGCGCCATTCTCTCATAACCTTTTCAAGGAAACAGTTGTAGAGAAGTGGTGAAACTCTATATCCTTGTCTCACTCCAGTTTTTATTTCGAAGCTTCCTGAAAACTCGTCTCTAAATTTAAATCCTTTATAGGATGAGTCTGCGGGTTTTGTTGTCTGTCCCTAGTTCCTGGTTACTTTGTTAAGCGTTTCCCTATCAATGGAATCGTAGGCCTTCCTAACTTAAAAAAAGGTGAGTACCACCATTCGGTTTCTCATCTTGGAGTACGCAAGTACAGTATTTAGATTAAAGATCTGTTCAACACTTGATCGGGTCTTCCTGTAGCCCCCGTGTTATTCTCCCAGTTGACTATCCAGGTGTTTTTCTGCCCTTGTTTGTAACGCCTTCGAGAGAATCTTGTATGTTACCAGGACGAAAGAAATTCCACGGTAGTTGTTTCGATCAGTAAAATCTCCCTTTTTGTGGAGCGGATGGATCAGATCAGATTTACAATCAGGTTGTTATTTCTCTATTTCCCAGATGTCCTGGATGATCTCGATTAGCTTGCGCACGGCATTGTTTCCAGCACCTTTCCACAGTTCAGCAACGATAGAGTCCTCTCCAGCTGCCTTATTATTCTTAAGAAGTTGAATGATCTGGCCAACTTCTTCCAATGAAGGGGGAAGCGAGTCCAGGTTTGGTGTGGTTTGTTTATAGTCAAAGTCTTCGCTGGGTGGGTCACATTTGAGTAGATTTTTAAAGTACTGAGCCAAAAGGTGGCAATTGTCCTTGTCGTTATAAGCCAGTTTGCCTTGTGAGTCTCTGAGGTGGAGGCTTGGCGGAGCGTATTTTCTGATTGTCTGCTTGACGGTTCCAAGGAAATATGTGGAGTTATTCTTAGCAAAGCGCCCTTCGATTTGGGTTAGTTGGTTTTGTGTGAAGGTTCGTTTGGTTCCTCGAATTATCTTGACCGCAACCTTTCTTTGTTGCAAAAATTTATGGCAATTTTCCTTGGTCTTTTTAGAATTCCACTTCACCCAGGTTGTCTGTCTTTGGGCTATTGCATTGTCACAGTCTTCAGGCCACCACGGATGCTTCCTTATTCTAGCGAGAGGGGCGAGTTCATTGGACGTCTTGACAAGAGTCAAAGTCTCCTTCAGTTGGTCCCAGCTGTTTAGATCTGTATTGTTCAGTCTCTGACTTACTTCTTGACTGTTCTTGAGTCGCTTTACGTCAAATCTTACCATTTTGGAGGTGCTGTGTAATCTAGTGTTTCTAGGCTGGAGTCTTATTTTGATCTTTGAGAGCTTGTTAGTATCTTCACGTTTTGTATTTCCTTTTGAGATTTTCGCGAAATGGCCACATCTATCTGGAATTCACCCAGATTGGTATTGGGTGAAATCCAAGTCTTCTGCATCCTTGGCAAGTGTTTGAAAGCTGTAGACTTCATGAGCAACCCAAAAGTCCTACACAGATCCACCATTCGTTCGCCGTTGCTGTTGGCTGGCACTATGTTTCTGTATTTTTTCTCTCTTCTCAATTGAGCATTGAAGTCACCAAACAGCATGACGGTGTGCCTCTCTGGAAGTTTAGAGATAATATCTTCTAAGTCTTCCCAGACTTTCTCATGGCATCAGTTCTGTATGGATTGTGTCTGTTGTCCTGGTTGATTGGGGCATGTACATTGACTATATTGTAGCCCTTGTTTGCGCAAATAAATTTTGTTACTTAGAAAACCGAATTATTTCGTTGCATTTTAACAAATTGTTAATATACGCGAGCATTAAGGGTCAAATTATTGTTCAATTTCGTTTTAATCCTCCCCGAAGTTTAAAAGCCTTTTAATCAAAGCTCTTCGTTAATACTCGTTGTGATTATTATTTTATCAAATTTTAATCTCCTACATTTTGGAGTGCAGGCTAACAATTTTTCAATATATTTCTTAATCATTTAAATTTATTTCTTATAGTTATATGGCTTATATTTGCATGTTAAGCATTCTAGTTTTCGTTATATTTATTTTAGGATAATAGATACTTTTAATAATAATAGTAATAATCTTTATTGTCACTAATAGTAATACATGGCTATTGACCACAAGGTCTAAATACTTTTATTTTATTAGATCTTGTGGTTATATTAAAAATAGTTTCTACATTTTATAAGTTTTACAGTTTTGGCCAAGCTAATGCAGCACGATTTAAAACGGTTTACATCGTTTTAATTAATATTTTCCTTCTTTGCAATAATTGTTTCAAAGACATAAAACTAAATATAACATAATATTAAATTAAAAGTGTTTTAGCTTAAATTAATTTGAATTAGACTATATAAGATATATCTAAAAATTGTAGTTGAACTAATAATCTAGATATTCCGAATAAGATGGTTTCTGGGTAATCCAATATTGTCCTATTAAATTCGATTTTAATTTACGTACGTGTTAAAGAAAAAAATCCAATTCAATTATGGAATGATTTTAATAATGTTTTTAACTCCAAGCGGATAACTTTTCCGGAAAACTCTTGAATATTTTCAATTATCTCATTATTAAAACTTTCAGTGATTTCCATTTATATATTTCCTCGACATGATATTTTTAAATTGTGGCGTAGGTGGAAATTTGTATATTTTCAAACACGTTTTGAATATCAATTACGCGGTGGTAAGTATTATGGAAATTTTCCTATCTGCGCTGCTTAAGCATTTTTTAATGATTAATTAGTATCGCATTTCGTTGTGTGTTGATGGAGATTTTATTAGTCGTTTAGACCTGAGAGTGATTCAGCCGGACTTGCGGATGCGACACGCTTTGTAATTGAAAAAGTCAGTTTGCATTTGTATCGTTTAATATAATTCGAGTATTTTACATAGTGTGTATGGTATTTTGACGCCGTGAACGGCAACCGTGCAACCTGTCGACTGTAAATCCTGTGTAAATAATTGCGATGCGGCTGCCAATTTTGCCAATTGCATAATTAACCGGCCCTGATTTGATTTACGTGTTTTTAACGCGAGCTGTGCCAGAGACGGACCTCTGCTGAACCGATGCATTTATTTGCATGTGTACGTGTCGATTTCAAACCTGTGTTTTTTTTCTATTTTATCCACACTAACCTATATAGTCAATTGAAAAACAATTTATAAACCGTAGATATTCTATTTTAAACTTTTTTTAAATACACCACAACACAATATATTTAAATAAAACATCAAACTCATTGAATCACCTCATCATTGTGTAAAATATGTATTCCCTGGCAGAAAAACCTTATGGTCGGTAGCCGTTTGTTACCTTTTGTTGACTATGAACATTGCTAATATTACTATTATTATTTTTCATTAGACTGTTTGTCATAAAATAAAATACACTGTGGTAAACTTTTCATTTTTAAACTTATTTTTACTTTTATGCTGACGTTTCAAACATATAAAGAATAGTCGTGAAACGGGTAAAATGGTCATTTCTAAAGATACAAATGAATAGGCCTACATAAATTATTAGATAGACAATAATATAGAGCCAGGACTAGGAAAGGAATAAAATATTTTATTGGGAAGATTAGGCCAATAAGACGAGATAAACGAGACACAAAACTAGTCATACAAGACTAGATTAGATAATACTAGTTCAGATAAATACGACTGTTCGGCAGATATGACTGATTGGGCAAGCTACGATGGTTGAATAAAGTTCAGTATTATAGAATATTAATTATTAGCTTTTTTATCACATTTTTAGAAGTCGACTTCCTGGCCGCTGAAGGTCCGCTCTTGTTCGTTCAAAGTTGCATGTCCGCTCAAGATTTTTTGTCCGTTCAAGATCTCTTGCATTCCTTACGTTCTTGCCTGTTTGGAATTTTAAACAAACTTCACGATAAGCTAGAGACTAGAAACTTTAAGCATAACTCAGCACTGGATTACTGAATGACTGAATGTAATATTTTAATACTTTGGATAATTAGTTTTACTTTAATTAAGAATTCCATATTAAGTGTAGACATTATGAAATGTTAATATACAGGGTGCGCCAAAAGTATTGCACTAAGCGATGTAGAATTAATACGCCGTGCATATTTAGTCTATATTTTTAATTTGTTAGTAACAATTGTTCCGAGTTTCGGTGCCGTGACATAGGTTTTTTTTAATTACATGCTGAGTCGTTTTGGTATCATTAGATAGACTTAAAAAAAAAATGTGAGGTTTCATAACAAAATGTTAAATCAAATAAATGGAATTAAATCAAATAAATGGAATTATTAATATTGAATGAATGGAAGTTTCTATTCATTATTATTATTTCTATTCATTCTAAATGAATAGAAATAATAATGTGATCCTGTGGCATCTTGTCAGGCATTTACCATTACCATTAGCACATCAAGTTTGAATTGCAAGAAATGAATTTTACATTATCAGAAAGGATAGAAGAGAGCTAGCAAGAAAATTAACGAAACTGTTTATAATCAAAATATTAACCACATCCAGCATACCAACAGAGTGGCACAAAAGTATCACCATACCAATTTTAAAAAAAGGGACAAAAAACCAATCCGGAGAACTACAGAGGCATAACTCTGCTTTGCACCACCATAAAACTGCTCACCAGCATTGTCTAAAGCATTCTCGAACGCACCATCGAAAACAAAGATGAAGAACAAGGATTTTGGAAGAACAGATCGACAACTGATGCCTTGTTCATTGTGAGACAGGTAAAGGAAAAGACGATAGAATTCGGCTACCCTGCTTATGTGTGTCTTATCGACCTAACTAAGGCATTCCACAAAGTACAGCTGCCAGACATATTGAACATATTAAGAGAGAAACAAATCCCAACATCAATCATAAATATAATCAGAATTCTGGACACAGGCCACACTACAAGATTAAAAGTGGACCAGCAAATAATAAAAGACATACCGACACTAACAGGAATAATACAGGGTGATAGTCTCAGCCCATGCCTTTTTAACCTTGTCATAGACGAGATTGTACACAGTGTGACAGCAATGAACAGGGGATACTGACTGAATAACAAACCAATCAGCATGGTGTGCTATGCAGATGATGCGGTAATCCTGGCAGAAACAGAAAACGATTTGCAGAGGTAAACACATAAGTTCTATCAGACTATTGAAAAATACAACATGTCAATCTCCATTGATAAAACTAAATGTATGACCTTCTCCAAAGAACCAGCAAGGTGTAAAGTCGTAATATACAATAAATCAATAGAACAGCTAATGAGCTTCCATTTCCTAGGAGCGGACACATCAAGCAGCAACAGCCCGATAAACGACATAAAATCGCAGGTCAACAAAGCCGCAACAATCTCAGGATGTCTGAGAGATATCATCTGGACAAACTACATGCGCATTGATAAAAAAGTGCGGATATATAAATCCTGTGTTAGACTGGTGCTAACCTATGGTATGGAAACAAGAGCTGACACGAATAAGACAAAAAGCATCCTCAGAACAGCGGAGATGAGAACATTAAGAACCATCGCAGGGAAGACACTTAGAGGTAGGGTGAGAACCAACGACATAAGAGCGGCAGGCAGGGTGGAGGACATAGTGAGATGAGGGAGGGAAAGGAGAAGATATTGGCGTGACCACATAGACAGAATGAATAAAGAGATTCATCGATACATCACCAGAGATGGAAAACCAGGTGGCCGACGTCCGCCAGGGAGACCACCGAAGAGATGGAAGGATAGTTGGATCTCCGCCTCACAGGATAATCAACCGAATTGAGCCTTGGCAATAAACAGACCACAAAGGTCTTCTTGAATTATATTAATGAGAAGAAGAAAGAATAGAAATTCTGATAATCGTTGATTATAGGGATCGTAAGAGAACTCAGACGGAAGCGTGTCATTTATTTATTGACACTCAGCCAAACATAATCCATAGTCCAAACACTATCAAATAACATAATCCAAACACTATCAGTCTACAGTGACACGAACTGTTCAAAAATTTGAAGAAACCAAATGTTTGAAAAATCGTACCCTCTGATAGACCTAGAACGGCAACAGATGTTGATAGGGCAATAAATATTATGCTGGATATAGCCAAACGCCAACAGATTTCGCTCAGTCAGCTTTCTGAGGACCATGATATCTCTAAAACGCCAGTGAGAAGAATTACACCGTACAAAGCCCATTTAGTTCAGGAATTGGTAAAAAAATCGATAATTTTTTTAAATTTATTTTAATACCTTATTGTAAATAATTTGGATGTTCAATGCGAGAAAGTTGAAGTTAGTTTTTTCCAATAAATTATAAACAATTTAAAAGTGATAAAATTATAAATTGCTATTAGTGAAACATCACAACATATTAATTTTCTAAATGAAATGTTATTGCACTTAGTCAACAGTAAATTTGAAGTGAAAAAAATCAAATTTGAAGTGAATTGACAAAAAAATGCACGGGAAGAAATTACCCTTTCTACGTCACACCGTGTTATCGGACTTTTTAACTTTTTAATTACAACGAAAAAAAGAAAATTGTTTTGTTATAAAACTTATATACGATCTTTCGATTTATGACAAAAAAAATTCAAATACCCAATTATCTAATGACTACTTTTACCGCAAGGTTGAATTTTTAGAAATAATATAGGGGGAAGTTTGAAAATCGTACCACTTAACTTTTAACTTATATTGCACACTTTTGGTTAGTCTCTATGAGAGTTTAGCTTAGCATTTAAAAAACATGTGTACACTATCAATTATCTTATAAACATAATAACTTTAACTTTTCTTTAATTTTAAAATAATTAACACAAAAATACAAATTCAAAACCGGACTGTAAATCGTACTGGATAGAGTTTTTTTAACATTCTGGACAATAATATATTTTTTAGCTTTTGTAATATGGGCGCATGACTCATGTACCCATATAAAACATTTTACGTATTGAATCATATCCTTCAGTCGAACTTTACCTTTTCTTTTTTGCGTGATTATTGGAAGTGGACAAATTTCATGAATGGGAACGTTAGCAGTTTCAGAAGGAGTGTTAAATTCTTCATTTATTATAAATACATTGCTATTGGCATCTTCTGTTATAATTTGTAGGTTATTTAAAAGAGAGCTTGCTTCGAAATCTTTAGAACTTACCGAGGTACGATTTAGCAAAGCCCTTGAAGATGTTGATATTCGGAAATAGTTTACTTTTAGAGTATATTCTAAGCTAATTTTACACTTGTCACATTTAGTATAACATGTAAGCTTATGTTTTATACAACAATATTTAATATGTATATACCATTAGCATGACCACCGCAATTACAGCACTTAAATTTTACAATTCTGTTATTAATTTTTATCTCTCTCTACCACAGCTGTTATTTACAACTTTATATCAATATTTCGGCTTAGATTATTTAAATTATCGATTTACTTGCTGGGCAACCCGAATTTTTTTTATTATGCGATATTTGCGGGTGGTACGATTTAACCGACCGGTACGATTTTGAAAATGCTCCGCTATCAACTAATAAATGATTTTATGAAGAACGTTGTGAACGTTGTGTCAGATGAAGCCACGTTTCAATTAAATGGTTGTGTGAATAGACTCAACTGTAGATACTGGCGTCAAGTAAATCCACACGTCAAAATTGAAGTTCATTCTCAATATCTGCAAAAGATAAATGTGTGGTCTAAGATATTAGATGGTATTTAATCGGCCCTTTTATTATAGATGGTCACTTTGCTAACAGCTAAAAAGTACTTGCGAATGTTAGGTACACAAATAGTTCGACGAATAAAAGAAATTCGACTCCACCTAAATAATAATGATCTCATCCAACCAGATATCTGGTTTCAGCAAGATGGTGCACCCACATATTTTGGTAGGGAAGTGTGCGAGTATTTAAATGTAATTTTTCCTAGAAGATGGATTGGACGAGGAGGATATATTGAGTGGCCCACACGCTCCCCCGACTTGACACCGTTGGATTATTTCTTTTGGGGACACCTTTAAATGCGTTGTGTACATAAATAAGCCAATAGCATTAGAGAACTTGGAAGCAAGAATACGTAACGAAATAGCACGCATTCCTCGTGTAAGGTTGCGAAATGCTTTTGACAGTTTTATTACCAAAATTAACTATTGGTAGTAAATGGAGAACTATTTGTACATCTTCTCAAATTTATCTTGCTTATTTTATTTGTTGCAATGTAGACCGTAGAATGAAAACAATATTTATTTTTCCATTAATTTGATTTATTTATTGAAAATTTTGTTATGTGACCCCAAATTTTTTGATAGGCTCTCCTATTCACAAAAAAATGTGTATTCAATTATACCAAAAACGAAAAAATGATGTCCCCACAATCTGAAAGAAATCTTACTAACAAATTAAAAATATCGTCAAAATATGCACTGGTGGATATTGTGTGCAACCTTAAAATTTAATGTCTTAAATCGCACGCGTATTCTAGATGGCTTGGTGCAATACTTTTGTCGAACCCTTTATATGCGTGAGAGCGAATATGTGGGTTAAAGAGTTTTTTTAGAGAGAGATTTCTTAGCCTATAGCCTTAACTATATAAAACGACATGTTAAATTATTTGAATAAAACTTATTTTGTGATTTGTTTCATGTGATTGAAAATGTGGGTGAACCGCTCGAAATCGCAGCCTCTAATTTTGTTTATCGATGAACATATTAATTGAACATATTGAAATGGACAAAAGCAGAAAATTGTTGAAAACATAATTTTATCAGAAAAAGAAGAGGATAACAAAAAATACTAAGCATAATAATACTTACAATAAAAAAATTCATAATTAGTTAAAAATTACATATCTGTTGAGGCAATCTCCAAAATATGTAGAACATATTTTCTGAAAAGTTCTTGCTTTATGGCTTCAGAAACATTTAGAATTTGATCTTAATCCATAGGGCGCTTGTGCACTACACTGAATTTTACGGTCCGGCAGCTCGATTTTTTACGGTCCGATATGGCAGGCTAAGTATTTATATACATCGTTTGTGCACTATCCGTAATTTTATTGTCCGACATTTTATATTTCGCCATTCCTGGCCGTTTTTTTTCGGTCCGACATGGCGGCAATGAGAAACGTGTTTGTGCATGTGCACTACGTCCGCAATCGGTAATCGTACAGGGCAAATCTCATTATTTCAGAGCGATCACGAAGTTTGGCGTGTTAGTATCTAACAGATTTCGTTATAGTTTGCAATGTACGACATTTTTACAATAATTGAACTTGTCGAATCTAAACCTTGCCTATGGGATAAAATTATAGATGTTTCTAAAAATAAAATTGCAAGGAGAAATGCATGGCGAGAAATTTGTTTATTCTTGGAACCGGAGTTTGAAGGGTTCGACGACAAAAAGAAAGACGAAATACGTAAGTATTATAAAATATATTATACTTAAATATACAATTTATTTTTACTAAATTTTTGAAATTTGCCATGGCACAGATCCTGCTGGACTGACGAAGTAATCTGCGAAATTGTTTCTTATATAGTTAGCTGCACGTCCCGCCTGGGCATTACTGGCGATGGTATGAATATTTTGCAAACCGTTGTGATTATCATTTACGAGCATGTCTTTATATGTGTAGCCATCTCTATCACGAACAATATTATGTAAAACAACGCATGCTTTGACTATGTCTTTGCTTCATTGTTTTGATACGTTTAGTGGACGATGAAATATGCGCCATAATTATACCAAATTTGTCATTATTTGTCATTATTTGTCAATATATCAAAAGCATATTCCACATATCTGCGTGCCCGACACAGTCGATAATTAAATATTCGTTTTTTTATATCAAGATGTTTTCCGCTATAAGGTCGTAACAAATTGTTATTAAGTTGAAAAGCTTCATCGCCCACTAAAACGTATGGCATTCTATTGTTTAGAGATGGATTCAGAGGAGTAGGGTTAGGTAGTTGTAATCTTCCCTCAGTCAGTAGCTTATGAAATGTTGTACGCTGCAAAATTGCTGAATCACAGTCTTTTCCAAAAGCTCCGATATCGACAAACACAAATTTATAGTTAGAATCGACTACTGCTAGAAGCACGATGGAATAATAGCTTTTATAATTAAAATTCATTGAACCGGTAGAGGGAAAGTTCACAACTCGTATGTGTTTTCCATCCACGGCACCCAGGCAGTTTGGTGGGAAGTTAGCTCTTTCTTGAAATTCATTTGCCACAGATTTCCATTTCTCTGTATTGGGTGGAGCAAGAAATTCGCTGCTTAATTCATTCCATATTTTTCAGCATACTAAACTGAAAATTTCACTTATCGAATTAATACCCAATTGCTAGGTATAAAACATATCGGTGAAAGTATTTCCACTGGCTAAATACCTGTAACAAAAATAAACTTTAATTATTCTTTTGTTTTAGTGACTACTATCACTAGTAAATGGAATAACACAAGAGACTATTTCCTTAAATCTTTGAAAACGAAATCTGGGCAAGCGCAAAAAAAAACAATATATTTACCACAATCAGTTGCAATTTTTACTGAAAATTATTCAAGTGGATTCAATAGTCTCTAATATTCCCTCTCAAGGTAGTGAAAGCGAAACCAGACCGGGTACATCCGCATCCTGCGAAGCAATTGTTACGCCAGAATCTTCTCAGGATGATGATTCAAGACCTTCATCTGAACCATTTCAAATCCGTAAAAAAAGATTAAATCCTGTTGATGTGAGGATATTGAAGGCGCTTCAAAGTCATGAGTCACGACAGGATGACTTTAAAGATGATGATAAAGCATTTTTGATGTCTATTTTACCAACTATTAAACGCATAAGCGAAGATGATAGACTGGAGTTCAGAATCGACGTAATGCAAGTACTTCGCAAATATACAAATCGCATGCGAGCACCTTCGTTCAGCTCTGCACCATCATCGCCACTGTCGCCGCTATATGTTTCTATAAACTCTCCAGCTAACCAGGTTACCCCGTCACCGCCACATCTATCTCAAACGGAAAATCTGATTACAGCACCATCGATTAACTGTGCACCACCAAAGCCAGTGACTCCTCTACATGCTTCAATAACTGAATTGTTGGGACAAAACTTTGACAACTAATAATTTTTGTTAATAAATGATAGCATTGTACATAATAGTAATTGTTTGTCTCTCTTTGTATCCTGAATATTTTCTAACAATTGAACCTACTTTATCTATGAAATTAAAAAATTAGTAAAGTACCTATAAAGTCATAAACTCATATCACAACATAATCCTCATTTGTTTTGACCGTACTTGGGTAAAGAAGTCAACAATGCATACGTGTTACACAAAATAAAGCAATCATATTATTAATTATAGAAGTACTGTACTTACCTTAATGTGACAGAAAGCATTTCATTTGGTGGTATACACAGCCTTAATTTTGTATCTTGCATTTTGATCGCCGCGCTTAAACGATGTAGTAAAAAATCAAAAGTGGCTGTAGACATCCGATAGTAGTTAAAAAATTTTTCTTCATTCTGCCTCAATTTATTGTGGATTGCGTAATATGTGCCTGTCAGGTACCGTTCTCTTATCAAGGGATGAATCCAAAATTCTATTTGTCTTCTACGTCTTCGCACGTAAAGTAACAAAGCAAGAATTTGCCGACGTTCCAAAAAACTCATCGTAGCGTATTGATGTCGCGTATTGGTGTGTAGGCATATTGCAAAGCAAACATCCAAATCTGCGCCTGTCCGAGTTTTAACGGACAAGTGCACAAGCTACCATCCGTTTTATTATCGCCAAATTCCGGACAGTAAAATTTCGGATTACGGACCGTAAAATTCAGTGTAGTGCACAAGCGCCCATAGGCTGACTTCTCTTTATGTTAATTTTTCATTGGTTAAGCAGCTCTCCAATTGGACTTGACTGCACGTTGGTAGAAATACTTAAACATGTCCATGATGTCTTATCAATTGTTGAATTTCTTCCGTTCTATGAAATCTGACCATTATTCCATTACAAAACATACGCCTCGTATACGATATTCGCCAGGTAGTCAATTAAAGTTGTCAAGAGCTCTCCAAAGTGTTCTACATTGTATGGCTACATGGACTGGCGAATAATGTATTCTACATTGAATGGCGAATAAATATATTGAAATAATACACAACGTAGTAGCAATCGAATAATTAAGGCGTCTTAGTTGGGTCTTGACTTGATGATATATGATCTTTCATATGATATTCTAAAATTCAAGGGCAAATGCAACATTAACAACAAGGGCAAATACAGCAATAAAATATTTCTTCTTTTTCTATCAATCATTATTCTGTAATATTGAATAGCATATTCAAAACTTCTGCGAATAGTATCTGGTTCTACGCCTTTCTGGCACAAAAAAATGCATTTTATAGAATAGTATTTTATAGAATATTCCTTTCGCGCTCTGTTAATGGTCGATGCGCTTAACTCTAGTTGTAGATTTTGTTCTAACAATTTGGTTTTTATTTCTTTTAGTGTCAAGCAGTCTGCATCAATCAAATTGCAGATATCTTCTTGCTCCTTGAGAGTAATTTTTTTGGAGCGATGCCCTACACTTCTCTTATTCACCTCGTTGGTTTTTACACGCCCGGTAAATTTTTCTCGCAGTGTCTTGCAAAACATTAAATTGCCATCCTATTTGGACTGCCGAACTACCATCGTTCATTGCTCTGATAATAACAGTACATACTTCACGAAGTATCATTTTCTTTCAACATCCATTATCATTTAATAATATTGTGAATATAATAATACTACTAATGTACTAATAATAATACTAATAATGTGCTAATAATAATAATACTAATGTACTAATAATAATACTACTATTGTACTAATAATAATACTACTAATGTACTAATAATAGTAATACTATTAATGTACTAATAATAATACTACTAAATGTACTAAACTGTTTAAAAACACAGTTCCATTTTTATTAAAGAGATAGAAGAAATAGTTTTGAGAAATAGTGAAATACAATTGACAAAAGAGGAAAACCGAAGGAAACAGAATGTAATATGTTTTTCAGTTTAGTAGTTTCTTACCCATAAGCGTCTTTAATATTATCCCGTTTGTCGGTCTAGACCTGTTTTTATATAAGCCTCTACTTACACATCATCTGTAAATTTCTTTAGTGGTGTATATTCCATGTCTGTATTTTTTCCGTTTAGTTGTCCGTCATGTGGCATCTTTATCTGTATGTGGTGAGATATTTCCAGTATAATAGCTAACTTATAATTATTACTTTTAATAGTAAAATCAATATTAAATTATCAAAAACACGTATTTTGTTGAATCTAAGAATTCATATTTCCTTATTTTATTTTGAGTCTGTTATATTATTTTGAATAAAATAATTTTAGCAGTCTTGACAAAATTTGTAACATAAAATAAATGTGTGCGCATATCTCGAATAGCGTGAACTTAGCTATTCTTTGGATATTAACCTAACAAACAGAATAACATAAAACTGTCTCCAGTAAAACGCCGTTGCCCGGAGCACCTATAAATATTTTAAGAACTTCCTTATCAAAGCGAAGAATAAAACCCAGTTGAAATTCACAAAACAACGTTAATTAGAATCGTGTGACTGTTATCGATGCAAACATTATATACCTGTATTTTTTTTATTTATAATCGCTGGATAAAGTAAAAACGTGTTATTTTTTTACTACTTTATTCTGTTTTTGTTATCGCCTGTTCATGTTTCGAGTATCAGTGCCGAAAATGAACGCTCACGCGACATATATACGTCGGAAATACGTTGAGAAATGCTCGCATGATTCCCGGTTTTTATAATAGTTTTAATTTCTTTTATACGCCTTTGATTTGCAAAGGTTTCATTTTAATTATTTTCGAGTTTTCACTAACTGATGAATAACTTTTAAGCAATACTTGGTGCAGAAATAATATTTCTGCAAATATTAATAAAAACAAAAACCGTTGCTTCTTTCTACGTATTCTCTCTACGCGAAAACAAGGTTTTTATTCCTACAAGATAAAACTCTCAAAGAATTCGTCTAAAACGCTCTGGGGTGATGGTTGATCTTTATAAAGTGTGTTGTAATGGAAAATAATTGATTATTTTCAACTGACTAATGCTAGCCCTTAAAAACGTTGTTTCTCGCGCATTTTATTAATTCCCAGAAAATATTTTCTGCTTTTGTTTCAATAAGATATAAGAAGTTGTAGTGAATAGTGTACCCATTTGCCTACCATGAAGATTTTTTAGGATTAATAATCCTACCATGTGGCAATATAATCGAAAGATATTTTTTGTAACGGAAAATTCAAAACAAAACTTTGTGAAAATGAATAAATTCTGGATTTATGATTCTACCACAATACTACACTGACATACAACTTCTACTGTAATTACTGAGTTTATAAAGTTTGTAATAAAAATTACTTATTTCAATAACCTCAGCAAACTAATACTTCTACAATTACTGAGTTTATAAAGTGTGTGGTAAAAACTCCTTATTTCAATTATTTCAGAAAACTAAATGAGACTATTTTTCCAAGTCCAGCAATGAAAGTTATTGCAAATATGAGAAATGTTTTATTTCCTGCAATGAACACATATATCATTGAAACGAAGAGACAAAAGGAAAAAGGCTCTCAATCCTTCGAAACGACCAGATATATAACTTATAGCTATGCTCTAATGATAACCCTTAAACTATTTCCTATAAAAATATATTTTCAAATCTAATGATAATGTCAGTTTACATACATATTTTCAATATTGTATAATAATAATAATACATATATTTATTGAGTACTTTATGCAAGGGGTTATCGAGCATGAGGTCCTTCTGCCCCAATATTGAATATTAATACATTATTTATATTACGTACAATAAAAAAATATAACGTATCTTAAAATCCTTTTTTATTATATTTTAGTTAATTCTTCGGCAAAGGAATTTAATAAACCAACTAATATTTTGCCAACGTTTCGGTCTTTTTTTTTGTAAAAATATATAACTTAGTTTACAAACAAGTGCGCAGTATTAAATAAATTATGAAATATTCTTTAGTGTACTTGAGAATTCATATTCAAATCAAAAAAATGTTTAACAAGATAATTAGAATTCCTTGTGCGTGGAGGAGAATGCACGAATTACCTTGACAACTTCTTGTAGCCTTTTTAAGGCGTAGTCTGAGATAAGGAATATTGAAACGACCAAAGGAAAGTTTCTGTTAGTGAAAAACTTAATTTCCAATACATTTTTTTTTTCTCGATTGCAATTGAATTCTTCGACACCGCAGAACCTTTTGAATTTAAATGAGTTCGCGGAAATAGTTATATAAGTTTGCAACTGGAAATTCCCGACGAATTTGTTACCAGAAAATGTGTTTTGATATAGAAATGTAATAATAATAATAACAAATATTCGAACGATCATCTCATAGACGTCTTCTATGTATTCTTAAATGATCAATTAATTGATCGATATGAACCTTCTTAAATAAACAATTAAGTAATAACAAATGCGGGGATATGGACTAACATGATTATTAATTTGATT
This sequence comes from Phosphuga atrata, assembly GCA_944588485.1. Lineage (NCBI taxonomy): Eukaryota > Metazoa > Arthropoda > Insecta > Coleoptera > Silphidae > Phosphuga > Phosphuga atrata. Next base: position 51,755,920 of record OX155896.1, on the reverse strand, counting down.
GATTAGTAGATTAAAATAGATATTAGCTTTACGCATAATGCTGCATTAATTGATGAATAATGCAATTATCATTATTTACTAAACATGGTTACTTTCATAACCATAACACCACAGATTGGATAAAATGGATGATTCCCGCTCGAATTGTTTAATTGCTCGAAAAAACAATATTGAAAGATTGATATTAAGTTCAGATATTAAAATATGTAACAGATCAGTTTTTTTATCCCTGCGCAAAACAGCCACAACGACTATATTACGGCAAATCTAATTATTTGAATGGATGAGCTAAGTTTGAAGGTATGCTAGAGAGTTAAACATGCCAAACACGACGGCATAGTAACTTAATTCGGCTGCATGATATGTTAACTGATATGTGATCAAATAAATAAGCTGTTATATTTTATCCGTAGCATGTTGAATAGTTGGAACTATGTATCGGTTGCGGCAGAATTCACATATGCATTATTCAGTCAGTGTATAGAACTAATCGTATATATAAAACATTTGTAAATACTTTGTAACCTACATATTTGTAAATTGAATGAATGCTGCGAATACTAAAATATATCGGCGTATTTATATAGCTAATACTAATTGCAATTTATTCACTGAATTCTCAAACAAAACATTAAATTAAAATCATTGGACACGTCTTTTCAAAATCTACTTGCAATGAAAGAGCCAAGAACGAATGAAAGAAATTTAGTTAAAATCCCCGCTTTGCAAACTTTTCAACGCATAATCAGATTTTTATCGTAATAAAGAGATTACCGGCTGAATGCAATCATTGCACTAATCTATTTATTCTTTTCGATACCAACAACAAGCTCTAATTTGCGTTAGTGTGTTCGATTGAAACAGACGGCGCGGCGCACACATCCGCATACAGATTTCCATTTACCGTAAGCACTGAAAGCGCTTTCATATGGACGATGAGCGTCGTCTAAACATTTGCGTCATTGTACATTTTCTTTCATTCCGCCTGCAAGTCTTTCTGTCTGCTGCACATGCATCGCACTTTCGGTTCTTTCTACAGATCTCAAAAAGATCTCCTAGATATATTTACAAGTTGTTTTTTACCTTTTATAAAAACGCAAGAGAATTGTTTTTACTTGTTTTCTTAACATGTATATTTTGTGATAATTAGTATATAAATTTATAGATGCTGCATGTATCTGTCTGTTTGCTAATTAAAAGGCATTCTGTTTGCTAATTATTGCTATTATTGACGTTTATATTTCGTAATATGTTTACACATGTTACCTGTATACACGGTGTCGAATATAATTTTGCAGTTATTTATCTTCCTATTCTTTCCAAGGTGTGGCATTATATATAGTATGGTAGTGTGTGGTATTATATATAGTATGGTGTGGTGTGGTACCTATTCGCGTTATCATTTTTTCGTTACATTGCATAATTGCGTCATTTTGTAAGCGATATTGTAACTTGTAACTGCATTCAAATATTCAAATATATGCAATTTTTATTGACATGTATTCAGAACTTTGCAGTCGAACTTTAATGGACAGATTAAACCTAATTGTAATATATAATGATTTGTTATTTACTATTTTGTGAGACATTTAAACAATATTTATATTTATATATGATGTTGAGTCCATATATATCTAGTAGATATCTCTACTCTAATACTCAAATAGTCGATTCATGTTCATACAGACTTATGTATTAATTTGATCTTCCCCATCTGTTAGATTTGTCGGCAGATTTAGATCGTATGAAATGTGGTTGATGAGTTAAATGCTGTTCATTACAAGTACAGATTTCTCTGTGGATTTTAACCACAGCAGTCATTGTCCGCAAATATAATTTATGTTACTATGTCATTTCTCGATAAATTTGCATGTTTTTGCATATTCTTCAAATAAATTCTCCATTCTCTTTTTTCTCAGTCAATATTTGGACGATCAAACGAGAAAACGATCAAAATCACGATCAAAGTTTGATCGTGATTATACGAAAAGTCTCGTTCGAAGATGATAATTTGTAGTAATGCTCGTCATTGCTAACATTTCACACTTTTTAAAGTCTGAAATTTGGCGCCTAGACTGGTGTGGCCGGCCGTGCGCCGTCCCCAATCATATTTTTAGCGATATATGTAGTTGAGTTTTCCCTGTAAGATGATCTTGCCTATGTTTATTAACGGGTACATGTAGGGAGGGAGATTGATCATCTTCTAACGAGACATTTCGTATAATCACGATAGAACGTCGCCCGCCTACGGCGGGTTCGTTTCATCGTTCAATTATACTACACGTCTCGTTCTCGATGATAATTTGTAGACTTTTAGCGTAAAAGAAAACTCATTGATTTATCATGTTACATGACTGAAAATCATAAGGAAAGAATTACCGTGCGTTAGTTTCTCTTGTAAACAGTCTAATGTAGACAGTTTATCGTATGAACAGTTTGTCATATAGACAGTTTTTGTACATGTTGTTTTTCCACAAAAAATCATACTTGAGTGTGAATGAATCACCACAATCTAGCGTTTTTTAAGTGTCTCGTATGGAGGCTAAATACTTTCTTTGATATACTGGTTTCGTGTGAAAACTCATATATATATATATATATATATATATATATATATATATATATATATATATTGTTATACAGACATATTAAAAATGACAAGATATACCCCAACCACATTATTAATAACATTAAGCAGATTTATTCCTTGGAATTAGACAATCATCCATATAAGAACCTTGTTAGTTACACATTACAGAAATTTAGAAATAATATCTTAAATATTGAGATAAAAATCACTAATTGGAAGATATCTAACTTGAAGAAAATAATTTTAGAACACATAGAAGAATTAACTAACACAGTTCCACAATTTAACAATGTTGACCAAATTTTGAAGAAAAATTATGAACGTACATTCCTCAGGATAAAAAATAATAACATACGAAAATTAGAAGAACTTAAACAACAACAATGTCCAATACTTCTTTCAACATCCAAGAATTATATATACAACTATACCAACATTAAATTACCAGAAAAAGTGAATACATTACTAGCATTAGGACCAAAATTTGGCCTAACGATGAGAAAAATTCCAAACAATTTAATAATCAAAGACATAGAAACATGCCTGTCACAACAAATAATGGATGAAGAAACAATTACACATTATAGAAGTAAATTGGTAGGAACAATTAACAACTTTATCCAAAAAGAAAAGAAGAAAAATAACCCCAACCCCATCAATAAGTACATAAAAGAAACGAATACCTTCATAAAGAATAACAAAGATATTATCATTGGAAAATCTGACAAAGGCAACTCAACTGTGATTATGTATAAACCAGAATACGATACAGAAGTGACAAAAATGTTAGATGACCAAGAGATTTATCATAAATTGAAAAAAGACCCAACTTCGAAACTACAGACTCAAGCGAACAAACTAATTAAAGATTTACTAGAAAATGGACACATCACGAAGACAGAGTACCAATCATTAATCAGACATAATTCAATACCCCCTAGGTTATATTGCCTAAGGAAAACACACAAGGAAAAACTGTGTTTAAGACCAGTGGTTAACACGATAGACAGTCCGAGCTATAACATTGGTAAATTATTACATGACATACTGTCCAAGGTCAATTCCACCTCCATATATAATATAAAGAATTCTGAAGAATTAATTGAAATAACAAAATCCATAGTAGTACCTGACAATTTTACTTTGATATCCTTAGATGTGATTTCACTCTTTACAAACATACCACACGACCTATTAATTAAATTAATTGAACGAAAATGGAATTACATAAAAAATTTTACAAAAATAACCAAAAAACAATTCTTAGAACTAGTAGAATTTACATTTGAAAGTAGCTATTTCATTTTTAATAAGTCATACTACAAACAAAAACAAGGAACAGCTATGGGGGCTCCCACTAGCCCGGCATACGCTAATATTGTCATGAACGACCTTTTCCAATATGTTGATGAACAAATTTTAGATTTCAAAATTCCATTAATGAAATTATATGTAGACGATTCCATCTTACTTATACCTAAAGACAAAATTGATACAGTTATATACTTGTTTAACTCTTACAATCAAAAAATTCAATTCACTTTGGAAAAAGAAACCAATAACAGTATCCCATTTTTAGACTTAATGATAATAAGAGATAATAAATCTCTCATAACCAACTGGTACACTAAGCCTTCTAACTCTCAGAGAATAATTAACTTCAATTCTAACCACAATGTCAATCAAAAATTTAATGTTATAAATAATTTGTTAAAAAGAGCCATCACATACAGTCATCCAAAATTTCACACTCAAAACATAAACATTACAAAGAAAATTTTAATAAACAATAATTATCCAAAATACTTAATTAATTCGGCAATTAAAAAATACACAGAACAGATACACAATAAGAAACCACTCAATAATAATAATGATAACATAATTAAACACTGTAAATTTCCATACATTAAAGGTTTGACTGAAAAAATTAACAAGATAACAACAAAATTCAATTGTAAGATTGCTCCATATAATATACTAACAACAGGGAAATTATTTTTCACCAAAATCAAAGATAGAGTTCCAAAAGATATGATATCAGGTTCAGTATACAAAATTCCATGTCACAACTGTAATAAATGTTATATTGGGCAATCTGGACAATACATAAAAAAACGCATTGGTCAACATAAAAATGATTGTAAAAATTCTAATAATTTAAACAAAACTGCACTAACAAAACACTTTTTTATAGACGGACATTTCTTTGATTTTGACAATTTTGAAATTCTTGACATTGACAAAAATAGCACAAGAAGAAATATTAGTGAAATGATACAAATTAAAACAAATAACACTATTAATTACAGAGAAGACACTATGGGCCTTAGTATATTTTATAATAATCTATTAAATTAACACCATTATAAAACTAACATAACAACCACGAAATTCAAAATTCAAACGCAAAAATAGCATTGTCATATCTATTAAATTTAAAACAAAAAAAACAACAAAATTTATTAGTTTTTAATATTTGTCATTTTATATACAATATTCATATTTAAATTTTAATCTTAATAATTTATATTCATGTTTATTATGTTAAAGTTAATTAATATATAATATTTAGATATAAGGTATGATATTTATATATTAATTAATAATATTGTAATTGTTTTTGTTTAATTTGTAGCCCTGAAGAAGGTCAGAAATAAAAAAGACCGAAACGTTGGCAATATATCAGAATTTTATTAACATTTATTAAATCCTTTTACACAAGAACTAAATAAAATATAGTTATACAGACAGTTTATCGTATAAACAGTTATTGTTATTATTATATCATATAGAGAGTTTGTCGTATGGGCAGTTTGTCATATAGACAGTTTCTGTACATGTTGTTTTTGTACAAAAACTTACTTAAGTGTGAATGAATCACCACACTTTTAAGTAAGTGTCTCGTATGGAGACTAAATACTTTTTATATGATACTGGTTTCATATGGAAACTCATATATCTTTTTGTTTTACAGACAGTTTGGCGTATGGGCAGTTTTTCATATAAACAGTTTGTCATATAGACAGTTTGTCGTATGGACAGTTTGTAATATAGACAGTTTTTGCACATGTTGTTTTAGTACAAAAAACATGCTTAAGTGTGAATGAATCAATACACTTAAGCATTTTTAAGTACGTGTCACTTATGGAGGCTAAATACTTTTTATGTGATACTGGTTTCGGATGGAAACTCATATATCTTTTCTGTTATAGAGACAGTTTGTTGTTTGGATAGTTTGTCGTGTAAACAGTTTGTCGTGTAAACAGATTGTCATATAGACAGTTTGTCGTATGGACATTTTGTCATATAGACAGTTTTTTGTACATGTTGTTTTTGTACAAAAAAACATACGTATGTAAATAAGTCACCACACTTAAGCATTTTTTAAGTAGGTGTCTCGTATGGAGCCTAAATACTTTTTATGTTATACCTGTATTTTCATTCCGATTTTTATCATTGGTTTTATTTAATTTTGCCAGTTTACAAACGAGGTTTTTGAGGTTATCGATCTTTTTTTAAGTTATTCCTGTCTTTCATGCGTTTTTTGTTTTTTCCTATTTCTTTTCGTAATTGCGGACATGATTTTTTCTTCTTCTTATCTCCTGACATTATAAACCTTTTATTCTTATTTAGATTTGGTATTATTTTGCACTTAGAGTAGTTTTGCGCTTAGGGTAGTTTTTGCACCATGAGCTTTATAAAGGTCCGCCCCCGCTGGGGGCGGCTGTAGGTGCGTTTAAAATTTTCCTTTTTCTTCAAAAACTCCGTTTCTCTTGCGCATCGAGACGGTAAATTCTCATTTTCTATTGTAAAACTGAACAGGCCTTTGACCCGTGTCTGTCTGCCGCTCGCAAGTCCCACACAGCCTCCTCCAGGTGTCAAAAACATGAAATCGTTTCTAGCACCTTTGAAGAGCAATTTCACGTTTTTTGAATTCACACGGAAAAGTAAGCGACCGGTTCACCCGGTGCGGCGGAAAATATAAGCGACAAAAATACAGGTTTTTCGATCACATCTTTGGAAGCTGTTCTCTTGATTGAAGAGGGCCGAGTCTCCAAACCGGTTCGTTCGATGCGAAATGTGTGTGCCCACGGGCGGCGGATGAATCTGGGACCTGCGACATCCTATTCTCGCTCTGGGTCAATTTAAACATAAAAATTTTAAAAATGCGTTTTTTTTTCACCTAATTTGCGGGGATTACTCTCCTGGGATAATCAACATTAGGATCGGGACCGGACCGACACCAATCGATTCGGCATAGTACCTTTTAGTTTGTTTTATAGTTTTGGAGCCAGATGGCGCCGGAAGGACAGAAAAAACATGTTTTGCAGACGTCCCCGAAAATCTTCCGGGATTCGCTAAATTAAAGAGCAGGGTGGTGGTTTCCAAATAGAGAACAAAAAGTTCTAAATAGCGATGGGAACGACACACTGGTTTATCGCATCTGGGGGTCGCGATGTCTGTCCAAACTCCAAACGAATTTCCCAAAATTGAGCAAATTGAAACCTTCCATATTCGGTGAAATGTTTTAGGATTATATTGCTCTTTTCTGGGATTATAGCCTGACCTGTCTACTTTCCAACGGCAGCTCTCGCGACGCATTAGACCTCCGGGGACATACCGCAGGCCCCAATTCACAAAATCACTTTTTTCACCTCTTCAAACGGAAACGCGAAAAGGAAAATTTGTATTTCTAGTATGAGGAGTGCATGCCCGGCAAAAAGGCCAACAGTATGGAGTTTTAATTTCTCAAATCCATCAACGGATTCGCACTCCAGGTCAAAAAAACTACGACTGTTGCCTGCCGCTGAATTGTTAATTAAACAAAAATAATAAATATAAAAATAATACATAAAATACAATAAACAAAGAGTAACAAAGTAAAGATAAATACAATAAACAAAGCAAACCCATGAAAAAGAAAACCTGGGTATCACCAAACTGGATCTGGAATTCCAGCTGGATCATGAAGGTATAACCCGAGGAAAGTTCAAGGAAATTCAGAATGTCAAAGTCAGAAAAGGAGTTAATGTAACATCAGACCACTACTTTTCCCAAATCAAAATGCATTTCATCCCTGGAAAAAAAATTTCATAATCATGGAAACAAAATCCCAAAAATTGATCGTGGTATGTTGGAATAGAAAAAGAAAGAATACAGTGAAAAATTGCAAGTACCAAACACTTTCGAGGAAGTGACAAGAAATCTTACAGGTCCATGGAAGTCGCACCTCTGCAACATCCTCGTTGGAACAAGGAGTGTGAATATGCAATAGGAGAGAGATTTAGAAACACATAGAAACTGTGAAACCAGAACAAGACGCTAGAAAATTTGGAAAAGTTGAATGTAATAAGAAAGACGACACATCAAATGTTGAGGAAATTAAGAAGAATATATGATGGAGGTCAAATTATAGAAATGGAAGAAAATTTCAAGAAGAATAACACCAGTTTATTCTACACATCCTCCTTGTTCCCACAAGGACAAAATAAATGGTTACATAGCACCCAGCCTCAATTTCAATAGAAAGGATGAAACTTTGCCTCTTAATAGCCAAGACTACTGTGAGATCCTTCTCGATTGTTTTGGAGAACTCCTCAACTGCGATACACCTAAGTGAAAACAAAAAATAACAATGGATACAGCACAAAATCCAAATTATAAAGTAAGAAAGGCAATAAATTCATTGAAAAACAACAACGCATCTGGGGAAGTTGGAATTCCAATTTATTATATTATCTAATAGCTGAACTCTGGAAGGTGGCCAATGATGCTTTTATCACTAAAACAACAAAACTGTTTCAAGAAATTTGGAAAGAGGAAAAGATGCCAGAGGATTAGCTAGTTGCACTCATACACCCATTGCATAAAAAAGAACCAAAAACAGATGTAAACAACTATGGAAGTATATCACTCCTACCTGTTACTTACAAAATCTTCTCTAAAATACTACTAAATAAGCTTGAACCTCAACTTGATTCAAAACTGGGAGAATACCAAGGAGGAGTTCTTGTTCAGAACAAATATTGAGCTTGAAAATGATCATCAAGTGTTACACTACACGAGCTAAAGACATACTAAGCTAAAAGACTTCAAAAAGCCCTATGACTAAATAGACACTCAATAGAAAGAAACACTAGTTGAGGTAGTAAGAAAATATGAGTTGATAAAAAAGCATTTAAACCTGATCAAACTAGCACTCACAAGCACTGTATCAAAAGTAAAATTTCAGGGAGAGATCGCCACATTATTAAATGTGAGGACAGGACAAAGACAAGGTGTTGGCCTTTCACCGATGCTGTTTAATGTGGTTTTGGATAAGATAATCAAGACATTCTGGCAAGATAACGACTGCTATAATTGGATCAAAGAACAAAAACGTCAATCCCAAATGCCTGGCCTTTGTAGACGACCGGGCTCTCTTAGCTGAGACTGAACAAGAATCTGTAACACAAATCAATGAACTCAAGGAAACAGCAGAGAAAGCTGTACTACAGATTTCCTTCCAGAAAACAGAAATAATGACGACCAAGTAAAATTATACGAAGAAAACAGTGAAGACGAGATATGGGCAGATTAAAGTAACAAAACAGTTTAAATACCTTAGTGTTACCTTAGTTTACCTAAGTGTATGAAAGTCTATTTCTGCCTCGTCATTACTTAGTCTGTGAAGAAGGTCTTAGTGTACACATTTCTTAAGCAATTTAAAAAATCACAGACTTAACTCTAAAGGACCAAATCTCTATATTATAAATAATATCTATGTTATAAATATTAGCTGTGTTTTTAAGGTAATATATATATATATATATATTATAATGCGTAATAGAATAGAATCATAAATAAATGGTCATAATGTAATGACCAAATTCATTAAGCTCAGCAGTGACATGGCCATTACCACGCGCAAAACCGTAATGGAAGTATTGCGTTTCCTATTATACATTTTTTTAAACTTTTTGCAAAAAAGCAATTTCAACTTACATGCAACATTTAATAATGTAAGTGTAATATTTTAGAATTATGCAAAAGGTGTTGCCTTTGAATCGCGCAAATTGATTCAACTCGTTTTGAGAGTAAATAAAAACGCGCGGGCATTAAAAACAAGACGATATTTAAAATTAAAATACAAACTCATTTGAATCATTAAAGGTAGAAGTAATAAAGTTTTAAAAAATGTAGTATGAATATTTAATGGAATGAACTAATTGAATTCGTCTTTATTTTCAACGGGATAATTTCTTTTAGTTGATTTAGAATATCCGTAATTTCAATCTGCAAACGATTAAATTTTAATTTAATTCTCTATTTGCCGGAAATTGGTTATTTAATTTATGCACCATTAATGACAGCTAAATCTATTAGCTCAATTAATTGTAATTGCATTCTAACTATATTATTTGACACGTTAATTTGTAATGTATTAACAATTTTATCAGCAACAAGTGACCAATAAATATCTTAATGTTTTCATCGATGTCATATGCTATTATATTTGTTATCGACAAAAAATGAATTAATAGACTATATTATAGGATATCACATATTAATTTTTGAAAATATATTAGGAGTATTTACTAAAAATATTAGTCCTTGCTTTTTTCCATATTCTGCATCAGTTCAATATTCTCATCAGTTTGCTTAATATATTAATATTTGATGACGTACACTTTCATAAGAGTTTAACTATTCATATATGTAGTTTTTCTCTGGATTGTTCTATATTATCGTATTTTACCCGCCTCGTACTTTCATGAAGATTCACTAGATATGTTTATTTTTCCCAGTTTTATGTTTTCGCAAAAACAATTTAAATTCAGTTGAATCGTAAGAAAACTTTTACACAATTACATAAAAAATTACAACAATATGATATATTTCTGATATCCATTTTAATTAATCATTAACACAATGAAATAATAGTTCCAAACACATTTGTTTATAAAATAAAAATAAAAAATTATTTATTTATTTTACGTGAAATCATTTATTTAATTTCTACCCATGCAGTATTCATGGTGTCCTTCTCGTTGCCTAAAATGAACTATTAATAATACATTATTTAAATATTATATTTCATGTCAAAATTAATAAAATAAAATATATGAAAAGGTTTTTCAATCAAAAATAAAACATATTTTATTTATACTTCGAAGCCGAGCGAAAAACTGTATATTATCTGGTCTTGTCTGGTTTTGTCTGGTCTTGTATGGTTTTGTCTGGTCTTGTCTGGTATTGTCTGGCCTTGTCTTGATGTTGTCTGGTTTTGTCTTGTCTAATCTTGTTTGGCCTTTTGTGGTCTTGTCTGGTCTTGTCTGTTTTTTTCTGGTCTTGTCTGGTCTTGTCTGTTCTTGTCTGGTCTTGTCAGTTCTTGTCTGGTCTGGTCTTGATTTGTCTTGCCTGGTCTTGTTTTGTCTGGTCTTATCTGGTCTTGTCTGGCCTTATCTTGTCATATCTGGTCGTGTCTTGTATGGTCTTGTCTAGTTTTGTCTATTCTTGTCTGGTTTTGTGTGTCTTATATGTCCAAATTCAAACATACTTAATCTGTCACAAGCCAGGTTGGTCTTGTGTTTTTGTCTGAAATAGTATAGGATAATTGGAAAGATCAGAATCTAAACAAGACTATTAATAATATATAATTTCAAGACAGGACTATTAATAATGCATTGTTTCATCGATCAACAACATTTTAGGCTATATTAGCTAATGCTATATATTTATTAAATAAATGAGAGTAATTACAAATTAAGATAAATGATTATGAAGAAATGCTGAGTGGTGGAGGAACGAATTTGTTTACTAAACTAGATTACGTATATATTAATAAATATTATTCTGACATGAAATATTATGTTTATAGTTTTATAACTGTTGTGTTATAAGTAGCGTTTTAAAGCAAACGTAGTTGAATTGTGAAATGATTGGATAATATTTAAATTATAGTGAGATGAATGTGGCATAATTTTTAGTTATTAGAGGAGAGTGGTGTATTATTTAGCGCATGTAATAAAGTTGTGAGTACGATAAGCAATCCATTCTATAATAATTCAAACAACAAAGAACACGGTGGGAATTATGCTTGGATTTCTAGAATATATGTGTGCTCGGTGGATTATACGTGCGATGCAAAGAAAACCGCAATGTACACTACTAAGTATATGTGAGGGATCTACGAGGCGCATTGTGTTAAGAATTTCCGTTGTTGTTCATCGTCAATGTACTAAATCAAATTTATTGATTTATGTGCACGGAACGTGATTCATGGAATCGGAGAAACTCATACGCACGGTCAAAATAATAATGTAATTATAACATCCAGCCGGGAAAATTTTGATAAATTACAATAAAAGGCGAGAGATAAATTTCCCTTTAATATAAAATGTAACAAAAACACATTGTGTACAAACTATATGTACAGATGCATATGCACATCCGTAACAATTATTCAAAATCATTGTATCCCGTTTTGATATATTTTACATCAAAATATCCCAAAACATAAATTCCATGTATAAAATAACATTAATACCTGCATTATAAAAAACCTACGGTATTATTTACGCTTTGTTAACTTTTACATGGCTAAATTTATATTTGTATACAAACATACAAACAGACATACATACACAGAGAGAGAGAGAGAGAAAGACAAATTCTGTTTGCGTTAAATTTAATTCGAATGCGTGATTCCAAATGGAAACTCCATTATTACGTTAAATATCCATTTCGCCGATGAGTTTTATGTTGTTCATCGTTTTTTTTTTTTTTTGATTTAATCACTCCCCAGCAAAGGGTCGCGATTTAATTGATTTAAAGGGGCGCAAAAATTAATTCCAGCAGTGCATGAATTATTCTCTTAATTATTATCTTACATTGTACTCATTAAAATTTAAACAACTTATATAGTCATCCACATTTCGCATTATATTATATTCACTGGCAAAAACAAACAAAGGAAATAATAAGAATAGATAACATAGAAACAGATAATAATGAAACTAAATTAAAAGAAAAAACGACTAGATTAACTAGATTAAGTATTTAATAGAGAGGATGGGCTCTTCCCGTATACTTGTCATGTATATGAGACAAGTGAAGTTTTAATATTACAAGAGAAAGCTAGATAGATTGGATTAAATAGAAACCACTGTATATATAAAAATTGGACTAGTCTCACGAGACTAAATAAAATCTAGACCAGCATCTCGCGGTTCGCATGAGACCTACACAAGTTTAAAAGCGGCCTAAAAAAAAAATCGACGTTTTTTTATAAATGTATCTGTTTCAACGGCATAAATCTCAATGGCATTATTTTTGTGTGAAAATGAAATATTTTGAAATACTTAGATAATAATACTAGATATGTTTAAATGAAGAAGTATAAAGTTTCGTTTTCTGTTTTTAAGGTATGGCAATAAAATCTGTGGTCCAAAATTCCTTAACTTCATGCAGTGCGAACCGGAGAAACGAAGGGATTGGACATAGGCATGTCAAATAGGATATGGAAATGATAGGTAAGATTCAGATTTATGCCGTGTATACATGAATTATTTTTCGATTAATTCATATTTCTTTTTCTTGAATCATTTGTTTAGTTATTAAATTAGATCTATTTGCCCTTATTTTGTCGATTTAATGAGTAATAGTGTTGGCCTTACTATTTTTATCTAAAATGTTAATAATATAAACGATAATAATATAACGACGATTCTAGGATTACAAGATATGTCGAAACACTTTTCCCCTTAATTTCAGTTACAAGGATAATACAATTATACTAGTTCTATAATAAATAGTAACATTTGTATCTTTTCTTCAAAGATTACAATTTCTAAGAAATTATTGTATACATATCGTCAACAAAGTTGACATCATTTGCATAGCTAATCTTTCTATAAAAAACTTTCTTAAAATCAACTACTTCAGTGGCAAACAGCACGACTGACATTGAATTACATTAAGAAAGTTTTTGGGTTCTACATAACCCTGTAATTTTCCAAAAAAAATATAAATCTTGATCCAATACAAAAAATAATTATCAATTAATTAATGAACATCCACATACGCTTAGTTCTACATATTTAAATATTCTTTTGTAAAACATTTATTTTTTTTGTTGATGGGATCGGCATAAATAATGTATCTAAATGTATATAACGTAACTTTTTTTTAGTTTTGTCTCTCGATTTCGTAGATTTTTTCTAGACAAAATGTAATGGGAGACCAATTAATTCAAGATTTACGACCATTAAAAAAGTGTTCATCGGCTAAAGGCGTTTGCAAATGAGCGCCGGTTCGTGTTATCTTTGTAATCCCTCCAACGGAAAAAAGACAACAAATATAAAGAATATAAAATAAATCTCGCACGTAGATTTCAAACTTCCAACTTAAATCGATTACGTTTTTTTAATTGTGAAACAATCCGATATTTTATGTGAAAGTTTCCAGTGTCAGCCCGGTCTATGGTACCTTTTTCATTTTTAAAATTAATGATGTTTTTTTGTTCTGTTTTCAACAAAGCGACCTTATTGGTCGCAAAGGAACCTCTGTAATATGTATTAGACCGACGCAAAATTTCTATGGGAGGATTCAATGAATATTTTAAAATTAATTCGCCACAAAAAGCAGCAAATCCATTAAAACGTAATTTTGTCGATTGCATAGGGAGGTTTAATACGTAAGCAAATTACTCTAAATAAAGCTTGACGTGAATTATGTAGATACCATCATAAATGAAACTGAAAAAGGGAGATATTCTCAGTCCCTTGAAGGACAATAAAGATTCTTATCGGATGGACGAATGTTATGCATCTGCTAGAGAAGGAGAAAAAAATAAGGGAATGGCAGTAGAAAGATAGGATCTTTGCCAGAAAAGAAAAAACAAATTTATGAAGGATTACTCTTCAGATAAATAAATTTTTTTTTTTAAACGAAAGCCTCTTTTATCACGTTTTCTACTTTCTAATCCAAAATATCCAAGAACTGTGCTGTATAAATGACTTTAATGTATGTAAACTAGAAATGCCCATAAAAAGTACTTAGCGTAAAACCACTTACCTGCAAAGTTTCTCTAAGGACTTGCAGTAATTCCCATCGAACGGTTGAATTTGATGCACTTTCGTGAGAACGTGTCTATTACTGACGTATACAAGATATTATATGAAAGCTACAAAGGGCACATTTATATTGATTTTTATCTAACAATAAGTAATCTGATTATTTTATAAGTAGGTCATATTCTATGAAATATGAAACAAGATATTTGCATATAGTAGCATTATCGACGCGTATCGCGTAGAAAATTTGATGGACAGGGCCAGGTAGAAAAAGTTAATATTATATATCTTACGTAATGTAAAGAAATAACAAAATAATGAAAATGTTTTCAAAATCTTATTAAGTCTTATCATTTAGGGTAGGAAGAAGCGCACGATTTGAATATGTTTTCTTATACGGGGCTGGTGGGGCGGACTAAAATCATTGAAAGTTTTCTTATGTAATGCTTGAACGCCCTCAAAGACTACATAGATAAAGATATATTATTAAGAGAAGATTACACAGACAAGAACGCATAAAAAATATTATAAAGATAAAACTAAAAAAAACAAGAGTCGACAGAGAAGTCTGAATAGATAAGATTATACAAACAAAATTGAATAAGCAAAGATAGTCAGAAAAGACGAGACAGGAAGGATAAGGCAAACAAACTTGATTCTGATTTGTCTTGATTTTTTTAGACAAAACAGATTCAGGAAATAATAAAAAAACTTAAATCAAATTGATTAGTATATAAAATAAGGTGTATTTTCCCAAGTGTAGTAAAATTATTGCAATCTGCAATAGCTCCATCATCGCTTAAAGTGTAAATGTCCCTACATAGTCCGGTCATTTTAGACATAAAAATAGTGATCAAATAAAAAAAATTCCGACAGAGCCAAATCTTCGTAGAGACCTTAGGTTTACCACAAGGAATAAAGTGTCAAAAGTCCCCATCAGTCCCATGTGAGCTTAGGGACTTATTCGGGGCCCAAGGTAAAAATTTTAGGTTTTTTGGATTTTTCTCGAAAACGGTAAGTTTTATCGAAAAAGTACCTCAGAGCAAAGTTGTAGATATTATAAATATTCTTAATTAAATATTATAAATTCTCTATAAAAATGGTCCCTATGATTTTTTCTCTAAGACCCACTATTTCCCAGATATTGCGCTTGTAAGAATCACGTTCTACATAATATGCACACATTTCCACACCACTTGTGAGGTAGTGTACTCGGCGCGTTTTTTTTTAACGTGGTATCCCCAGTAGGCCTATTCCACGGACCTTTATGACGTTATTTTCAGGAACAATAATTATTTAATAGTATGAAGATTATTGATATGGGTTACTGAGTTTAACTGTCGTTCTAACTTTTTTTTATTACTTTAATCTGACTCATACTCTCCATATTCAACTTCAACAATCATGTTTTCTTCAATTTCTTCTGGTTCTTCTTCTTCTCCTTCCTGTTGATGAACGCTTAGAAATTGTTCAAATGAAGATGAATCAGTTGTCTCTTCATCAAAATCACATGAATCTTCCTCTCTTGTATTTAATTGAACATTTGAGCAAGAGACACCTTGGCAATTGGTACACGCAGGAGAACACTGCAACCCAACTTTTTTACAGCCACATTTGGCACTACAACCTTTCTTGTAATTGCAAAAAATAGTGTTAAGAAGTTTTTCTGGAGCAGGGGGCAGTAAAGTTCGAATCGGTTCCAAAGTATTATTTATCAATTTCCAACCCCAGTCTTCAGGGTTCAGTTCATTGCCTTGCCATGTCTGAACTTGATAGTATACTCGAAACAAATGTTGACTAGCAGATGCCGATGTTGGAGGAAGACAAGATAGCTGTACTTGCTTTTTGTTTCGTGTATTTTTTACAAATGTTAAATATCTGTACGTATCTATGCAATCAATTTTTTTTGGAGCTCCATAAACCGCAAGAAGAAACCGAATTCCTTTAGTAATTAGTATTTGAGGTGAAGAATTAATTTCTATAAATACTTTTGCGCAGTCAATCAAATCATTTTTTTCAAATAATTTTAATACTGAATTTTTGCCCCTTCTAAACATTGCTGACGTAGTATCGCATCCGGGTATCGCATGTAAAAATAAAATAAAGTTTTGGCATTTTGGATAAGCTGATAAACTTTTAGAAGAATATATTTCTGTCCGTTGCTGCGCCTTCCCAGGTTTTAAAAAGTAAATAATTTTATCAGATGGAGTCCTTGCAGTGAGTAGTACTAATAAATCAACATCTTCACCCACTACAATAGTTGTATTTCTTGCATTAAATTGTTCTATTGCTGTTTCAATTATGAGGACATCGGCGTCATTCGGAGCTTGTTTCACGGCAATATTTTCAGCTGTTAATTTGTTTCTCAACATAGAAATAAAACGAGATTTATTATTAATGTTTGCAAAAAAATGTTGTTGATTAACTGGAACTGTCATAAATTCGTCAAACATTATGTCGGTACCTGAGGATGTTTTTGTAGCACGACGACGTTGTTCTGCAGCTTTTATGTTCTTTGTTGTGTCACTATAGCCATCAAATACTACCGTAACTGTATGACCATAATGTCTACGTAAATACTGAACATATTTTTCAAAAATTACGTTAAAGGTTTCTTCTCGATCCCACACAACGTGATGTAGTAGATATCCTCCATCAATAACGTAAGCAGCGTTTGTACAATCAACCCCAGCATTGACTGATTGAAAGCAATCGTAAAGAGCCGACTTCATTGTTTTACGCATTCCAGCTGCATCGAAGAGTGACAACGGGTAAGGAGCTAAATCATATGCGAAAAATGTTTCAATTTCATCCTCAAAAGTCTTAGTGACACTCATACGTTGAAATAATAATACTGGGTCTATTGGTACTTCCTCGTCGTGAACTTTCACAGTGCTACTCACAGCTAAAAGAGGAAGTACTTTATCTGTGCTTTTCAATTTTATATGATTGAAAGTTTGACCAGTCATTTTAGACATCGAGGCAATCCCAACTTCACGAGCTTCATGACAATTAATCTTATCGTCACCAACGACTCCTGAAGCAATAGATAAGATTTTGTTAATTTCGGGAAAAGGATCATGTGATGAAAACCAGTCAAGAAGTATTTTAATATCTTTAGCATCTTTCTTAACTCTCGAATCACTCGCATCTACATGTTGATCTGTCGTGTCCATTCGAACATTAGCAAGAACTTCCAACTCGTCACACACTGTGTTCATTGCATGCATAATCATATCTGTTGAAGTTCCACAACTGAGTTTATCAGAACGTCGAACAGTGAAAAATCCTTCAGTAAACCTTCGATAAACACTAGGATTAATTACCTCCTCTAATTGAAGCATATCCTGCAAGTATAAGTGCGCAGACTTAGCGTAAGGTAAATGCTCCGATGCATGGAAATAAGGAAGCATTTCTTTAACGCAGTTAAAATGAGCTTGCCAATCTCCCATACGTTCAGCTCTTATAAATTCTTTTGCAATGGACACCATCCGAAAATACTGTACTTATAATTGTGCAGTTGGTCCTCGTTTCTGATATTCCATTAACTTTTTATTAAATAAATCAAGTAAAAGTTCAGATATTTCCTTATCATTTTCAATGTCATAATATAAAAGAGTTTTATCGAGGATATTTCCCACTGTAATTATAAGATCTGCATCCATACCATCATCAATAGCTAGTTCTTTTAATATTGTTAATGCTAAAGTGAGCTGAAGTAACGTGTGAGCTCGAACTGCCCTCGCGTAAGCATGGCCATTAAGCATTTTCTCTAAAGACTTAGGAGCATAAATCTCAGAAAGCACTTCTTTTAAACCACTTCCTTGCATAATATAACCTATTGCGCCGAAAAATGACATTAACAAATGAAATCCTCCCAGTCTCACTATAACCTTTGATAATTCCGATCCTTCAGGTGCAGCAGATACAATTTCGCGAGCTTTCGCAAATAGAGGTTGATCAAAAGTAATTATGCAAACTGTATGGTTGTGACGTTTAGCATCTTCTAAAGCACAAAGTAAAGTTGTGTATATCGTATTGTAATTACTTGCAGGCTGTTGAACAAATGGTAGAAATGAAATTTTTGATTTTGAAAAGTCTACAATATTGCTAGTCACGTGTTCAATATAACCATTCCAACCAGGTAAAGGAAAAGCTTTACATTTTCCATAGAACCATATCACATCAACTTTTTTTAGAAAAGATACTTTTGTTTCATTTTCGTATTCAAAATCTCGCACATTTATTTTGCTATATCCTACTACGCCAGTATTTTGATAAACCTGTATAGGTACATGAGCCTTGGCTGTAAAATCTTTAGCTGAAAGGACTTCAGTTACTCGCGGCATCGGCTGTTCTAGTAATACTGAATCTTTGGGAGTTACAATTTGTATAATACCCATGATATGAAGCGTATTATTACCGTCCAAAGTATTTACATTAATATCAGCATTATCTGCAACATATAGAACAAATGTGCCAGTTTCTGGTGATAAAATGTGAGGTGGGCGACTGAAAACTGCTGCTGCTTCATACTTCATTGTTTCACTGTAAGATGCGCATAAACCAAACGATGAGAAAATTTGTATAAGCCGTTTTGAACCAAACCGCCGATGGAAAAAAACTGAAAGACCCAGCTGTAATTTAGACTTGAAGGATCTAGGCCAAACAGCAGTCATTATGCTATGATTAATATTTGTGCAAACTAACTTTAAATGATCCAAATCATGACGCTTATTTTTAAGAATGATTTGTCCCAAAAAAAAAGATAATGATTCGGGAATATCGTTATTTATATCTTCAAACATTCTACCCGGTGGCGGGTACATAGTATTATCAAACATACAAGATTGAATATCTTCTCGAATAATTTCTGCCGCAGCTTTTAAAGTTTTCCACCGTTTTTCCTTTTCATTCAAGTTTTGTTATCAGACCAGGCTTGACTTAAAATGTCTTGGTAATTGTCTACAAAACAAATAAATGTTAATTTTCCAGGCTTCTCTGTAATAATAATTCTACTACCATACTTTAATTTCAATCGTATTTTTATAATCCCGTTTTCTAAAGCTACATTTTGGCAAACATTCTTCAGTTCATCTAACGAAAACTGGCAGTCATCGCAACTTTCAATGAAATTGAAAATTTCCTCCATTGCAGAGTTTATAGCCTCACTTTGAGGACGGCCAATTTTACCGCCAGTATTAGGTCTCAGGAAGGATTTGTAACAACTGTCATGGTATTTAGCGTCAGCAGCAACTAAATCATACTGAAAATTAATACGCGCAAAGACAGCTTTTGACACATCATCAGAACGATCTTTAGCTAATTTTAAAATGGAATCTTTGAATGTAAGTGTAGAAACGTTATGAATTTTTCGGCGATAAATCTTCACTTTCTTCTTTTCTGCTTCTTCATCCGCTTCATCGCCACAAAATAAGCAGTGGTTTTTAAAACAAAAGCTGGATTCACTTATTCGCGCTCTAGTATGAGGTGGACTTACTTTTGAAGTACTGGCCTGTTCTTCCTCACGTTGTCTTTTTGATTCAGAGATTGAAGTTTTCCGGGTGTATGATTTACTGCAATCCACGTGAATTGTAACGGACTTTTGGCTTCTTAAATAATCAGCAAACTCACTTCTCGCGACACTTGCATCCATTAAAGTTGGCATTCCACGACTCACCACAACAGTTTCATCTTCAGTCAAAAGTTTATTACAAATAAAGCAAAATTGTGACATTTTTTTTTAAATATTAATCAGCACTAACTTCAATAGTACAATATATATAGCGCAATATCTGGGAAATAGTGGGTCTAGAGAAAAAATCATAGGGACCATTTTTATAGAGAATTTTAAGATCTACAACTCTCTTGCTCTGAGGTACTTTTTCGATAAAACTTACCGTTTTCGAGAAAAATCCAAAAAACCTAAAATTTTGACCTTGGGCCCCGAATAAGTCCCTAAGCTCACATGGGACTGATGGGGACTTTTAACACTTTATTCCTTGTGGTAAACCTAAGGTCTCTACGAAGATTTGGCTCTGTCGGAATTTTCTTTATTTCAATTGTCTAAAACGACCGGACTATACAGACCCTCCATTGGAAATTCTTTCCAAACATTTGCTTACACTGCAAGAAATTTTTACGAAGATAATTTAATGTAGGTATTAATTGTAATTAACGAATATTGATACTTCGACCTGTTTGATAAATGGTGGATGTGCCGGGTAATAAAAAATTCTTTAGAAAGAAAAATAAGATTTATATGTTGAGGACGCAAATAATAAACTAGATTTATCTTTGTAGTCTTTTCGTAGATAAAGCTAGATTTTTACAAGAGATTACCCGGACAAGAATACATAAAAAATATTGTAGAGATAAAACTAAACGAACAAGAATTGGCACACAAACACACAAACAAAATTGAGTAACGAATGCTAGCCTAATAAGACTAGACATGTGCGATGAACTAGAACTTCATTCTAGTTTGTCTTGATTTTCTAAGACAAACCATATTCGAGAAATAATAAAGAGAATTTAGAGAACGCAAATATTGCTAATTAGAAAAGTGATAATAAGATCCACTTTGGGACCTTGTTATTATCAGTTTTAAATTTTGAGTAGGCATTGTCTATGTGACTGTATAAATCGTTGTCAATTGCTAATTAAGATATAAGATAAGGTTTTATATTAGATAACATTTAAAATTCCCAAGCATCATTCCAGGACTGTTGCAATCGGGAATAGCTTGTCCATCGCTCGAAGTGCAAGCGTCCCTGCAGGCCCTTCCTAGCAAATACCTTCCTAACATTTGATTATACTGCAAGCAATTCTCTTACAAACAAAGAGAATTAAATGTGTTAATTGTAATTAACGAATATTGACACTTGGGCCTGTTTACTAAATGGTGAATACGCCGGGCAGCCAAAATTATATTACCCGTTTTAAATGTTAAGAATTTAAAAAATATATTCATTGTGTTTAGGAAATGATTTTCTTAAAAAAAATCTCGTTTTAACAAGATAATAACTATTTTTAATTTTAATTTTTCTTTTTGCCAGATTTGCAGGAGATTGGTTAAACAAGGTAAAACTATTAGTCTATTTTTAATTTTGATTCTTCATTTTGTTAAGCCCATTACAATAATTGTTCTTCTGGTTTTCTCTTGCTAGTTTTATCCTTTGCATCGAGATGTAGATTGATATAAATTCCCTTCATATGAACTTTTCACAGTTCTGCAGTTTCTGGATGATTTTCTTAACGACCAAACTTCTGTGATCCATGTAGATATTACCGTAGGGTACTCTTCTTCACAATATGGTTATATACCTATCTAGAAATACATGTCCTAGTCTAATACAATATTTTAAGACATATCTAAAAATATTTAAAAAGTATAAAGCAAGTATTTAAAAATCTGCAAAGACAGATGTGATACAATTTTATAATTTATTGTTATATGTCTTTTTAGCTAACTAAAAGTGTTATGTTTAGTTGATGTTTCAATCTTTGTGAAACCATACTAGTTATACATACAATCGTACATTCTTATTAAAGCGAAATATAGCTGTATAATACTAAGTCAAATAAGACTATGAACATATATCATGTTGAAACATCGACTTCCTGGCTCATATTACACAGGATATTGAATTATACAGAGATTTTCATGTTATTACTAGTCCCAGTTCATTTTCATGGTATTAACTGAACTATATTATAAGACTTAATATTATAGAGCTACGAACAGGTTGGTTATATGTATATCTTCAAGCTAGGGTTTCTAAATAGAATTTTTTTTGAAAAGTTTAAAATAATTAAAAACCGCGGTTTCGGTTTCGGGTTCGGTTTTTAAGAACTTTTAGTGGTAGTGCCTGATATTTAAACGAGGTATTAGTTTTCTACAAAAGTTGGCGCTAACGGAAAATGATCTGTCGGAGTAGGTGGATGTGGCTTTAATTGTAGAGAGTGCTTGAAACAAAATATTTAATCCTTTTGTTCTCTCAGAAGTTCTTTTATATTTAGCAAGCTCCTTTTTCATAGAATTAGGATAGCGATTTGTTTGCATATAAGTATTTTTATTTAGTTCTTCTTGAATAGCTTTTTGTACGTCGTCTTGTAACGAATAGTTTGGATTGGTCACTTCTTCTAATTCTTTGGAATTGGAAGAACATTCACCTTCACTTCCAGCTTATTTTTGTCTGGATAAAGTTGTTCAAAGAGATTTTCTGCCAATATTAAAACAGACTTTGTTGGAACTTTCGTAGGATCTAGTAAGCATCTAGCAAATTTTGAAGATTTGCTTATACCAGAACCAATTAATTTCTCTTCCAAAAATCCTCTTACACCTTATGCCATAAATATGTTAAAATCAGCGCTGCTTAATGTTGTTATAGCTAAGCTTACTAGAGATAAAGTTTCATAACAATTGAAAATTAACATTTTTAATTAAATGCATTGAATTTAAGTCTCTAACAGACTTAAACATAAATCTGTAATATTACGACTTTTAGAAGAATACATTTTTCTTATATTGGTTCAATAGAAGACCACATTGTCTTGATGTCAATTGCTAATTCAATTTCCTTTTCAAACAGGGCTTTTACCTTTCGTTGTAGGAAAGTGATTTTATCGGAGATAAACGAAAATAAGTTTTCTTGCCATTTGTAAATTACTTTTAATTTCAGCATCTTCTTCGATTTAATATTAATTATCCACATCTTCTTCGTGCGAATTTTCGGGAAATAAATCTTCATCTTTACTGCTTCAGCTGTTTTCTACTTGAGATGATTTCTTGTAAAAAGTGTCGCAGACAGCGAGAAGAATTGTATGGTTAATGCAAATTTTTGCTTCAGCAGGACAATCTCTACCATTTTTTTAATTACTCGGGAATCGTGATGTGTAGTATCTTACTCAATAATAATATATCAAATCCCAATAAATCCCAGACTCCATCAAACTTTGAGGTTTTTGCGACCAGAAATTGAAAACCGCTTTGAAATCGCTCGATAACTACGGCCCGTCAAAGTTAGATCTACCGAGGATTGGTTGCATTTGTGTCTTCGCAATTTCGCAGCTGCCGCTACAAATTCGATGTTTTGTTAGAGCTAAACGGGGTCGGAAAGCGAGACTGAAAACCGCGTTGCGAAATATTTGAAACAGCGGCGTCGCGACGCCACCGCAATGTTCAATTTCCTAATGTTGCTGCTGGTTTTCGCGCCGTAGTTTTCGTAATTTTTAAGCTAGCGAAACAAGTATGACGTTTTGTTGAAGGGAAAGCATGTCAGGAACCGGTTGTGAAAACCGCGTTGCAGAATCTTTAATAGCGGCGTCGCGACGTACCCGCATAATTCAACTTGCTAATCAAGGTCGAATTTCGGGAACTCGCGGTGAGGTTTCCACTGTAGTTTTTGAAATTTTGCAGTTTAGTTTTAGCAGTTTTGCAGATAGCGAAACAAATTTGATCTTTTAGTGAAAGGAAAGCTTGTGGTTAAGCGCGACTAAAAACCGCATTGCAAAATTTTTGACAACGGCGTCGCCACGTCACAACGAAATTCAAGTTTCTAATCCAAGTCACACTCAATATCATTTCTGAAACTGATACTAAATGAATCTAAATGTTTTTCAATACGTATTACGATATTATTTGCAGAACAAGTTCCATCAATTCGCAGAAAGCCTAAATTGCAATAAAAATTGTCTTCTCCACGACTATTAATGCGTAAGTATCTTTGGCGTCTCAAACTAGTCCACTAATCTTACGTAGTACTATTTTTTTGTAAATTTTTGTGCTTTTAATTCTTAAAACTTTAAAATCATTTCTTTCTTTCTTTCTTCGTATTCCTTTTGAATTAAAGATATATAATAATACCTGAAGCACATATTGGCAAGATTTGGTTGGGAGCAAAACCATCAATAAGAGCAAACTGTCTTGCGCTTGCTGACGATTTATCTCCCTTAGCTCTTGGCATGGAAGAAGTTCGTGCTCAGATCCCAAGTCTCCAGTAAACTGCTTCAAAAATAGGGTTACAAATATCCTTTGAGAAAACTGAAATCATGCCCATGAAACCTCTTTGCATAGAAAAAATCTTCATAAATGATAAAGCAATTAACATCGTTTTGCAAGTTAAGCATTTTGGAGAAATAATTTTGCACAACTTGGGTGAGAAAGTAACATGGATAAATAGAACCAACAAAAGGAAACAGCAGAATTTCTGACCTGGTCAACAATAATAAGAAATGCTTGTCAATAGACACTAAGATCCAACATTACAAAACTGTAACTTTCCCAGAAGCAACTTATGCTTGTGAAACTCTGTTCCAAATTAAAAATGAAAGAAGATCAACCGATCAACTCCTCAAGACTGAACGAGGAATTACCAGAACATGCATCAATAACAAATACCCAGGTTGCTTGGCTGTGGAGAATACTGCCTAATGAAACTGTCTACCGTGAGATTGACCCAATCACCAGCACAATGAAGAAGAAAAGAATCTCATATTTCTTTCATGCCTTACGACTGCCCGACAACCTGGATTTTAAAACTAATGATGAGACCGGCCAGCTATTGCTTTCCGAATAAATGCAGATTTCGAAATTGCTCGAAAACATATACCATCGATGGTTGCCATTTTTGCAACAACAGTTTGCGATATTTGAAAGCACTAATTCAATGTACTTTATTTTTATTTATCTTTAGATGAAACCGAAAATGGCGGTTTTTATGACGGTTATGCGGTTTCGGTTTTTGCACAGAAAACCGCGGCTTTGCCAGAAACCCTACTTCATGCTATATTTACGCTATAATAATTTTGTTATGTTTAGGTTTATTGTAAATATGTGAATTTCTTCAAACAACAACTGGAATAGTTCTGTAAGCCTATAGGTCGATTAAAAAACCTTTTCCCTTCTGGATCAAAGTTGGAATTTTTAAATTAAAGAGACTTTTCTTCGTAATTATTATTTATACTTGAAATATTCTGCCTTCTTAAAGAGTGGAAAAATGAACCTCAGTCTAGGGGTTCTGTTAATTTCTTTGATAATCTTAGCTGCCAAAAGAAGATTAGAAAGTTGGTTTCTTTTTTATGAAGAAATATATAGCTGGGTGCATTAAACCAATTTTGCGATTTGGACCTTCACATATTTTGAGGTAAAGGAAGTATATTAATACTGATTTAAATCAATAACCTGCCAAGTTCATGTCTCTCTAACGAAATATGAAATTACAAAATCTAACCTTCGGTCATCCATAACCACGAGGCTTTCAAGTAAGTGTTTGTCAAATTATAATTCATAACAGCAAAGCTGCACTGATGACAGATAAATCTCGAAACGCGTCTGCAGATGGCTATTCACTTAAGTTAATAGAAATATATGATCTTAAAAAAAAATGTTTTTCTGTTCCTCGTTTGGTGTCACGGGAGTGGACTGAGACCCAGCAAATGACTGGCAAATTTCACATGAGATTTGTTTTGGAAGTCCTAGAAATACTCAATAATATTGTAGAGCTCCGGAAAGGCTGATTATATTTATATATTCTGGCTGTGTACCGACTTTAATAAGTTAATACTGACAGTGTTTCATATGGATCAATTAGAACTGAACAAGAACTGATAAAGAAGTACCTAGACGTAGCAAAAATGGTCTAAACTTAGACCAATAACTGGACCTTCATCTATTTCGAAGAAATGAAAGTATATTAATACTGTTAGGATTCTATATAAATGAGTTCCAACTGAAGAAGAATTTTCTAAATTCCTAGACGTAAAAACAAATTGTCTGAACTTGTGAACTCCTTTCTCCTTCCTTGTTTTTTACTGTTTACTTCCTTGTGACACTTTGTTCTCGTTGGAACAACCCATTATCCAACTTTTGAATGCGTAGATTAAGGGAGTAATGATGATAAAGAAATTTGGAGCATGAAATGTTTACTCTTTCAGTTAGTTATCTTTTCACGGAGTAAATTGCAATATCTTATTACGCTTAAAGCTATTATCGCAATTATGTTAAAACTTTATAGATTAATAATTCGTGCTACCTTCCATATTAACCCTTTTTGGATAATTTTAGAAATATATTAACGAGATAAAGAGGTAATTATTGAAATTTGACTAGCTCCAAATTCAACTATTTGGCACAAATTAAAAAAAACTGTGATAAAAATAATACTTAAAGATGAAAACGTTTTTAAAATTACTTCTTATAGTATGTTAATTTTGAAGTAATTGGATATTAAATATTCATTTTTAAAACTTACAACATTTGCTTTAATTTAAATAGCTTACACTTTTAATTAAACAGAAGTTTTTTTTAATTATGAGCTATAATCAAATTTACATCAGAAAAATCATTTTATTTACGAATAAAGTTGCGTTGTATTTAAAATTCGTTCTTCTACTTGAATATTAAATTTACATATTATAAATTTCTTATAAGAATCTAACTTTGTGTGTTTTGGAGGTTGTGGTGTGTGTTTGTGTGTGAGGCATCCCCTTCGGGGATAGGAAAACAGAACCAGGTCGAGTTTTCACAAAAAGGGTTTCACTGTAATATCTGGGGACGTTGAATGGAAGCAAAACATTCACCAGGGCGCTAATCTAATAAATGGTGCGGCGTTAAGGTTCACATGTATTGAACTAATTAATATTTATAATAGGTCCGTCGGATGAATTTTCTTTCTCTCGTCCACTGAGTTTATTAAGTATCGTTCTTGTTCGCTTTAATTGCATTAAACGCAATGAGCCTGTTGGGGGCTACAAAAGACCGTGACGTCCATTAGCCAGATAAATCATTTTATGCCAATATTTTATTTTTTGTACTGCTAATAGATCGCTTTTTATCGGGCTTTTTAAACATAATTTTGCATTTTCCAGAGATAAAGTAATTAATTTTATCATTTATCACCGTTTTTAATTTACTATCGCTAATGCACATTTTAATACTATTTGATACCTCAATATTGCATAAATAATTTTAATAAATATAATTGCATTTAAACATTGCATCTATTCTTATCTTTTATTTTACCTGTCTAGTCTTATTTGTCTTTGCTTAGATTTGTCTATCTTCGGGTTATCTGTTTAATACTTTCTTCCTGGCATAGTTTTACCCTTGTATTTCCAACCTTCTCTGTAAGGTATTGCTTATTGAGTTTCATTTTTCTTTATAAATTCGTCAATATTCTAACTTTCTATGTTCATGTAACGTCGAAATAATATTATCGGTATAGCTATCTCAAATTGATTGTATTAAGATTTTCTAATTAAAGAAAATCCTATTGATACATCTACTTGTATATACACAATACAAATTATTACTAATATAATATGTACATATTAAATTCATGCATGGAGTTCATTAAATGCATGGATTTAATGATCAATTCGAAATATCTTGCATAAATGTTAAATAACAGTATAAACTTTTCAGAAAAGTTTAGATTTGAATGTGAAATGCCAAACGGGTATGATCCCTTCAGTTGAAAGCTTGTCTATTGTGCTTAGTTTCGAAATATTTCTCACATTCGCACTATATTTCTAAGCTTCTATTTCCTCGGAATGCAGAGAAATGCAATATAAGCATAAATACATTTGCGAATATATGTAACAGAGTCTGTTTCAATATTCACTACGAATATAGTTTCAGTCCTCGAAATGTCTTCAGAATC
The DNA here is from genome assembly GCA_944588485.1 of Phosphuga atrata. Taxonomy (NCBI): domain Eukaryota; kingdom Metazoa; phylum Arthropoda; class Insecta; order Coleoptera; family Silphidae; genus Phosphuga; species Phosphuga atrata. The sequence continues at coordinate 51,727,607 of OX155896.1, read as the reverse complement.
CAAAGCATTTCTTTCCTTTTTATTAAGATCCAAGTAAATATTGGAAGTAAATATTAGAAGAAAGAAGAAAGTAGAAATTGCTTAAATTAAAATTAAAGTCTTATCTAAGAAGTCTATAGACATATTAAAGCGCAAATTAGAAACTAAACTTAAATTAGTTTTGTGATTTTCGATGAAACAATTTGGGGTTCAAATGGGGTAGTGCATACGTACCAAACGACTATCGTTATGAAAGAGATAGCATCTCCTACTCAATTCCGACTATTACCTCTATGAAGCCTCTATTAGAGGTGGTGAACCCTGTAAACCTGAGTAACATAACCCAACTGAGTACTATAGCCAAGCCAAGTATGGAAATCTATTTCAGGGCCACCGAGTGCGTGAGATATGGTTATCAGGGGATTAAGCGTAAGGCTAACGACCTTACCTTTCCAACACAACTATAGTTAAGAAAGCAAACCACATGCCTCCGATTGGACAGATGAAACATAGACGAACATTACTAGGAACCCAAGAAATGAGAGGAAGGCCAAGGAGAAGATGGAAAGATAATTAGTTGAAGACCTGTGAACAATGGGAGTACTCAATTACCACGCACTAGCTCAGGACCGGAAAGATGGAAGGTAGTGGTAGAACGGGTCGGAACCCACATGGGGTTGCAGCTCCACAGGAAGAAGAAGATGATACAGTTTCAAATTAGTTTTTTATTTGGTTTTTGAAGTAGAAATATAATAGTTGGAAAATGTTAATATCCGCACGGTACTCTAAGATTGTTATATATAATTCATAAACATTAATTTATGTAAAAACATGAAAAATACGTTGGAGACAGTATTAAAGGAATATGAAATGGATACAGAGAGATAATTATCGAAATATAAATATGATTATTAAATATGTTCTCTTTGTGTAATAAATTCGAGATGAAGTCGAGATAATAAAAACTAAATATTTAAATGGTTGCGAAATAAAACAAGAATCGAAATGTTGGTGAAGTTATGTGCCTTTATATAGACTGGAAAATCATCTTGTGATTTTTTTTTATATTAAAGGACTCATACATTATTAACTAAAATAACCGATACATGGCAATTAAAAATTTGCAGCAGCTCAACCGCAAAAATATTATAAAGTTTATCATATTTTTAATTCAAATGCAATTTAAATTTCTAACAAAGGTCAAAACACTAACTTTAACAAACTTTAATATTAGATAAATTGCAAGACCGTATACCTGGTTTGAATAAAATAAAAAGCCGTTTCTTTATTGTAAACTAAACATTATCCTAGTAAATATGGTATGGTTTTAATGTTTGTGTTGTTTGTTAAATATTAGTATGGTAAGTTTTACCTAAATGGTATGTTGTTAGTATTGTTAGTTTGTATTCATATTCCAGTTTTTACTTGTTAATTTCACTATCTTAGTCTGCAAGACTACCTCCAAAGATCCCCATGTTTCTCTGTCTTCTGCTACTTTGGTCCACTATGGGTCAACTATTTTTTTCACTTCATCTTCCCAGCGCAGCGTGTTAATTTACCTAGGTGCGGCTCCACAGTGTTGTTCTAACAGTCCATCTGTGGTCCGTAAGTCTTGCCACATGGCCTATCCATTTCCATTTGAGTTTTTGGGTGTAGCTCAAAACGTTACTTGCTTTTATTAAAGCGTAAATTAAAAACTAAACATTAGTTTTGTGATTTTCGATGAAACAATTTGGGGTTTAAATGGAGTAGCGCATGAAGCCTCTATTAGAGGTGGTGAACCCTGGAATCGTGAGTAACATAGCCCAACTGAGTACCAAAGCCAAGCCGTATGCAAGATTATTTCTGGGCCCCGACAGCGGGAGATATGATCATCAGGGGGTTAATCGTAAGGCTAAAGACCTTACCTTGCCAAAACAACAAATCTTAAGAAAGCAAATCACATATCTCCAATTGGACAGTTGAATATAAATAGCTTTCCATACGGATTGGTTATGGTACTCAGTCTAAGTCACTCAGGTTTCTTTTCTCTTCCTTATTTCTCAATTCCCTTATTTCGGTGTCTTATTTCGTTCATTTTCTTTATGTTGAGCATGCTACGTTCTATTCTTCCTTGACAGATAATGACTTTTTCCTTTGCCAGTGATTGTCACGTCTGCGAGCTGTATATAATGCACGGAGTAAAATGGTTGAATTCATGACTTTTGTTTTGATGTTTGTTGGAATGTTGCTTTTAAATATTTCTTTCAGGCTCCAGTAATTATTCCATGTGAATTGTATCCTTCTTTCAATTTCTGCTTCCTTACTATTTTTATCACAACTGATTCTTTAGCTTAGGTATATGTAATATTCTGTATATTCCAGTGGTTTCTTGTCAATTTGTATCGATATTTTCGAGGAGTTTATCACTGCCATTTTTTTTGCAACCAGTGTGGGCCAAGGGCTGTAAGCCCTAAAAACACTGCGGCCTTGTAGCCTTGTATTTCCTCACAATGTGCTGTTCATTCCAATAGATCCACCCCCAGTGTTAGTTCTAGGAATTTATGCACCATGTTTTTCACGGGGATCTCATTTGCTGTAGTGTTAAGGTCGTGTCTCCTACATGCAATTGCTTCACATTGGAAGATTATATGAGAAGCAGTTTCCTCTTCTTCAAAGCATAGTCTACCCAGTGGTTCGTCTCTCCAGATCCCCATTTTGTGCAAATGTTCTCGTAGAAGACAGTGACCTGTAAGTAGGCCAGCCATAATTGTGATCTGCTTCCTTTTCAGTTGAAGGAGCTCATCAGTTAAAGATACAATCGGTCTCTTTAACTGCTGAGTTAATTAGTGCTAAAACGTGCTAATTGCACGTAGGAGACACGAGCTTAACATTACAGCAAATTAGATCCCCGTGAAAAACATGGCCCATAGATTCCTAGAACTAACACTGGTCTGGATCTATTCGCATGAACAGCACATTGTGGGGAAATAAAATAGGCCACAAGGTCGCAGTGTTTTTAGGCCCTACAGCCCTTGGCCCACATTGGTTGCAAAAAAATGGCAGTGACAAACTCATGGATGGATTTTTTAGCATTCGTTTGCTATGTTTCTGCCCACTTGCTTTATTCCATTGCAGCCGGTGCTTAGTAGCTACCCATTTACAGATTATATTACGGGCTTTGGTTTTGGTAATGTTGGAGTAACTGCTAGCACTGATGTTTGCTTTGTTAGCAGTATCCTTTGCTAACTTGTCCTCCATATCGTTTCGTACGAGTCCCCTGTGGCTTGGTATCCAAGCAAATGTGACCTTGTTGTGTCTTACCGGAGCCTTGAGGTTCTGGAGGCAGTTCCAAGTTGTTTTAGATTTGATCTCATGGCACGTTAAGGCATTTATAGCAGCCTAACTGTAAGTGAAAATGCGGATGTTTCTACTTTTGTAGTCCATCGTTAGATTTTGACGGGCACAGATCGCGATTTAGAATGCCGTGGTATGTGATCCCAGGGGCACAGATAATCTGTACCTCAGCGACGGTCGTAGATTCCTACACCAGTTTCACTGTCATTTTTGGAGCAGACTGTATTCCAGTCTAGCCCACCTTAACACGTGATTGTTTTCTTACCTTTTATCCAACGTAGTTGTATTTTGAAGGGTGATAGCCTTTTCGGCATTGTGTCTCTCTCAACATTGAGGTATAGCTCTGATATTAGATTTGTTATCGTGGTGTGCCCTGTCCTCGCCAGAGCCTCCAAAGTTCCATTACACCTGTATCTGAAGGCTCCATTCTTGCCTCACCCATGATGAAGATAACTTCCGGTGCTGCAGTTGGTGCGGTTCTTAACGATCTCGTAATTGCCAAGCATGTCAGTCTTTGAACTTACCGTGGAACCATATGTTACAATGGGTACTACCGTAGTATACAGCCAGTATACCATGCTCGATTTTAGTCCCCATGATTTACCAAGTGTTCTGCTAGTCAACATTAATGCCGTTTTACACTTGTTGGTGGCTTTCTTAAGGTGTTGATTTCAAATCAGTTTAGTATCCAGGATTATAAGTAAATACTTGACTTCCTCACTTACCTTTAGAATTTAGACGCTCATTGTAGAAAATTAGTAGCCGTTGCCCCTCATTTTTTTTTCATTTTTGTGAATGGTACTAAAATAGATTTTTGAGAATTTACTCCATTTTTTTCATTTTTTTGAATTTTACTAAAGCAGATTTTAGGGAATTTACTCGGAGGTCTACCACCCCTGCACCATCTATCTACCTCGTTCAATGATTTTGCATGAGCTCTGATATTATATTAGGAAATTTCCCTCTGATGAGAATGACAATGTCATCCGCAAATACTTTGGTTTAAAATCCTTTGTTGTTTAGTGTCATAAGCAGACTGTTGACCATTTACCACATGAGTGGATATAGTTCCCCATCCTGCACCCTTTGACAACAGATATTCTCATTGTGTCACCTGCCACTGTAGTCTCAACACTTCTACCCTGCAGCATGGATCTTATCCATCTAATTGATGTGATATTTGCAATATGACTGAGGGCTGCGTCGATTATACTGTCGAATGGGGTGTTGTCAAACGATCCTTCAATGTCAAGGAACGAGTTCCGGTTCTGTTTTCCAAAGTGTTTTCTATTCTAACCACTAATTGGTGAAGAGCAGATTTACACGATTTTCCTGGTTGATAGGCATGCTGATTAGCGTGCAGGGGCCTATCCAAAAGACAGGTCTCCCTTATGTGCTTTTCAACTAGTTTCTCTAACGTTTTCAACATGAAAGAGGTTAGGCTTATTGGTCTATACGATTTGTCCTGGGTGTAGTCTAGGCTTTGTGTCTAAATACCACCTTTACTTGCCTCCAGGTGGTCGGAACATATGCTGTTGCCAGACTTGCCCTGTACAGCTATATCAGTATTTACATCAACGTTTCTTTTCTTTGTCGCAACAGGGCTGGAAAGACACCGTCGGGGCCAGTTGCTTTGTATGGGCCAAAAGTACTTAGGGCACATTCAATTCTTTCATATGTAATTGCCTGTTGGGACACCTGCCAGTCACACCTCGCCCCTCTTTTAGGAGGGCGTACATTGTGACATTCAGGATTTTCATTGTAGGTTCAATCAAAGGTGTAGGTGTTCACCGTTGGGATTTTCGCTTCACTTGTGAGCAGCTGTCACGATACGAGCTTATAATAACCCCCTGGAGTGTTGTGGGGACTTACTCTATATCATATGCATCGGTTATATTTGTTCTCAATGAAATAGTAACCAACTTCAGCTCTTCCATATACTGCTCCCACTCGGTTTTGCGTGGATTACGGAACATTACTTCTGTCCTGTCAGTGTCCTTGACTTCGAGAAATACGAATTATGGCAGTCATGCGATCAAATGCTGTAGCTGGCAGCTTATCGCTGATAACAAAACCAGTTCGTCTGCAAACACCCAGGTCGTCTCAAATACGTGCCTTGTATATTGAGTCCGGTATATTTTCAATCTAATTTGCCAATAATAGGACTCCAGGACAGCGATGAATATTTTTGGTGACTCTGGAAAACTCTTGGAAAACTAGGGCCAAAGGTTTTTAATTTACAAACTTAAAACAATCGGAACACAGCCTGGTTTTAAGTTTGTTTGGTTATCTATAACGTAGGATGGTTTTACCAATTCTGTTTCTAATTTAACTCTCTAACGTAACTGCTCGTATTATTGTTATATATACTTTTGATCACTACTATTTTGATCAATACATTGTATGTATTTATCCTGTACACCTTATTCCCTTAGGCTCCCCCATATAATTGTGTGTGCCTCCGTGTCAATAGTTTTATGGTAGTCGTTAAAAGCGATATACGGGAGTCTGTTTCGCTCTTGGTATTCTTTCTCTTGGTCTACCGGTTGTTTTGCTTCTAATGTTAAACTTATTCTCGTGTGGAGGACAAGCGTTTATAAAGATTCGGTAGCAAGCTTATTGGTCTATAGTTCCTAATATCCTTTGGATGAACCTTTTTATAGATGAGTATAATGTTAGGTTCTGACCATTGCTACGTCATCGCGTGCATCGCTATTTTTCAATATTCGATTGATAGTTTAGTAAGGTACGGATAAGGTTGCGTGCGTTGATTTTATTTCTTCGTTTTTGATGTTATCTGAACCTGGGACTTTATCTAGTTTCAACTTCTTTATTCTTTTAATTGTTTCGATTTCTTCGACTGATTTTATGTAAGTTTCGCAGTTAGTTTTTTCGTTGTGCTTTTGAGTTTAGTACAGGTTTGCACTTTATCGCTGTATAAGTCTATACAGAATTCAGTTGCAGCTGTAATAATTTCTTTTCGTTAATATAGGCTTTTATTGGACTTCTTTAATCCTTTTATCTAGGTTTTGCTTGTTCTAAGGGTTTTTTGGTATTAATCTGTGGTTTGCATAATATCTTTTTGTTTTTTATTGACTAAAAATTGATTTAAAAGCATGCAATAAACTAATAAATGAAATATATAAAACAAAAGAAAATCTATGTCCACGTAAAAGTTGACTATTGAATGATTATTTATAAAATGCAATCAATACGTAGCTTATTACTCCTGTAATTTAACCAATGGATTATAGAGTGATTGACAAACAATGTTTTATTTATTTAAGACCTGATAAAAGTATAGGAAATATATTTATTAACTTCCTTCATAATCTATGCATATAATGTAATGTAAGATTCATAAGTATACTTTTGTTTGATAACAAAATTTCCCTCGTGCATCAAAATGAGTAGTCGGAGTGTATTTGATGATTAAAGGATATATTTAGCTCTTGTACAGTTGCAGAAGTCATTTGTTTTGTTGAGGTAGTTGTTAATTGTATGCAATGGTTACTATTTGTTCTACATTTGGCAATAGAAAAATAAATAAAATAGTTAGTAATATTTGTTAAGGAGATTAATGAATTGAATGTATTTAAAAAATGTTCTAATTGAGTAGTTTATTAAAATACAAATTTGGATAGTCTGGAAAGTATAATGTATCTTAGGTATCGACTCATAATTTAAAACTGTTAATAAATTTTAACTATAATAACTATAACTATAAATATTTTAAACTGTTTATACACAAAAATTAGCAAATAATGTTACTAACTAATCTGTTCTCAAAAGTTGTACAAAAATTATAATAGCCAATTTAGTTTCTACTTGCAAACATAATTATTAGCAGATATATTAAATTGCTACTAAGCATAAAAAAATTAATTAGGATATTTTAAATTCATTAGTTTTTTCAATTCATTAGAGTCCGAAAACTTGATTAGGATAGTTCAGTTTATAAGAATTATATTATTACATTCATTTCTTAAACATTTAATATAGTTGAGTTTTTGAACGAGTACCAATAGCATAACTCTACAAAAATGAATTTGTAGCGTTGGTAGTAATATTATTTTTTTTCGCATTTTTACTATCTCAGAAATGCAAAAATAACTAACATGCGAAATTGAGAAAAAATTTAAAAAATGCTTCATATAAAACTTGAAGAAAATTAAATTTTCTATAAATGACCTTGTTATCTAGTGATTTTTTTTGTCTATCAAGTTAGTAAGAATCATCTTTCAAACTATGTCGAATTTTGTATTTGCTTTAGATATTTCTTGTTTCAAAGAATTGCAAAAAAACTAAAGGAAATTTTGAAACAAAAATTCAAATCAAATTCTTTATTTTGTACGAAGAAACTTTGTATTTAGTGATTGTTTATCACATCGTTTCTATCAAGATGGTAATAATCAACGATGAACAATGTCATTCATTTCGTTTCACATTTCCCCTTTCCCAAAACTTTGCAAATAACTGAAATGCATTTCAAATTAAACTCGTACAGAATTAAATTAAAGGTTTATTTATACCAAATTGACACAAATATCACTAGATAACAAGGTGTCTTATTGGAATACGTTGCTATCTAGTGGTATTTGTGTCAATTTGGTAAAAATAAACCTTGAACAAAGTCAAAACATTGTTTCTGTTGTAATTTTTTCTAGTCTTAAAAATGCAAAAATAACTCTTGCAAAATGTTTTAAATAAATCTTGCTTAGAGTTAACCTTTTTGTAATCTTTTTGTCTAATTGGCGGTTAAACGGGGATCTTGTTGGTCAAAATTATCAAAAATGTGAAATTTTATTTGCTAGGAAAAGCCATCTGCCTTAAAATCGTTGATTGAAAGAGTAAACTTAACATTATACACTATTCTCCTTTTCACAGATATCAGACAGATAGTTTTGTTTCAGTATATTATGGTACTCAGAGTATATCAGATATTGTTAGTTTTGGAATAATATAGGCAGCAGATTTGAATTGATGTGGCTTTGTAGACAAATACTAGATGATGTTGAAAGTGGCGTTAGTTTACGAGTATTTTGTGGTATTTACTGATACTTACTTACTTATTTGTGGTATACGTACTTATTTGTGGTATATGCTAAATATGTAAATTGTAATCATACTATAACATTCTACTTCAATGTAATTTAATAATAATGTTACACCACAAAAATATTTACTTGGAGTTTAATATGTGAAATGTATTTTTCCTATAATTTTACATGGAATAAAAGTTTAATTTAATTATAATTTAATTTGCTGTAAGTATATTTTTTTGTATGGAATTAAGACTATAATAGTACTTAACGATGTTATGATCTCCGTGCAACTCGGTGCATGTTCGCATAATATGAACGGCGCGCGGAGAGATATAATTTGAAAAGTGTTTCCAGAGGGGCCAAAAAAATGGGACAAGGCGGGTGAGGAAGATCGCGGGAGTTAATTAATTCGCTTTATTTTAACAAAATGCCGCTTTAAAGCGACCGTTTTAAAATGGAAACATAAGACGGAGCTGAAGCAACATAATAATAAAAATGCGGGGAAATTAACAATTTACTACTCGCATGGATTTTGGTTCGTTAGGGCTTTATTACATTTCCGTTCTTTTTCGCTTCTGCGTAATTAGAAATTATAAAATTTTATTTGCATTTAGCTTTGAGATTAAAGTCAATATTTTATTGTGTCGTAAAAAAGCACGATTTTACTTTTATTGCTATTTTACAAATACTGTTGAAAATTTAATTATTATTTAAATAATTTATTTCTGCACAATATCTTTTAATATTAAAATATTAATTACTTTTGGATTATATACTTTATAGTCATTATCTTATCATCATTTATCATCTTACATTGTGCCTTGTGCCGATGATTATGAAAGTGGTTCAAGTCTGTGTAACGGTTGTTGCCTAGACTGTTGACGACAGAACCGTGTACATACTGAGACTATATTATATTTGGTCTAAAGTAGATAAAATCTTGAAGACAAATTCTGGTCTACAGTATCTACTCAATCAGATTACATTATTAAAATCTAATATATGTAAAAGCTTGAAGACCAAGTCTAGTCTACACACTTAGACTAGATTATTAAAAGTCTTAATCGACATGAAAGCTTGAAGACCAAGCCTATTCTAGAGAATATATTACAAGAGATTATATTATTAAAGTCTAGTCTAGATAAATTTTGCCTTATTCCTCGTATAGTATTTCAGAAAAACTTAGTTTATTGTAATTAAGTATTTTTAATAAATTGGAAAGCGGTAACTACAGCCACCTTGTTTTGTGTTTTCTGAAAGATGACTCGACAAGAACTAAGCGGAGATATGCATATTTTCAAGATATGCTTCAAACTGAAGTAAGATTATTAGCTAACATGATATTTAGACCTCCCGCGTACTAGGCAGCCCAGCTACGCAGATACGGCAGCCAGTCTATCACATGACGGCATTTCGGCCTCCTAGTGCCCGTGCACTACGAGGCCAATAATTCCTAGCTGCGACAGCCATTAGAACATGCCTGATTAAACGGCAGCCCAATGACTGCGCAGCCAGAGCAGTCTAACAAATGTATGTGGTTGCCGTCAGTCTCCAAGTACTTATCGTTGCAGCCAAACGTATTTTATGTTCCGAAACATTTTCAAAAAATGAGTTTCCATACGGAGAAAAGTCAATTGACTGCTGGAATATTTCGACCGCCGCAGCCAGGCGACCTAATGGAAGTCTTAAAATCCCCGAGGCGTCATATTTGATAGTATTGTGGTGACGGGACGCCGTGGAATACATATGTCACTCACGGTTTGCAGAGGAATTTATTTACATGGACGATATATATATATATATATATATATATATATATATATATATATATATATATATATATATACCGTGAGTGACATATGTATTCCACGACGTCCCATCACCACAATACTATCAAATATGACGCCTCGGGGATTTTAAGACTTCCATTAGGTCGCCTGGCTGCGGGGGTCGAAATATTCCAGCAGTCAATTGACTTTTCTCCGTATGGAAACTCATTTTGTGAAAATGTTTCGGAACACAAAATACGTTTGGCTGCAACTATAAGTGCTTGGAGACTGACGGCAACCACATACATTTGTTAGACTGCTCTGGCTGCGCAGTTATTGGGCTGCCTTTTAATCAGGCATGTTCTAATGGCTGTCGCAGCTAGGATATATATACATATATATATATATATATATATATATATATATATATATATATATATATATATACAAATGTACAAGAGATACAAACACTGTTTAGGTAATGAGTGGTGCTGAACTCTCTGAACTGCACTCGACTGGTCTGGTGAACTGGCTGCTGGCTCAGTCTGTTTGAACTGGTTGTGCTCGTCTGACTTGGTCCTTTGGCTGGACTGAACTAGTCTGGTTGACTGGGTCCACTGGCTGGACCGGTGTGACTAAGGCCACTGGCTGGACCGGTGTGAATAAGTCCACTGGCTGGACTGGTGCCACTTCACTGACTGTCTCCACTGGCTGGACTGAACTAAAGTCGCTTCGCTGGTTGGTTGCGCCTGACTGTTGAACTGAACTGGGGTCCACTTGCTGACTGGTTGCGCCGGACTGTCTTGCTTGACTGTGTAGTTTATTCGGGGATTGAGGTATTTATATTATGTCCAGGTATACTGGTCCCTCATCTGCGGGTGGTTATTTTTCTATATTCGGCAATTTGTTGTTTTGGCGATTACCGATTCTCGGCAAAAACATCTTGTCGTAATTTTCCCGGGGATTACACCATTGACCTCTAATAAAATATGTTCGTAAATTCATCTGAAAATATTTGTGTAATCAGCCCTCGTAAAACTAAAAGTACAAATATTTCTTAATCTGTTGGAGGATTACATTACCGACCCTAATAAAATATTTTCGGAAATTGTCCAAAAATATTTGGGTAATTATTGTAATGCCCTCTTACAGTAAGAAATGAAAATGTAACGGTTCGTTTAGCCGCTACAGTATAAAATAATAGCGATAGGTAAAAAGCCGATCACGATTGCAGAAGAATTAATTAAATTAATTGCATTTTTCTTGTGAAGAGATTTTTTGGAAACTTCTGGGAAAACTTCCCACACTGTTCTTCTTTATCCTAGATATTCGAATTTTGTTGGCGACTCCTCGGAAAAGTTCGGTGCTAGAATAATCAAACCATTCCCTTAGATTCCTCAACCGGTATATTCTATGTCTGCAAACATCCACTTATTTTCCTTTGCATTATGAGCTGGAGCAGCTCGTACTTGGATCTCCTCAGGATATGTCCCAAGTATTTTAGTTCTCTCTCCTTATCGGCGCATATAATTTCGCATTATTTTTGTATTTTGGTCAGAAACTTTTCATTGGTGACTATCTGACCAAGGTTTACGTCATATCCTGCGAAGCACCACATCTCGAATGCTTGAATACTTGGGACCAGGTTTCTACCCCATAAAGTAACACGAAAACACATCCACCGTAGCATACCCGTAGAACAAGATTGATATTAGGGCAGGCAAATACTTTTTTCATTTTCATAAAAGATGTTCGGGCAATTTCTATTCTGGTTCGTATTTCTCTTGTTTGCTATCCAGTATGTTTTCAATGTTGGTGCTTGCGACTCTTATGTTCTGAATTTGCTGTTGTTTAGATATACACTATATCCACTTGGTCTTTTTGAGGTTTATTTTCAATCCATATTCAGTTCAACGGTCATTTAGTTTTTCTAACAGGTATTGTAAGTCTTCAAGGTTATTTGCTAACACGACTGTATCATCAGCACACCTTATATTGTTTAATCTTTCACCATTTAAGATTACATCTGCAGCTTTTTCATACATGCATTCCTTAAAAATATCTTCGCTATATACATTGCATAGAGGTGGTCACAATACACACCCCGGCGTATCTCGATTTCCTGAGTTAGTTCACATCCGATCTTTAGCTTAACATTTTGGCGTCCAGTATAGATTCCTGATGATCCTTACATCACTACAGTCGATATTTTGACTTTGACCTGGTTAGAAACATTTAGTCACATATGGCCCCTAAATATCTTCTTCGTTACTCATTTTCTTCTTCAATTTGAAGTAAGATGGCTGTCTATGGAGATAAATCGATTCATTATTTACGCTGTGGAGTCTATTTTTTCAGAAGTAAATCACTTCGAAATTCGAACACCTCTTGACCAAAAATGATTAAGATAACTATGGCCGACTATTGCACTATTATAGCTCATTCAAAAAGACATCAATATAGTAGATTTTGTAGCTAGGGCGAAAAGTTGTCAATATGAGTCGCAATCGCTCGAGACGAGAATTGACAATTTTTCCCGTACTACAAACAATATTTTTTATCACTCATGCGAGGGGATATATTTTACAAGTTTGGAATCCAGTTTGCCATCAAAAAAAAAAAATGGAATAAAAAATGAAGAATTTGTTTTTTTCAAATGTCTCCAAAGGTTAATAACATATCTGGTACAGTTCATATCTAAATAAATACCGTTTTTTAAATTATTTCATAATAAATTTTGATAAAATGTAAGGATTTAGTGGAGTATCTGTAGTGGGCGATCGACCAGAGATTCTATATTCTATGAAGATATTATTAACAATATAACTAATTTGTAGGATTCTTTTTAATAAATCTATTGATTTATATATCATATGTATCGAATATCTTAATATATTTAGTAAATTTTAGCAACTAGTTATGTCATTTCCACTATTTAAATAAAAAATAGTTAGTTATCATTACAAATATAATAAATAATCATTACAATAAGTGGAGCTTTGTAAAATGCAGTGGTAGTGACGTTTGGATTGTGTTTAAATTTCATTGGATGTAATAAAGATTGATCGTTACGTAATCCAGCAGACGTAAAAACTCGTCGGTGACGGCGTCGGTGGTGGCGGTCGTGAGGTTGCCGGGAAGGAAACGCGCGTAGATCCATCACGGGAATTAGACCCCCGACGCTCTGATATACATAAGGATCGGGCTGGGACGGAGGCACGGCAAAAAAAAGATATCGCTGACTTGGCGATTCTTACGGAGGACGTGTGACGGCGGGTTCGCTTTTTATTTCCGGATAAATATATTTGAATATATGTCAATTCATGCGTTTCGAGTGTACGGCGAGTTCTGTATTACGGATGCCTCTCTGTACGAATTACTTCTGCGTTGTTGGGTTTCCTAAACCGCATATAATATTCGTCGGATGAAAGAAAAAATATTCACAATTTTCAGTTACTAACGTGAAAATATAAGAGACACACTGTTGTATAAACCCAAATAAAACAAAACTAAACAGACATTTCTAGACCAAAACTAGTAAGAAATATAAAACTAGTAAGACACTGTTAGTTAGGGAAAAATAGACTTACAAAAGTAGACTATACAGAGTGGAGACTTCAGAGACTACACCATTTTCAGCTACTAGAATGAAAATATAAGAGACACAATGCTATATAAGGTATAATATTTAATAAAACTGGACTATTCTGACACTTCTAGACACACAAGACAAAATTATTAAGATATATAAGAAAAGTAAGACACTTTTAGTTAGAGAATAATAGACTTATAAAACTAGACTAGAACATACAAGATGAAACAGACAAGGCCAGAGAGACTAGTTAAAAAAAGATTAGACTAGACATGTTATGTATTTACATCTATGTATTTATATATAAATTCTATATAGATCGTTTTCTGTATACATTCCTTCTTTTGTTCGTACCCATATGTATCTGTATATGTACATCTTTTGTTCAATAAATAAATTGAATTGAATGTAATATCAGACAAACAATAAACAAATAAGATTGGTTAGCTATTACTGCACAAACAATAGTAGATGGGAGTTTAACCAGTTAAGAGTTTAGCAAAGTTTAGACAAATACATTAAAGGGAGGCAAGGGTAAACAGACAAGAAGGAGAAGGAGAAGACTATTATACTGACAGGAATAAACAGAGACAAAACTAGACAAACAAGGCAAGCTCTAAAACACAAAATACACTGAACTAGATTTTGTGTGTCTAGATTTGTCCAAATATTATAGCTCAAGTAGACTAGTGGGCCTAATAGAGACACTTTTGACTTTAGTGCCTGGATGAAACCTTGAAAACCAAATTCTTTCCACATACTCAGACCAGATTATCTATTAAAAGTCTAATCTAGATGAAACTTTGAAGATTAAGTCTAGTCTTCACAATGAGACTACATTATTAAAAGTTTAATCTAGTTGAAACTCTGAAGACCAAGACTAAATAATCAGAACAAGAGCTACAAGACACAATAGTTTAAATTAGAGCGACTGCTAATTTGAACACGAGTCATATCTAGACACATAAGACTGTAGTGCCTCCAGAAAAAAATTATACATAAGAGGTGCTGTATTTATAAAAATATGAAAAATATGGGCAAACTTTAAAAATATTTTTGAGACCTTTTTTGTGTGTTTATAAATATTTTCCGTATATTTGAGTATTTTTAAAATATGAGCTACATAAGCTAATATGTGATTTAGAAGATTGAAAAGGGAGCCATAATTTACATTTAGTTATTTGTTTTTAAAATGACACTATAGCAAAAATATTAAACAAACCAATTAAGTAGTTAAGAAAACATATTTGCTGTGGTAACTATTAATCAATCGAGATTATTATATTTTTTTTAGTTAACTGTATAAAATTCAAATAGAATTTCAAATGTGTTTTAATGGTATGTAAGCAAAAGAGCCGCGGTTCGAATATATTGTTAACGGCTGCTTACATTGTACGTGTTGGAATAATGGTCGGGTTGGTCCTAGGAAACCTGTCAAATATAATAGCGTACCTTTAATGATCGGGCGTTTTGTGTGCGGCGAATAAAAAAACACATTTATTTTAATGGCAATGCATAATCAATCAATTTAATTGCTTTCAATTTCAATCATTCCATCCGGACAGATATGAAATTAAATTGCCTCCGCGTTTAATTTAAATTTAAATGCCATCTTATTTTTAAAACAGAAATTGTTTATATCTGAGTAAATCATTTCATGATTGTTCCTAATTTTATTTTGAGTATTTGCTATAAATTTTAATTTAATTTATTTTGAAGATTGGTTTTATTTACTATACACATCTAATTTAGATTAAAAGTAAGTTTATTTTTATTTAACTCAACGCTAAGGTATTTATAAAAATATTCGGTAATTTAGTTTGTCTTTTTTACTAAAAATATATGCTGAAACAAAAAAGTTAGTTCTATATTAAACAATAAATATTTAGATTTATTTTTATTATCAACAAAAGCAAAAGAGTTTAATCCAATTGGCACTCAACATAAAATCAGGGTCATCTAGTTATTTCAAACAAATCATCAGAACTTTCTTATTTGCTGTAATATTAGATGCTGTAACAAATACTTAGTTTTAAATTAAAATAATTAGTATTTCGATTTATTTTTATTCTCAAGAAAAGCAAAAGAATTTAAATCATTTGGTACTCAACATAAAATCAGGGTCATCTAATTAATTCAAATCATCAGATTATTCTCATTTGATTGTAATATTAACACTATACATAGCCGGCGCGCCGGATTACAAAGTTGAACATAGCTAAAATCCGGCCCCGTTTTTTAAGAAATAATAAAAATTTGTTTATAATCAATTATTATAGTGAAAAATACAAGATAAGGATATATAAAAGATTTTTAAAGAGAAAATCCGAACTACTTTTTTCAAATCCAAAGAACATATAGCAAATTTGGCAAAGAACATTTTATTTTCGAGGAATTTTTTGTTCCTTTTGTCCTCTAAATCGACCATCAACACACCCAAAACACTAATTTCCTTCCTAGTTATGCAATTTGCCGTACGAAACGCAATACTTTTTGTACTTTTACAAAAAATGAATTAAGAATCTTCAGACAATTTATTCAGTTTTCCTTCGTCCAATCTATCAGTTTTTCCGAAAATCTAGAGGAAACTCTTCCAACGACTTTTTCAGTTTCCCAATGTGTAAGTCCATAATCTATATAACGATATTTCTGAAAATCTAGTAAAAACTTCACTTTCCTTAGTTTGGTCCAACATCAAGGCAAATCTTCAAATTTCCCAATAAATTGTTCCAAGGCTCCTTATGGACTGATCCAAATCGCAAAAATAGATTTTCCAAAAATCTCCAAACGTCTTCAGTTTTTCATGGTCTGGATCAAAGCCAGATAATAACAGTCAATTAATAACAGTTTTCTCAAAAATCGAGGAAAAGCTCAAATTTTCGACAAAACTAAAGATTTTTTTTCCTGGGAAAAACAAAAACTAAACGTAAATTTCTCAAAATCCCAGGAAACCAAACCGATGTTCCATTTTCTTCTGTTCTAACGATTCGAGTAGCGAACTCAAAACTGCCGAAAGTCCTTCTGTCGGCTTTCTTCCGGGAAAGATTTTAAATTAAAATATACTTGGTTAACTACTTTGCTTATAAATTGACGTATCACTACAATGTCGGCTTCAAAATTTTAAATAAAAAAACGTATTAATCCTTCAACGGACTGCAATGTGTTAAGATCAGTGAGATCACGGTCATCTAATTAATTCAAATCATCAGAATATTCTCATTTAATTGTAATATTAAGGCCGGTCCAGACGATACGTATTGCACAACCTTTTGTCTGCACAGTTCAACACGTTGCAGATAAAACGTTGCGTGTAGATAGGAAAAGTGCGCAGTTTTGAAACCGGTGCGAAGACGGTACAGTTGCGGCGCTAACTGAGCTAGAGAGCATAGATAGCCTTGAACTGTAACTTAGACAGTAGCTCCGTTTTCCGATTCAATTTTTTCCTAAATTTCTTTGTATGTGTTTGTTACTTCTCGGGAGTTTCTCACAGAATTTATTGTATTATACGAAAGTTTCCCATGCATTTGGCGTGTCAAATCCAAGGAGTATAGTGACAGGGATAAAAAGGGATAGGGTTTTGAGGGTTTAGCGCAATAATTAAAAAAAAAACATGCACCCGCAAACAGACGGAATTGGCATCAACAGCATATGCCCCAACAATTAAGAATGCCACATACTCTTTCTTCACAAGTTTGACAATGCCACTCCTTCTCGCAGCAGTCGTAGCCTATGCCTCATAACTACGTCCCAGCACAACTTACACACACTCAGGAGTATGAAACAATTGGGCAAATTCCGACACTTTCACGCATCATCCCACTGCAAGGTGAACAAGATCAACAGACACACGCAAATCAAGTCCTTGCCCCGTCTTAGACTACAAACTACTTGTTAACATTTCAACCAAACTGAAGTACTAGGATGCATTTTCATTCTGCGTAGCCAAAGTTTTGTGAAACACTGATGTTACCTTTAAAGTTCATATAAATACAAATCTTTTATAGACAATAGCATTATTACTTACCTACAAGTATTCATTCTTTAGCACCTTGAAGATAGCTTCACATGTTTCGGGAATAATTTCTCTTAACGATTGTTTCGATATAATTTTGTAAATTCTAGGTCTTTGTAACTGCTACCAGTTGTCAAAGCCTTTCATCTTGCCTTTCATTGCTGTTCTCATACAGGTATTTTCTTTGATACTATGCGGTGTCACTAATTTAAATAAACAAGTATACGTGTGTATGTCCATTCTCAAGTAGATCCATTCTCAAGTAGTTATTTTTAATTTTTAATAAGACAGCATGCTAAAATTGACCAGAGTAGTACGTCCTCCATGACGATGTCACTAAAACTGGCGCGAAATATACAGATATCTCTGCACCATGTAGACTCTCTAAAAAATACAACGTTTTCATTCCGTCCTAGGCCGGTCCAGACGCTCCGTCTGGACCGGCTGGTTGTTGCACAACCTTTTGTCTGCGCAGTCTTAAGACGTATAATATAAAAACGTTGCAATTTGTAGAGCGTCTACACGGTGCAGATATATCTGTATATTTCGCACAGTTTTAGTGAAATCGTCATGGACTAGTCTGGTCATTTTAGAACAAAATGAATCGGAAAACGGAGCTACCGTCTACATGCGCCGACTTGTCTGCGCAGTTCATGAATATATATATATATATATATATATATATATATATATATATATATATATATATATATATATATATATGCTCTTTAGCTCAGTTATCGTAGCAACTGTACCGTCTCCGCGCAGTTTTCCTATCTACACGCAACGTTTTATCTGCAACGTATTGAACTGCGTAGACAAAAGATTGTGCAAAACGGAGCGTCTGGACCGGCCTAAAGAATGCGCAAACAAAAGGTTGTGCAAAGCGTAACGTCTGGACCGGCCTTTATATTCAGGATTCCCTTGTTCTTGTTCGATTTTCCTTGCTGTGTGTTGCAACTATCAACAAACAGCATGATTTCAACTTACTGCTACCAGGGCCAATCTAGCGGTTATGTCGCCCCGGACAAAAAGACAAATTGCCGCCCCTTAAGAATATGTTGTATCCAGAGAAGTATATTCAAGTTCAAGCACCGTCCTCTACAAATTTTGGGTTAATTTGTCAAAAATGGTGTATATATTTTTGGCTTTTAGAAATAAACAATATACATAGAAATGTGTTTTTTTTTTATTAATCGAACATTTAATACATCAATATATTTTTCACACTTACCGCCAAAATGGAGCCCCTAAATTTTGGCGCCTCGGATAAATGTCCGGGTTGCCCTCCCCTAGAGCGGACGCTGCTACAAATTCTTCCGCGTTATCTACGCTTGTTCTGTATCTATAATTCCTTTAGTAATTCAAATAATTTAAAATCATAAATCCTTGTTGTTTGACTTTACTTGAAGCGACTATCCCCAAACAGATACATAATTTCAGAACAATAATCAATTTAATCAGAATATTAATTAATTAAACTCAAGATATTTATTGGAGAATTTTGTAATGGATTTTTTCATTTTAATTTTCTGTAAATGCCTTTTTGAACTTGAAATGGATTTTATTATTTTCAAAGTGTAATTAATACACGCTTTTGTTTATTTTGTTTTATATAGTAACTGTTGTTATTGTCTATTAGTTCCCTTGTGGTTTAAGCTGGAATTATTTCCTGCGGTACGTGCTCACTGGTTCTTCTACTGTGAAATTGGCTATCCGATTCTTTTTATTTCAATGGTCCTGCCTTGACGGAAATTACTTTTCATCTAAAATTATTGTCAAATAAAGTAATAGAAGCAAAAATATAAAATACATATTTTTTACACAAATAAAAACATTTTGTGTTATTGAATTTTGTCCATTTATATTTACAATCGCTATTTAATTTGCAATGAATTGGTATTCTATTAAAATTGGCTATTTAATAATTAATTTGTTTTTCCGTTTAAAATTCAATTTTCAAATATATAACGCAGTATTTTAATTTGTTAGTCTTGATGTATGAAAACATTTAATTATATATTTCACTATAAATTTTAATAAGCATTAAATTTAATTAACAAACTTTAAAATGTGTTTTCTGTAAGATTATACAATTTGGGTTTGTGTCACATCGTCTCGATAAATAGCGGCAAACAGCAAAAACTTACTAAACTTACTTACATCGTATCCGGAAGGAGCTTTAGTGCGAAGCTTATCTTGTAACAGAAGACTAGTAGAGTTGTTTAGTCTCTTCGCCTCAACTGACACTCAGAGTTTCAAAACTTTTACAACTTTTTGAATAAAAAAAAAACAAAACATTATTTAATTTTACTTCCAGTTTCAAGAATGTTTTATACGAAATATGAATTTTATTTCTTGGTTATAGATTATAGACTGAATATTGGAAATCAAGAAATAAATAATTTAAAATATTTGTGGAATTTTTTTTTTATTCCGGCACATGCAGATTTCAAGATGAGATGATATATTACTTCGGATGAGATCTTGAAACTTTAAACAAATAGACGCGAAAGTTTTTCTGGGAATATCCGTTACAAAATGGAATTTCTGGAAATTCAAATAAAATATATTTGCGTACAAGAACTTGGTAGCAAAAGTAGTAGAACTACAGAATAAACATAAAAGGATGTAATTGATTGATTGTGGAGTTGTTGAAGCTTTTTTTGTTTTTGTCAATTTTAATATGTAAATTATTGCCTGAAGAAGTCACAGTGTTTGTGAAACATATGTTGTATTTATACAATACATTTTAAACGTGAAAATAATTTGTTTTTATCTTTCATATATAAAAGGATATTATGTTTTAACGCTGGAATAAGTTTCAAGTAATTTTGCCAATGCTAGACGACTAAAAAAAGGAGTTCTGAAATATCTAATCAAATGTGAAATTTTCGGAATCATTTTTGTTTTATTTTTTTTCAACCACCAAAATATATACAAACCTTTAAATCCTTGTATATGCATAGTTAAAGTTATTTAAACTTAAATAAAAATAAAAAACATATCCTGAAAACCGGATTATGGAATTTCGTTGCAGACCACATCCTCAAATATAAATTCGGTTTCAAGCCCTTCCATTCCACTATCCATTCTCTGTGCATCCTAACCAACAAAATCCAATCGTCATACCTCCAAAATAAGAAATCCGCAGCTCTTTTCTTGACCATTAACAAAGCATTTGACTGCGTCTGGCATGCCGGCTTTTTGTGGAAAATGTCGCTAATCAATGTCCCTCCCTACCTAGTCCACATAATTAAAAGTTTCCTATTTAACAGATCCTTAAAGGTGAAAATCAACTCATCTCATCTACCGCATTTTTTCCCCTTGCTTTCTCCCTCAAGGTTCTGCACTTTCCCCGCTGCTATACAATATATACCGTCATGACATTTACATCTACAACCAACTAGACAAATCCCACATTGACTTTTACTACACATTAACTGCATACTACAATACGCTGAAGACACTGCACTGATTTCCCCTCCCTCAAATCTGCCAACGACCTAGTCCAAAATATTACCAACAACAACCTCACATGGTTCAACCTGTGGAGATTATCTCCAAATCCTTCCAAATGCCAACTCCTCATCATGAACCACTAAATTTCCTCAAACTCACCTCACATCCAAGCACAAGCTCTACCGACGTAATGCCCTCCAGCAGCCTTAAATATCTTCGCCTGACTATTGACTTTAAACACAAATTAATTATCGACGCCAAATTGCGTAAGGCCTAGATAATTAAACGCTGCAAGCTCTTTAGAGCCTTAACGTACGGCAACCAGGGCATTTCCACAAATACCGCGTCGAAAATCTATAAATCTATCTGTTATCCCATTCTTGATTATGGACATGTAATAACCCCTACCAATAATTCATGAAGAACATCAGTTGAGATTGCAGAGCGAATCACCACTAAACTCAGACATCCAAACAACGCTCTCCACAACCCCTCAAACGAACTTCTCTAAAGAAAAACTCGAGTCCCTCTACTTGCTTGCAGACATGACAGACTTAGGAAAAAGCTTAGAAACATCCCCATGAACATTCAACCCTATGAGCATTGACGAAATTTGCTTAAAACGACCACCAAAACATTCCAACAGACAATAGCCATCTAAAACCCTTCTTTTTAAATTTTTTTCCTAATTTATGCTCAATATATCTATCTGTTCATTTCCGGCTGAAAGACCGCGGGTCGATGGCCAATTGTTGTATTTGTGTATTTTAAAGTATAACAATAAAGATGTTTTATTATTGTTATTATTAATAAAAAGGATTTTACATCCAAGGCCATGCGAATGACAGTCATTCTCATAAGCGTGAAGTCTCCTAGCATTATTTCAGAGTTTATATAGAAATCTTTGAAGGAGGTAGAATGATGATATAAGGGAGAAGACTTTCGGGTTAACTCCCACAAATCGTCCATAGTGGCTTTTTCGAAAATGAGGAAATTGGAGAACCATAAAGCTCCCAATTTTCGAGCAATTAAAGGCAAGCGATGATGCCAAATATCTCGACATAATCCTGGATCCATCACCATCACCAACTGATCTGGAACCAACACCTTATAAGAGCGATCAACATATGCAAAATGGCATTGATGATGACGAGACACTTGGAAATCGTGGGGCTTAAAACGGTATACTGGTTGTACAAGGCATCTTGACATATGTCTGCAAACAGAAGCAGGCTATAAACAAACTCTTAGTAATTACGGGATCGATGAGAACCGCACTTTCAGCTGTTCTGGAAGCAATGTTAAGCCTTTTTCCTTGGATATTTTCATCAAAGGTGAGGCAAAGATGACCGCTTTCAGAAGCAACTGAAACTGTACATGGCATACGTCAGCAAAGTCAGGGCATACCACAATAGCGGATGTAAAAAAAGGGGCAATCCTTAACAAGGAAAGAGACTCGATGCCTTAACGGCTTTCATTCGAAATACCCTTCAAAACACAACTACAGTGCACAGAAGGAAAACAGTACAAGAAAATCAAAGGAGACCTATTTTAGTACACGTACGGCTCCAAGAAAATAACCTAACCTAACCTATTTTGGGGCACGGACGGCTCCAAGAATGACAGTGGAACTGGCGCTGGAATATGTGGACTGACCCTTAGTTACAGCATAACTGTGCCATTGGAGAAAAACACCACGATCTTCCAAAGGGAAATTTTCGCAATGGAAACATGCGTCCGCGAAAATTTAATAATGAAAAAGTAGAAAAATCTATATTTTCACGGACTGTCAAGCTGCGATAAATGGTCCAAAATATCTTAAATTAAATAAAAATTAGGACAGTGCCTCTACCTGGGAGTGTCTTCAGAACTTAAATCGTCTGGCATAGCTCAACAACGTTACGCTTGCGTGAGTGCCTAGTTACTTTGGTCTGGAGGAAAAAGAAAAGCGCTATATCTCACCAAAACCATGGCTCGTAAATTAGTTACAGAGTGGAGTAATAAGAGTCACCAATTATAATGAATCGGTACAAGGGACCAACAACACAGCAAGCGGATGCTGTATTGCATATCTAACCGCCTAACAGCTGAAATCTTGCAACTATCTAGTTAACAGATTGCAATTGTAGCATGTCTCTTAACGGTACACTGCGCATTAAACAGGGCTCCTGGACAGATGAACCAATACGAAAACTGCACCGAAGAGGACAAAACTACCGCTCATATAATCTTGAACTGCGGAGCAATCTCACGCAGAAGAATAAAACGCAAGTCATCATAGCTGAGGGACTACCATCGACTCATAAGACAAGTAGACTTCTGGACCTAATACACGGTCTGGTTCTATTTGCGTGAATGGAACAATGTCATACAATTGGCCTATATGGCTCCTGTGTTTTGAGGGATGCAAATAAATTGTGGATTTTATGAAGTTGCAATAACCCTAACCTAACCTATACGCATATTGGAATGGGAGAAAAAAGTTATTAAATCCATAAATATGGAATGAAATTGATTATACTTTTCTTTCTACAATATTTAATGTTTCAATATGTTATGAAATTGATTTACACTTTTCTTTCTACAATATTTTATGCTTCAATATTTCACATAAAGTTAGCTTCTAGTATAAAATTATTTTCTGAAAACAAATTTGTGTATTAAAATGTAATGCGTATTAAATAAGATATGAAAAAGATAATCCAATTTAAAAACGAAGCGGATTTGATTCTCTGTATTCTCCTCAGGTAACCTGTACAAGGATATAAAATGTTGTATGCATTTTATTTTATGACTGAAGTGAATAAATATTAGAACGCAATCCCTTTATTTAACAAGGCTTGTTTGTTGTAGCAACTATACATTTCAAACAAATATTTACCGTATTTTTAAATATAAGATTAAATCTACATTGCATATACAAACATAATTAGTCAGATAGAAACATAGTGGTTTTATTGAAAAATGAAAAAAAAATAATTATCAGTTTTGTAAAATTTTAGAATTTGAAGAATTTTATTCAAATATTGCTTTTGCGGCCTTTTAACCTTGATTAAAAGAAGACAAAAGATAATATTCATTTTAATGATCTGAAAATTAACATAAATTATCTCGAACAAGAAAACAAAACATAGATTCCGGTAAAACAAAACATTCTTCATCGAATGACTTAAAACATTTTGCCAAAAACATTTAATAACGTGGAGAATGTTAAAATTAAAAGAACAAAAGGCGGCTACTTAGTTGCCTTTTATTATTGTTACCTTTATTATTATCTAAACAATACAGATCTTCAAAACATTCATAAATATCATAAAAAAAGAAAAAAAGAAAAAATGAGAGAGAAAAGGTAATAAAAAGGACTAACACAAAATATCCCAAATACCCATTTAAAGTAAACATTTTTCATCAGCAGTATATATTTCTAACTGCTTTACAATAACTCTCTCGTACGCTCTAAAATTTCCCGCATTATGGGCCAGCCGCTACCTTACTCATTCATTTAAGACTCCCAATACATAAACTTTTTCCTTTTCCAAAGTTCATGTCTCAGCCCCTTGCACTATTTCATACAATGTAAGTGGGCACATTGTATGAAATAGTGCAAGGGGTACCCTCTTAGTACCCTCTCCGCATATAGTACCCAAACTCTTTAATTTCTTTAGCCACTGCTTCCTTCCCTTTTTCTTGTTAACGCACCGAAACCTGACTATTCTCCAGGTTACCTTGATATACCTGCTTTCGTCTAGGTCAGTGTTTCTTAACCTTTTAAGTGAGCCGCACCCCTTTGAATCTGAAAATAGGTCTCCGTACCCCATTGAAAAATGTGTTTCAATTTTTTAGTTTAGAAATTTATTTTTTTGCAACATTTATTGTTTATTTAAACTAAATTGTACATATTATATATCATATACAAAACAATATTATTTTTATTAATGGCTAGGCGATTCTTGCTTGTTCATTATAATATTTGTGAAGCCTCTCTTTGAAAGAGACACGCGTAATTCAACACTTGCATATAAGCGATTTCTCGCTTTATTTCATGTAAACGCTATGAAAATCCAATTTCACACAGGTAGTTGGTGGTAGAAGTAATTGCAATGCTTCTTTCGTCAACTGTGGATAACATTCTGTGTACAACTGTGTACGCCAGAATTGTTGTAATTCTAATTGTTCGAATTCCATTTGAATATGTCCACTGTCTCGCATTTCAAAAATATCGTATTTTTTTAAACCACTATCATCCATTATCACTATCATCCACAGAATTTAGATTACATAGAAATGGGTTTAAGTTTCCATCTCCGAGTTTTGGTTTCAAATGTATTGCAATTTTGGCATAATTGTATTATTTTCATTACAACATTTGAATCAAGCAAGGAAAAGTTTGCAAAATTCCCATTTTTAACTCGACGTATCTAAATTTCTAATTTTCCAATAAATCAAGATAATTTTTCACTAGCTGTTATTATATTTTTACCAAATCCTTGTGGATTCAATTGTGATTCAACCCATTCAAGTGGCTAAGTATATCTGCAAAGTAGGGTAGCCTCAGAATTGCATTCTTACTTTCAAAATCCTTTACTAAATCACAGTTTGGACTAGTCAGTAACTGAATAATTTCTTCACGCAATTCAAAAACCATGTTAAGCATGTAGCATGTGAAGTACACCGATATATTTTACTACATTTATTGCAGTAATTAGGTGTTGTTTTAAAGTTTCTGGCAAATCTTTGGACGCAAGGGCATAGTGATGCAACATGCAATGCGTTGTTGTAATTGCGTAAACGTATTATGCGTAATTAATCGTATTGTAAATGCGGTAACTCTCTTTTCATGTGTCAAAAGAATCCGGCATTTTTGCCTAACATTACTGGAGCCCCATCAATGCATATTGGGCCAATCACATTAATTAGAAATTGATATTAAAAAAAAATCTGTGATGTGATTGAAAACATCAATTCCTGGCGAAGTCAACTCCAGTGGCTCACAAAATAGAAATTCTTCTTGTTCATCATTTATTTTTATTTTACATATCGCACAAATACCAAGAACTAGCTGCAATTATCAGCATAAGTTGACTCCTCCAGTTGTATACTTACTTTTAGTGGACTGACTTTTATGTCTACGATAATTTGCACTAAAATATCTTTTCTGAGATCTTGAATTCGCGATCGAATTATATCGTTCGATAACGGAATCTGCTGGATTTTTTATATGCTTCAGAATCTCACACAGTTTTACCTATTATTAATGCACAAGGTTTTATCAATTCCTTAGCGATCGTGTGAGGTTTTCTTTTCTTTGCACACAGATATGCCACTTGAGAGGACGCTTCTAACCACTGTACTACTGGTATCAAATCGAGAATTTTTTGACTTCAAGCTGTTCATGCTGTGCGCACCTTCACCACCATGCAGATTGTTTAAATGCTCTAATAACTTTGATGGTTTCCGATTGCATTTGCAAAAAGCAAAGGGTATGAACGTAGCTGGCAATTTTTTATTTACTTCTATTTATATAAATATATAAATAAGTATATATAATATATAAATAACTATTTATATAAATATAATAAGTATATAAATATATAATATATATATATATATATATATATATATATATATATATATATATATATATATATATATATATATATATATAAGTGGCTAAACACTCATCTTTCAACATACATAAATATTTCATTCACGTATTTTTTACTTTCTCCTTAGTTCTGGCATATTTGCATTTTTTTGCGAATAACCCATAACCCTAATTTTTGTATAACTTTCAATATCCCAATAATGGACTTTCGCGTTATTGGGGGAATTACTATAATTTTGAAATATTTTATTATCAAAAATTTAATAAATAATATTTAATAATTGATATTGTTAGGGGCTTCTCCCGCACCCACAAAAATACCTTCCCGCACCCCCAGGGGTGCGGGCACCCCAGTTTAACAACCACCGGTCTAGGTATTCGGCATTGTCTTGTCTAGAGCTCTATTTCCCAACTCCTTTCACCTAACAGTCTGTCTAGCATCGCGCATTCCCCTCTACTACCTTCCTTCTTTAAATTTCTGTAAACCTCGTTCACTAATCTTTCATTCCCTAACTTTTTCACTTTCCTCTCAAACCTTGCCTAATCGATCCATGCATAACCGCGCCAACTGTCGCCAAAAAGACAATAATGTCCTCCTATTCAATATTTTTTTTTACCGGTTAACTGAAGATTCTGATCTCTGCAATTGTCAAATTAATAAAGCCGGCTTATAAGTTGGGTTTTCTGGATTTTCGGACTTTTTATTGCTAACAAAATGAAAACCACAAATTTTACTCCGCTTATTCGGAATCCAAAAGCGGCTAGCAAGATGCTATTTGTATATTTAAACCAGCAAGGAAAACACTCAGACAAACTTTGAATGGCTTGTCTCAGAGACTTCTAGTTGGCACCAATCGATTCAGCATCTCAAGATTAGCCGGAAAACGTATATCATATTCATAGGAGGCTTTTAATTAAAAAATTCCATCGAACCTGTAAGTCAAAATTGCGGAAACGATGAAATGCAAGAAAATCGATTTTGTTAAAATCGTTATTTTTTAGTTATAGCAAATTGTAAAAACATTTCTGAAAGCATTTTTGCTGCAGATTACAAATATGAAAATTATTTTTCGCCAGATCTCTCCGTTCATGAGAGCCTGCTAGAATTGAGTAAAGTTTGAAGACATTTCGTCATTCGAGTAGAGATCTCGGAAACAAATCAATTTTGCGCGGATAATCGAAGTGTGTAAATATGAAAATGACCTGAAAACGTTGCTGCAATCCCATTTTGAATTATCTATCGCAGTTTGTGAGATATAGACTTATCAAATCGACAATTGTAAAATTTCAGTTATAAATTTCTCTATAAAAAATCAAATATTTCGAACAATTTATTTGTTGGTCTTATCGAGTGGTATCTATGTGCCAAAAATATTTTCGTTGCTGTTTACCGTTTTTGAGAAAATTGAAAAAACCGAAAAAGCACATTTTTTCGACCGAAATGATTGGAAAATTTTGTTGCGATTTTTTTTTGTTACCCGAAGGAAATCAAAGTGCTAAAAATGATTTTGGAGTATATTTCGCTCTAAAATTACAAATAAGCAAGATATAGCCTATATCTGAGAAATTTTGAGCATATGAACCGAATAAACTGGAAAATCGTGTTCAGCAAAAGTTTTATGAAAGCCATAAATTTTCTGAAATAATCGCCAAAAAAATCTATCGTTTTGATCCGGAAAAAAGTTGCAATTTCGATTCTCTACAATCCTCTCGCAAACAAATCCCAGCGAAATCATTTTCGGCACGCTGAAACTGGGGGACAAGAATAGAAAATCGATGTGTAAATTGTTTGGCGAGATTCAAGTTTTTACTTCGAAATTCTGAATTTAAATTTTACAGAATTGAGACTTCATAATTCCGCATCTCGAGAACGGTTGCAGGTAATTAAAAACGGATTGCTGCATAGTTTTCAGGAGGTCATTTCCCTACTGCAGCACTTAGATTTCCTTAAAAATATTAATTAGTTTCCCAGTTCTCTCTTCGGAAGACCAAATATAGAAATTTAAAAATTGAAAATTTTATCAAGCCATGTATCGCGAACGGAAGCTGGCTGTTACTTACCAAAATGCAATTTACATATTTTCAACCAGCAGGGAAAACACTTTCAGACACACTTTGAAATTTTCCATTCACTTGATATATAATGATTTTAAGGAAATATATTTTCTCGTATTTCGGTCATGAAGTTCTTAATAGTGTCACCTTTCGCGTTAGAGCTGTTGCGCTCGGAGCGAATTTCACTGCCTGCAACTTTATAAATATTAGTTTATTGTAACACTAGATACACCGGTGTACTCCTTCCTATCTAGTTGCACCGCTCTTCATATAAACTGGAGCCTTTTATATTTACTCTATCTCATTTATACCCCTTATTTACGCTCCATGCATCAAACTGCTCCGGACACACGCCTTCCACAAACCATTTTTGCAACGAAATATTTACAATAATTTCAGCATATTATTTAGGTTAAAATTTGATTACATGCACATCTTCTATCATACTATATCTTTAGTATCTTTGTCCTATTTTAGTAAAATGCAGAAATATTCTTTTTTGAGTAAACTGTTGAGTAAACTGTTTTTGAAATATTCTTGGTTAGCAAAGTTAATTATGCTCTGTAAATATATGATAAAATAGTATGCACAAAGGTAAATAGGCATATTACATAACATGAGTAAGAAATTATAATAGTTTGGAGTAAATAAACTTCCGTAATAATTGTATTACACAATCCTTGGGGTTAGAAAGACATATGTTGTTTTAGTGTGGGAGTTTCGGTCTGGAATGAGTAAACTAAATAAAACAAAACTTTTCGACAGGAATTTCACACTTTATTTTCAAATAAATAGTTGTTAAAATAATGTAAGATGAAAGAAAAAATGATTCTTCAGAAGAATATCTAAAAATGCTATAAATCTGAAAATAACACGTAAATCGTAAATGTTCCGACAAAAATGTTACAAAATGATTGTTTCCCTATATAATTCATGTATATATTATATTTTATGTTTTAATATATAATTATATTTTTGTTTATATACACATGTGCAGAAGCTTTTTGAAAAAAGTTTTCTCAAAGAAAAAATATTTTTTTTCAGACAGTTATACGATAATTTTCTTCTTTTGATAAAATACAATGGAGAAACTATTACTTACTTATATTCACAATGAAATTTATTTCTTTTTTTCAGTCTATTTGAGTTGGAGATGGGTGGCGAAAAGCTGTACAATATATATATATTTTTTTTGGTAATGCTATTAAATTTCATTATCCGGAAGGCAGGGGTCATAAATCAGCGAAAATTTAAAATAATTTCCACATGTGCGGAGATTAATAAGCGTTGTATGTTACATAGAAAACAGTATGATATATCAACAGATAAAAAAAATCACAGAAACTTTTTTTCAACGCAAACATATTAAAACTAATTATGTTTATGTACACCTTTGCACCAAAAAATATATTTACAAATTTGCTTAGAATTTATATTTATCTAAATATTTACGGGGTTTTATTTATATATATTTTTTAAATATAATTTGATCGAAACCCAGCTCGTTCAAATTATACCACATCTCTTTTATTTACAGAAAAAATAACGTTTTGATTTCAATATCGATTCTCAAAGGTATCACGTTCATTAAAAGTAGTAAACAATCGCATTCACTCTTCTTACTACGCAGGGAGGAAAACTCATTTCTTAACAAATAAAAATATATTTTAAGCTTTAGAAAGGGGAAATAATATGTTTGTCCAGTTACAATCTTTGTTTTTATTCCATGCTTTTTATGTATTTTGAATTAGCTATTATACGTCGAACGCACAACACAAACACATAGAAACACACCGACGCGTCGCGACGCCGACGTGCCCATTTCCTGCTAGCCACTTTTAACGGCCCGAAATGATTATCGCACGTACCGTTAGGTCATCACTAAAACAGTTTATACCACAAAAGTCGTTAAGTCGTCATTAAGTCCATTTTATGGTAGTTTTACTTGCACCGGGTTTATGTTAACACGTTACGACGGTTTTTCCATGCCTTACCCCCATCGTTGCCTCAACTCTCAGAAACAGACGTCACTCTTAATGAATTTTTATGTGTCCAGATGCTTCCACTTATTTATTTATTTTTATACTTTAGCACAATAACACATTCAATGCAGCAACTAGTAGGAGAAGAAAATTCGTAAAATATCTCGAATCACTCGCCTTGCTTTTTACTGAAAAACAAAAATAGACAAAAATTACAACATGTTAATGAAATATAAATACACATATGTTAATGATATTATTTATAGACATTGCAAAAGAAACATTTCTACATGCCTGTGGAACTATAACATTGGTGAGGGTCAAGTTAGGAGTTTTTACGTAGTTTATCTTGTTTTATGTTAGTTTTATAGTCTTTGTTGAAATTGCCAAAACAGGGAAGGTAAAGATGTACCGTGGAAAAGAAACGGAGGAGACTGAACAGAAAATATTACATAGAATATTTAAGTATTTTGTTGGATAAAGGTTTACTAGACAAGTACATGACACGTTTCATGTCCCTTGGAAATAGACCAACATTTTTTGTATATCCTATCGCAAGCTCTTGACTTTAAAAAAAAACTTTAAAGTACTCAAAATCTTTAAAAAACTAACCTTACAACATTTTTTGAAAAAAAAACAACTGCTTTTTGTAACTATTTCAGGAAATAATTAATTTAAAGATGATATTAAACTAGAGGTTAAAAGTATCAATTGTGTTTTTGACATATCAATTAGGTAATTGTCTTAAATATATTACACAAAGGGAACATTTCAACATCATCTCATTAGAACTCTTGTCGAAAATATTTATAGCCTGAGGATAGCAGAAGATAATATTGATTTGTTTCGATTTCATAATTTTATTTTATTTATTTATCAGCTTTTACGTTTATACTCTTAATGTTTAAGACAGGCTTATTTTTACATTAGCAAAAATTAATAGCAAAATGTGCTCAAATAGTCTTGTGTTGTCTTCAAAGACCAATCTTTTAAAGAAACATAAGTCAAGTAGAGCAAATATTAACTTGCGTGCATAGAAATCGACCCACTGTAAACTTTTGACTGTAACTATTTTTTTAGATACTATTTATGGGATGAAATAAAGAATTATCGTTTGAAGGACAATTTAATATGCATTATTATGAGTTTAAATTTATCAAGAACGCTTGTCTTTTATACGCGTAGCAAACGGTAAACAAAAACGAACGTATTTTATGTGGCGGTTATAACGACAATAACAAAACTATTGAAAGATTGTAATTATTGTCATTGCAATTCAAATTTACACATTGTACGTTTTTCATAATTTGATTGGTTTTCAAGAACGTTAGTTTAATTCATACTACACCGCAAAAAGCCGCCCAAGTTTTTGTTCTAAACGAAGCCAGCAAGCTGTTGCCCGACGTCTGAATATGACACGCGCCGCGGTTTGAAGAGTGTTCGAACGTTAAGGGGAGACTGGATCCTTTCAAAGACGACCTGGCACGGGCAGAAGGAGATTTACAACGGCTTGGAATGACCGCTTTATTGGTTCAGCATTAAGAAATCGTCGCCTTAATGCTGTGCAACTGCAACAACAGCCACGTGAAGTACGAAGAGAGGCTATTAGTCAGTGGACAGTAAGATGAAGACTGCAGGAAAATAACTTAACCCCTAAGACACCTGTAGTTTGTTAAAAACTTAACCCAGTTTATCGTCAAGCACTAATCTTCGTTCCCCAACCTCGATCCTACAGCATTTTGCTGCAGTAGAAGAAGAGCGGCTTAATATTCCACAAGAAACAATAGTGAACTTGATTAGATCTACTATGCCTAATCATAAAAGAGATGTTATTAGGGCAAGAGGAGGTTTTTACCCATTATTAAAAATTAAGTGTTAATTTAGATAATTGGGCCATTTATTTTGAAAGCGGCATAAGTCCATTTTTCAAATATATCGAGTTAGCTACCTTAATAGTTACAATCTTACTTGATCTTTTCATTCTGAAATAACTTATATATTTATATAACTTATATATACAAATATATTTAAAATTATTAAGATTTTTTAAAAGGAAAATTTTCTGGGTTAATCAAATGATTAAATTATTTTGAAAGTGGCGTTTGAAAGTCCCATTGTGAGAGTTTCAAATCGATATGGAAAATATTATTCAATAAAATGTTATATGATCTCGTAACCTTTATGTAATTATCAAAGCAGCGCAGTTAAATTTTCAATGTGCAATGAATTTGATATTTACAATTTAATTTCAAATTTCAGTTTCGATCCGCTAAAGAATTCAAACAGGTCTCCGGATATGCCATTGTAATTTTCAGTAATTCGTTAATAATTGGTTTAAAACAAATTAAAATGCAAAAAAAACTGAATGAGAATATGAATATATTAAAATATCATAAGAGAAAACTTATGAATCTTCGATTGTGAATTACAATGTAAAAATAAAAATGAATTTATTATACAACCTACACACCATCATTATTTTAAATCCCTCCGGCATACATACAACTGGAGAAGACTGAATAATAATTAATAAAACAATATTAATTTTTATGTCAAAATTATTTAACAACGATTATTTAACTTTTTTGATTTTATAACATAATATATTTTTAAATTTTTTCGAACGCAAACCCTTCAATATCTCGATTCGAATATAAATAAATTTCAAAATGAACGGCTCAATTATCAATAACCAGATTTCTCTTATTAATTAAAAAAAGTTAATTTGCTTCATGAGTTAATTTCATTATTGTTAAACACAAGAAACCGAAATAAATTTTAATAAACTTACACTTATATTATTACACAAGTATATTAAATTGTCTTTCAAACCGCATATTCCTGTATTTCATCTGATAAATAGTTTCTAAAAAAAAAGTCAAAAGTTTACAGTGGGCCGATTTCTATGCACGCACGTTTATATGCATATTGTTTCGGACACGAAATGATTGCTATTTTTTAAATATTGGTGGTGTTTTACCAATATTCTAGTTCCTTTAAGAAAAATTTAAAACTTTCATCTTAAAATTTACCTCTTTTAAAATTAATCCTATACACAAAATTTCCAAACTGCTTGTGTCATACGACAACAAACTTTTTTAAGTTTATCGATTTTTACATTTTTGCCGACTTTTAATTCAATCTAGCAAATATTATTGATGATTAGATAAGGCTTTTTGTGAAAGATAGATCCTAGGTGGGCTTAATGACTATATAATTAAGTATTTCCCAACGCGGGTAGTTCGTCCCATAGGGCACTCTCGCCTATTTTCAATAATTGGGGTGACAATTCAATAATAATTCAATAATTGGAATGACAATTAAAAGTTTTGTTGCATTTAAAAATCACCATTGTACGTGATTGATGCTGTAGTAGGGTGATGCAATAAATTATTGCTAGCCAATGAATTGTCTTGTTGATTATAATTATGGGTCATACCATGTCAAATCGACCAATAGTTGGAATCGACCCCTCTCGATTTGTATGCATTTTAGTAGAAAGTTTTCTTTCGGCATAAGACGAAGTTCAAAGTCAAAGACAAAGGACTGATTTTAATATAACATATACATATATATGTATAACATAGTTCATTATCATACGTGTTATCCTGAAAATAAATCCTAATTAAATTTACCGTATAAATAAAACTACAAGACAAGGCACATATATAGTACAAAGAAGATAAAACTAGACAAACAGGAATTCAGTCTAGTTATGTATGTTTATATAAATGTTACATGCTTGTCTATCTGTCTAATTTGGATAGCCTTCTCCTTCCTATAACAAATGTCGACATTTTAACATATCATACAGTATAATATAAAATTGTCGGTTACTTGGCTGGTAAGATTCTTGTTCCCCGATAGAAGAGTGTTAAAAATAAACTTAATTACTTAATTAAACCTAATTAAACTTTAACACAATAGTTGTTGAAACTAATAAAATTGCCATTCAAAATCAAGAGACGAATATTGACATACTAGAAAACATTGCAGTAAATTCAAAATTGCAAAAAATTATAATTTCTTAAAATTAATTTTTCAATTTTCATATTTTCGAATTAAAATTTATTTTAAAGCAAATGATTTTTAATTGAAAACTTAATTCTTTAAAATATGAAAAAAAATTACCTAGATGTAAGTTTTTCGTAATATAAGCTACTAGTAAATAAAACTATTGTTTTAGATTAAGTTGGAAAATGAAATTATGTAGAAAATGAAATTAGTACGAAGAAAAGTTGTTGAAGATCAACAAACACATATAGATTCAATTAAGAAACAAATAAAAAAAATCTAGAAAAAATCTATTCCCTGTCGAATTTGCTGAATATTTCGTTTGTATGTTTATTGCACGTAATTGACTAGCCTTCTCCTTGCCATAAATAATGTCTGGCGAATATTGTATATATCTGGCCAATATTGTCCATGTCTGGCCAATATTGTCTGTCTACTCTTAGACTTATTTTGTATGTCTGTTTCACTTAGTTGCTCTAATCTTATTTTCTAGTCGCATTTCTCTAGCCATGCTTATTTAACGTTTAAACATGTCACACAGTATAATGTAAAATTGTCGGTTACTTACAATTTAGTTGGTAAGATTCTAGTTAATAATGTAATTGCCAGGATCAACCTACAAATCGTGGTTGTACTGCAAAAAGTGACCAAATCAAAAATTGACAAAAATAACTAACTAGACGTGGACACTTTTAACTGTAGAGATTTTGATTTAGAAGACTTGGTCATTTTTGGCCCATAGGAGGTAATGATTAGCTACGTATATTGACTTGGACTATTTTTTCCATAAAGGAAACAGGGGTTAAAAGGATTTACCAATTTTTGACTTGGTCACTTTTTGCAGTGCACCGACGAAATTCACTTAAAAAACAAATAAAGCAAAATGCAGAAACAATATGTCTATGTCAAGTTTGCTAAATATATTGTAAAAAAAGACTTTCTTTGCCTTACCATCTAAAGAACTGATAAATTAATGAACTCAAAAATTCTAGTTTTCAACATTTTTAAAGTCAAAATGTAAAATTCATTTATTACGATTTGCATCCTATCTAGAGAAATCATTGTATTATTATGATGAAAAGACTTAATACCTTAAAACGCGACAATACCAATGGTTGCCACATGCCTTTGTCTAGCACAGATATCAGTTTCAACTTGAAAACTTGTCAAGAAACTATAAATTTCATTTGGCAAGAAAGCGTTTTCCGTTAGGAAATAATTAAAGTAAAACGCATATTCATAGATAAAATATAACGTAGTTCGTATTCTTACTTGTTATTCTGAAAATTGCCGCATACATGAAACTAAAAGACAATACACATATATAGTACATTCAAGATAAAACAAGACAAACAGTAATCATGTATGTTTAAATAAATCTTATATGCTTGTCTATATGTCTTATTTGGATCGCCTCCTCCTTACGATAACTAATATCTGCGCAATATTGTCTGTGTCTGGCCAATAATGTCCACTGTCCAAGTCTGGATAATATTGTCTATAGTTTGCCAATATTTTTTATTATTCCTACACTGTCTTATTTCGTCAGTCAGCTGCCTGAAGATAGCTCTCCAAAATTGAATAATTAAAAAAATTAAAATGGGATACATTTGATCAAGATTTGACCATGATTGCCCATAAATTAGTTTTGTTTGCCCACATTCCGTTCAAAAGATATTATAAAAAAAATTATTGGGGGACTTGCCCCCCAAAATGCATTTTTTTCTGTATTTAAGAATGGCATCTTAAAAAACATGGTTTGATCATCTTTGAACACCATTTTTTTTAATAAAATTATTTTTAAGGAACCTCAAAATCGATCGGTCAAAGCATGTTTTAAAGACAGAAAAACTCAAATACAGAAAAAAAAGTACAGAGAATAAGAAGCATAAGACGAAAAGACGAAGCATAAGACAAAGGGAAAAATAATTTGTTTTCGAAATTTAGCAAAATTTAATACTTATTTTTCAAGATTTTTTTTTAAATATCTAGAAAACTATTATACACTGGCGAGCAAAAAAATTAGGTCACTTAAGAAATTGCAACTAAGACTGGCCTGATAAGCAGAAAACGGATCCGGGCCAAAACAAGTCACCACCCAAAGAGATGACCGCTTTTTGGTGTCTGAAATTTTGCGAAATAGAAAATCTTCTGCGGTTATGCTACGAAATCAACTTCAAGGAGTTAGAGACGTTAATGTTAGTGAATGTACCGTTAAAAGAAGGTTTCATGCTGCTGGATTATCTTGTAGAAGGATGACTCCAGGTCCACCATTACAATTCCGGTATCGAATTGCAAGATTGACCTTTGCCAGAAATAACTTGGCATGGAATAATGATGACTGGAGCAACGTCCTATTTTCAGATGAGTATCGTTTTTGCCTCATTGGGCAAGATGAACGTCGATGTGTATGAAGAAGACCCGGAGAAAGATATTCTCCAGTTTGCATTGACAAGCGACTTCCATTTGGCTAGAGTATGATTTCAATAGGAATTTCTTCACGAGCACGCATTGAGTTGGTCTTCATACAGAATGGTTCTCTGATAGCCCACAAATACATTACAGAGGTTCTGGACGAATATGTTATGCCTTACTATGGATGAGCATAGCATTTTCATGCAAGATGATGTTAAACTTCACACAGCCAGAATTGTCAAAGAATATCTGGACGAGGTGGGAATTAATAAATTTTAATTGATAGCACTCATTCCAGGCATAAATCTCATTGAACATGTCCCGGATGAGTTGGGACGAGGCATCCGAAGGCATACACCAGCTCCAAGAACTGCCCAGGATCTAAGAGAGTTGCTATTGCCGGAATGGAATAACAGCACTGATTTGGTCTTCATACAGAATGGTCCTCTGATTGCGCACAGATACATTACAGAGGTTCTAGACGATTATGTTATGCCTTACAATGGATGAGCATGGGATTTTCATGCAAGATGATGTTAAACCTCACACAGCCAGAGTTGTCAAAGAATATCTGGGCGAGGTGGGAATTAAGCAGTTTTAATTGATAGCACTCATTCCAGGCATGAATCCCATTGATCATGTCCCGGATGAGTTGGGACGACATATCCGAAGGCATACACCAGTACCAAGAACTGATCAGTATCTAAGAGAGTTGCTATTGCAGGAATAGAATAACATTGATCAAAATTTGATTTTGGTCAATAATGATTATTCTTTTTAATTCATGTTAAGTTAAGTTTAATTGATTTTTAATTTATGTTAAGTTTACTTCTTTTAAATTTTCTTCCTTATAACGTTCCTCATAACAAAAAATCGCACTACATTTTTAACGAAAATTTGTTGCATTTTCATAATAAATTATAAACCAAAAAATATGGTTTCAAATTCAATACTGAATATTTAATTTAGCCTGCAAATTTATTGGTTTATTTGTTTTTAATATTAAGCCTGACAAACAGAAAATTCCACGAAAACATAAAATTAATTGCAATTTCGTAAGTGACCTAAATTTTTTGTTCGCCAGTATAGTTACAAAAAAGACCATGGCGTCAGTTCAGAGAATACTTGGGGCAACAAGAAAATATTTATTTAAAAAAAAATTGAACTTCATATCTTAAAAAAATAAAAAAATCCTTTTATAAATATATGAAATTTTGAACCTTTTGGATTTAAAAAAAAATAAATATTTATTTGCTTAAGTATCCTTTTTAAAGCGA
Source organism: Phosphuga atrata (assembly GCA_944588485.1). Lineage (NCBI taxonomy): Eukaryota > Metazoa > Arthropoda > Insecta > Coleoptera > Silphidae > Phosphuga > Phosphuga atrata. Next base: position 51,689,064 of record OX155896.1, on the reverse strand, counting down.
ATCGAATGTTTTTTTTAGCAACTACAATAGTTTTCTAGATATTTTGAAAATAAGATAGAAAAACGTGAAAAAGAGTGAAATTTTAAATTTAGCATAATTAAAAAAAAAATTCCTTTGGTAGAACTTTGTCTTTCGATTTCAACTATTTGTCGATTTGACATGGAATGACCTATATATAAGTTACAGCTTATGTTTATACGGTTTTTGTTTAATTAACTAATTTAGATATTCATGTTTAACTTCTTCAATTATTTGAACTAAGTTTTCGATTGAAATATATTATTTGTTAATTTTAAGAAAATCACTAATTAAACATCCACCCTCTATAGCAGGTATGTCAAACAAGCGGCCCGCGGGCAGCTTGCGGCCCGACAATACATAGACTGCGGCCCGCCGATACGTTTTAATCTTTTTTTATAAAATATATGAATTTAGTAAAGTAAATTTTGTTTTTATTTGTATGCAATTCAGTTTAATGTAGTTGCAGTGTGCCGCTTAAATTAATTAGAAGTGATTTTTCGATAAATAACGTGTCTCTACTTAGAATTAGTTAATATCAAGCTGTGGCGCTTTTAGTTGGAAAGTTTGAACCATTTGTACTTTTTGCTTGACGCTGGCGTCGCGTGTGGTTGCGCTAACGTGGATTTTGTTTTTATTCGTATTAAATTAAAAAGTTACTCAATAAAAATATAATCAAACTTCAAGAACAATGTGTAAACTGCAATATTTTTGTGTCCAAAACAGCAATAAAATATTATGTCTGATATGTAAAAACTCTATTTCATATGCTAAGGAATATAATCATAAAAGGCACTATAACACAAATCATAAAACAAACTATGACCAATATGTTGCAAAATTTCATGGACAAATTGTCGGAATTGAAATCTATTCTTCAAAAACGAAAGTGTATTCACTAAATCTGTTAAAGACAGTATAGCTGCTGTAAAAGTTATATATTATCAGATTTATTCGCAGGCAGATCGAAACCATTTATTGAAGGTGAATTTATTAGTAAATGCTTAATTAAAGCGGCCGAACCATTATGTCCAACACAAATAAAAAAAAATAAAAGTGTAGTAAGTTGAAATACTCTAGCAAAAGGAGTTGATGAAATAACCGAGAATTTGAGATATCAGCATAACTCAATACTATCAACATTTCAAGCCTACTCTGTTGCAATTGATGAAAGTACAGATATTCTAAATATTGCTCAGCAGCCCGTTTCTATTCGAAACGATATCTATTCGGATGCGCTGTTAATTTAAAAGAAAGTGAAGAACTTTATGAAGTCATTCCTATGCATAATAAAGTTAGAGGTAGTAGAAGTTTTGAAGAAGTATAAGTTACCATTGGAAAAGTTGGTTTGTTTTGCAACTTAAGGTGCACCTACCATGACCCCTATTACTAAAGGAGTTGTTGCGAGATTAAAAGAAGCATGTAAACAGCATTGTAATAATAATTTTGAACATTTTCTTTGTATTTTCCAGTATTCACCAGCAAGTACTATGCGACAAAGTTTTAAATATCGGACATGTTTTAAAGATAGTCGCCAAAATTGTAAATTATATTCAAACACGTGGATTTAATCATCGTCAATTTGCTTTATTTTTGGAAGATATAGAATGTGTATCTTCTTCCATATAATATGCAATATTATATGGAAGTTTGATGACTTTCGAGTCATATAGTGTTAAAACGATTTTTGAAATTGTAATCATAATTTTCTTGGTGACAAAAAATTATGAATGTACTGAATTAAAAGTTGAACAATGGTTTAAAGACTTGGCTTTCCCAGTTGATATTACAGTCATTACAAGTCATCTTAATCAACTTGCACTTCAAGGTAAAATCATGTTGTTACAACGCTATTTGATAATATTAACGCTTAAAACGTAAAAATATGACTTTGGCGAAAACGAATAGTAAAAGAAAACATATCCCACTTTGAAAGCTGTCAATATCTATTGCTTAAATCAGCTAAATTAAAATTTTCATAATATGCTCAGCAAACTAAATTATTAGAAACGGAATTCGGTCGAAGATTTTTTTATTTTAATCAAAGTTGTGACGTAGAATTTTGTCTTTTTACTTCACCTACGCATATACTGACTATATTCGGAACCAATTATTTATGCGAGCCACTATTCTCTTTAATGAAAAATATCAGAAATTCAGAAAGGTCAAGATTAACCGATCAACATATATCGACGGTCCTTACTTACAAAAAGACATGTCTAAAATGGCATATTTTTTATTGCACAATTCGGTTGTTGAAGAAAAAAAATTATTGATTTTTTGTATTTGTATATATATATATATATATATATTTTACCCGCGGACAGGCCAACAAGGACCACGCAAATATCATTTATTTGTAGGTCTAGTTTCCTTCTTTCTCTTCCAGAAGTCTTTCATCCTGTTCGACTGCGCAGCTCTTCTTTCAGCAGTCCACTCTCCTCTGTTGAGATTCCTCTTCTCCCCGACAAGAATTTTAAGGTCAAAAATTCTTTTTTTGTACGCTATTCGGTTTAGACAATCTTCTTCAGTAATTTTGAATTGTTGAAGTTCTTCCTTCATTTGTTTTACATAGCCCCCTTGCCCTTTATAGTTCCAGATTTTATCAAAAATTTGTTTATTTAACCTTGAGCAATCTATGCATATATGACATATGGTCCATGTCCGTAGATCTAACTGAAGTCGCCGTTTTCTGATCATTACTTCAAGGTTGTCAATTTTACTATAAATTTCTGCATTGGATCTCAATCTATAACTTTCCTGTGTTTTCCTAGGTACATAAATTCTTCTTAAAATTCTTCTTTCTATCTTCAGCAAATTCTCCATTCCGGTTATATTTGTAGTTTCCATGCCGTACAAGATGACTGGTCTAATAGCTGTATTAAAATGTCGTAATTTTGGATTAATAGACAAGTTCTTTTTATTGTATATATTTTTTGTACAAAAATGTAATCTTTCCAATTTCCCTTTTTTGTTCTCAATTGCCAATTTATCTGTCCCATTGCTACTAATTATTTCTCCAAGATATTTAAATCGGTCAGTGACCCTGATGCTCCTATAATTTGTTTTTATCATTTTCTTAGTATATTTCTGATCACTTGTCATCATCTCTATTTTTACCAACAAAATCTGTAAGCCCGCTTTTTCTGCCGTTTCTTTTAACTGACCAATTTGGTTAATAGCTTCTTGTTCTGATTCAGCAAACAGCGCTATGTCGTCAGCAAATGCTAAACCTTTGACTTTGAGGTTCTGATTCTTTCTACCAATTTTAGCACTTGAATCGTTCTTCTCCCAAAACGTTCTCATGACTTTATCCAAGACCAAATTGAAAAGCAGTGGCGATAGACTGTCCCCTTGTCTTAGCCCTGTTTTAACCTCGGCTCGCTAACTTAAAAATTTTACTCTGGAAATCGTATTAGTTAATGTAAGTTTTAATAAATTTATAGTTTTTTGATCAACTTGGTATTCCTTCAATGTGTCAAAAACAGTATCCCTATCCACTGAATCATTTGCTTTCTGAAAATCAACGAATGAGATAAAGATATTCTTTGGCCTGTTGTTGTAATATTTTAATATCAATTTTAAACTAAGAATTTGTTCTGCGCACGATCTATTCCTTCTGAAACCCCCTTGGAACTAAACAAGCTGTGATTCGATTTGTGGTTCAAGTCTGTTTAGAAGTAATTTTGCAAATATTTTATATGTGACAGACAACAATGAGATCCCCCTATAACTATTGACATCAATTTTTGAGCCTTTTTTATGTAGTGGATGAATTAAGGCGATTAACCAGTCTTCTGGAATTGCTTCCTCAATCCAAATTTTCTGAAATAGATTTGTCGTCGCTATTAAAAATTCATCATCTACAAGTTTTCATATCTCTCCAATTATCCCATCCTCGCCACAGGCTTTATTATTTTTAATTGAGTTGATAATACCTTTAATTTCGTTTAAATCTGGTGGCGTAGAGTCAGAATTTTGTTTTGTAAATTTAAAACTCAACTTGTCTGTCGGTTTTGGACAGTTTTACAACTTCTCAAAATATGCAGCCAGGATATCACAATGTATATATTTTATTATATATATATATATATATATATATATATATATATATATATATATATTTGTTTATTGTATTTGTATATATATATATATATTATATGTATTTTAAATATTTATTTTATGTTTTTTAAATACATAAACAAAAATCTATAATTTTTTTTATTCAACAACCCAATTGTGCAATACAAAAAAATCTCATTTTTGACATGTCTTTATGTACGTAGGGACCGTCGATATCATTAATTTTAAAAATTGCATTCGAGTGTTCAAGTGCAGTTATTATTTGCAGTTATAAGATATTCATTCAACCAAATATTGATGACTTCTAAAAAGTAGTATTAAACTGTGATTTTGTTTATTACAACTTTTTTTAGTTTTTTTGTTTTAATATAGAATATGTATAGTTGCAGTGTAAAAAATTAAATTAAAGAGAAATTGTCTATGTATGTAATAATATACAAAAAAATGAAAAATATTTTTAGTTAAGTTAAAAAAAAATTAGTAATAAATACACAATATAATCTTTTTAACATTCATATTTTATTGATTTTTTGAACAGTTAAAGCATGCGACCCCATGTACTAATGCGACTTAGTACAAAATAGATTATATGGCCCGCAATATCATATAAGTTTGACATGCCTGCACAATAGGAAATACCGTCTGGTGAATGCACAAGGAAAACGTGTATGTTAATATTACCAACTCTATCTGTACTTCTTTCGAGCAATATAATATCTGTAACAATTCAGAATATTTTTGTCCAAGACTTCAAAATGAAGATAAAATCAATTGAAAAAAGTTGAATATTATAGCTAGATATTTTCAAGACAAGAAGAAAACCTTTCGCTTTGATATTTTGTTAGAAAATTGACGAAAATTGAAGAATACTTACAATACCGAAAGCATAATTGTCATCCAAGGGGACAGTAAAGTTAAATAAACTTGCAATCGATTAAACTATTTTAAAGTCTGAATATTATAAAATGTTGACAGAAAACCACAAAGAGAAAATAATGACTTGTGAGAAAATGATTAATTGCAAGAGTGAGCTGCTATGCCGGTAACTCTGGCATGATTGATTACATAACGGTGTCTATAATATTCAAATAGATAAAAAAGCCATTATAAATAAAATAACTGGAAATTAAATTAGTTCTTTTTAGCATTAATTAATCGTTTCCAACAACATTGAATCGGTGCTATATTGAATGTCGATAGAATATTTAATTTAAACGAAATAGCAAAATGCAATCCGCAATTCAATTTTCAACCTTTAAAAGCTTACAGTATTTTAATTAAAGGTTCTTTTTGTATTCCTTGTATTATTACAACAGCAATGATATGATAAGAAAATGTAAATAGGTAATGTATATTAAATATGTATGCAATATTTATTTATATGTTTCTATTTTGTTTTATTAAATATGATGAAACTAGATTATTTTGTATAGATCAAGGACTATGTTTAATAATTAAATAGAAACATAATCGATTTTTTTTAAATTTTAAGTGGAACGTCGATTAACACCGTAGAGATTGTAATTCTTATAATACTATTTCGCTAACAAGCAGATTATTATTCAAATTGCCGAGTAAACTTTCTACGTGAAATTTCAGATTAATTAGCGCGCTAAATATTCATAGTTTTAATACTTTATCCCGGATTATTACTGTTAATAATATACTCATTACTTATCAACTAATCATACTTTCTGTGTTCATTAAAACATATAATATAATATATCTACTTACATATTATATAAAATGTAATCACGTAATAATCGAAAATAGTTCACAACTCATCTTACAACCTTGGAATTCTATCTAAAGTATTTATATTAAAATGTCGAGGCTTTAAATTTATCCATTGTTCTAGAAATATTAGGTTTGTTTGCAAATAATTCCGAGTTTTATCATTTTAAGTAGTACAATCATTCTCATAAAATTGATACTACTAATTACTTGACGTGTTCGGTCCAATGCCAAATGTTCATTTTGTTAAAACTGGGGACCTGGTCGGGTGCAAAATTAAGTGCCCGATATGGAATGTAATGCACTATTTACAAGTAGGGATTGTAATCCGGAAAACCAGATCCGTCCATCCGGCGGATCCGGTATCACTAAACATCCGGTCCGGTACCAATATACCGTATCCGGTAACCGGATCCGGTGATGCTAATTTTTGGTAAAATAATCGCGCTGTTGCATGAGTAGGTAAAAAAATCAAAATTGATTTTGTGATAAATAATATATACTTAAAATAAGTAACCGTATTTGTCAGTGTATAACGCGCACTTTTTTTACAAAAAAATTGCCTCTAAAACATAGGTCCGCGCTATAGGCGCACAAAAAGTAGTTTGAATTTTAGGGTGCGCCGTATATACAAATACGATATTTATAGTAAATTGATTAAACTAAATAGACATTTAAATAGATATTATATTTCATTAGACAGATTCATCATGATCTCTGTCATAAATATAAGAATAAGACTTGTTAGCATGCTCAAATACCTAATTGTTGTTATCTCATTGTCAGTAGATTAGGTAAAGTTTATTATGTTATATTTAATACAATCGTTTCGGCCGGATCCGGCCGGATTGAAAATGACACCTGATTGCAATCCCTATTTAGAAGGCTTCTGTATAGTTGGCCCGATCGGGTGAATAGTGCAGTATCAGTTCAGTCACGAGACAGCAATTATTTTTTTTTATTTACTTTTCTCCCGTATCATCGGGATTCCCTTTTTCTTGTTACTAAATATGTTGTTACTAAAGCTGTATTGTCGAAAAACTGGACAAAAATAGAATGCCTCGTCCTATATATTTGAAATATTGGTTACAGGGGTTTTCTACGCTATGTAACACGAATCTGTTATCAAAATGTTTAAAAACAAAATGGCGCGTCCAACATGGCGGACAATTTTTCGAAAAACTTTTTACGAAATTGTGTATTTAGAAGTTTTTATACGTCGTTGATTAGGAATCAATTGTCGGAATTTCAAAAGACAGAATGGCTTGTCCAATATGACGGTCAATTGTGCATTAGGAGTCCTTCAAGTCTCTGATTATAAATTTCCTATTAAAATTTTAGAAAACGGAATGGTTGATCGAATGTAGAAAATTCTTTATTGTATATATGATATGCTTCTGCTGACAAACTTTAACTACTTTTTGGATATTTCCGGCTCATGCTCAATATATAAGGATATAACAAGAAGCCTATTAAATACATCCTACAATGTACCTTTTCTACAATTTTTTCTTGTGAAATTTTCTCGATCTTTTTTTATATCTTTGTTACGTGCTTCTTGGGCGTCTTCTGACATCTGAACAATCGGAAGTGGAGCCAATATTTCAGTCCCATGTATATGTACTTTATGAATTGTAGTCGACGTACAATACCATGGGTACTTCTCGACAAACAATTCCTCAGTTTCCAAACATTACGTTTTGAAAGCAGCAACACTGATCGTCATCGTCCATAAGACTTAACTTGCAATATTGTATAACACCTCCTTATTAAATTTGCAATTTGCAACTTTCAAAATTTCTGCAGAAAGTGAAACATTTTCAAAAAAGCGTCTTGCGGTGTTGCCGTCGTAGAACTTTCGAAGCCTTGTTTTTTACCTTTCTACATTTAAATAACATATCTGCCGGCTAATTGTGAGTATACAGAAAATTCTTTAAAGTTTAAAAAAATTTAAACTTTGTTAATGTCCACTTGACCCTGCCGTTCGTATTTGGTTCTGTTATACAATATATCTCTCACTTATTCATACTTGCACTGCGCTGCGTATAGTAGTGATTCACACGGTACCAAACATATAGGCACGTTTCGGTATGCAACTCTCAAGAATTCTGATTTAGGAGAGTATTATCTACGCGATAAACCTGAGACTAGCCCGGGATGTATTGGGCGATTAACTGTTTTTACAGTTTTGTGTCAGCAAATAATTAAAAAAAAGTTTTCTATTTGCAATTATCAGTCAGCCAGTGAATGAGCATAAACTATTATTTAATAACGTAAAAAATATAGAAATATTCTAATACTTTTGGGATCACCCTGCATTGAGCAGATTTGATATTGCACACTCAAACAAAAAATTACCCGCACTTTAAGCGTAGAACGTTTTTCGCAACGAATTGACGCGTCATATATGTCAAAAGTAGGTAACTTCGGGATGATCTGTAGCCGCAGGTTTTGAAGCCACCTGCCTTAGCTTTCGTTAAGACATGCACAGAGGCTTCATCTAGAAGATAATATAAAAAAAGCTATTTTTCAAATTTCGATTTTTTTATTTGTGTCCACTTTTTCGACAATCCAGCCCACTGTGCGCCGCGGCGCGCCGGTTAGATTAGAGCTCATCAAGGAAGCATACAGTAAATTAATTAAATTAAAATTAAGCATAAAGCTATTCATCCGATCGGGCCAACTGTATATGAGCCTTCATTATAGCGTTCATTCTACGCCCGACCAGGTCCCCAGTTTCAAGTTATGCTGGGGCATTTACATTCTTTAGTATTGTGAGATAAACTATATTAAATTAGTAATGGAAGAAAGCAAATTCGCACGATTTAATTATATGAGTATAAATTGGGAAGTAAAGCAACAGGAGTCGTTTTAAATATCAAATTTCAGCTTGGAAGAGTCAGTTGGTGCACCTCCACTTTCAAAGTGAATTTAAAAATAGTGATGGAAACGAATGCGTTGCTGATGCGGAGGATCATGGTCGTTAACGACTATAGACTAAGCGACAAGAACCACTACTGAAGCGTGCACACGTAAAACAAGTTGAGAACTAGCAAACGAACTGAATGTTGAACTTTCAACAGATGTTCGACATTTCAGCTGAATTGAAGAACGTTGGAATTAAACGTACATAACTGCAATAAACAAACATAAATCAATTCAGCGTTCGCGTGATCTGAAGTTCCTTTACACAACAAAGAAATTATCCCTTTCTCGGTCTCATTGTGATGAAAATTAGATTCCTTACAACAATAGGAAACGTTCATCACAGCAATATGGCAGACAACACTTGAATACAAATCTCACAAATTATTAAAAAAAATTAATTATGTCTTGCTTTGGCGATTCCTATTTACTTCAGGAGTAATAGAATACAATATATTTGTTCCAACTAGTTTCGTTTTTAATTTTATTTTCAAGTATTAACATGTTATACTATATACTCCCTGACGATGGCTAATTTTTAATTTAAATTTAATAAAGCCGAAACTAGTTGGAAGAAATATATTTTATTATATTACTCTTGAAGTAAATAAGAATTATCAAAGCAAGGCACAGTTAGTAAGTTGCAAGATGGTCAAGCCTACAAATAAAAAATAATATTATAGAATTACGATGAGGTTGAATATATTTATATATTCAGGTTACATTTGGCTTTTAATAAGTTTATAAAAATGAATTGAGTGATAAAATCTATCTTCAACTATATATAAGGTGACCAGGCGTACTGCTTTAGCCAGTACAGTACTTCTTTGAGATAGTCTGTACTGTCCAATTTTTAGGCTTTGCATTCGTACTGCATTTCTCTAAGATGTACTGCTTGTACTGATTTGCATGATATTGTAAAAATAAATAATTAAAACTGTGATTTTATGCATTTCCAAAGCAAACATGTTGCTCACAATTCAGTATTGCTGATAGTGGCAAAGCAGCAATAACCAAACATTGCAAGAGTGATAAACATAACACTCAGATTAATGCAGCAGGCCTGGGCAAATGGCAGCTCGCGGGCCTCGTGCGGCCCGCGCCGACATTTCATGCGGCCCGCTAATATCATTCAAATTTTCTTTATCAATTTTTTTTAAAGCACATGCATAACCATTACCCCTCCATCCGTCTCATCCAATGTATTGCTTTCGCGTTTAAATAATCTGGAAATAGGTAAAGGTTTAAAGTGGCCACTGTCAATTTTTCTTCTAAAATTAGGTTAACAGTGAACGCTTTGTGAACAGCAAGTGAACTTTGTGAACAAGTGAACATTCAATTCTAGTACGTTTGACCTTGAAAGTTTTCAAAAATTTGCCTAGGCCGCTATTTCAAAATAGCTTATGTACATATCTCAAATAGCTTATGTACTGCTTTCGCGTTTAAAAAATCTGGTCATATTATCAACTATTTTTTTGTTTTTTAAACATTTGTACGAATAGAAGCAAAGTATTTTCAATTTATTATGTAATTACCAGACTCTTGTGTCTTAATATTTTTGTAAGAAACAAACTTGTTTAAGTTGTTTTCGTTGGCAGAAATATTTGTTAGCACATGCGGATTAAGAAAATTATTTTCCACCAACAAAATTCTAATAACATTATTTTATAATGAAAGATTCTGATCTTTGATTCTTGAATTCTTTACCAATAATCATCTAGAAGCCCTCACGTACAGAACCCTAATTTGGTTTTTCCATTTTGCGTCTGTAATGGACTCATAACAGTACTCATATGCGTGCGGTTATGGCTCGCCGAGTGCGATACAATTTTCTCAATACATATCGGCGATTTTTTTATTTAGAAATGGCATAGAAGGGCGCAAAATAGAATAAATAGTATAAAGAACTCGATAATAAGGCGTTTATCAAATATCAATTGTTTATCGCAAAATAGAATAAATAGTATAAAGAACTCGTTCGCATGGCGTTTATTAAATGTCACTTAGTAAACTCCTCGCTACGCTCGTCGTTTTCTAAACATGGACGCATGCTGCAAAACCGCGCTTGAAATTGAACTCGTTCTTTAATATACTATTAACCGATGGAGACACACTGCAAATCCCTCCATATGCCAACTCCTCATCCCTAATCACAGAATTTTCCCCAATTTTCCACATATCCACCTAGTCACCATTGACGCTGTCTCCACAAATTAAATACCTAGGCATGACATTCGACAATAAACTGAAATTCAACATCGACCTAAAATTACGTAAGACCAAAACTATCCAACGTAAGTAAACATTTCCGCTCCTTGACCCAAGGAAACCAAGGTCTCTCCATCACAAATCTCCATCACAACAGCCTCCAAGATTTGCAAATCCATATGCAGACCTATCTTCGACTACGAACACCTAATAATGACTATTACCAACAGAAAAACCTACAACATACTGGAAACAGGCCAATGAACAGCATTACGTACTATCTCTAAATTACGACATCCTAATAACATCCTCCATAACCACTGCAATGAACTCCTTTACAGACCCACCCAAATTCCGAGACTGCGATAGACACAATACAAAGAAACCAACATTCACTGGATCATCACAAACCCCTATGCATCATACGTGACCCTACCAAACCCTCCCGCAGACACCCACTCAAGACACTCCACGAATCACTATACGACTGAACTCTTAACCTCAATTTTTTTTAAATCTTGTTTCGTATCTTTTATAATAACTGTATTTTTTTGTATATGTTAAATCATTCAATTATCTCTGTATAACTCCCGGGTGGAAAGACCTAGTGGTCTAGATGAAGAAGAAGAAATATTAAACGAAAACAAAAAGTCAACAAAAGGCTATCGTTGACTTTTTGTTTTCAATTATTATTTCTTATTCTTCGTCTAGAAGTTATGAAATTATGGGCAAAGGTTAACTGGATTTTACATAGTTTATATATACCCTAACATCTAGTATATTGTTAGTTCAACAATTGATGTATATTAAATTTGCAATGGAATATCAGCTACAAGCTCTGAATAAAATTTCGCGCAACAAGGGTTAAACTTCAGTAAATATGAAATAGGTTCATAACTGATATTAATAATTATATTTTACGTAATAAATTCTGAATTATTAACAAATAATTCAGAATGGCCGTTGTAATCGATTTAATGAATTTTAATGATATAATAAAAGCTTTAATTATTTAACTCAGGCCTCAACTCAAATATTTTCGAGGGCCGCTTTGCTAACTTTATAGCGGGTGGTGGTCCGCGTATTAGGTAAACATGTTTAAAAAAAAAATAATACAAATACAAAATAAATTAAATATTATTGTTAAATTACAATTCAATCTAATTAACTCGAAATTAATGAGGTATTTGTTTATGTTTACTTTCATTTATTTTTTGTAAATCAATACTATTTATTATTCCAAATTGGATTCAGTTAATGCAACACGTGATGACCTCTTTGCAATAGTTTTTGTACAAATACATTTAATTTGCAAAACTTAATTATGTAAACAACATAATTGAATGTTTAAATATAGTTATAAAATTTCTGTAAAATATTTAAACTAATATTTGTTTCATTAAAATGCGTTGTTTTTCCTTATGGTTGAATCATTGTATTTCGTGTCGTGACGATACGGAACATGAAAATGTTGCCTTTCAACTTTTTATGTCACATTTGCTACTCTATTTCCTTTTACAACTATATTTATTATTATTGTGTTTTATATAGTTTTCCGGTTTAATATTTCATAAGGGAGCATAAAAAATATTGCATTTACAAAAATGTATATAAATTTGCGGAATGTTAATAAGTTTAGTATAAAATATGAGGCTTTTATGAACACATAGCTATAAAATATTGTTTGTTTAATTAAATTTCGGAATTTTTATTTGATATTTGACTACTAATTAAATGTTTCCCATGAATTTAATAATAATTTAGCGCTTTCTATATTTAAAAAATGTTTATAGCAACAAATCTATATAGCTATTTTATACATATAGGTATTAGGTACATATTTTATACATATAGGTATTTTATCCAAACATAATTTCTGCTCTTTAATTTCCTTTTTTGGCGAGTCTCGCCAATTTTGAACGATTCTGGTCAATATTCATTGATTCTCGGTAACATTATTATACAACACAAAATTATCGTCAATATTGAATCCTTCTCGTCAATACTGTGTCCTTCTCGTCAATATATAATCTAACCATAATGTCAATAGTATATTTAATTCATCGAAATGCCGAAGGGCAATGCCTAATAAAATATTGGCTATTGTCTTAAATACTGTCAAGATACGTACACACGGTATAGAAAGAAATAGTCTTAAAGGTGGCGAAACCTTAAAAATATGAAATCGAATAATATAGATATTTCATATAGATATTTCTCCAAAAAGTAGCAAGTATGAAATAAATTTAGCAGTCATGATGTGAAAGTGAATTCTGCCAAGAGAACCTCTCAAATAGTGCCGTTCGGAACCGGCGATAAACTGCTAGGTCCCGCATATTAGTGTGACGATTCGTTCCACAAGTATGCGCGAGAGGTCGCCTACACTCTCGGAAGAGGGTACGGCACGCATAAGAAGATGTGAATGTCATGATGTAGTTTCTCTAATCTTGTCACTGTTCTCTTACACTTTGCTAGTTAGGTTTGCCTGTCTAGCTATAAACAGTACAATATGAACAGTTACAATATGAATAACAGTGTATCATATGGCATGAATGTAATTAAATATAATCTACCATCGCAACTAAATAGTCTGAATATTTATCAACTTACACCTTCAATTACTGATTACTAATAAATGTTGACTCTGATATTCTCAGTACTAGACGGTTTACCGTTTCAGACAGACGTGGACACCTATCGTAATGGACGACAGAGTATTGAAATGTTTCTTTGAAACTTTTTCAGACAATGTTGTTGTTTTCTTCGTTGCCAGAACAAGTCCTCAGATCATCACTCAAAATATAGTCCGATATTTCCGCGGTTTGCCGGTCAATCAGATAAATATTGACGAGTATTGATGGATCACAGAAAATTTTGTCAATACTGTTGCCGCCGTGTTTACACATCAATAACTATAGGAGTGATCAAGAATATCGCGACATTTATTGACTATCTAACTATCACATATGGGTGTACCAGCTTTAGTATTAAATCCGTCGAACATTATGATAAATTGTCTTTATGCTTTAATGGTTTCTAAAATGTTGAAGAATTTTTGCAATATGAATAGTTACAATATGACCAGTATGCATAGGGCATGAATGTAAATAAATATAAGCTACCTTCCCAACTAAATAGTCCCAATATTTATCAACTTACACATAGGATTACAATATCAATAAATGTTGACTCTAATATTATCAGTACTAGACGGTCGACGGTCGAACAGACGTGAACACCTATCGTAATGGACGACCAAGTATATAAATTTTTCTATAAATCTTTTTCAGGCAATGTTGTTGCTTTCTTCGTTGCCAGAACGAGCCGAAGTCCTCCGATTGTCGCTCAAAATATAGTCCGACATGTTCGCGGATTGCCGGTCGATCAGATAAATATTGACGAGTATTGATGTATCAGAGAAAATCCAAACTTTTTGTCAGTACTATTATTGACGTGTTTACACGTCTATAATTATAGAAAGGATCACGAATATCGCGATATTTATTGACTATCTAACTATTACCTATGCGTGTACCAGCTTTAGCATTAAATTCGTCGAACTTTCTGAAAAATTGTCTTTATGCTTTAAGGCCGATTCTCATATACGCGACACTCAGCTACGCGACGTCACGCGACATTGTCTATGAAATAATGATAACATTGTTTTAAATGCGTATGTTCTCACTATGCCTACGCGAGACGTACCCATTTAAAACAATGTAATCATTATTTGACAGGCGATGTAGCACGACATCGCCTAGCTGAGTGTCGCGCATATCGGAATCGAACTTTAATGGTGTCAACATTTTTTTATGCTAATAAATATTTTTTGCAGATTGAAATCATTTTAAAGGTAAACCTTAAAAAATTTAATAGAATAATATAGATAGTTCATAATGACTATTTAACCAAAAGTAGATCGCATCTATGAAATGAATTTAGCAGTCCTGAAGTAGTTTCTCTAGTCTTGTCATTCTACTCTTACAATTTGCTAGTTAGGTTTGCTTATCGTGCAATAAACAAGTTACAATATGAATAGTGTGTATATGTCATAAAAAAAATATTGCGAATAGTTTTGCTATAGAAAAACTATAGCAGGACTATACGCTAGTTTTCTATACCGTGTGCGTAGCTTTATGCACAAGTACATAAATATTCTTGTAACGATTGTTCATAATGACTATTTAACGATTGCCAACTCTATTGCCAAGTCAATTGTTTGAATCCCTAATTCTAAATAGTTTTAAAAAGTATAAATAAATGTTAATTAACGAAATCGGCAATCGTTGTTTTCTCTCACCCATAAAATTGTTGAAAACATTTTAAACTTTTTTCCCTATTCTTTCTTTTTTTTTGTTGAAACGTAATCGTCCCTTAAAGCGGAACGAGACGTCGAAAAGGAACTGCAGCACAAAGGTAATCATCTGTTATTCCGAATGCATTCGAGCAAAACACCGGCCGTTTCAGCAGGAGAAGGGAAAACTAGTACAAATCGCGATAATTTTTCATCCGAAAAACCGAAAGACTATTACGAGCATGACGGGAGGAAATGTTTATATGCAAAGTACGATCATTAAAGTATTGTCTTGAAACATAACGCCCGGTTCTTTGGGAAACTTAACTTTACACTCCGCGGCAATTCATAACGGTTCTTGGGTTTCTATAGATTGCTTGTAATGTGAGATGTTTTAGGTTTATATTAGAAATATGGAATTTAATATTTGAAACTTTAACTTATATTTTAAGCTACATTTAATTAGCTTCTAATGTCATTAATATAATACATAATACAAAAATGTGTTTGTAAATCATATATTACATTATATAAAATGAACTTAGTGTAGGGCCCTTCTAATTCATTTATTTATAAAGCAAGAAAGTTATATTAAAGGCAGCCACAAATACGCTTCAAACTTTGTCTTGCTTTTCCTACCCAAATTTACTAAATTAAACAACGTGAAATGTGTCTGTCTAATACATGCCGATCTCTTGGCCTGACCAGTAGAATTATTAGATATGGAGGATACAATAAGTATGTACGAGTATAGAAGTAGTTTATAAGAAATATAAACGGATAGCGTCTATCGTTGACTAGCTATAGCCGGCGGCTTCGCTCGCATGGATTTTTATGTAGCAGTCAGGTCAATTCAGGACAGATATGTTTAAGATTTTAAAATTGTTACGAAGGCCGAATAACAACAAGTTTAAATAAAATTAACATTTGTGTAACTTCTCTTATAATCTCGTATGGATATTATTTAAACTTTGCACACTTATTTACTCCCGAAGCAAGTCAAAAATATTAATAAGTTTTAATTCAATCGAGTGTTTGGTTTCAAAGTTATTATTTGTTGCAAATATATTTTTTAAATTTCGACGTTGTTTTTAATAATCTGCCTAGTTTTTTTTTGAATGAAACAATATTAACAAATTACTTTTCAAAATCTTAAAATTGTTTCTATAAAACCTGAACTTATTGTTCGTTTATCTCCTCAATTATATTTTTAGTGATAAGAGTCGAGTCCGGTAGTCGCAGAGAAGACTTCTTTTCTTCTGCTCGTCTCTCTGCTCTCAGCCTTCAAAGTGTAAAGACGTCCTACTCGCTAATCATATAATCTATTATACGCTGTTAAGGCCGTAATCATTAATATACTTCACCACTTGTCCACCTACACAGACACTATTTGGTCAAGAGATATAGTTATTTAAGCAGTCTGTTTTTTTTTATTATTGTATGTTGAGCCATAAAGAAAATTCTTAAAATTGTTGCTAATTTGTGTTTTCTGTTGCTGTAATATTATTATGAATATTACTATGTTAGACACTAAAAATATTTTGGGGCAACAGCACTTTATTAGGATGAAGAAGAAGAAGCAAAGTGACAGAATGGCACTGCAGGACGAAGATGTTTTGTTGAGAATACCAGCCCAAAATAAAGACGAAGGTAGAGTTAAAATGTTAAGAGTTTAAGTGTTTAGAATACTAGCCCACTTAGTAGTTTTAGTTAAGTCTAAAGAATGTCACCAAGAATGATTATTATTTGAAGCAATCATGGAAGATTTAATGCAGCTACGTCTGTGTCAAGTGTAGATCATGTTGAGTAATTGTGATTGCGATGAGAAGTACCTTTAATAAGTCGTTTAGTGTTAATCTCCCGTACATATGCACATATCATATACGAAAAAAACGTCTTTGAGACCCTTAAACTTTTGCTTGTATGAAATATAATAAAGTGCATTCCAAAAGAAACGCAGCGCTAAATACAAAGAAAATAATTCTATTTAATTATCATTTGGAAAATTTAAATTATTTGGGAGGATAGGCCTTGCCATTAAATGTGGAATAGGAAAACTAACAAATGTCCTCCAAGGTTTATTTATCATGGATGGATGCCTTTTAAATAATTTTTTAGGCTTTAATAGAATGAAACACACTCTCTATTATTGAAAGAACTGAACTGTTTACCCAGTTTGCGAACTTTCATTTTAATAAAACACTGCAAAAACACAAAACCCTCATTAAAATAACTTCAAATAAGCAAAACAGAAGTAACAAAACAATTAGTTCGCTTAAGGGTTGCTTGTGCTGAGTGTGATGATATGTTATACGAACCATGCACAAGAGTCGTCCACTCACCAAGTAGAAGAGCCTCCCGCATATCCTGAATCGGGAGACTCTGTACTACAGACTCCCTGTCGCCCAGCCAGAGAACTGGAGACACGGACGCCACGCATTTCACCCTCATCGAACCCCCCAGGAAGTGCCGGCTGCTCAGTATGAACCGTAGACCCAACGTCGTCGTCACCAGACCGTGCCGATGCTGAAGTTGTGGATACTTGATTAACGCCCCCGAACTCACCACCTTAAATAAACAATGTAAATAATAAATTGTTAAGTAAAGTTAAGTAGAGTCAGTGTATCTATTTACATAGTTAATATTAAGTTTGGGAAGGCATTAAATAGGAAAATAAATTAATCAAAGGAAAAAATTCGCAAAGAAAAATAGATATGTATTGATTTCCTTCCTTTTTATGAAATTTGAACCGCCAAAAAACAACCAAAATTTGGTTTATTAACCCGACGCGTCCATCGTAATTATATCGTTAACAAAACGCGCATAACCTTTTAAAAAACCAGGTATATTTCTGATGCCCATTAATAATAAATACCTTTATCGATCACATTCCCAGCAAGGATTCAACGATTAAAACCATTTTTTGTATGAAAAAATAAATTATCTAAATATAGCGTTTGTTGTGATGATTATATATCGATAGCGTATTAATAAATAATCATGAGGCGCAAAGATCGATTCGTTATATCTATTACCAATCAATTGATGATAATATGATTATTTATTGATAACGTATCAATAAATAAGCATGAGACTCAAAGATCGATTCGCTATATCTATTAACAATCAATTTATGATCTTATGATTATTTATTAATAGCGTATCAATAAATAATCATAAGACGCAAAGATCGATTAACAACATTCACATATTAGCAATAGTAAAAGTGATACGTATAACAATATATAGCCTTAATTGCCAGCTTAATGGTGAAGTGGTTATGTGACAGTTAAGTAATGCCAGAGAATAAGAACAGTGATATATAATTGTAGCTTTTTTATAAATAATTGTCGTGTACTATTTATTAGCTGATTTGTTTTGTTGATTATAATATCAACTGATGATCTTATAATTATTTATTCAGAGCCTATTAATAAATAATCATGAGACGCAAAGATCGAATCAAAACATGCATTAGCAATAATAAATGTTATGAATATGAAATGACACGTGAATGTTGTCGTGAATAATATAATATCAATTGATGATCTTATAATTATTTATTGATAGCTTGTGAATAAATAATCATGCATAGATCGATTTACAACATGTATTAGCAAGAGTAAATGTGACACGTGAACAATAGATATCCTTAATTACCAGCTTAATGGTGAAGTAGTTATGTAACAGTATAAGAACAGTGATAGATAATTGTTGCTTTTTATAAATCATTATTTTGTAGTATTTACTGATATGTTTAGTCGGTTGAATATTATTATGATTATTAGACAAATTAAAAGGCATAAATATTTCCAGTTGATTATATTTATAATAACACTAGATGAAACACACGTACAAATACACATAATGTTAATTTCTATTAAGTTTGCAAATTTGCTAGACATGTGCCAAACTAGAAAACAAAATTATCAAGTCAATTTCGTCTGTGATGAAATTGTAAAGCGGTGAAATTATTTTACGCATTTAAAATATGCTGAATTTATAATTACGAACAAATAATGCTATAATAATATTAATACGTAAATAATAAAAATATTCGCTAAAATTGTTGACACATTTCAATAGTAAAATCAAATAATGGAACAAATAATATTTTCGATATTTCAAACGATTATATAGCTGGATCAAAGCATTCAGAACGTTCATTTCAGTTGCAGTTCTACTTATTTTTAATTTATATTTAAAGAAATTAATGTTTTATTTTTAAATGAAAAGATGAATTTACACAATTTATTTGAATCTAAAAATAAATAAGAAGATAATAATCAAATTTTTTTTTAATATTTTGCATTTGTTCATTTCTTTAAATATAACTATTTCTATAATGTATACAGAACATAATAATATCATAAATATATATCACATAATATATCACATTTTAAGTTCTCCTTAATTTAGTTCTCCAACATTCACGTGTCATTTCATATTCATCACATTTATTATTGCTAATGCAAGTTTTGATTCGATCTTTGCGTCTTATCATTATTTATTAATAGGCTCTGAATAAATAATCATAAGATCATCGGTTGATATTATAATTGATACTCTGAACACTCTCGTTTTTCGACGCCGACTATATTAGGTCGTACGTGACTTATATATACCGAATATAAACAAACAAAATTGAGAAGATTTGAGACACACATTTTTTATGCCTGCTCCAGACAATCGCGATGTAATTTCGGCGAGTGTAGAGAGAAACAAGCATCTACACTCTCCCCTTACTTCGCGAGGACCCTATTGCCATGACTAACACCGAAGAGGTTACGCTCCTGCCGCTACTATTTGTACGTATAATATGTAGAAAAGGACGAGTAAACGCTAGAATGTGGAGGTTATGCTCTCCTTTCCTCGTACTCGTTCCTCGTGCCCCTTTGACTCGTGTACGAAAATCTGTCTTGGGAGCGAAGTTAGCCAAAGCCAGGCAGGGAAGCACGAGGCGGGCCGAGTAACCCCTCCACACTCTCATACTTTGGTCAACTTCCTGCTAGTTCACGAGAGTCTGGAGTGGGCTTAACTTCTCTTCTAAGGCAGTTTTCGAACTCAAGTCTAAAATATATAATAATCTAAAATATCTAAAATAGGTCTGTAGTTATTAAGAATCCTCTTGTCTCACTTTTTGTGGATAGGTACCATCGTGGCTACCTATAAAATGGAAGAAAATTCTTCTTTATCAAAAGAATGGTTCATAAGATTAAAGAGCGGTTTTGCCAAATATTTTATGTTCTCCTTAAAGAAACTACACCGCAGGCCATCGGTACCGCATGAGCGTTTATTTTTTAGATTCTTATCGAAAATATATAATAATTCATTTTCTGAGAAACTGAGTAACACTGAATAAATCACAAACGACTGCTCGACAAGTTAAGTACGGCTTGAGAGGCAAAACGGGAAACTGGCTGACATCATTTTTTAATACCCGATCGTACATTCGTAAGTATACAGTCGCATAAGAGAAATCGAGCGTCACCATAAAGAGTCACACAATTAGTAGCACCCCAAGGAAGTGTTTTTTCACCGACACTATTCATTCTGTTCCTGAAGGATTTAGTAGCGTATACACAAGGTTGTAACTTTACGCCCTGTGCCGATGATGTCACTTTCTTAATATTGCAAAATCTGTGCAATCCTTTCAGTTGGAGGCAAGCAGTGCATGAAACCCATTTATCCAACCCAAAAAACTCGTTTTAACTTACAAAAAACAGAATTCATGGTATTCTATACTAGCAGGAATGAGTATGCAGCGAATATTTCTATACAAGTACTAAATGTAGAAATAAATATCGAAATTTGTGGCTATTGTAATCGAAGAATATCTATCATGACATAAGACTATCGAAAACATAGCCAAATCGCTTAATAAAAGAACCTTTTCTACTCAATTATTACTTGCGAAAATTCAGGTTCTGCTCGCGTATGGAATAATAGCTTGGTGGACATCTTCGGAACCAACGAGAATCCCGAAAGAAGTTATTTGTGCTTTACTTGTTATATCTATATATGCCTCATGCAGGACCCAGTCCAAACTGCTAAATATACTAACGGTATTTGACGAATAGGATGGTTGTGACTGTTTCTACGTGGTAATTCATACTTACATTGAATTGATCAATTCAATGTAACGGTATTTGGTTTGCATTTACTAGAACTAACAGACTATATATGTCGTAGTCAGATAGCGTAATCCGTCAGATTGTGTAAAGACGAGTCATTACATGATCTGACAGCAGTTCATGTATTGCACGAATGACTAGGTAGTTCATGAAACAGCCACACATACATTTGTTTATTTATTTCTTTTTTAATAGATCTGATAATTAAGAAAATTAGTTTTATACTACCAAATGATTGCACTTAGTTATTTCGTGAAACGTTAAAACGGTAAATAATTCAGATTGTTTAATCGTAGTTAGCTACAGTGCCGCCTAAAATCGGTGGTTTCATAAACTACATGAACTGTCGTCAGATCATGAAATGACTCTGTTTTACACAATCTGACGGATTTCACCATGTCACTACAACATATACACAAAGAGAAATTAAGAATACCCAAAAATCAGGATAAGCACAAATATACACCAAAAACAATACTTGTCATGTGCAAGACACCAGATGTTTATGGAATTAATATATATATATATATATATATATATATATATATATATATATATATATATATATATATATAATAAGCTCCCAATAAGTATCACACAAGAAACTTAAAACTTAAGCGTTTCAGAAAAAATATCAGAAATCTTTCTAATTTCAATATGTCCATGCATATGTGGCAGAGAAGAGGCCGGTGCCCAGCAATGGGACATAAAAGCTGATGATGATGATTATGATGATGAATAAATTAATTTGAATTTGAGTCAAATAGACACGTGGCACGAGTATGATGAAAGGAGTGCTCGCGAAGTAAGGTGAGAGTGTGGATTAAGCTGGCAATTAAGAGTATCTATTGTTTATGTGTCACTTTTACTATTGCTAATACATGTTGAATACATCTTTTTGTCTCATGATTATTTATTGATACGCTATCAATAAATAATTATAAGTCTCATGATTGTTTATTGATACGCTATCAATAAATAATCCTTAGAATAACAATTGATATTATAATATTCAATCGACAAAACATATCACTTAATAGTACACGATATGCTAGTTCCTTGCCTCGAACAACTTTGGCGAGATTACTCGCCGAAATTACTCCGCGTGAGTGTGGATCATTAGGCCGAGGCCGTACTGCGGTTTTTTTTCCGCGAGCGGTAACCGCTATAACCGCGATACCGTTCGAGAAACACAAAGTACGCTATGGGAAAAATCAGTCGCGGGAAAAAAACTGCAAGTGAGGGCGCTTGTATTAGCTTACTTGAGTCACAAAATCACACGATTAGAACCGCGGCGGTTTAGAAAACTGCGGCGTTGTGCGGCCTAGGCCTTACACTAATATATTTTAGGTGTACCGCAAAGTAATCCATTTTTTTGTTGTGACTTCTAACCTGTATTACAGGTTTCTGTCAGCAGGCAAACAAATTATGTCAAATAAGTTTGGTTGGCTTTGAGTAAACCGTTTAAAAAATGGCAAGTCAATTAGTAGACGAAGTAAACCTGCGCCATTGTATGCGATTTCCTTTGATCAAGGTTTAAAGGCTACTGCTGCGGCGGAATCAATTAATGCAGTATACGGCAAGATCGTAACAGCAAACAAATGCCAATTCTGGTTCAGAATATTTAGAGAAGGTGACATAAATCTCTCAGATGCTTCACGAAGTGGAAGACCTAGTGATTTCAAAGAGGACGCATTAAAAGGCCTGGTGGTATCAGATTCGCGACTAACTATTGAAGAAATGTCTGAAAGGCCTCCTGGTCAACTGTTCAGGACAACTAAACAAAGATTGGCAAAGTCAATAGACAGGGTGACTGGATTCTGCATGAGTTAAACGAAATTCACAAACAACAGCGTCAAATGATTTGTTCTTCTTTGATTACAAGAAACCAAAATGAGCATTTTCTTGATCGTATCGTTACCGGCGACGAAAAAATTGCGGTTCTTTGCCGCAATTCCAAAAGGTTTCGCCAATGGCTATTACCAAGACAAACCCCAATTCCAACGGCAAAGGATGGATTGCCCCCTAAAAAGTTACTGTATTGTATGGTGGGATTCTTTTGGAATAATCCATTATAAGTTATTGCCAACTGGTCAAACGATAACTGGAGAAGTATACCGACAACAATTGACCAGGTTTAATGAGAAATTAAGAAAATAACGTCTGGCGACATTAACAGAAAAGGCGCAATCTTGCTTCAAGATAATGCAAGACCACATTCTGCGAGAGACACCCAAGAACATTTTAAAGAAATGGGTTGAGAAGTTTTGCCACATCCGCCATATTCTCCAGACCTAGCGCCATCAGATTACCACTTATTCAGATTATTACATCATATTCCGTATAAAACATATAGGAATCAAGATGCCATCAAAAATGACAAACTCATTTTTTAATCAGAAGACACCTGAATTTTTCAAAAAGGGTATTCAAAACCTGGTTACACGTTGGCAAGAGGTTATTTGAAACGCTGGAAATTATATTTTGAGTTAATAATAATAAAATTTTGTAATAAATGATTTTTTTTATCAAGAAAATGGATTACTTTCCGGGACCCCTAATATTTTATTGATAAATCTCTTTGGTACAATAGTCAAATAGAGAAAGATTCGACCTACATGAAGAATATAGCTGGAACGCAAGTTGTAAATATAATGCATACATGATCAATTTAATCATAACTTCTTCTAATTTAGAGAAATATTATAAATAGTAATGATAATAATAAATTTATTTAATGCCAGTAAATACATTGTTTATAGATTTTCAAAACCCCTGTACATTGAACTGGAATAATAGAGAATACAATATATCATATAAAGAAAATTATTTAATCAGTGAAAATAAAATATTGTAAGAAAAAAAATATGTAGTATATTTCAAAATGACATCTAATAGCTTTACAAAAGTAATTATACATCAATTAGTTATATTATAAGACATCCAATTAAGTAAACTTCTTTTCCAAGCTCTACCTCTACAATGTAATATTTTTAAATTCGATAATAGAATAAAATATTTTATTGAAAAATTACATCAAGTTTTGTTAATTAACATTTCGTTAACCATCAATTAGTTAACTAACATTTTATCATGCGCAAGTACAATCGATCTTGTATTATGGTATAGTAGCATGGGAACGTATTCACTTGTTCGTTTCTTATTACTAGCTCAAAAAATAATTATTAGACCCTTATTAGGACTAAAAGCAAGAAAATCCTGCAAAACCTACTACGAGAAACTAAGAATTCTGACTGTAACTAGCTTGTATATATTAGAAGTTTCCTCTAGCATCTGCCAAAATATACACAGGTTGGACATAAATATGGATAAACATACCTATAACACAAGTGGCAAACAAAACTATATATGGCTAAATCAAACCTAACCATGTGCAGCAAAACTATAAGCTACCACCGGTTATCAAAAAAGCAGAATCCCTAAAGACATAAAACAATCCATAAAACAATCATATTATTATTATGTGCTTGATATGCATATATATATATATATATATATATATATATATATATATTCTATATAGACATAGCCTAAAGCAATTTTCTAACTTACAGGTGAATACAAGTTCTTT
Source organism: Phosphuga atrata (assembly GCA_944588485.1). Lineage (NCBI taxonomy): Eukaryota > Metazoa > Arthropoda > Insecta > Coleoptera > Silphidae > Phosphuga > Phosphuga atrata. The sequence goes on along the minus strand of OX155896.1, from coordinate 51,664,076 downwards.
AATTCACAAATTGTTTAATAACATAAATAAATATAATTATTAGTACGGTGTAGCTCCTGCATTTTAAAGTTAAGAGAGCTCACGAGGTCACAAGAAAAATGGCATAAGTTGATAACTAAAAATAATTCTGAACATCATTGGACGCGTTTCTGCCTTTCGACTTTATTAGTATGGACTTGATCATATAATCTCAAATTGAATCAAAATTAAATGTAAACCAACAACTTACTCGCAATCAGTTTGTGTGGTGTTCTTAAATGAAATAAATCTGCAATTTTAATATTATCTTATCTATATAACCAAGGTCTGACGTCTTCTCGGATGTGCGCTGTGCTGTACGAGCGACTAATGTAAAAAATAGAAACAAATTACCTGATAATGAATTATTATTCTATAATAATAATTATTATTATTTATTATTTTAAATTTGTGAATTTTCATATTACAAGAAAAAAAGAACTTGTAGTATGAAACTTCACATAGTAATTTTTTCCTATTTTTTAGTCACAGATGAATAAATTATTTTGATTTGATTTGATTTAAAAAGAAGTAATAATCTAGTTCTAGTACTATCTCTCCTATTAAAACATAACCCTCGACAATCTTTATAGTAGTATGTTAAAGAAAGCAAGCCATTTTTTCAGCCTACTCTTAAAATTGCTTAAGATCCGTTAAAATTATCAACAAAAATGTAAAAGTATTAATATTAAAAGATAGATAACCCTTGTTCGTAAAACGAGATGCTAGATTAATTCCATGTTTTTTTTAGATATTTCTAATAGGTTTTATTAATATGCCAACGAAAAATCCATTAATTTGTTCTTATTCGATGCATTCGCCGCGCACAATATAAATTGGGTGGATGCACAGGGCAATAACACGATTTAAATTTGGCTCATTTAAATTCCACATTTTATTACATCTGAAAGATTTATTATTCTAGCGAGAGAATATATTTATTATGTAAACGTTATTATGCACTATGAGTCTATATATAGCCTTATTATTCCATTTATCAAATCTATGCACATTTTATAATTTAATTCAATTTAATATTTTAAAATTTACATATTCATATTAACATTGCATATTTTCTATTTATAATACTATTTTACGTTTGAATGAGTCCAGAGATTAATAAAATGAAGTGTTTCTGTACAGTTCTATTAAATCTTGATAGTGCTAGAATAAAAATATAAATGAAGAAAATGAATAAAACAAGTTTCTGGCACGTTTGTTTGTTCATTCGAACACATCCAGTCCGAGCAATCATTTGTTAATATTCGCGAACTCAATATTGATACCAAATAAGCACAAAATAAGAAAATGCCAAAAATGAAAAAAGAAAATAGAATTAGATTTAACTATTTTTGTAAAATATTACATCGTATTCTGACTTCAAGGAGAGGAAAAATATGTATTTATTGCATACTTGGCACACAAAGAAATACTGACCACGAGGTCCTTCTGCCCATTCTGAGAAGTTGGGCAGAAGGACTATAATTTTTTTTTTATTATATCATTGTATTATACGATTATTCAATGTGCTATAAGAGTAATAACGCCAGAATAAAATTATAAGTGATAGAAATGCATTGACCAATTTTCAAAAAGCGTTTGTTGTTCTCAGACACACTGAGTTCGAATAATCATTTGTGACTGACAAAACACAAACAGGAAATGCAAATTCAACAGAATTATTTAACCTAGTTCAATACATAAAGAAGTAGTTTCTAATAGTTAATGAGGTATAAAGTTAGTAAATTACTGCAACCTTTATTCTAGAGAATTCTCAAGCGACTCATCATTTTCCTAGTTAAGCAACTGTAACTGGAATCATTAATTTAAAGTTTAATAGATTTATAGTTTTAATAATATATTTTCGACGGATAGATAGTTAGATAACACTTCAAGACATCCCTTTCAAATCAGAATAAATAAAAAGAAAACGTTATTTAAACTCTTGAAGGTTTCCATAAAAAGATAGAATATCAAATCAACAACATTTATTTCCAAATTACTCAATTATCAAAAAAAAAACCTACAAAACATTTTTAATTACACTCCAATAATTCCAATCCACATTCCCATCTCCCCTCCACGCTACATCTAATTGGAAAACAAATATCTCACATTCTTTTCAACATCATCTCCTTTTCCCTTTCGCTCCGTTATTTATACAGCGCCCGGCAATATTTATGGGGAAATAACGTTGTAAGACCAGGGGATAGGGAAATTTATACGTACCTGTTGTTCGTTGATGTACCAGTGCAGTATCGAGGCGGGGTGGCTCTTTCCCGATGTGCAGTTCAAGTTGATCTCGTCCCCTATCTGGTACTGCACTTCCACACCCGTTATCGTCGGATCCTCCTTCGGAAGAGCTGCAACAATATTAATACACACATTCCTATTATTAACATAATACAGAAAACTATTAATATTATTACAAAGTAGACACACCACATTAAATTGAAATGTCTAGAGAGCCAACATAAATATGAATTTTCGATGGATAGGACTAGATATTTCGATGGATAGTATATGTATGAAGTTATTCACGACTAGAACAGATAAAGAAGACAGGGATGAGTCGTTAGATTAAAAAATACTAGACATGCGTGGTTAGATATTTGAGCAATACACGGATTAGATATACACGATTATAAAATCACGGCTGAGAAGATAATAGCAGGTTGATAAGTTTAAGGCGACAAAACTTCATAGATATATAAATCTAATAAGATAAGTCGGATAAAATTGAACAGATTGTATGTTAAAGACTAGACTAGATTGAAGTATAGAGAGTAGTAAAGTGAAAAAAATTGGCAAGACTAGGAAAGGTAAGGTAAGCAAGACTAGATGGAGAAATCGATAAATACAAATGGAGTCGGAGTAAACAGAAATAGAATTTCAAATATACCAAAGGAGGTGAACAAGATTAGATAAATAAGTGTAGACAGACAAGACTAGATAAACAATTAGAGATTTCTGCTTCTATTTGCTTTGAAATAGATTCATGTGACATGATCATTCACTCGAAAATTTGTAGCTGCAGGAAAATGTCTGTCAGAGAAGTAGACATGTTTAATTGACAGACGAATAAACATTGCGTCCTTAATTTTTTATGTCACAAAATGGAAATGAAAAGGAGAATTTAATATATCTCCGGCGAAAGGCCTTTAACTGAGTATACCACACCAAAAAAGGTTGTGTTTACTGAAATTTGCAAACCGTAATTTCTGTTGTATTAAGTTAAATGAATTTGTCAAAATAATCTGTTAATGGAAATTTAAAATCTAAATTAAGATATTTATGAGATTATAAATCACTAATATAAATGTGATATATCGAAATATAGGAAGTATATATGCAGACATTCAAAAATGATATTTTATTATGAAAAAATCTTACTATTATTACAAGGGAGGTTTTAAGACGCTTTTTTTTTTAACGGGAAAAAAGTAATTTAGAATGCAAATTTGTATTTTTATGAGTATAAGATCCTCGCACGAAAAGCTTCTTGTGCCGCTTCGAGACTTTATTAAGCTTTATACTTATTGAAAGGGAGCAGATTAAAGAAAAATATAAATTACTTCCCTTTATTACCGCAATTCGTAGCTAAAAATTGTGTTGCGGCTGATAAAACCGATAAAAAGAAATACGTGCTTGAATACAAAGCGAATTATTTAGTTGTAACCGATAAAGTTTCGCCTTTTGATAAATAAAGGGATTCTTTGTTGATAAAATTCAGCGGGAATTAGATAGTTATTTATTTGGTGAAATGGTTTTTGGTGCAACTTTCGGTATAAAGGGGCATTGAAACACAGCCCTGTACAAAACTAATAAGATATTCATGCCTGAACAAATCCCACTGAAAACGAACATTAATAGTTCATTTATCAGGCTCGACAGTCGGAAGAAATATTTGCGGAGAATTGCTACGTGGTTGGGCGTAGAAATTCTCTGCAAAATCAACATTTCGCACACCGAGAGTAAGAAAGGAAATTCTGAATATATTGCCTTAAATAAAACATTTTTAAGAATGATATATTTTATGACTTTCCTGCTTTTAACAAATTACTTTTTACCCTTTATTATACCATTTTTCAATTCGAGTTCTTTACAAACTTTTTATTGTTCCAACATTTACTTATTATATTTATATAAAACAAGCTTAATTTTCTTTGAGGCACGGCAAAATTAAAAATGACCCACCTTTAATACACATTTGAAAATACGTATATTAGTCATCTATTAAATAATTTCAACAATACCTTAGTGCAACATAAAAGTTGGATTAAATATCGATTTATAATAATTTAAGTTAAATAAAAATAAATTCGTTGTAAAAGTTTGTTTCTAATTATAATTCAATGAGTGCTACGTCTCCGGCTTTTCTTTTCTGGCTGTGCTCGCTAATTCTAATCTATTGTAATTCTTGTAATCCCCATTGTAATCCCTTTATCCGCATTTCACTTCCAGCCATTCCCTAATTGATCTATTGTAATTAATGTCCTTCTGGAGAAATCAAGAGAAACAACAAAGAGATTAAAATTGTCAGAATATATTGCTGAAATTTGTACCTTCATTTGTCTTATAGACTTTTTTCCACATTGTCTTCACTTTTTTAACGTTTTTACGGAGTTTTCATTTCAAAAAAGTAACTACAGAACACTAAACTATAGAAAATGCCATATTATTTCAGAATAACAAAAATATACAAAGTAAATAAATAAATATAATAATAATATATAAATAGTAAATTTAAAGTAGATTTACATTATCTCGTTTGAATAATGGATTGGCTATTCCATATTTTGTGGCTGTGACCAAAATTAATTTATAAAACGCAAAATACTTAAAATATTCAGGTGCAGGGTGTATCATTAATCTTAATTGCGAGAGAATTATTTTTAGCAAGCGTATTCAATATTTAATAAAACCATTAATACGAATTTTCAAATTAGTCCGGTTTAATTCCAGTATGAAAACCCCGGTCAGAAAAAATACACAGGGTAATAAATTGAGGGATGCGCTAGTTGTATCAAACAATGAATATAAATTGACACGCAACCATTTTAATTTAATTGTAATGTATATTTACAAACGTTTCTCTCCTGGCGACGTAGACTCTTGTTGGATCGATTCCTCCGTGGCTTCCTTTAATTACCCCACAGAACGTGCTTATAATTCAGTGCTTGCAATATATTAATTAATTAATGTAATATTTTATCGTTTACTATGGTTCCAGTTTTCGCGGTTTACGATTACGTCTTCTTTATAAATTGTTTTCCTTACTTTAATTAAAATTACTCTGCACCAATAAACATTCGGAAAAGTTACCAACTGATTCTTTTATCTTAAATAACAATTTCGTTTGAATTAACTTTAAATTTAAACATTTCAAGTGCCTATTTCGCCTGGCAATAAAATAAACACTTTAATTAAAAGGATGTGTACCAGAAAAAGCACTGAATACTTCTCTTCAATGCTCTAATTTAATATTATGAAACAATTATCAAGAACGTTATCTACCTGATGGGAAATAATTCTATTGTGTCGTTTAGATAAACGTAAACCACCAAACCGACCCAAATTGTGTTCATTTATAGTTTTCGATTAATTTTAATGTGCACACAAGAATTACATTTATATTTAGGGGATGAATTTTTAGCCTGTAATAAAAAAGGAACTATATATCGAGGGAGGTTTTAGTGGTCGATGCAGTCAAGATAAGTTAGTTGCGGGGCACACGCGACTATTTTAAAACCGTGTCCGTTGGCCCCGACGCCGTTTTTGACACGCATACATATAAAAATGTCGCATTTATCGAATGGACTTTCGTGTGGTCGTACTTGCGTTTTTTTATATGTTTTCCTTTTCGTTTTTTTACTTCACCGAGACAACCTTGGGAATGAGCGATCATTCTTTAACGAAAACATGCAAAGCTTTTGAGCTGGGAAGGTATTGTAAGTATGATTGATCACGTTGGGGAATTAGCGATAAGATTGCTCATTACATTTGCATATAAACATTCCTTGGGGGGTTTATATGTTAGAAAGTAAAAAAAAATGTTTTCAGATTCGATGGCAATAAATTGGTATCGATATCTAGTTTTTTATAAATGGGACAAGAGGAAATGCTGACGCTGCAATTCGATTGCCTCTAGGTAGTGTTTTTTGATTAATCATTGTCGCGTGAAATTATTTACGTCAGGAAAAACGGGAGCAAAAAGGTTGCGCGCTGCGGCGGAATGAATAAGTGATGAACCCCAGACTACACCTGTAATCTCAATAAACAATGCCCCGAAAAGAAATACACAGAGCGAAAGGGTGCAAAAAGTATAAACGTACAAGCGAGGAAAAAATAAACAGAAAACGCGAACGCTTACGTAATCTCCTCTGTTCTGCCAAAGTTTCATCCGTCACGGTGTCTACATGCGTATTTCCAGACTTCTGACTCATGAAAATTTAATATTCAAAACAGCCTCATGATGTTTGTGATAATAATAAATAAAAACTTTTTTTTCCAATATACAACATATAAAATAGACAGACAAGGGAAAATAAGACCAGACAAGACCATAAAAAGTCAGACAAGACCAGACAAGACCAGACAAGGCCAGACAAAACCAGACTAGACAAGACCAGACTAGACAAGACAAATCCAGACAGGGCTACGTAGGGCCATCCAGGGCTGGGCATGGATTAGACTAGACCGGACAGGGCCAGACAGGGCCAGATAAGATCAAACAAGGCCAGTAACGACAAGGCAAGGCGTGACAAGGCCAGGCTAGGCTAGAATAGACAAGACCAGACTAGACCAGAGAAGACCAGACCAGAGCAGATAAGTTCAGACAAATGGATAAAAGGATAAGTTCAGACAAAGGAAACACGATGATACAAGTCTAGCAAGGACCAATCATGACCAGACAATAGCAGATAACACCTTACAACATCAGATAAGGCGAGACAAGATTGGTCGATAAGATTAGACAAAACCAGACAAGACCAGAGAAGTCTAGAAATTGATTTGTATTTATATCTGCAATATCTTTAAGAGCGATTTGTATGTATAATTTGACAAAGGCAATTTGCTCTGAGAAAAGTTTGCGTTGTTCCAACGTGCCAACTAGTAATTTAATATTAATTTAAACTTCACGTTTCAACTTTTGGCACACACAAAAAATCAACAGCAAATTACTGTAATTTATTTAAATAATTTGCTGCGGTATTGTAATTATAGGGCGCGCTTTGTAAACAGGGCGTGCATTACGACTGGGTAGATAAGAAGCAATTTTACAGCTTGCAAGGAACAACTAACGATGAAATCGCTGTAATACAATACCTATGCTGAGTTTCTTATGCACATTTTATAGGTAACATAAAATTTATCAACTTAACTACTGCAAATATATAATTCAAGGTACGTGTTTAAAACTTTTGTTTTTTTTTGAAGTGATGCAATCTTATGCAATTAAAATTTAAATAAATTTAAATTTGGTTTTATTAACACTTATACTAGAAGTTGTTATCACAAATTTTCTGTAACTGATATTTACCTTTCTATAAGAAAAACGAACGTTTCATAGTTATGTTAAAAATAAATAAAAGCAAGGAACTTTTATTATCAAAATATAAAATGTTTAGAATTTTATTTAATGTTGACCATTTAAAACTATTTTGTTTCTAAAACTTTATTTAAAATAAATTATTATTTGAATTGGTAAACTTTTGTTGAACTTTTATTTGATTGTTTCCTATAATAGGCACTTCTCTTGTTCATGCGAAAATAGAAAAAACTGCAAACGTATTTACTTATTGGAAAACTCTTCTTTTGTAAATAGAAAACTATACACAATCCGATCACGAATTGTACTTTAGAATATTGCAAATTGTTTCCCTTCTTTATATTTATTTTTATACCGAAAATCATAGAGGTCTAATACATTTCTCACTGCATAAAACAAACACGGAAGCGATAGTAGAAAAGCAAATATACGTATACATTGAATTAATTTATTTATTTATTTTAGGTTAGATTGGGGTCACTCATTCTAGGCAGAATAAAAATATTCTAGATGTATATAGACCATTTTATAGTACATGAAATATATCCAAATTTAGGGCATCTAATCCACATAGAAATAGTAGTTTATACCAGAGCATATAGATCGCATATGTAGATAATATATGGAAATTCTTGATTTCATTAAAATATTATTTAAGAAAAACTGTATAAGGTACCTAACTACACAAAAAGAGTATAATTTGTGTTGTATTATTATACAAATTTGAAAAACATAAATTTTGTAGGAATTATTTTTAGATTTATTATCCAAAATCGAATTTAAACTAGTAAACTAACTAAATTGAACAGAATAAATAATTATATTCAACCTGTCCGTAGCTCTATAATATTATTAAGTCTTTTTAGGACTATAAAAAAAATCTCATGTTGAAAGACAACAGATATTTTTCTGTTATTTACTAGCACTCAGTTCACTTCGTCCACTCAGTCATGGCACTAAAAAGACTTAATAATATAAAGCTACGGAAAGGTTGAATATATTTATATTTTCAAGCTATGTTCCGCTTTAATAAGTTGGTATGATTGGATCTATAATTAGTTGAGTTTCACCCTTATATTCGAACAAAATTACTTTCAAATATCGCCCATATTTCCACATGCCTGATATGTTTTTCAATATCCGTCTCCATGACTTCGAAAAATCACGCATCTTCTCCGAACATTTTGAAACTCTTTCAACCCATACACCTTCCCCTCCTTTGGCAATGATAACTTTAACAGAGTAAATTGCATTTTGAACAACTTTTTCAACTTTGGTAGTACCGAAATAGATGAAAGGACATAGGACTAATGCGCAACTGCCCTCATCCATGGAAAAAATAGCTCCGCTAGCTGCGAACTCAAAAAAAACCTTGACTTGCCCGACGAAAAGTCCAGATAATTAGATTAATCAAGGTCTGCCTCCACAAAAGATCTTTCCTAAGTGTTGCAAGAAACGAATAATAATCACCATTTCAAAACCTGGCCAAAACCATTCTCTCCCAAATAATTATCGACCTATTACTCTTTTTCCAGTTTTAGGTAAAATCTTCGAGCAGGTCCTCAAATCCAGACTATGGAACATCTTATCAAACACCATGCGAAAATATCAATTTGTATATAAACCCTCCCACTCCACTACCCATCCTTTACTCGTCCTTACGAATAACCTTTAGGTTTCCTATCTTCAACACAAACACGCAGGTGCCCTATTGCTTGACATCAACAAAGTTTTTGACAAAGTATTGCAAACAGGACTCTTCTTCAAAATGCATCAACTAAATTTTCCTCCATATCTCCTCTACTTATATAAACATTTCCTGACTACAGACTGATCCCTGAAACAGACTGATCCGTGAACAAAACTCTCTCTCTCTCTCTCTCTTGAAATCACACCACAACAAGGTTTCCCTAAAGGTTCTTCTCTCTCTCGCCACTCTTCATCCAAATGCCAACTCCTCATTCCTAACCATAGAATTTCTTTCAGTTGTCTCCACATATACCTAGGCACCATCGACATAGCATCTACTCCCCAAATCAGATACCTAGGCGTAGCATTTTGCGTAGCCATTGACAACAAAACAAAATTCACCACAGACGCCAAACAACGAAAGACCAAAATACTCAAAAGGAGTAAACATTTCCGTGGCCTAACCCAAGGAAATAAAGATATACGTGGTCTGTTAGAAAAGTATTTGACCTTTAGCCGGTAAAAAAACTGGCTAACCTGGAGCGTTGGAAACCTAATCACCCTCAAAGTAGTCTCCTTGGGACTCCGCACACTTCTCCCAGCGGTGCCGCCATTGTTGGAAGCATTCCGAAAAAGCCTCTTTCGGAATCGACTTTAGCTCGGTTGTCGTTGCAGCCATAATGTCCTCTCTTGTCTGAAATCGCGTTCCTTCGCGTCAATGGCCTCTTAACTTTGGAGAACAGCCATAGGTCGCAGGGGACCATATCAGAAGAGTAAGGAGGTTGTCGAACCAGAGGAGTCTGGTTTTTCGCCAAAACAGTGTGAACCAAGTACGAAGAATGTGTTGGAGCACTGTGGTGATAGAGTCGCCAATTTCCTGATGACCACAACTCCAGTCGCTTGCGCCGCACAGCATCACATAGGCGACTATAGTACTCCCTATAGTAGTTCCGTCATTTTAGTTGCATTGAAAAACCGACGAGAGCACTACACACTACGTCACTCGAATACTGCTCGAAAGCAACTGACGCTATCTACAGGCGGAAAAAAATTCACGCATGCGCACTTAGGTTCAAGTTCGGCTCATGCAAGCGCGCTTGATTCAAATACATCAGGTTTTCAAAATAAATCATAAGGTCGGATACTTTTCTAACAGAACACGTATCCACCAAAACATAAGCTAAAATCTACAAAGCCCTCTGACGCCCTCTCCTTGACTACGGACATTATTACTCTCAAAAGCTAACGGCAGAACATTAAATATACTGGAAGTGGCAGAACGAACTATTACGACTGTTCACCAGGCTAAAACACCAGAACAACATCCTTCGTAATCCTTTCAACGATCGATATAGACTCACCAAAGTGGCAAAACTCTTAGGCAGACACAAATAATTCCGAACAAAATACAAAGACAATAACAAACACTTGACCATTGTATACCCGCTATGCATCAAACGCGATATAAAAACCACTATACGCAGACACCCTACTAAGACGCTTTACGAAACAATTTACGACGACTAAATTCATCCCAATCTCATCACATTCCAATCGCTTTTTTGTTTTGTTTCTTTCCCTGGCAAATTGACTTCCGTGCAGAAGAACCCCGTGGTCGGTAGCCTATTGTATACCATGTATACAATAATTATATTTCTACTTCTTCTGCTTACAGAATTGTTATACCAAATTTAATTGTAGCCATAAATGTTTTTCATTTTTTGATGGGCATTTCTCAAGACATTTCATTCGTATCATTTTGTATCAGCCCTAAATTATTATTTTAATTTAACAAAGTAGTCCATTGGATTATGATAGATTAAAAGTTTGGTGGCCGGATGTGTATTTTGACAAAACGAAAAGCCGACGGATAAAAGATAAAGTAAATTAATTGTGAACTTCATTTTTCAGACGTAAAAATTTCGGGCCTTAATAATTTGTCCGAATAAGAAAACGAGCCGACGTACATTATTAAAAACGACGTTTCCACCTTGTAAATGATGATCCTAACGTTAGCAAAACACGAAACAGAACTTGCAATAACATTAATTACTTTTTAATTAAGAAAAAAACCTAAAAACGAAACACAACGTTATTCCAATGTTTTGTTAAAACAAGGATTATCCGGATTTTTTTGTGTTTAATAACGTCTTATAAAGAATTGAATATTGCTTTTAAAAGTTTGCAGGGGTACTCAGACTGAATTGATAAATTATGAAAGCACTGATATTTCTGTATAAAGCTCTAATAAATTATTGATACCACTGATAGTTATTTGCTTTTAACTAATTTCCGCGTTACAAAGTTCTGCTTCGCATTCCGATCAAAGAGCATTCGCGGTGAAATATTAACGTTGTAATTTTGTATGGCATAAGCACTCTTGCTACTAGCTTTCTCTCAATGCAAACACAATCCTTGAATTAAAATTCGTCGCTGAAGGATTGGGAACAATGCGATAATAAATCTAGAAATCGCGAGTTTTATTTCTTGAGGTTATGGGAATTATATAAAGCAGCTCTGGTGTCTTAGTGATCCAGGAGCGGTGATATTTTAAAAATGCACTCGATACGGCACTTTAAAATTCGGGTCCGTTACATAACTGTGGGAAGGGAGCGCTGACAGAAGATCAATGGGATATACACATCCGACCAATAACTGCCGGTGGAACACCTCACATTTACGACTCCTTTTTAATGGAAATTAGGAGAAGCTTATTCCCAAAAGCATTTACAACAATATCTCTTTTCAATTCGTGTTCTTAAAAAGGTTTAGTTTATTTATTTTAATTTAATAAATGCATTTGTGCAATCCTTATTTATCTAAAAATGTAATTAGACTAAATGTAATTTTCGAAAAATCGTAATTTGTTAATTTCATTCTTGTACTTAAAAAACAAGCACATAGTAATACCTAGCTTCTTATATAGTAATACCTTATCTATTATAGTGTAGTGTACGGTCGTCTAGTCTGGACTAAGTATATTCTAATTTTGTTTAAACGATTCATTTTTTAATGACAGCCAAGAAGAGCTTCCAAAATAATTTTCAATAATAGGTGCTAGTTATATTCAATACACAACTGCTAGTCGTATCTACTTTTGTTCACTCTGCTCATACAAGTTTCTCATACTAGTTTTACAATCATTCTTATTCTTAAAAACCAAATCTGGTCTCGTCGGAATCATGTCTTTCAATTTATTTTGTCTGGTATTGTTTCTTCTTATCTAGCAATATCTATTCTATTCTAGTGTAGTCTAGAGTCGGCTAGCCTCGACTAACTATTGTCTAATCTTGTTTAAACGATACACTTTTTGTTGGCAATTAGGAAGAGCTTCCAAAAGCATTTTCAATAATACGTGCTAATTATATTCAATAACAACTGTAGAAACTAACTGCTAATCGTATCTACTTTTGCCCTCTTTGCATATATAGATTCAGTATTGTCTTAATTTCATCTTAGAATCCAGAGTTTATTTAAATTTAGTTTGAATTATTAGTTTGTGAATTATAGATTAAAAAGCAGTTTCTATAATAAGTGCTAGATATATTGAATAATAACTGTAGAAAGTAACTGCTAGTCGTATCTAACATTGTCCACTTTGTGCATACAGCTTTGTATTGTCTTGATTACATTTTGAAATCTAGAGTCTATTATTTTTATTTAATTTGAATTATATATGCATATGTTTTCAACAACATGTTATTTATTTCCATAAATAATGTTGATATCCTTTTTATTATTGTAGTAGTTTTGTTATTGTACCGATTTAATGTCACTGCCATACATTTCTATATTAAAGCGGTTGATAGTCCTGAATTTATTGTGTGCAAGTCCCAGCTTTAACAGTAGCAATAGGTTTTAATAAAACTATTGCAATAAATAGAGATTTTAATGTTTTTTCCAATTCTTTACAGTCGTTGCCAATTTACGAGTTACATATTTTAAATGAAGAATTTAATTATTTTATAATTTATGTGTAAACCACGTCAAAATCAATACCGTTTCATATAATTAGGAGTCATTTTAATAAATATTATAACGTACCAATTTTCGCTTATTATTTAATTTCATTTAGAATTTCTTAAATATTTTCAATAATAAGTGTTATTTATTAAATGTTAAATAATAAGCTTTGTTTTAATATTCTTAAGCATCAAATACAATACAAAATTTAATCATAATCTTTTATTTTTATAACACAAAGGAGGAACAAAAAAAATCACAAAAGAAAATTTTCCTATTTTTTTTTTCTTTCTTCGCAAACCTTGCACACATATTTCATAATATTTCTTTTTTGTTAGGTGCATTATATAATCCTTTTGTAATTCGCGTAAAAAGGTGTCTGGAGTTCTTTCTGGGCGAATGATAAAAGTTTTGCGTTTTATGCTTCTGGTAGATGGAACAGAACGCTTAAAATAAGCCATATAAATCAAACTTTCTGAAATGCTGCTGCATATTTTTGAAATTTAAATTGGGAATCTCATACAGACAAAAATAATAACAATATATATTTTTGCTTTAGTTCCGATGCTGACACTGCAGGATATATCATAATGAAAGCCTCAAATCCGGCTGAAACCTCATCTACATAAATATACAATAATACATCTAACAACTATTCTTATTGTCTTTCATAAAAATGTTTATTTTTACTTATATTTAATGCTTTAACACGTTGACTGTCCGTATTCGGGTTACAGTAAAGTTTCTGATCATGCCGCGTCACCGATGTTGGGGTGACGCTTATTTAACTACTTGCGCAGAACATTCTTATGTGTTTGAAAAGATATTTGCAAAGGAAGTAACAAAACTATTGAATATTAATTAATATAAACTATATTTAGTAATAAAATTTAAATTTAGAAACGAATATTTATTAGTATAAACTATTGTTATAAAAGTAATACCAAAATGGTTTATTAAGAAAATTATGTAGAATGCAAAACTATAAAACATTCTATTCAACGCTGCGGTTGGTCGGGACAACTTGGACAATAAGTTGTGGTTTTCTTTAAATTCTCTTGTGTCTTTGATCTGCTCATTCGACGACGTTTATCTGCATAACATTGTTTGCATGCGCGTCTAATGCTTCCTCCGGAATCATTTTTTCGAACGGCGATATTATGCTGACTCCGACAAAGACTTTGTTCTCTGATGTGAGGACAAAGACCGAATTTGTTGTATTTTCAGTCAACCCAAATAATTTTGGAGCTAATATTCCGCTAAGTCTTGTAATATTTACATCCTTCTTTGTTGCACTTTTCTAAACCGTCAAAGCGTTTACAACAGAAATTCCCAGAAGTAGTTGAATGCCAAACTTTCGGTACCACTTGATTCCTTTTCTAATTGTAGTGGTATAATAAACCATTCGGTCGGAATAATCTATACCACAGTTTCCTGCATTATTTTCAACAACAGTTAGTGGTTTGAGTGTTGCAGGTGTCTATTGACTTGGAGAAACAGTACGAAAACTACTATTTTTTTGTACTTGGTACCATGATAGGAGCGTGTTTTGTTGATAAAACTCTTACGTCCCGTGTATCTCTCCATTTGAGTACCACAATCCCGTTATCATCTTCTTTGGATACAATCTTCCTATTTTCTGAGTTTGCAATTAAGAATATCTTTTGGAAGGTATTTTTTGGAGATTTAACTGTAAACGCGTTAAACGCGCAGTCACCGTGTTAAAGTCCCGTTTTCGACTTTTGCAGCATATTAATTGCGTAGTAAGAGGATATTGTTTATTATTTTATTATTATTCAAACCTTATACTAAACTGTATACTAATATTTGCAAACAATCTAGAATTCTTCATCATCAGCAATTGTTCATCCACTGCTGGATATAAGCCTCTTTCAAATGTTTCCATATGTCCCTATTCATAGCAAATCAGTGCCAGTTCCGGCCCATAGACTGGTTGACGTCGTCAAGCTATCTGTTTTGGGAGTCTTCCGATATTCCCATTTGTTAATCTTGGCCGCCATTTTACTTGACGTATTGTCCATTTATTGGTATTCTGCCCGTGTCACATGTCCAACCCAATGCCACTTAAGTTCAGCTACACGCTCAGTCTTTTAGCTTAGATATCCTCTTAATTCCTATATTGTATATTTTGTCTCGTAGGTTGATGCCAAGTATGGACTTTTCCATTGCTCTTTGTGTTTTCCTAAGGCCTCCTGCATTTTTCTACGATAAGCTTTAGTTTCTCTCCATATGTACTCCATATGTACCAACATATGCGTAAGATCACATCATAGACTTTTCTTTTGAGACTTGTGTAGATACGTTTGGATCTTTAAGAATATGTCTTAACTTTCCATAAGCCACCTGGCTCAGTCATATTCTTCCGGCTATCTCAGACGTTTGATTTTCCTTGCCCAATTTAATTAAGTGACGAAGGCACCCGTAATCTTCTACGGTGCCAAACATGTGGCTGTCTATTGTTATAATTCGTCCCTAATCATCTAAAATTTTGGTCTTGTTCAGATTCATTTTTAGTCCTACCCGCAGGGACGCTTCATGGAGTTCTGCCATCACACGCTCTAGTTCATTGGTGTCGCTGCTTAGAAACACAATATCATCGGCAAAGCGTAAGTGATTTAAGCATACTCCGTCTACATTTTTCTCTAGCTTCCCAATGCAACCTATTAAATATATCTTCTAGGGCCAAGATAAATAATTTGGGTGAGGTGGTATCCCCTTGAGAGTCGGTGGTGGCCTAGTAGTCAAGGTGTCGGATTACTAAGCCATAAGTCCCAGGTTTAAATATCGGTAGCACGAATATGGAAATAAGCCACATTCTTCCTGTGCAAGGCCATCACAGAAATCCAAGAAAACCTCCCATAAAATAGTGGCTCGCCACCCACGTTTAAAACTGTAGGCAGGGGAGGAGGTCAAAGTCCGCTAGGACTGTAGCACCACAGGAAGTCAAAAAAAAACTTGTAGTGTTGTATTTTCGTAGATATATTTTATGAGGTATCTTGTATCTTTAGAATTGGTAAAACTTTACTACATTACAGATAATCTAAAGGCTAACTAAAATTCAAAATTTGAAGTTTGTAAAATTGCTAGAAGTACCTTAGAATTTTTATCGTAAGAGTGTGTCACTTACAAAATTATTAAATCTGACTGGCAATAATTCTTAAACTATAAGGTATAATTATTAGGTATACTGGCAATATAGCCAGTTATAGTATGTCTCTTGATATCTAAAAATTAAAACTTCCTGGTTTATACACAACGAAGTTCCAGGCGGGTCAAAAGTGTCGTGAGTCGCTTCGAAAAAAGGTAGCACGGTTGTGCTCGACTTGGCGGGGGCATTACCGTGCGCCCAGATATATTCAACCTTTCCAGAGCTCTACAACAATTACTGCGAGGACACAAGACACAAACAAGACCAATTAGTGTTATAGAGCTCCGGAAAGGTTGAATATATTTATATTTCAGGCTGTGTTCCGACTTATTAAGTTTATATGATTATTTAGAAAGTAGTATGGGCTTACCAATTCTAAATTTATCATTTAAATCAATTACCTCAATCAAGTTCATGTCTCTCGCACGAAATGTCAAATTAAAATATCTAACCCTAATCATCCACATGGATTTCAAGTAAGTGGTTTACAAATTGCTGTTCATAACAGCAAAGTTGTACTGATGAGAGAAAAATCTCGAAATGCGTCTACAGATGGGCTATCTACTTAAGGTATCGGAAAGACATGATCTTAAAAAACAATGTTATTTTTCTGGTTTTTGTTGAGTGCCATGAAGGTGGACTGAAAGCTATAAAATAACTGACAAATTTCACATAAGATTTGTTTTTGTTAATCCTCAAAAGACTCATTAGTGTTATAGAGCTCCGGAAAGGTTGAATATAATTATATATTCAGGCTGTGTTCCGATTTTATTAAGTTTATATCTTGTATCTATTCCTGCTGTATCCATAATTGTTGTGAACGCCCATGTTACTAACGAATCAAACGCTTTGTGATAGTTTATAAATGCCAAATGAATGGGTTTTTGGTATTTGGCACTTTTCTTGATTAGGTTGTGAATTGTTTGCAGGTGATCTCTTGTGCCAAAACGTTTTCGGAAACCCGCCTGTTTGACTCTTTGATAAAAGTCGAATTTTCATGTAATCCTTGTAAGTAATTTGCGACCGGAGACTTATTGATCGATAGTTTTCCATATTGACGTATCGCCTTTTTCAAAGAGCAAAATAACTTCTGCGTCTTGCCATGCTTTAGTGATCTTGGTGCAGGCATTAATTAATAAGTATTTTGATTGCCTCTTCCAATACATCTCCACCCATTTTATTCATTTCAATTGTTATTTCACAAG
Source organism: Phosphuga atrata (assembly GCA_944588485.1). Lineage (NCBI taxonomy): Eukaryota > Metazoa > Arthropoda > Insecta > Coleoptera > Silphidae > Phosphuga > Phosphuga atrata. The sequence goes on along the minus strand of OX155896.1, from coordinate 51,646,480 downwards.
GCGATTTCCTGTTTCTCGTTTGTCTAAGCGCTAATATTACATATTAGGGATTATTTGTGGCTTGTTTCTTTATTCTGTGTTTATTGAACTGTTTTTATTTTAGGTATGCTGTGTGTTTATTTAACATATTGTTAAAAGCTGTATGAAGTAACGCATGCATGCGGACTTGTTCTATAAACCTTATATTTAATTTGTTTACACTACGTACAATCAAAATCCCAATAATATTCTGCAAATTTATATTCAAAATAATCCGTAATGTACGTATTTAAATTGTTTAAGCCCCTTTGATCCGAATTCACATTTTTTTAAAATGTTCTGCAAGTGTAATATAGTGTTATTAAATTGATCGATAGTCAAAAAACAAATCCGTGTAATGGAAACAATGCCAATGTAATAATTACTTCACAGTTGTAACCAAACACATAATTATTACCTCAATTCCAACGTTTCAACCTTATATGACTACATTTATCTAACCCCAACAAACATTTCCGGCTTTGTTTTCAACCCTCGAAAATGGACCGAAATTAATATTTATTTCTCTTTGTTTCTATCCCGCGGTTTTTAAAACGGTTAACTTTTTTTCGCGCTGTAATAAAATTACATCGTTGAATAATGCGTGACTAAAGCTGTAACTGTGTTTTACATTCAAATTATTGTAAATATTTTATTATTGTAAACATTTTTCAAGTCGAACACTTCTTTATTGATTTGTAAGTATATTTATTGTAGGTATACTTATCGAACTTGTAATTTACTTTGATTTATTACATGAAAACTACCTCTAGTTTGCGTCGTTCCATTAGTATTCTCATAGGTTTGCATAACTATCTTGTATAACTTTCAAAGATATGTTTAATTAATATTTGTTGTAATATACTACCTATAACTTTATTTGCATTAAAAATCAAATTTATATGAATTTATTTTAAAGGATGTTTTCATGAATTCCATCTATATTTCGTCTATGTGTGTACAAATAATTAAAGCAATTCAAATTCCTTCGTCCGGCAGATTGCAATTTGTAAATTCTCTTTACCCTTCCCAAACGAGAAGCTTAATAAAAGGGTCGAGTGTATCCATAAATTCTTAAACCAAATTATTATACCCATGAATTTTAATTCTGCTCTCAAAAATTTAGAATTCAAAAAATTATCAACATTTTTTTCTCGTTTTGTAATTAAATTTCGTCCTGTTGAGAAGAATTTTTTTTTGTAATTGGAAAAAGGATTTATTGTGATGTTAATTAGAGCTCACATGGCACTTATGGTGGATGCGCCGGGACTCGTAAAATGCTCAAACCTAGAAATGGGTGATTTATAAAGAATGTATATCATTTGAATGCTACAATTTCGTTTTGTTGTTTGGCTGTTATCTTTTTTTATATTATTGCACCAAGATATGAAAGAATTGTATGCAATTATGAAATATGGCAAAAGTTTTATTCATTTATTCTGCTCGTTTACTTTAAGTAGATTCTGTTAGCTACCGACAATTAACTTTTATCATCAATCCATATAACAATACGTTCAATGTTGATTTGTGTACAACGTATACGAACAAAATACAGTTGTAGACAAATATTAAAGATATAGATAAAACTAGCTTTGAATAAAAGGATTGATTATAAAATAAGGAACGTAATATTTGACATAAACTTAATATTGTCTCACTTAGTAACTATCAATATTTACCGTAACTACTAAATAGAGTTTTTAAAGACTGGCATGTGTCTGCATCACGGGAGCGATTGGGTCATGTCCGATAGCAGCAATGGAACTGCTGCTGGATCTGACTCCGTTCCACTTTGTCGTGGAAAGTACCGCCAGATCGGCGATTGTAAGGTTCAACAAGGAGGGAATGGGTAGAGGGAAAATAATCAGGAGTAGAAACCGGAACAGCCTCGTTGCCAAGATCCATTAACTGGAGGTACCGAAAGACTAAATGGTATGTAAATACCATTTCGAAAACTACACAGCAATGTCTAGCAGTAAAGCCGAATGGATCGACGAATCTTTAGCATGCCACATGGAGCAAAGTGCCATCAAGTGGTATACAGATGGTTTGAAGACAAAGCAACTTACGTACCAAGTACTTCGAATCCATCTTGGGAATCTACCAATAAATCGTACAAGCAGAGGTGCATGCAATCGAAAGAAATACACAATTTATGCCCAACAGAAGGTACCGTAAAAAACTAATTGCTATCCTCTCAAATAGTCAAGCGGTCATTATGGCTATTAGTTTATACTCCATTAGATCCAAACTGGTATGAGACTGCGTACAAAAGCTAAACTAGTTTGGCAGAGGCAACAAAGTAACGCTATACTTGGTACCAGGACACACTGGTATAGGGGGAAATGAAGAAGCCGATCACCTAGCAGACAGGGGATCTAAAAATCCTATTATAGGCCCAAACTTCTTTTGCGGTAAGAGTATGAACACCATCACACAAGTTTAGAGAAGAAATGAGGAAACAATGGATAAAAACCTGGAAATAACTGAGGTCTAAGGCAATCCAAAGTAATGCTCGAATCTTTTAACCAGAAAAGAACAAAAGGTTGCCTGAAACTAAACAGGAACAAGCTTGGAATTCTAATACGAGTCCTTAAAGTCACTGCAGACTTTAGAGAACACTACAAAACCCTATGCCTAGAGGAAGATTATAATTTTTGATTCTACAGCTCAGCAGAGGAAACCCCCATACTTTTGCTCAAGGACTGCGGAGCACTGTTTTGTAAGAGTCAAATGTGTATTGGTGCCCACTGCTTAAACGAGGATTTGCAATATTTGAATCCCAAGAAGATCCTAAAATCCCTAAAGGAATCAGGACTAGAGGAGGGCTCTAAATGGGAAAGTATGGGTACGGTCGTAGTACCCACCACCGAAATCTGAAATCTATGTATCTAACTACTAAATATAATAACGTTTACTAGTAACTATCAATATGTGAAGTAATACAAGTTTATTTATTTTTGTTTATTCCTCTCCACGTCTTATTTCTATTTTAACTATTATTTTCTTTAATTGTTGGCTAAAGTAAATCTTGCTAATCAATATATCAAATTTCAATATATCAATTTATTATTGTTACTTCTGCTTTTTCTATCTCAAACACACAGATTAACAAACAGGAACAAGCAAAAGTATATATGATATTGTGAATGCATTTTCGGGATAATGTTTACATTTTCCGTTATTAAATTTAATTATAGTTGAACTTACATTTACCAACCCAAGTGGAAAATGTATATATTCCCTTTCAAATTTTTATATTTACCTAACTACGTACTTTTACCGTAACATATCTATTTAAAAGGTTATTACGTCAATTTAGAAAATATTAATTGTTAGTGTAAAATACGTAATATAAATATGCAATATGAAAAATCTCATTTTTGTGATGCATATAAAAATTTATAGAAATAAAATTTTTCTTGTTACACATTTACGATATTACGTTTCCAGTTTGGAAAGCATAAATCGATAGAAGCCAAGCCGTTATTATAACTTATTGCCAGTAAATAAGTTAAATTGCTGCAAGCCGTAATTAAATTACATAAAATAAATGGACTAATTGATTTCTTTATAAGTCGCTACCATCTGCTCTATAAATTACTAATCAATAATTCACTACACAACAATTGAAACAAATTCGTTTTCTATTATTTAGTTGAATAGTATAACAATTTATACTAATCTGTTGATCAAATACATTTTCCAAATATACGTAAAGTTTAGTATTAAATCCCCATATCTAATATTAATCTAGTATTAAAATCGTAATCTAGTATAGTTTACCAAACAAAGGTAGACTATACTAGACTTTGAGGCTTGTTATTATTTTCAATGCGAGGCTAGATTCGAATTTATTTTTTCAGAAAAAAAAAACTAATCTAGACAAACTATAATCTAGACTACTAGAATACTCGATAACTAGATTATTCTAGTTATAATCTAGACAAGCTTTTGTCTAGACGTCTAAATCTTAGTAGTACTATTAGTAAGTAGTTAGATTAGTAAACTAGCTTGTTCACTAGAATTCTGTGCAAATTTATACTACTAAAGTAGTTGTAGATTGTAGATTTCAGTGGTGACTTGTACTGCGAACTTCATAGATCTAGTACATATCCTACCTTCAAAGTTCTATAATATATGCGACCTTCATAGATCCATTACATAGATCTATTGTACCCTCTTCCTCTAATAGTTGGTATACTTGCCCATTTAGAACGCCTCCCCTAGTCCTGATTCCTGAAGTAGTTAGTTAAAACTATCATGGTTTAAACCCTACAAAAACTAGACAGACTTGAATTAACACCTCTATATTTTGACTAAGTTATCTAGAACAATGAAACTTATAATACTGAAAGAATATCTATTGAGTCAAGTGGTAGAACATATTATTAATAACTATTTTTGTATATGATGTATGTGACGAAATATAGTAAAGAAAGAACGTATATACTATTCGTTTCCTTTATAAATAATTTATTAGCTTTTCCCCGATAAAAATCTTGCCGTCATGGCAGGAAATTGAAAGATTGCAACGATTTTTTCCGTTTACTTAATACTCGCAAATATTTCCAAAAATAATTTTCCGACAATATTTTAAACTAACAAATATTAACTTAATTACAAAAACGCGTAACACAAATATAAAATATTCAAAGCCGCAACGTATCACATATATTATCGATCAGGTATAGTATATTCAAGAACGAGTTTTATTATTATGTCCTTTTATTATTTCAGTGAGAAAAAAATGTTTACATACACATAAATAATAATAAATGAGGAAATGGCGTACGACATGCAACGATGTATATAGATAACGGCGCCCCTATAACAGCTCGCGATTAAATTAAGTGAGTATATCAACTTGAATTCTTGAAAAAAAAAATCCAACTATTTATCTTTCGCAGTTCGGCCACAACCCTGACACGCAATACAATGTTTAATGCCAACCAACTACTCCACAAATGTAGTTCAAACGATTACCATTTATCAGAGCAACAAGATAATTTGATAAGATAGAGAATTGAGAGAGAAATCGATGGAAACAAACTCAATTATAAATAAATTCTCGTAAATGTTAATGAAAGTGCTTTAGAGACCAAACAAGGACATTTAGCAAATTATTATGGTTGATGCATAATCTAGATATTCTAGATAAAAAATATTTTTAAGTTTATCTAGGGTAAGTTTTTTTCGTGATTTCTTATAATAAAATAAAACCTACTCGATAACAAAAGTCTGTAGGTTCAAAATATTCTATGCCCAAATGAACTAAAGAAGAAAACCAGACCTGACCTTACGGAAAGAATAGACAAACATAACTAGGCAGACAAAACTAGACAGACGGTAAAGTCATATTAAGATATGCCTGGTGTATATTAAGATATCGTTTTAAGATCCTTAGTGCATATACAGCTTTGTTTACTCGTTTTATTAAGTTAAGTATATTTGTTGCCATCAGTATACAGTCCATGACGTCTTACACTGCTATGTGCTTTGACTATATTGTTATCTGTTACTAACTCCATAGTGTATCTTTTCCTGTCTCCTTTATTTAATACATTTATTGCTCAAGTCAACCCTTCGACCACTGCGGTTATTATAAGTGGCGTTGCTTAATTACCCTTTTGTCTTCTGGAGCAAATGCGGCCGATAATAGCTACGTAGACTACTCGAAGAATCTCTGTAGACTACGAAGCCAACCTGGGACATGCTTGTCAAGTCCCAGCACCGTAGATATCTATGCAGTTGATCTCCTTGCAATGGGACTTGCTTGAGAGTTGTCTTGTACACAGTCTCAGTCTTGAAAGACCCCTTCTTCTACAAGCCCCCCCCCCTTTTTTTTCGTCTTAAAGAAAATTATATTTGCTTTTTGTTGATTGTGTAGTAGTTTGTTTTCACTAAACGATGTTGCCAGAGTTAATATATTGTTCTTAATGTTGTTTTCTATTTCTTTAACTAATTTACTGGTAGATATTAGACTGGCATCTGCATAATTAACCGTCCAAGTGGTATAATGTAGAGAAAGATGGATATAATGTAGACAAATATCGTTGGAAAGATCATTTATATATAGGATGAATAGAAGGGGGCTTAGAAAGCTGAATTGAGGAATCCCCACATTTATTGAAGATTCAAACTGTTAGGTCCTTGAGAGATTTTTTGTCTAGATTCTTGTGATCCGTTTCCTGTTTGTGAGGTATAAACAAATTAAATTTAAGACTTAAGAATACCGCTAATTCCATACATATAAATTTATCCAGTAGGTTAGGTTAGATTGTGTGATCTTGTGTGGGATTGTGATGGTGTGGTCTACAGTGTCGAATGCTTTCGACAGGTCTAAAAGTCTCCCACATTGATATTGTAGTCATCTATTTGCCACATTGCCTCTTTAATAAATTGGAAAAAGCCATAATGCCATAACCTTATAATTTGGCATTTGTTTCATAAATGCTATAATTCGTTGCGCTAATAGTTTCTCAATTATTTTACTAAAAGGTAAAAGTATGCTAATAAGGACTTTTCTTGTAAAATGGAATAATTTTTGTTATTTTTAGACAATTAGGAAAGATTCCTTCTTGCAGCGAGTTTACTATCATAACATCGCAGCGAGTTTAGTACGATCATTTATTAAGTATAAGAGAAGTTCTATGATGTCTGCCACCTACATACTTTACTGTTGACAGACAGTACAAGACGAATCTAATTATTTAGTTGAAATCAAATAATTCACTTATATTTATTTTATGACTACCAATGTAAAATGTCCACTTAGTTATATATTGTGTAAGGACTTACTAACATAATTAATAACTCCTTGCAATAATCCGCCCTATTAAATCCTCATATTGTAATCCTCCGGATAAAGAAACTAATGCACCCTTTGTAACAGTTCCATTTTTTTTCTGCGCCAGTGTTCTGTTAATATATTTTTTAATATCTTTTGTAAATATATATATTTCGCCTTTATTTGTTAAAGGGCTTTTGTATGCATTTTGTTGTGCCATTATTTGCCGCGCGAGTTAGGCAACAAAGACTTAATTTCGCTCGGTTACAATGCCAGTTGCATCCGCCAAAACGGTTTTGCATTATACAATGTAATTAATGGCGCTGTAAAATTATATACCTTTTTTAAACATATCCACTTTAAAATATCATTCCAACAAACGATGGAATAACATTTATCGCTGGGAAAACTGACACTAGACAGAAGATACTATATAATAATTAGGTAAGACACGGCGCGTTGGAAGATATGTGACTAGTTCCCGGGGCTCGGCGTTGCAAGTGACACTATATATGTTTAGTCTGACAAGATAAAGATTTAGGTATAAATTTCTGATCTCGCAAGGACAAAATATGAATTCATGTTATTACATTTATTTAAATTTATTATGAGTGAAAGTAGCAAACACAGTGTAGTAGATTGCTTTGTTATTGTCTAGAATCTAGATAGATATAAATTAAGTTAGGGGCAGTATCTCCTATAATTTATATAATCAATAGAGATTGTCCGTGATAAAAAAAGTTCGGAGGAAGTGGAACGTCTCCCCGAAGAATTACCGGAGCTAATGGTGCGATCAGATAGCAACGTAAGATTTCTGGCGGACACTTCGCATCATTAAGTCCCATTATCTGACCTCCCTACCGGTTTACCGATCCGATTCCTTGCCTCGCACTCTCAGGACGAACGTACGTATGCAGTCCTTTAAAGTCTCCTCGAGTTTCCAAAGGACGATGCCAGTTTAACAGTGATTGGTTAACTGGCTACTGTTCACATCGATTTCCCATTGCACCTAATTGCCCTGACACGGTATTATGTCACAGAAATACCCTATATCCTGTATCCACCTGTGTAAACTAATTGCTTTAATTATTCAGTATCCCACAAACCTTTTTTTGTGCATCAGGTCGTTTTAAATTTTGTATTTTATTTTTAGTAAACTGAAATTATTGCAACATATCGTTTAATATTTTGTGTAGGTGCAATATTATTTTGCAAGCGAATCCATAAGTTAAGGTATGACCGCGTAGTAAACAAGCCGGAATAGGTTCTAAATTTCATACTTGTTGAAAGGTCGTTTCCTAGCCGAAGTTCCCCTGATAACCGTAAACATGACTTCGGCGGATCGTAAAATATGACGTTGCAGAATTATGCTGTATACAGAAAGACGAAAAACCTACAACCCCTTAACGTATCAATAAAATTATCGCAGAAATGCCATATTACAGTCTAGTAGTTCAATTTCCTAAGAGGGGCATAAACGGGAAAAGTTTACGTCTTCTTGTGCTCGCATTAAAATTAACGGTTTCCAATAGAAATTCATATTAATTAAATTTACGTGTGTATTTCAATAGTTTTATAGTTGGTTACTGATACCTAAATATTTTACGACAGCTCAATAAAATATATCTAATATTCAAGAGTTTATAAATATATGAAATCTGCTAAGCTAAACATTTAAATGAATGGAACGATTTTTGCTAAATTTATTTGTAATAGTAATTTTAGTAAATCAATTAAATAGTAAATAGGTAGTGAACAAACTTGGTAATTTCAGTTGATTTACTAGTTATAAACGAAAACTAAAAATACCATATACTAGTATAATAAAGATAATACCAACGAATAGACACAAAATTTCTTTATAAATTATGTGTATAATTTACAAATTCTTATTTTTTTATATTCAATATCAGTTCATTTTAATCTTCTTTAAAATGTTTTTATGAGCAATAGGGAATATGCATGTTATTTTAATATTTTTAATTCACCGTTTACACTGTTATAACATAGTAAAAAATATAAATACTGCTTAAAAATGCTGTATTTAAATTAAAAAAATATATTATTTAAAATTGAGAAAATGAGCTGTTTAAATGCCGCCATTTTCGCGCGGTCTCTTGATGGCGTCAATTAACACTGATAGTTCAGTCCGTTGTTTACTACAGCTGTTTTAATTTTTAACTTGACTTTTTTGACGTTTGTTTTCTAACCAAAAGACTACAATGACATACAAATCTAAAAAATATGGATCTGTTTATATGGTATGTAACGTCACTTTCGCTTTAACCAATAGTGTTGCGTTTTACAAATTTGAATTTTCCCCGCTTAATTTTTATTATTTATTAATTTTAAGTATTTAAAAAGACATTAATTACCAAAATAATGATTTAGTTCAAATGTCCGGTCAATAAAGATTCGGAAATGGATACGGAAAATTCGAATTCGTGTATTCTACTTCATAAAGATGATGATGAAGTAATACAGTTTAAAATGCTTGGATTTGTAATCTCTAAATTATTAAGTTCATTATTATGCTAAGACTAACTTGAGTTGAATATGTCTATTCTTGGATAAATTGACATTTTTGCAGATTTTCCTTACGCCTCCCGCGCAATACGTCAGGCTGCCGGCAGCCAGTCTAACCCATGACGGCGTATCGGAGCCCACGCACTAACCGGCCAGGAATTCCTAGCTGCGGCAGCCATTAGAACACGCCTGATTGAACGACAGCCCATAGACTGCACGCAGCCAGAACGAGTGTAGCGAATGTATGTGACTGTCATCATTCTCCAAGCCCTTGTTGTAGCAGCCAGACGTATTTTGTGAAAAGAATTTTTTACGTCGATTGGCTTTTCAAATATGTCGGCCGCCGCAGCTAAGCTGTTTAGTGCGCGGGAGGCCGAAATGTAAATAGTTTGCCATATTCCGACTAATTTGCTATTAAACCATTATTTAACCATTAAACCATTGTTATTTTTATGATCATATCTTTCTATTTAACTTGGCCATCTGCAGACGCGTTTCGTGATTTAACTTTCATCAACGTAGCTTTGCTGTATTGAATTATAAACTAGAATACACTCCACAATCTGTCTTTCGCCACAAACGTCGAGTTAAAACTTAACCTCGCTAGTAAACCTGCAAAACAATAAAGCTGCACTGATGAGAGATAAATCTCGAAACGACTTTGCAGATGGCTATTCACTTAAGTTAAATAGAAAGTTATAATTTTAAATACAATGTTATTTATCAAGTACTTGTTTAGTGCCACGAAAGTGGATTGGGGCTAGTAATGACATGCAAATATTTCTGGTATAATTCAATATCTTGCGTCTTAATATTATTAAGTCTTAATATTACTTAATATTATAGAGCTACGAACAGGTTGAATATATTTATACCTTGAGGCTATATTTCGCTTTGATAAGTTTATTTCGACTATGTTTATATGTATAATTTACAAATACTTATTTTATATTCAATTTCAGTTCATTTTATTCGAATTGTAAATAATTTTTTATTATCAATTGGTACTTATTATCAATTCTATTTCATAGCGATGATACATTTTATCAAGTAAAACAGTTTAAAATGCTTGGATTTGGTATTTCTGAATTATTAAAGATTAACTTAAGTTGAACTGAATATGTCTACTCTTGAATAAATTTAGATAGTTAGGATTTACAGAGAAGCTTGCTTAATTTAGACCGAGGAAAGTTTATCGGTTTATATTCTTTGAACTAGTAAGGACTAATTAGAGATTGGAGCATCATAAATTTCTCTATCTATATATGTGGAAGCAGGTATGGAATACAATTGCCTTTCTACAAATTTGCAAATGTTTATTAATTTCGTATGTAAATTCGTCTTTCTGTTTCTTTTTGTTTGCAAATTAATTTCGTACAATCTGTAAAATCTATTTACGGGTACATATTTTATCTTTTGAACTAAAGTCTAAAGATTAATTTAATTTGACATTCTATGTGACATTTTTGAGTATGTTCTATAAAAGGATCACTTCCAGGTGCATTTCCCATTGAAATTTACGAACCTTTTTCTCCTAAACTACAAAAGATATCAGAACGATTTTTTCTTTGTTATCATTATTGTTGTGTTTATAACTTATAGCATTTTTAAATTGTACATTTAAACAATTTTTTAATAATATTTTGAATATTAGTACATTTTTACTACACATTTTTTGATAAAAAACATTTGTACATTTTTTGTCAGTTTAAATTTTGAAATTATTGTCTCGAAGCCCGGAAAGTAGAAATTCTAATAACATTTTAGACCACACCAGTGAAAAAACTTTAGAAATCATAAATATGTGAATGGTTTATGCTCTATGTTTTTTTGTGAGTCTAATGGTTTTTCCTCCGTACCATTGTAAAAGGTTACGCTGCAGGAAAACAGTTTTGTGTAATGATGAACTTGCCCATGCCTCCAGTTACGTTCATCAAACATATAAAAGTAATTTCCTCTGCTGCATAAACAGTATGTTAATCTATAAGGTCTACAGTTGAAAATGCGTGCGAGCTAATTGAAGAATCTACGATTATTTCAACTTCGCTTGGGACTTGGCAGAAGATAGGCGATTCCTCCCTAAATGAAATAGTAACGGCTGCGAGTATGGACAATGGGCACGATTATCGATATTGAGATATTGTCAAAAATCTGAATTTGCGCACATAAAACAAAACAACACAGAGGAGTGTAAATCACATTTTTCTGGAACTAGTGGGGTAATGGAAGCAGCTGGTGCCTGGGCAATATTCCAGAGGTCATTACAGGAATATCAAGTAAGGTATGGTAACTATCTAGAAGATTGGGATACCAAAGGATTTTAAAAAGACAGAAAATTATCCGTATGGTAGTGACCTCAGAATAGAAAAATTAGAATTTGTGGGCCATGATCAAAAAAGGATGGGATCCCGTCTAAGATAGTTCAAATCCACTTTTGGGAAGAAAAAATTGTGTGGTGATAAACCATTGGGCGATCGAGGAAGGTTGACAGACTCGGCTGTAGATAGGGCTTCACACGAGACGAGATAGGGCCAGAGTTTCATAAATCTCGTCTCGCTCTCGTTTGTTGTGTTAAAAATTACTCTCGTCTCAATCTTGCTCTCGCTCTAGGAACCGTTAGTCTCGTCTCGCTCTCGCTCTCGTAACCGTTAGTCTCGTCTCGCTCTCGCTATCGTAACCGTTTGTCTCGTCTCGCTCTCGCTCTCGTAGCCGTTTGTCGCGTCTCGCTCTCGTTACCGTTTGTCTCATCTCGTCTAATCTCACCAAATATCGTTCTTGCTAGAACTTATTGGTAAGATAGTCCAAAACGAGGTAATCATTCATTTTATTGTAAACTAATCACTGTCTCTTTACAACAATTTTCTATTTGGTTACTATTAATATTGTCTAATTTCGCTTTGTTCCATCCACATGAAAATGTAGCGATAACACACCATAAATGTCTGTTTATATAAACCTTATATTTTGTTGACCATTTAAAATTAATAATAAAAACGAACATAATTTGAAATTGTCTACAAAATCTATTTCATATTACGAAATCTACTCTCTTAATTGTTATATAATGAAATGTAACTTGCCCGAGCCCGCAGTTCAAATTTATGCAAGATAATTTTACGGCTGCCCGTATTAGAATCAAAGATTGAAGAAGAAGTATGACCGGGATCAGAAACGAGACTCTCGTGTCTCGCGAGAGCGAGACCACATATGTTCTCGCTATCGCGAGAGTTAGACCACATGCGGTCTCGTCTCGTTCTCGTCTCGCTTTTACGAGACGAGACGAGACGAGACGAGAAAAATATCGTTCTTGTGTGAAGCCCTAGCTGTAGAAAATATTAATAAATATTATTGACAGGTAGGCGCAATACTGGTAGTCTAGAAAATAAGAAAAAGAGTGTATGGGGAGAATATTTTCATTTGTGTTCGGATGACAATAATCCCAAGCATCAATTTTGTTCTCCAGATTAGTGCAAATATAGGAGAGCAATAGAAAACGGCGAAGAGAACTACCAATGCCGACCATTTCCACCTACCTGAAATTAAAATTAATAAGCTGTTAAGACAATTTTTGGGGATCCAATAAAATATGTACATGGTGAAACGCAAGATGTAAATGAAAGTATAAATCAAATGATATGGGCTAATATCTAAGTATATGGGCCCACAAAAGTATTTTGTGGGCTTAGAGAATATAGATAGAAACATTGAAATTTGGAACTTATGATGCGATCTCAACATTCAATGAAGGATATGTTGCACGATGTAATTGTCTAAAAGATTTGGTGTTGAGGCCGGAAAATTTTGTATAACGAGTCTAAAATATAATAGATATAAAGGAATATGATAGATAAAATGAAAATTTATAGGTCAGAGAAAATCATGATGCTTCTAAAGCGAATAATGAGAGTTCTCCGAAAATTGGATGAAGATTTTGCGGCCACGAAGGAAGGGTCCTGCTGGTGACGCTGGTTAATTTTGAAAAAAATAATAAAAAATCTTATAATTAAAGGTAATACTAAAAATGCTTCTACTTGTTACAAAAATGCAGGGTTAACGGCGTTTTGTTTAGAATTTACTGTGGTATAATAAAATACAATAAAATATGTTTTTTTTCGTTTTTTGAAAATCTAACCTTAACACATTCATTTGCTACTGCTCTTCCCATCTATTGCTCGCACACGCCACTAACTTTAGCCGTATTGAAATATAATTTCCGGAAATATAGCATTTTCTCATTTGTGCATTCATTTATGTATTAATGTTTTCTTTACAACAATTTTCTTTATATTCAACTATGCTTTATTGTTGTATTATGTATGTACAGAAAATTCGCAAATAACACTGAAACTAAACAACATTTTGGAAAATGTTTCAAACAAAACTTGTAGAGAAACAAATATCAAATTACCTTATTAACGAGTGATTGATAGTCATATTTTAGTGTTTTTTTTTTATTAATAATCAACGTTGGGCAGAGTCAAAACCTTGTTTTTATTTTTATATTTTTTCTTTCTCAAAAAAACGAAATATCTCATTAACTAAGAAAAATATAATTTCATTATTTTTAGCATTATAATTTGAATTAATATTTAATTTCCATAAATTAATATTCTTTTTAGAAATAACGAAATCAACATAAACACAAATTTGAATATTATTAAAAATGCATCGTTTGTACATCGTTTGTACAGAGAAGCTATTTCATTATATACATAAACTCATTATATAAATTATTTACGCATATTTAATATATGCGATAACTTTTATATACACAGTGATAACTTAAACAAAAAATTAAACAGAATTTGTTACTGTTGTATTCTGTTCATTTTTAGTATAATTATTTTTTTAAACATTTATATCGATATTCTATTATCGTTGTTAGCATATATATATATATATATATATATATATATATATATATATATATATATATATATATATATATATATATATTAATAATAAATGAAGATTAAATATTCCGACCATATAGCAAATATGAAAATGTTCACAGCTCGGGAACAAATTTATCCAATGATCATTTGGCATGATATATGCATACTAATCGCCTCAACTAATATTTAGAGAGAGAACCACAGATTAATATATTTAATAAATGTATAAATGTTTGCTGTTATGTACAAAATAAATCACACGACCGACACATGCAAATTTATTTTTCAACACGTACTTTTGTAATTATGTCACTTAACAAGGTATTGTGAAAATATAGATTTATGCAATTCTGTAGCAATAATTGTTATATATTATTAGTAATAGTAGATATTTATAGATTGTGAAACTAGCTTGTTTAGTAGAATAACATACTTTCGCAGAAAATATTTAACCAAATCGTCACGCCGTGATCTGAAACAAGGACAATGTGCGGCAGCCCTGAATTTTTTAAATCACTGTAAGAAAAAATCGGTTGGAATGTTTTAAATTTTATTGATATCATGTTAAAAAGTATAACAATCTTCGCTAAAAAGCATTTAAGTTACATTAATCATTTGCTATAAATAACATTATTGAGCGGAGCGATTCATTGGTCCTTCAACCGATCTCACCGCATGCGATTTTTTCTTGAACCTACCTAATCTTTTAAACCTTCCTGTAAACCTAACCTAAAGAACAAAGTTTACCAAGAAGGGCCTCGTACTGTTGAAGAACCGAAGGCGAGAATCCGTCAGAAAATCGAAGGAATCCCTCATCAGATGCTCCGTAATGACCAATTGTAGACATCGTCTACAAGAATGCATCGATCGAGATGGACGACAGCTTTATAATGTTTTTTTTTTACAAATAATTAATGTTTCTTAAATGCTTTTTAACCTAAATTAACATGATATCAATAGAATTTTTTTAAAATCAACCGTATCTTTCTTAGATTTATTTAAAAAATGCAGGTTTGGCTGCCGAAGCCTTTACGTACTCTCGATACACGTCTAACATACAACAAACTATTATTTCAAATACAACTGTTAATTCATATATTCAATTCAATTTTATATATTTCAAATACAACTGTTAAATTATGTGTAACTTAATTTGTAAAGCTATATTAAAATATATTGACTCATACGACATATCCTTAACTCACACCACATTCACACAATCATAAGTTATTCAGAATAAATGCCTTACAAAGGTCATGAATCTTCATAAAAATTGCAAGATATTGATTTACACACTTCGTTGATCGCTGGTCATATCCCTCATGTTTCTACAAAATTATATGTCAGCTAGACGGAAAATCGATCCTCTTAATACGGGGTATAAAGAGGAAACGTCCGAAAAAATTCTACTCAAACTTCCCCTTCCTGTTTGTCAATGTTATTCGAGGCTTAGTACCCATCAGCGAAATGTTTTAAAAAATGTTTTAAACCTAACCTACATGCTAATATTTGTACACATTTCATTAAATAAATAAATCTCTTCAAACCACATTGCAAATGTTTTTAATAATTTAGTATATCGATTATATTTTGTTTACAATTGATTACATTTGATTGTTCTTCATTAAAACATTAACTACTGCTGTATCAATTGATAACAAAAATGCACAGAAGGATGTACAATCTGCATTTGGTACAGCTTTCGATGACATCGTAGTTAAATCCCATTTAACCGTAAAGAAAATAAAACGAAGGCTCAAGACAAAGATATTTTGTAGATATGTAAAATTTAATTTGATCTTATGAATAAAATAATAGTGATCATATGAATGCCTGTAATTTGGAAGAATTTTACTTCAGGGAATTATGCTTATAAAGAATTCTATTTATAAAGAACGATTTTCTGATAATTATTATTGTATTATTGAAACGAAAAAGTTAAGTTAAGCCAGAAAATAGTTAATGAAATTAAATGGCAATAAAAACATAACTGAAAGAGTGGTTAATATAAATATATTCAATTGAAAATTTCATAAGCTAATAAAGCGCTGTGGTGATATAAGTGATATAAAAATATTCCTCGCAAAAGTTTTAATTACTCCAATAATTCCAATTTTTAAATTAAAACTATTTCATTACCGCAACGCCAGTTCATGTTTCGATGTTAATTCAATCAACTCAGTTTGATGATACAGCCTTTTCCACTCATTTATAAAATTGAAATTCATTTTAAATAATAATTAAATAAAAAGTTGTTTCAAATATTGCCGTAATATAAAGCGAGCAAATTGTTTTCACTGCTCCATTTGTAACAATACTCCGACCGATATTCAATTTTCTGTCCCCCATAGTGCACCAACAAACGATCAAATAGCCAAACTTAATCCAAGACGATATTTCCTTGACATCGTATTGTGCACAACTTGGATGGACACACTTTTTCCTCAAGATATATAACAACCTATCTGTACGACCTAGGAAATTGAATGTCTCGTTGATATTTTCATTCAATCACGACATGATTTATATATAATAACCGTTATTTCAAACATTTCAAATTTGAAACTATGATATATTACAAATTGATTGCAGTTCGTATAGAAATAGAATCGCGTATCTAACACGTAGTAGGCAGAAAATAGAACTAATATGAAATGTTCAAAACTACACAAACTATGATTATATTGATACGTAATTGCAAATGAACTCGTGAGAATTAAAAATATCTTTTTGCGGTTTATATTTGCTGAACAATTCTTATTTAATTAAAACACAAATATTTCATGTCTGGAAATTATTTGATAAAAATAAACTTTTGTTTTAGAAAAATGGATAATTTAATTACGTGGATATCGGTGGGTTATTATTTTGTAATAATGTATATTTGATAATTGATTTATAAAACAATTTCTTGGACGGAGATACACTAATTTTGGGGTCGATTATTCCGGAGTTTAATAGCTTCACGAACCTTTCGGTTGCTTCAAGCGGAAGCTACTACAACATTAGATAGATCATCTCCCAGGGTTTATACGTATATATACACGTATATACAATACAAGTTGGCTATGTTTGCTGCCAAATTATTTCTTTAATTTCGATTAAACAGTATTATAACAATACAATATTTAGCGAGCAAGTATACATTACAACTTAATAAATTAGATATTAATACTGATAATATTAACAAAATAATAATAGTATTTATAAAATCATATAATTTCTGTTTATATCGTTATTTATATAAAAGTTATATTATAAATACAGGTTATATTTAAATAATTCAATGGCATTATAGAATCAACAATTAGTTATTATATCAATCCAAATTATACCAATTTAAAATGGTAGAATATGTAACAAAAGCTTTATTTCCCTTCGATAATCCATCGCATATTTCGGCTTGACCAAAAAACAATGTAATTGATATTGATTTAATTCTTAGTTTGTCACAAGCTGGCTCTTTACCGCCAAATTATTTCTTTAATTTCAATGAAATAGTACACTGCTCAAAACAATTATCGGGTCACAATTTTTTTCTTTGCTTCGTAAAGTCTTCGAATGTCTTATTGTTGTATTCTTGAATAGGAGCCGCCGTTAGCTGATGGATGGTCTGAGGATGCGGTTGAACACGGAGACGTCTGGGGAGCATATCCCAAACATGCTCGTAGGACACACCATTGTTTGAATTTCCAGTTGTTGTAGGCAGTCTAAAGTGATTCGCGCAGTATGTGGTCTTGCGTTATCCTGCATTAACAAATAATTTGCACCTATTCTATATGCGGGACAACATGTTCTCGTAACATAATGTCAACATAGAGATTACTGTTAACATTTTCTGTAATTAAAACAAGGTCGGTTCTACTGTCGATACTAATCCCACCCTAAACCCTAACTGAACCACTTCGAAATCTTTCGGCTTCCTGGACAGTGGCAGCAGCGTAACGTACTCGGCCATCGCAACGAGTAATACGGAACCTTGATTCATCCGTGAAGATCAAAAACTTCCATTGACGAAGTTTCCATGATCGAAGTTGTCACAACTTCGACATGTTCACGAGCAAAATTAATCCTTGCTATTATGTTGCGTCGTGTCAAAGAGGGTTTTCGGACGAGTCGTCTTGACCCCAAATTTGATTCCCTCAATCTATTCCTAATTGTCTGGTCTGCTACTGTGACCCCATGCGTCGTCCTGAGGGAAATTAAGAGGTCTTTCGCCGTATAAACTATTGCGAAGACACAAAATCAGAAAAATCGTTCTTGATTTAGAGTTGTTTTTCTTTTGCGACCTTGCCCACCGCGCCTGGTATATTGACCTGTATATATCCAAGTACTTGTTCCACAATCTCTGAATAACAGACAGGGCTTACGTTGAAGTTTCTTAAAACTTCTCGAAGGCTTTCGCCGTTTTCAATTAATGTTATATTACGAACAACTTCTTCTTCGTTGAGATTCCTCATTTTCACTTAACTTAAGTCAAACTGTCTGTTAGTTGTAAACTTTTTCGTCTGTATATTGATCTGAACAAGGCTCTCGTCCTAGCTCTTTGAATCAAATTTGGGCTACATTATTTCACATTAGTTTCACAGTAGTTCTTGTTAGTAATTATTACGGATACTCCGGAAGTATTCGATGCTCATAATTCCCTATGTGTCAATTATTAAAACAATTAAACAGAGCGTCTTTCAGATGTTCTTAAGTTTATTTGGACTTAATTTCCCGTTTTAAATTTATGGAGGTACAAATTAGTGACCCGATTATATAACAATACAATATTTAGCCAACAAAACAATAAACTTGGTGTCAATAAGAATAATAATAACAAAATAATAATTTTAATAAAATTTTCATTATTATTTTCATTCATAATACATCAAAATCATACAATTTCTGTTAATGGCATTATTAACATAAAAGTTACATTATAAATACAAGTTCACTAGTAGACTTTGAAAGTGGGATCCGTGTCTGACAAAGAATGAAGTGCCCAATATAGAATGTTATGCGCTATAGATAAGGTTAGTATACGATTGGCCTGATTGGTTGAATAGTTTTATGCTTTATTTTAATTTACTTAATAACTTTATGCTTCCATGATGAGTTCTAACCTAACCGATGGGATTTGTTATTTAGTAACAAGTAGAATTGCATCTGAGTGATAAAAAGTAATTAAAAAGCATCGGGTGACTGAACTGATGCTCGACTATTTACCTGATCATGCCAAACGAGCAGGAGCCTTCTACATGGCGTATTACATTCTGTATCGGGACTTCTATGCCCGACCAGGTCTCCAGGTTCATTTTTACTAGGGTTATAACAGAATAATTTAATGGGAACAATTAGCAAATAACCCCTAATAAATTTCGGCTTAACAAAAAAAAAACAATTTAATTGATATTGATTCCTTTTTTATTTTGTTAAGCCGAAATATATGGGGAATATTTGGGATGTAAAGCTTGTCTGCTTGTCCGCAATGTTTAATTGAATACATTGGGAATTTTTTTTATGAGCTTTTGGGTCATTTTAACTACATTTAGATTTTTAGTGTCTGCATTTATTGCGTCACGGATTTTTTTATTTGGTAGTGAAGTAATATCACATAGCATTAATTATTTGAACGCTTCCCGGGGGGAAACTAATTGCTGCGCATGTAAAAAAATATATCGAGGGTCCGCATTCGATTGACAATTAATTTCGGACTTTAAGCTCGAGCATTTTTGTGACGCTCTCGTGGACGATATGCGTTTCCATTTAAACGCCATCAAGACAAATATCGATTTTGGTATACATTTACGTGTGCAGTACGTCTACACTATGTATAAGGAAACACTTGTTTGAAACGTCGAGGAATTGAAGAAGCTTTGAAGTTTGGCTTTGAGCTTTTTAACTTTGGTGCTTTGTGTGGGCGATGTGTGTGCCTGTGTTTTGGAAGTTTGAGCGGCCGAGCCGCGCCAAGCGATTCGTGCATAATCGGGATTATTTTAAATATTGTCTGCCGCTGAAAGATATCTTTCTCCTCCAACGAAAATGTAAGTCGCATCCCTTATTTTATACATTTCTTTTAGATTAGTTTTCTTTCTCTTCCTTTTCTCTGTTTCGTATTTTTTTACTTGGTAACAGAAGAAATGTTGGGAACACTACATTAAGCATGAAACGCTGAATGCTGCCGATTAGGATAATTTATTTTAGTATCTTTGTAGAATACAAGGTTATTTGATACGGTAGATTTTACTAGCACATTTTCCCAATTCTCAATTTACCTTGAGTAATAGAAGAAATGTAAAAATCCTTTATGAATAAATTTGTTTCTTTTGATTCTATCTAGGTTTTCATAAAATCTTCTTAGAACTGCAAAATATATATATATATATATATATATATATATATATATATATATATATATATATATATATATATATATATATATATATATATATATATATATATATATATATATATATATATATATAATTTCAAGCCTAAACACTCTTGCTGCCGCCACATTCCGTATCACCGTTAATGGCGTGACGTCTCTGGGACACGATATAATGATAAATTCAAGATTTTTATTTGATCGGATAATAAAAACATTATATTAACTTTACTACATGTAAAACTGAAAATGTGAAGATATTCCGAAAATTATAAAAATCTAAAAATAAAATCTGGAAATTTGACAATCAAGAACAAGTTAAACTCTAATATTTTTATCTCATATCTCTGAAACTCACGATTTGATTTACTTTACAAAGTTGCAGTAAAATTAAAAAATATACACTCAGATGCAAAGAACCGGGTCATTCGGTCATTTTTTAATTTTGAAGTTTTACTACTTCTTCTTGCTACTTCTTTACTACTTCTAATAAGACCTTTAGTGCTTTACATTCAAATAGACCAGCATTATTTAGAAAAAAACAAAATATGATATTTATCAATTTTTATAATAAACATTAATAAGTGAAAATAAAACTTAAACGCATACCTTTTTCACTACCTATTGCTCATTAGATATTATGCACAGAGGATCAAAGTGGTTAGTGGATTGACTTGTTTGTTTTCGATTAATTGTTATTCTCAGGGAATATTGGTGTGTTGATTATGGTTCTAAGTGCTGAAGATGATGCAAAAGCTCTTGTGACAGCTCTTGGAATAAGCTATTGTGGCAAATGGAAGAAGCCAATGAATGTGTCCAAATTCCTTCATCTGCTACCGTCCAAAGAGCACTTGAGCGGTTTAGGGAGACCGAATACTTGAAGACCGGGATCTGGCAGGAAACGACTGCTATCGTTGACTGATTTATCGTTCGTAGTACTCTACTGAGTCGTCATATAATTTTATTGGATACCAGAAACCAACTCCGTGAGGTTCGTGGTACAGCTGTGAATGTGTGGACAGTTCGTCGAAGGTTAAAAGAAGCTAGCTTCAAATCTTGTAGACTAGCAGTTGGACCAAAATTACTCACACGTCAGCAAGTAGCCAAACTCCAATTTTCTCGAGAACATTTAAATTGGACATTGGCACAATGGAAGACCGTACTGTTTACTGACGAATCTAGATTCTGTCTATATTCGCCAGGTGAAAGAGAACGAGTATGGAGACGATTGGGAGAACGATTTCCAGCGTGCACCTTTAAGTTCCGGCTTCGCCATTGTGGAGGTTCCCTGATGGTATGGGCAGAAATATCAATTGATGTCTACACCGCATTGGTTGTCATTGATGGAGGATCGCTGACTGCACAGCGGTATATTGAGGAAGTTTTGGGAAATTACGGAGTCCCGTTTGCTCCATTTATCGGCGATGGCTTGATTCTACTGCTGGATAACGCGAGACCGCATTCTGCGAGGTGCGTCACAAAATACTTGTATGCAGTTGGAATAAGAAAATTCAACTGGCCTGCATGTAACCCAGATGGAAATCCTATAGAACACGTTTGGGACATGCATGTTAGAGGACATGCAGTTAGAGGCAGTTATTTTAGAGGACGTGTAGTTAGAGGGAGGCATGTTAGAGGACGTGCAGTTGCACCAACCACAATAAAGAAGCTTCGTGTGGCACTTCAGGAGGAATGGTAGAATATTCCACAAAATGAAATTCGTGAGCTCATTAATGGCATCGGCCACCGTATACAGGCAATAGTTTGGGCTAGAGGAGGCAATACGAAGTATTGAAAACTTATTTAACTGATATTTTCATTATTAATCTCTGTTAGGTTTATTTTGCAGAAATGAATTTTCTTTCGTTTATACTTACATTTTAGTTTTCGCTTATTAATGTTTATTAAATAAACTGATAAGTACCATATGTTGTTTTTTTCTAGATTCTGATCTTTATTCATCAAAGTACTAAAACAACATCAAAATTAAAAAATTACCCAATGACCCGGTTTTTTGCATCTTAGAAATGTGTCAATGAAAGTGTGTCAATCAAAATGTAGAAATGAAAATCAATGAGAAATTTGATTTTAAAAATTTACATTTTTTGCTAATCAAGAATAAGTTAGACCCGAATATTTTAGCTCATATTTTTGAAACTTGCCATTTAATTTTCTTCAAACATCGCTAAAATTTTCTTTGAGCTTCGCTTAATATTTGAACAAAGTTTTAAGCCAAATTCGAAATATATATTTGAGGAATTTGATTTTGAAGATTTATGTTTTTTGCCAATCAAGAATAGCTCTGTACCCCAAGTTGACTGTCCTGAATGATGTCATCAAATTGTCAACTCCCATTATCACAGCCCTATTCAAATTATAAATTCACTAACCTATGCTTCACAGTCTGATTTGTGCTGCCTTATGCTTTTATTTACTTTGTCTTCTCTTATGTTATTTTTAATGACAGTTTAAACGTTATTTTAATTGTTTGAAGTGATTTTTACGGTTCCTACGTCTACAGCTGCATTTTAATGTTAAAATGCACACACAAAAAATTTTGCTTTTTTTGTTCAAAATTTCCCCTTTTTTACCAAAAAGGGGATGTTCGTACGCTATCCACGCGTGTGATCAGTTTGTATCTAGAACCCATGCGAAGCACGTCAGAAATAAGTAGACCTTTGATGCAATCGTTCCCCTCAAACTGCATTTTAGACATGCGAAAGTACATAAAGAATCGTTCTTCATCAAATTCCAGTTTCTGCATTAATGTATGGTATTTTCCAACGTTTTCTCTTTGTTTATTTACCTCATGAACCCAATATCTTCTCTTCTTGACTTTAATTTTTATTTTTGTGGCGCGGAAATATTCATTTAAAAATAGTAAACTCAATAAAACATTCTCAAACGCGCTATCGAAATCAGAAGACATGACTAACAGACACACTAGCGCACCTTCTGAGAAATCACAACAGCGTCTGATGCAAAATTTTCGTTGCATACGCGGGACGAGTGTGCACACCAATTCTCCCACGTTGCATCGCATACGTTGCGTACGTCGGACCAGTGTGTCTCTACCTTTATTTTTTCATGATTACAACCATGCAACTCTGATGTCGCTACATTACTCCCCCCTCACTGGATAACGTAGATAGTCATGAAATCGGACTGGTTGCTTGACAGTTCGTCGTTGTTTCGACTTAGCCTGTTTCCTGGGTGAAGAGGTTAAGGGGTCAGTTATGTGTTTTATGAAATGAATTGCTTCACGATCTGGCAATAAAAAGGCTGGCGTGACACGGTCGATTGATACGTTCAACTGCTTTCCTCGAAAATCTACCATAATGGTTTTTTTCTGTGCGGCTTACTACTTTGCGAGGTTCGGTGTAAGGTTGTTGCAAAGATTTTTTTTCGGTATCTTCTCTTAGAAATACAAGACTGCAACTTTGTAGGTCGGGGTGCACAAAAATTTTGTTTACCGTGGTGTAGACTCGGAGGTGTTCTGATGTTTCGCACAAATTGTTGGAACTGTTCCACAAGCATGGTCGGTTCGATTTCAAACTGATTGAAAAGAAAAACTCACCGGGTATTCGTAACTGAGCTCCATAATTCAATTCTGCTGGTGAACACTTCACATCCTCTTTATATCACGTCGGGGTCACCAATTTTAGTGTTCGTGGTTAATTACAAACAAAATTATTTATTAAAAATAAAAATTCAAATTCTACAAAGTAACTACATACAAAAAACAATCTGTGGCTTGTGTCGCGTTGTAAGAAACCCCTAATCTCTTTTTATTTATTTACTCTCTCTCTACTGTTTTCCATGGTTACTACCATACCGGGCAACTATGATTTCCTACAGGACGCTTGTGTTTTCAGATTACGACCATGCAACTCTGATCATCACTACAAAACTTTATCTATAGTGGGTTGGACTTTATTATTTTTACAATTCTAATAGCAAGTTACACTCAAATATTTTAAATTATATCCTTGAAACTAGCGATTCGCTTTTCTTTAAACTTTATAGCAATTTTCGTCGATTCTTATTCTAATACATAACAAAGTATTTAGGCAAATTCAAAAATATATATTTCACAAATTTCATTTTGAAACGTTTTTGCTAATCAAGAATTTATCGTTAAAAATATTTTTCTATGAGATTAAACAACTTTGAAATTAATTTTGGTTTTTTAATATATACTTTAATCAATAAAACTCAACTTTTAAAACTTCCAAAATTGGCAAGTAATAAATTTATAACCAGAGTATCCGTGTTGCAGCTTAGAGACTAATCAGAATTTATTGCTGCTTACTATTCACAGAAAATATAATCGCGAAGGGCGATTACCTTGCTACGAATTTTTGGGACAAGAAAAATGTGAAACAAACATTTTTTTGACATTCTTTAAGATTGAGCAAATTGAAAGATAAAATTCATTATTTACTCGGTTTTCTTGAAGTTGTTTTGAAAAAAAAATCAAATTTTGTTTAGTTTTCGAGCTATTATCGAATCTTTAAGACAAGAAATCGCAGCGAAAAAATCCAACAAACAATAGAGCAGAAGAAAAGCATGAAGGTGTTACGCAGTAACCTTTGTGAAGGAAGCAAAGAAAAAACAAAACTAAAGAACATGCAAGGGAATAACACAACGAACAGAGAGGAAATACTGCGCAACGTAGAAGAGTTCTACCACTATATAAAAGCCGTGAAGTATAATAGCTGGAAATAACAACACCACAAGAAAACATCGTCAACCAAGCATCCGAAGAGCTGCCACTATCGGAGAAATCGAGCTCGCCTTGTCAAAATAGTTAACAAAATAGTTAAGCAATACAAGCAGGAGGCACGTTTTTGGTGAAGAAAATACGAACACTCTTTAACCTCTGTCTACACGATAGCACAATTCCAGACAAGTGGCGCAACGCAATTGCCACCTTGCTCCACAAAAAAGGGGACAAAGCCGACTTACAAAACTACCAACCCATAACACTTTAGAGCCAACTCTAACTTTTCACAAAAATAATAACATCAAGATTAAATTTTTATTCAAAATTAGATTCTTACCAACCAAACGACCAAACTGGATTCCGTCTTGGATTTGGAACAAACGACCATTTGCAAAGCATCAAGGTCCTAATTGAAAAGTCAGTACAGTACAACAGACCACCGGCCCTTGCATTCGTGGACTTCCGCAAAGCTTTACTGTACTGTAGAGCTAAACGCCATCATGGACTCCTTGAGAGAGTGTCGCATGGGCTAAAGATACTTCGAACTAATCTACCAGCATGCTACAATATCTGTAAAGTTTCATGAAAACACCAACCCCATTGAATGTGGAAGAGGAGTAAGACAGGGGGATACCATGTCCCCAAAACTATTTATAACGGTCCTACAGTATGTCCAGCAGATGCTGGAAGAACTTCATATTGTATGCTTGAAAGTTGGATTGGAGATCAAATTTTCGAAAACAAAAGTAATGACTAGTTTGGTACCGAGCGAACACTTTAACATCGGAAACACAAACGTAGATTTGGTCTACAAATACATATACCAGATCTTCATATTGCAATGAAGAACCAACTTCGCTTGGGCAGCAAATGTCAAACTCAGCCATATCTCTAAAAGCAAAATTCCAGTATGTCAGAAATGGAAATTACATGACCAATGTATTCTGCCTGTCCTTACATATGGGGCGGAAACCTTAACTCTAACCTCCAAGAAGGCAATAAAACTTAAAATAACCCAACGAAAAATGGAAAGATCAATGATCGGAATAACCCTGCACCACCATACCACCATTGAGGACCTACGGAGGAAACCTAAAGTGGCAGACGTGATCGAGAATATAACTAAACTCAAATGGAAAATCATCTATCATAGGATCAATCTATCATAGGAAAACCGCCCACACGTTGAACCGATGACCTAAAAATGATCGCAAACAACTGCATCCACGAAACTCAAGACATAAGACGATGGAGTGCAATGGTGGAGGCTTATGTCCAGCAGTGTACGGAACGGGCTGATGATGAAGACAACAAAAACTTAATTTTACCTGGTTTGAAAGTTGATTGTCACCAACTTAAGAGACAAAAAATCATTAAATAAAGGGGTTCCTAAAGAACATTTAATTCTCTTCAAGTTTTATTTGAAACATTTTTCAAAATTACGCTTAGATTCCGAGTGGCATAAACTGGTGGCATAAACTGAAACAAATATTTTAAAAGCCAAGCAAAGAGTAGGAACTGATCAAAGTTTTTCAGTTTTCTTGGTTAATTTCCCAAACTAGAATAGTCGTGTCCGAAACGATAACTTTCATCTATTTGTCATAGTATTTTGGCTATGACAAATATGTGAAAGTTATCGTATCGGACACGACTATTCTAATATACACGACTATTATATTAGCCAAAATGCATATTATATCATTTTAAATAAAAATAAATTTTATTATTAAATCAAAACCATTTTTCGACATAAAACTATTAAAAATTATAAATATACCCTCAATATAAAAATATTTAATGTTAAATCAATAAACAATTTGTAATACCTAACAATTTAACATTTGCAAACATTTTCAACATAAAGTATAATTTAATAAAATATAATAATTTTAACCATCTGCACATTTATTGACTTCAGGAAAGCTTATGACTCCATCGACCGACAATCCCTGTTTAATATACTTGAAGAAAACAATCTGGATCCGAAAACATAACGGCTCATCCAACAAACACTAACAAACACAACTTCCAAAATTAAATGCAACGGAGAAATCTCAAAAACTTTCCCCATCAAAACTGATGTCCGGCAGGGCGATAGCCTCTCTCCGTTACTCGTCAACATCGTTTTAGATAAAGTTATCAAAGCATGGGAACAAGAACTGGAAAATCGAAAAATTTAGAGACCTATAAGACTAGGAAAACAACAGGACAACATCAACGTCACATGCCTAGCCTTCGCTGATGATCTCGCGATCCTTTCCGAAATTGAATAAACAGCAATCCATCGATCGAAGTTCTAAAAGAATGTACTGATAAAGCTGGACTACAAATTTCCCTTTCGAAAACCGAATTCATGGCCACAAAATACATCAAAACAGAAAATTTAATTACAAAATATGGCACAATAAACAAGGTTAGTCACTTCAAATACTTAGGCGAAATTATTAAACCTACAGTAACATAAAGATTAGCACAAAAAGCACGGGAATTCAAAATGCGGAAAACATATGGAAAAGTTGCAAGCATCTAGAATAAAAAATGCATAAATATTAACACAAAAATACGACACTACACGACTGTTAGCGAGACATTAAACCTTAATTACAAAGGTGACATATAGAACATCAAGTTGACGGCATGACTGGATCAGCATGACTGGATTACATCATATCTCAGCGAAAGAGAATATACAGTAAAATATAAGGAATCACTCTCAGACATATTTACAATGAATATGGGAACTCCTCAAGGGAGTATACTAGGCCCACTGATATTTTTACTTTTTGTAAATGATTTACCGAATCACATAACTGACGGAGAGGTCTTTATGTATGCAGACGATACTGCGATCGTAGTTTCTGCTGAGACATTAGATGAGGCTAAAAGCAGAATATTTTCAGTCATGTCTCAATATAATGAATTGTGTAAACTAAATAAATTAATTATTAATGTTGAAAAAACAGAAATTATGCATTTGTCAAATATCTATAAAAAGAATTAATCCATTACTTTTACTTTTAATAATAAGTTGATAGAGACATCTGAAATCATGAAATACCTGGGGATAATAATTGACCAGTATTTAAAGTGGAAGAAACATATAGATTTCACCTGTGCTAAAGTAAATAAATCATATTATTTAATATCACGACTCAAAAATGAACTAAACCTTGATTATATTTTAACTATATATTATGCTGTAGTATACTCACATCTAAGTTCCAATATAACAGTGTGGGGATTATCTAATGGGTCCAGCAGATTATTTGTAACGCAAAAGCGCATCATTCGATTAATGTTTAATTTGAATTACGTCGAAACTTGTAGAAACACATTTATTGGATATAAAATATTAACACTACCATGTATATACATTCTAAAAATACTTTGTTTTATTCACAGCAATAAAGCCAAATTTGTAAAATATAGCGACGTTCACGGCTACGCGACACGAAATAACGGAAAATTAGTTACATATAATTTTAAACATATTTTTTTTAAAATAGCACCTTACAAATCAGGTATCGATTTATATAACAAAATGTCGCACTCAATGACAACGGTAACTATCAATAACTTTAAAACAAAATTAAAATCATTTCTACACCAACATGCTTTTTATAGTGTTGCTGAATTCACAAACCTAGTAAGAAACTTTGAAGTATCAAGCTAAACCTTGTATAATTTGTATATTGTTATATCTTTTAATAAATTGTTTTACCAGTTATGTTTAATCATATTTTTAATTTCTATTTTATTTCGACTTGTCTTATATTGTAATCACAATGAAAAATATTAATAAATTTCTTATTCTTATTCTTATTCAAGAAGGCTGAAAGAAAAATTATCCGAAAAATCCTTGGCCCAAAACTAACAGACGAAGGATATCGTCTTCAATCACACACTGTCACAGAAAAATACTCCAACATCGAAACCGATTTCCGCAAACGACAACTGAAATTCTACGGGCACGTTATGAGACTAGATGACAACCGACTAACAGGCAGAGTTTTGAAATACCTACGGAAAATGAAAACGACAACAGTCTGGGTAAAACAGGTCCAAATTGATCTAAAAAACGCCAACATCTCACAGACAGACATCGAAAATCGAAAAATCTTTAGACATAAGGTCTACATCTGGGAAATCAGTGGAAAAACCCAAAATAACAAGAGGAAAATGGACAGATGAACGCCGAGCTAAACATAGCGAGATGATGAAACAATTCTGGAAGAACAAGAAAAATAAAAGCAACAGGTCATAATTTGCTTTATGTGATCCTCTGTGGGTCTAAACAATGTAGATAAATAAATAATTTTAAATAATTGATTGATTGTGGAGTTACTTGTTGAAACTTCATATCAATATTCGATAAAAACAAAAATCGTTTCAAATTTATTGTATAAATACAAGAGAGTGAAACAAAAAATATATTAACACCTAAACACCTGACATACATCTCTCAGACCCAAAGTAGCAGTAATTTTCTCACCTGAGACCTATGGTAGGTGGTTAAGGGTTAAGAGAGAATATATTTATTGTACACTTTATACAAAGTGCTATCGAACACAAGCTGCTTCTGCCCTGAAATACAGTTTAATTTTAATATGTAAAAGGAAAAAAAAATCGCTTAATGACGTCAATAGAGTAATGGGCATAAGTATATATTTACACAATAAATTTGAAACTTAAAAACAATTTATGTTTTTAACTTTAATTTTATAATAATTTTCTCAAATATTTATTTATTTTTGTTTTATTTTTTAATTGATTTAATGTTTTTAATAATTGTTTTTTTTTTCTCTCTCTCTAAAGATATTCTTGATTCTCTAGATAGATAATAAGATAAATTTATTAAAAAACTAGACTTGTGTAACTTTCATAAATGTCCAATGATAATGAATACATTATAAATGTATTCCATTAACGTTTACTATAAAACTATAAATAAATAATAATCTGACTTACACACAACTTCCATTCGGGCTTCACTTTGTGCAGATGCAAATGACGGAGCTTCGGCAGAAACTTCACATCGGTAGAGTCCACTGGTTTTAAGAGTGACCGCTCTTAAAACGACTTTCCTGTTGTCCGACAGAGACATCTGTAAAAATGTAAAATATGTTTTTCTATTTTATCATCGTATCTGAGGAAACGTGATCAGGAAGATAAGCTATTTTAAAGCAAACAGACATTACATTAAAAGTATAAGTAGGGTAGATAGAGGGAAGTCGGAGGTGTGTTTTGCATTCAGATGTGTTTTCGTTGATTTATTGAACGCAATTTGTGTTTCCAGCACTTTGAATAAAAAATAATTCTTGAAAGTTGGATCATTTATTTTATTATGCTTGAATGAATGTTATTTTTCTAAGAGATGATAAGTAATATAAAAACTTTGATAACGTATCGGAAAAGTTTATTTCGCGGCGGAGATGTTGAATAACGACGCAAAATACCGCAATTAATCCTACGTGAAGGACTCTCGGTTGAATCTCGTTTTTGTTGCCATTTTTGTAAATAAAATATAATTTAATTTGCATCGTTTAAGGAGCTTCCCGTTGAATTAAATTCTGAAGAGTTGGAAAGCAACTTGTTCTTTTTATTTCTCTCTTGTTGGGGCTTTTTTGTATTGATGCATAGTTACTGTTACGAAATCGCGTTTCCTCATCCAAGTCACATTTAGGCGATCAGGCGAAATTATCATGGCAGCGAATGGCAAAAATATATAGACTGAAATTCGACAGCCGTGACTGGCATCGCAATTCCACCTACCCAACCAACTCCACAATTGTTTTTATTATATTTTTTTCCTTAAAAAAAACATAAAACTCTTAACTTTCTTGTATCTAAATTACCTTAAATTATTTATAATCTAGGATTGTTTTATATTTTCGGATAAGCAAACAAATATTGCAATCAATAAACAGGATATTTTTATCGTTTGTGTAATTTAGCTTAAACGCATTTGAGACTCGCAGCAGACACAAAAAGAGAAGAATTCCACGTTGAAATCGTCCAGAAAATAACAATGGCTATAACGGATACCGTCCTACCAATCCAATCAGCTGGATATTGTACCAAGTCTTTCTAGACAATACAGTTTTCATATCTCTCGTGCGTATAGTAAACCCTCCAAACAAATTTAAATACTAATGCAAGTTTGACTATTTTGCATCTTTCTGTATCAATTTTGATACATTTTTTTAAATTGTTATGTCTGTAATACAAAAAGAATGTGAATTCAATGTGAAAATTAGTTTCGAAAAATAATTTTCTAGAATCTCTGATTCCAAATATTACCTTATTTTCTGGAACTTGCGCTTTAATATATCAAATCGCCTTTTAGATGTGTATTATATCTTGTCTGCTATATTTGAACTTCATCTCCAATGCATTTCTTTAATATAATGTTTTTTATTTGATTTTGTTAATATGATCCTGTCTCGATCAACCTGCGTTTTCGTTTAGTCTGCGTTTGCTTGTTAAATTATTCATAGGATTTAATATTAGCTTTTGGAAATTTACAAACAATTTTTTAATGCAAAGTAAAATCTCCATTCTTTACGTGAAGATTTTAATAATACTGAGAAAATAATTAGGCATTCCTATTATATCTTGGAACACAGGCTACAGAGTGAAAATCTCATTACATAATTGTAATTTAGATCGAAGTATTTAATATTAACGTTTTATTCTTATAACATAATACACATTGAATTAAGAAAAAAAAATAAATATAGGATAGCATTGGGGAAGAACAAAGGGTTCATGTATGGTTTTAATTTAATACCCAACCGAGTGCAGCTCATATTAAGAAAAAGTTTATACAATTTTTTTTTAATATTTCCTTTTTTCGCTGCATCCCTTATTATATAAATTTAATCCCGTAACATCATTTCCCTACGAGGTTTTTATTTAAAGCAAAATTTAAAAAAATGTGCATTTAATATTCTCCGACAGAGAAAAACAATTTAATTATATACCATCCAACAATAAAAAAACTAATTTAATAAAAGCAGAAACACAAATATTCCTTTATCTAGAAAAGTCTATTATCCGACAAAGTTGTTTTCTTTTTAATATCTACTTAGTATTTACCAAAGTTGTATTTGTTTTGTAACTTACATCGACGTGAACACCCTCAACTTTGTAACTGTTAGCCTGCGGTCGGTCCTTCAGGACGAACCTGTAAAACTCTTCGTGTTCCTTGTACCACTTTACAGCATACAAGGTGTCATTACCAAGATCGTAATCACACTGAAGTTGGGCTAGTTCACCTGGTTTCCTATACTGGGGCAAATTCACCCTCACCCATCTCAAACCATTTGATACTCCAACACCTTGAACAAAAGAAACTCATTTTTATATAAAATTACTTTCACTTATTGAAATATACACATAAGCAACTTATCATGTTTTCTATTCGTGTCGTTTAGTCTTGAATATACAGCCCTGTGTGCATTGCCTTTATTTCTATTTGTTTAGATTGTCTAGTTAAGTTGTCCGCTCGTCTTATGACGAGTACTCTAACTAATCTTGTCTTGTATAGTTTGTTTACTCATCTGTATGTATTCTTATTTATCTATTCCTTTTTTCTCTTAGACTATATTGGGGCTAATATAAGGTCTATACTAGGGCTAATAAGATTTGTGCGTGTAAGCTTCAGCGCCTCCGTGGCATAAATTGTAACTAATAAAAACGCACAGTGTCGGGAACACTATTTGCCTCTATATTTTACTGTAACCGTTAAATTTTGTTTTGGTTTTGTTTTACCTTAACCGTTTCAGATTTTGTTTTTGGTTTTACTATAACCGTTTTTCTCGGATTGTTTCAGTTAACAATTTAGTATTTAAAATACCATTAATATTAGATAACATTATATTAACAGACCCTATAAGTTAAATTGTGTTGCACAGCGCGAAGCGGCAGTTAAATCAAGACCACATGCACGCGGCTACGCGGACTCTCGATCCAAAATAGGATAATGTGGCAAGAACCGTTGGTTTAACCAAGGTTAGATTAGGTTGCACACCGCGAAGCGGCAGATAGATAAAGACCATATACGCGCGGCAGCGCGAACTCTGGATCCAAAATAGGTTTAACCCAGGTTAAATTAGGTTTCACACGGAAGCAGAAAATAATTCTATTAAAAACAACATATACCACAATTTTTTACAACTAAATATAAACGTCACAAACATTATTAGTTTTTCCGATTACGCCAATGCGCATTATATTAAGAAAAAGGGTGGGGTTTACATACACAGATCTCCAGTTTTACCAACTATGGTAAATGGACAAAATTGACACAAACCTGGATAGACAAAGATATTCAAACAAAATTGATTTGGGCGAACTTCGAGAGACAAAACTATATGTATAAAGTTAAGGTACCCAAAATCTTGATAAACAAAATAAAATGGACAAATACGAATTGCGTAAACTTTGATAGACAAAACTAAATAGTCAAAATTAAGTTTCGCAAATCTTTATAGACAAAACTAAATTAATAATATTAAGTTACGCAAATTTGACAGGCAAAACTAGATAGTTAAAATGCATATGCCCAAACCTTGCTAGATAAAACTAAATGGACAAAATTGAGTTGCGTAAACCTTGATAGAAAATATTAAATGGACAAAATTCATCTATTATCGATTCCACAGCTGTGGCTAAAAATCAGTCAATTAAATTTGATTTGAATCAGTTTGACGAGTCCGATTTTCTAAAGGGTGACAAATTAAGAGTGTCCTGATTTTAAACTACAATTATCAAAAAACGAAATAAGTTGGACACTAAATATTTTGTTGCACATTCTAGAGTAAAATCTAAAGTTTAATAACAAGTTAATGCTTAATCCTAAATTAACAATTAATACTTAAAAAATACATCGATTAGATGACCTCCGTTTACTTCTATGCACCACTTGCAGTTAACTTTTGAGAATGCAGCTCCTCGAATAGGGGTGAACAGTACAGTGATCGGTCATTTTAGAAATCGAAAAATGAAAACAATAAATTGCATGCTTGTATAAAATGAATTTACGAATTATTATAGTGCTAGTAATTGTAAAAAACGTCACTTTTCTATTTAAATGATAATTCGAATCAAAAATTAAACATTTTATAGAAAATAAGAGGATAAATATTTGATTCATCAAAAAACTTAGTTATCGATCATAAAAATGTAGTGATTGTCTAGTGGATTTTCAGTAATTAATCAACGCTTTATAATAAATAAAAGCAATTAGAAAATATGAAAAACTATTATAAATAAAATATTTAATTATTGTTAAAAAAAAGATTCAAACATAATTGTATTATGAAGGTATTATTCATTATAAATTGAAAATTTAAATCACTAATCTTTTTCTCCAAAACTAACTCTAATTACAACGTCTTCTGTCACTTTTGGCACACTCAGCTGAAGATGCTTTAGTGTGAGCCGTTTCGCTGCGTCAAAGCAAGTGACTTGAAACAGTCAAGACCTAGATGTCAGGGGCTGAGGGCCAAAAGAAAAACACAGAAGATTGGATATTATTATGCCTCGGAGTAACCTGGGAGCTAAGATTCAATAGAAATCTGGACTAATGATTCGTCAATGCTTGAGGAGCATGATATGTTGATAGGGAAAGGAGACAATCCCAACAAATGATTAACATTATTAGAGTCCTCAATGAAAAATAAGCAATCCACGTAAACCAGAAAGTCATCTCTTAGACATTTTCAGGTGCAATATCTAAACAAAACAGTATCTAGAATTGGTGAAACCATCCTAAGTTATAGAAAATCATACAAACTTAAAACAAACGGAACACAGCCTGAATATATAAATATATTCAGCCTTTCCGGAGCTCTATAACAATTATTGGTTCTTTTAGGACTTCCAAAACAAATCTCACATGGAATTTGTAAGTTTTTTTATTGCTATAAATGGACTGGAAACTATAAAATAACTTACAAATTTCATGTGATATTTGTTTTGGTAGTTCTAAAAAGACTCAATAATTGTTATAGAGCTCCGGAAAGGCTGATTATATTTATATATTCAGGCTGTGTTCCGTTTGTTTTAAGTTTATTTTTTCTATGTAGGATGGTTTCACCAATTCTAGATACTGTTTTGTTTATTACAAGTGTTCTGAAGAGAACGAACACAACCGGCGATCTGGAGCCCTTTAAGTAAGTGTAGTGCGTCCGTGGAAGTGATTGCAAAACCGGCAAAAAAAGGTGCATTTTCTCTTGCACCAGGTGAACGGGACGGCGCAGGACGGCGAGTGAGGGCTCTAAAAACGTGGCGGGACGACAGTTAAAGCGTCCGGGAAGAATTTTAGAGATGCGACTTAAAATGCGCCTCGAAGGTAAAAAAATCGTGATTTTAGGTTTCGGTCTGATGTATCCGAACCTGGGGGAGTTGAGTCGCAAACATGGAACCAGCAAAGATCAGCTTCCTCCGGTGGCATAAAAAAGTCGATTGATATTTTCAAAAACCTACGTGGTGCGATCCCCCAGGTAAAATTCAGGAAACGCCACACGTCAGTCGTCTCGAAATTGATCGAAATTTGCGATTCCGTCGTGACCTAGCGATTCAGGCCGAACGTGCGGACGGACATTTGCAGTTAAAGCATCGAAGACGCGCGATTAAATCGGCGAAGATCTGCCGCGTCCGGTGACATAAAAAAAGTCGAATTTGAAATTTTGAAAAACCTACGTGAAGCGGTCCCCCAGGTGAAATTCGGGAAACGCCACACATCAGTGGTCTCAGAATTGATCGAAATTTGCGATTCCGTCGTGACTTAGCGATTCAGGCAGAACGTGCGGACGGACATTTGCAGTTAAAGCATCGAAGACGCGCGGTTAAACCAGCGAAGATCAGCCACCTCCCGTGGCATAAAAATGTCGAATTTGACATTTTCAAAAACCTACGTGGTGCGGTCCCCCAGGTGAAATTCGGGAAACGCCGCACGTCAGTCGTCTAAGAATTGATGGAAATTTGCGATTCCGTCGTGAATTATCCCTTCTGTTAAAAACCTATCAATTGAATTCTAAACGTAGTTTCGATCTATTGGAAGTTTTTAGGCAGTTGGCCATTTGTTAGGTCGAAAGAGTAAATCTTTCTTTGAAATTGTTCTTACCGACTCACGTGAAATTCCTAGTTGCTGTGGTCAACTGCGGAGATATTTCTAGTGTTTTAACTTTAAAAGAGTCAATGCACTTTTGTTTACTATCCCCTGTCTATCCCACTTCAAGTCTTGTCTCTCTTCTCTAGTTAGTTTTGATTGTTTAGTTTTCTCCGTCTCATTTTCAATGTCTAGTACCTAGTAATTTATTACCTAGCATTACTAGGTACGGAGTACTAGACATTCGTTACTCTAATTCTTCTAAACTTTTACATCGCTTTAATGCTGATTATCTTATTTGCTTGGCAGTTATGCCGCAAAGACTTGATGAGTAATATTAAACAGACAAAACTGCACAGACAGATTAGCCTATACTCGTTTTATATAATAAAGGGCCTTCCAATAAGAGGTTTCGTTTTGATAAAATGATGTGTAAAAAAACGAGTATTTTTAAGCGAAATCATCGGATTTTTATTTAATTGTAAAGAGGAGGGTATGCCATTAATAATGGAAAACAATATTAGCCAAATGGCCGCCACGGCTACGCTTGCAGGACCATATTCTTTTCATGAAATTTTCCATCACCAATTCGCACATTTGCGGCTGCAGGTCCTCGATAGCTTCACGAATTCCATCTTGAAGGTCTTGAATCGATTGTGGGGCATTGGCATAGACCTCATCTTTCATGTAGCCCCAAACAAAAAAAGTTTAGAGTTGTTAAATCACATGATCTCGGTGACCAATTGTGATCGTCGCTTTTAGGAATCACACGGTGAGGAAATTTTTTTCGCAAAAAGCAATGGTATCGTGACTTGTTTGGCACGTGCGCGTCTTGTTGAAAAGAAACGTCGTCCACATCACTATCTTCCAACTCCGGTCAAACTAAATCATTAATCATCGTTCGATAGAGCAATCCATTCACCATAACAGTTGCTCCAGCCTCTTTTTCGAAAAAGTAAGGTCCAATGACTCCGCCAGACCAAAAACCGCCCCAAACAGTCACACGTTGAGGATGGAGACATTAGGCTATACATCTCTGGAGGTCAACGCCGTTGACAGGACAGAGGATGTGTATCGTAATCGATAATTATCGACAAAACTCGTAATCCACGACTGGGAGCACTATATGGAAGTGCTAAAGATACATACAAGGGTGTTAAGTTCAAATCAAATCAAAATCAAATCAAAAATAATTTATTCCCCTTAAAAACAAAACAAAACAAAACAAAGTTACAATTGTTCGGGTTACGTCACATATGGTTTGGTATCTCATTTATATTGTAAAAAAATTTCCCTATCAAATATGTTCTTAATGCCTTTCTAAAAGTTTTCAGATTTTTTTCTTCTTTGAATTTCGTTGGAAGTTTGTTTTTTAAAATATATTTATACCACTAGTGTATGGCCCTTCACATATCACGAGCTTCTTCCTTGGCGGATAGATTAGGTGATTTCTTCTTGTGGCATAGTCATGCAGCATTTATGTTGTATAAGTTTGTGCCTTTTGCCCTTTAAATATGAGACACGCAATGTCAAGTATGTATAAATATGGTAGAGTAAGTATCCCCAATTCCTGAAAATAGGCTTTGCAGGAGGTAGTGACAGAGATCCCAGTTATGGCTCTTATTACTCGCTTTTGAGCTTTAAATAGCATCTCGACTTGAGGCGCTAAACCCCATACTATACTACCCCATACTATAGTCCATATGTGAGAGTGGCTTGCACCTCACTATAATTTATATTTAAAAGGATTGTTCTTGAAACCATATTTCTAATACTTCTTAAGAGGTATGCTTTGGAGTATAATTTCTTTATCTTTGCCTCGATAGTGGAATTCCATTTAAGGTATTCTTGTAGGTATATACCTAGAAATTTTACCTGTTTGGTTCTCTCTAACTCTACATTATTTATTTTCAAGATGGTACACTCACGTACTCGTCTATACGTTTGGAATACCATGTAATTGGTCTTCTCCGAGTTTAGAAATAAATTATTTCCCATAAATAATTTTTATAGCATTTCTAACAGGACATTTGCTTTAATCTCATTTTCCTTTGTTGTGTTTTCCGAAATTAAGAAGCTGCAATCATCAGCATGTAGAGTGGAATGACAGCAGTCGATATACTTAATTATGTCTGCGATGTATAGCGAAAATAATGTTGGTGACAGAATACTGCCTTGTGGTAGTTCTGTGTTGGTCCTCAGAGAGATTGTCCAATCCCTCTCTGGCTTACAATTTTAACAAATATTTTCCTGTTGGTTAAATATGTTTCTTACCATGCAGCAGTTCTACCCCTAATTCCATATGTTTCAATTTTATTGGGTAAGAGACGATGGTATTTTTGTCACTAATTCTGTTATTGCTGTTTGTGTTGACTTGTTTCTTCTGAATCCGTGTTGTTGTTTCGGAATTAGGTCATGTTTATCAATAAATGGTGTTAGTCGATTTAACATGCTCAATTCCAGTATTTTTGATAGTACTGACACTAGCGCAATAGGGCGGTAGTTTGCAACGTTTTTGCTATCTCCTTTTTTCATTTCTGGAATAAGCATCGCTACTTTCAGAACCTCTGGGAATTCTTTGTTGTTAAAAGAGTGGTTAACTAAATGCGTTATTGATTTGACCAGTTTCGTTATGGCCATCCTTATAATTTTACATGGAAGCCCATCTGGTCCAGACGTGGGCTTGTTTTTCAGTGCTAGAAGAATTTTAAACATTTCAGTCCCTGTGTAGTCCTCAAGGTACATCGATTGCATGTTTAACTTTATGTGGTCATTCATTATTGCCACAGGCGGAATATTTTTGGTAATTTGATGTGAGCTTCTTTCGAAATGTTTGTTAAATATTGTAGCTATAGATTTTGGGTCTTGAATGAGCCTTTGGTCGTTTTATTTTGTGTATATTGCGTTGGTTTCTTTGGTCGTCTTCTTATTTGTCACCTCCTTGATGATTGACCACAGTGTTTTTTGCTTATTTGAGGAGTGTTCAAGTCTTTTACTATAATATGTTTGTATCGCTTTGGAGATTAATTTAAAATGTGTTTTTCGATTTCTTGTGTATAAATCTTTTAGGCATGCATATTTCTTTTTTAGTTGTAGCAAGTCGTGCAGCTCTGTGCTTGATCTTCTGACCGCATTTGTTAAGCAGTCCTTTTCCTTTCTACGTTCTACCGCCCTTTTTAGAGGGAAGCTTGCGAAAAATTGATATTGGAGTGTTTTGATGAAGGCTTCCATCTTTTTATTACAGTTGTCTTCTTTATACATATCATCCCACTCTTCTTACATTAACGCTTTAGCAAATTTCTCCTTGTTTGCTCTTGAGAAAGTTCTTATCTTACGGTGTTCTAAACATTTTTTGGCTATTAGGTTATTTTTGCATATAGATATATATATATATATAGCGGTGGTCAGATAACGTTGTGTTATGTATTGTAGTTTTTGACTATTTGGATTTTGTAAAATTATTGTTTATTCGGGAATTAGATGTCGATGTCGATGTCAGTATTAAGTTGTCCTTGATCGTGAAGACTTGAGCTAGAATGTTTTCTAGCTGCACCATAAATCTTGTTAGGCATCCTGTAGGCGGTCTATAAATGTTTATTATATTTGTTATTTTGTTCATGTAGGACCATTTCAGGCCACACATTTCAATATGTTGTTCCATTGATTGTTCCTGTATCGGTAGTGCCATTATTTCGTTTGATCCTGTCCTCGTCCAGATTGCAACGTAATCCAGTTGTTGTTTTTCTGCTAAAATATGTTGTTAGTGTGTACTCGCGTATATATAATTCCGGGAGGTGTAGGGAGTTAGCCCAGGTTTCTGTGAGGCAGATAAAGTTAGGTCTTGTTTCTTTTGTGAGTTGTTCTAGCTGTGCAATTTTGATTGTATTTATCTAGTGAATATTGAGGTAAAATATAATATTTGAGTTGCCTTCTTTTTTGATTCTAGGGGTTTGATATTGGTGTTGGGGGGTTCCAGTCCCAGTGTCGGAAGTTAAACCTTTCATGGAGAATGCCCTCTGGCTATAAGGACCGCTCGTAGACCGTTTCCCTAAGTTCTAAATTCACCCCTACTTTAAAACTTTTGTTGTCCGATCTTTGATTTTTTTCCATAACCCGTTCTACTATAAATGTATCTCTGGGTTTTGATGTTTTTGATTGAAGGTAGTCTAGGGTAATATCTTCTGTCACGTGATCCTTCACTCTAGAGATATAGAGCCATATTTTTTTCGGCTCTATCTCTCTTCCTGCAAAGCCCATGGTTTTCTGTTCTTCCGATACTTTGCCCAATCCCAATGATTGGTATCTTTTGGTTACGTTCGAACATAAGTAGTCCGCATGATATTGAAGAAACCTCCACACTACTTCAGGAAGCTATAATAATTTCTTATCATGACAGCTGTCCTCAAGTGAAGCGAACCAGGAAACGAGGAGTTACCTGGTGGAGCAAGGAACTTGAACAGAAGAAAAACAAAAGAAAGCTCTAAAATAGAGCTAAAAGACAGGGATGTGGACCGAATATACGGCTACACTCACTGATTATAACAAATATGTACGGAGGGCTAAAAGGGAGTCCTGGAGGAAGATGTGTGAGAATGTCGAAAGTACATCCAGAGACTTCTGATAAAGAACCCGTTAAATCCGGTTGTTACTATCAGAAAACCAAACGGAAAACACTCAACCAATGGGAAGAAAACTATGAAAGTTTTACGTCAAGCTAACTTCCCAAGTTCCTATATAATCTACCCAACAATGGATAATCCTGACTGTCATGCCGTACGCTTTCAAATAAGAGGGACGAAGTGTGACTGGCAGGTGTCCAAGAGGGTTGTCAGACATATGAAAGAATTGAATGGGCCATGAATACCTTTGGCCCATACAAAGCAGCTGGCCCGGACGGTGTCTTCCCCGCCCTACTGTGGCAGGGGAGGGAAACGCTGGTGCCCATACTGATCAAGCTATACAGGGCAAGTCTGGCATCAGGCTATGTGCCAACTCCCTTGAGGCAAGTAAAAGTGGTATTTATACAAAAAGCCGGGCGTTTAGATTACACCCAGGCTAAAGCGTATAGACCAATAAGCCTAACCTCCTTTCTATTGAAAACGTTAGAAAAACTGGTTGAAGAGCATCTGCGAGAGACCTGCTTGCTAGACAGGCCCCTACACTCTAATCAGCATACCTATCAACCAGGAAAATCATGTGAATCTGCTCTACACCAATTAGTGGTTAGAATAGATAACACACTAGAAAACAAGGAATTGGTGCGTTCCTTGATATCGAAGGTGCGTTTGACAACACCTCCTTCGACAGTATAGCCAATGCAGCCCGCAGTCATGGTGCAGA
This sequence comes from Phosphuga atrata, assembly GCA_944588485.1. Taxonomy (NCBI): domain Eukaryota; kingdom Metazoa; phylum Arthropoda; class Insecta; order Coleoptera; family Silphidae; genus Phosphuga; species Phosphuga atrata. The sequence continues at coordinate 51,604,696 of OX155896.1, read as the reverse complement.
TAAAACATCAATAAGATGGATTAAGTCCATGCTACAGGGTAGAAATGTTGAGGCTACAGTAGCGGGTGACACAATGCGGGTAGCTGTCATCAAGGGATGTCCCCAGGGTGGGGTTCTATCTCCACTCCTTTGGGACATGGCTGTTGATAACTTGCTTGTGTCACTAAATAATAAAGGATTTTACACCCAAGGCTATGCGGATGATATAGTCATCCTCATCAGGGGTAAATTTCCTTCTATAATAGCAGCGCTTATGCAAGAAGCACTGAACGAGGTAGAGAGTTGGTGCAGGGGGGTCGACATTCAGGTCAATCCCCAAAAATCCACTCTAGTACCATTCACTAGAATGAGAAAAACGGATGGGCTGAAGCCCCCAATTTTCTATAACCAGCATCTAAAGGTGAGTAATGAAGTCAAGTATCTAGGTGTAATCCTGGATGCCAAACTGACTTGGAATCAACACCTAAAGAAAGCTACCAACACGTGTAAAATGGCACTGAGGATGACCAAAAGAACACTCGGAAAATCATGGGGACTGAAAACAAGCATGGTATACTGGCTATACACTATGGTAGACCCATTCTGACATATGGCTCCACAGTATGGTGGACGAAAGTAAAGCAAAAACAGGCCATGACAGAACTCTCCTATGTTCAAAGACTGGCCTGTTTAGCAATTACGGGAGCGATTAAAACCGCCCCAACTGCGGCTCTGGAGGTGATCCCAGGCCTTCGTCCCCTGGATATCTTTATCATGGCGAGGCAAGGATGGGAGCTTTCAGATGCATATGCAATGGCACATGGGAATTTCTGGCGAGGTCAGGTCACACCATGATAACGAATGTCATATCAGAATCGTACCTCAATTTAGAGGGGGATTCGATGCCCAAAAGGCTCGATGGTCATTCGATCTACCCTTCAAAACACATCTACGATGAACAGAAAGCAACCAAATAACCACTTGCAAAGGAAAACTGGATTGGTATACAGACGGTTCCAAGAAGGACAGTGGTACTGGCGCAGGAATCTATGGACTGTCCCTGGGGTGCAGCCTATCTGTACCCCTGGGGACACATGCCACAGTATTCCAAGTAGAAATACACGCTGTCATGGTCTGTGCCCGTGAAAATTTGACAATGGGCTACAAATGTAGAAACATCCGCATTTTCACGGACAGTCAGGCTGCGATTAATGCTCTAGCGTGTCACGAAATCAAATCTAAGACAGTTTGGGACTGTTTTCAGGACCTAAAAGCCCTGGCAAAGCACAACAAGGTCGCACTTGCTTGGGTGCCTAGCCACACGGGACTGGTGGGTAACGAAATGGCTGATAAGTTAGCAAAAGATGGAGCCTGTAAGGCAAACATCATTGCTGAAAGCGGACCCTACATTACCAAGACCACGACCCAAAATAAAATCTGTAAATGGGTAGCAACTAAGCACCGACTACAGTGGGTCAATTTGAATGGTGACACACAGCAAACGAATGTTAGCAAACCTATCGGAAACTCTAACTGCTGAAATCCTGCAACTGCCAAGGAAGTAGATCGAAATTGTGGTAGGCCTACTTACAGGACACTGCCCTCTACGAGATAATCATCTTTATGCAAGTTATGCTATGAGGAGGACGAAACCGCCGCCCATATAATCTTCCACTGTGAAGCAATTGCACGTAGGAGACACAAGCTTGATATTACAGCTGAGAGAGTCCCCGTGAATAACATAGCACATGGAATCCTGGACCTAATAGAGGGACTTTTGTATATAATAGAGGGAACAATGTGGGGAAATACAATAGGCCAATGGGCCGCAGTGTTTTAAGGGCTAACTCCCCTGGACCCACATTGGTTAGAGAAAAAAAAAATCTTGGGTTTTCCGAGCCTCAAATGCTACAATTCTGCTTTTTAACGTAGCCTCCGAGTTGAAAATGGGCCTCATCAATCAAGATGATTTTTCGATAAAATTCCGGATCAGTTTGATGCATTTCAAAGACCCAATCAGCAAAGACACGACGTTGTTGGTGGTCGGTAGGCGTGAGTTCTTGTGCTAACTGAACTTCAAAAGCCTTAAGTCTTTATGCCAAATACGGTGTAATGTCGTTTGTGGAATACCCAATTCTAAAGATCGACTAGATTTTCCTCTGGGCTACAGCAGCAATATTCTCAGTTGTTCTTGAACAACATGTACGAGTTCGGTTTTCTACATCACTAACTTGTCCCAACAGATCAAATTTTTCCACCAGTTTCACAATTGCTGGCCTAGAAGATGCTTCACGACCCAAAAATGCTTTAGTTTTACTAAAGAACTGTGACCGCGAAATTTTCACCATTTTTGTAGTGAATTTTAATCATTTCAGTGCGTTGCTGAAGCGTATATCGTTCTATTTTTATTAATGGCGTAGTTTAGTTTTTACTTGTCATCTGTCAAGTAGTTACAGGTTGAATAATGACAACTGTTAAAATGGCAAGCGATAGAAACTGAAACCTCTTATTGAAAGACCCTATACACGTAGGTTTATGAAACTTTTAAAAGAAATTAAAATAATTTATTAGTCTATTGTAATTGTCTTTGCGTTTTACGCAGTTAATGGTTTAACTAATTTACACAAATAGTATTTAGAGCGATTTATTAATGGCTTTTGTTCACCAATGTAAATAATACTTCCTATAAACTAATCAGGCTTATCAAGTGAACCGTAATATATAGTCCTTTGATGTCTTTCCCAGGAAATTATATGTTAGCTTGTGTATGTGCAGAGCACTTTTTGCTATGTAAAACAGACAAGGTTCAACTAATTAATTTTTTTACGGTTTTGTAAATAAAATTTCCTCGTTTTTCCTCATTTAATTATTCAATTTGAAAAAATATAGAATACATTTATATTATTTTACTCGTGTAGACTACGCTTGTGTAGACTACAGTCTAGAATACAGAAAAAAATACACAAATGCATTTCTGAATAAATATTTTGTTTAATAAATTAATAGTCAATTTTTAAGTAAAATCTCTTTACATTGAATTGAAAAAAGTAAATTTTGTTAGTAACATTAATTTATTACTCTAAATTTCACAAGTAAAGGAAATTAATAAAAGAGATTTTATAAATAGGATGGTTGCGACAGTTACTACGCGGTAATTCATACTTACATTGAATTGAAAAATTCATTATGTTTTTACCACACTTTTCTACACATATTACTACTTAAATGACAACATTTTGACCGTCAAACGTCGAAACTTATATAGATATGTGTAGAAATTTATATAACTGTGAATAACAAGTTGTATAACATTTTTACATAGTACAAGTGTGGTAAAAACATAGTGTAAAATCTCTTCTATTAATTTCCTTTATTTGTGAAATTTTGAGTAATAAATTAATATTACTAACAAAATTTACTTTGGTTTTTACTGTGGGTTTTAAGTTAATATTGGTTTTGTTTAAAATGTAAAATAGGATATGCATACTATGTTAATTTATATATATAAATGGTGTTGAGATGTTGAATAGCATACTATGTTTATTTATAAGTAAAAGTGGTGTTGAAAAGTTGAATAAACATAAAAATAAAAAAGCTTTTAAGGATATTTGGATATTCTCCAGGCGAAACGTTTCTTTGTAAAACTATACGACAAAATGTATAAGAGTAAAAACATACACGAAAAGAGAAACTAAAGAAAATGGTTTTAAAAAGGATCTAAATATTTAACTCCGAACAATTTAATAATGACTACTGTAATTCTGAATGGAATTATTAAAATTACGCTTCAATTCGAATTAAATCGCTGCTCATTAATTTCATTGTCGACTGCCAAACGATCAAAACCATTAAAATCACTTTTAAATCGAACATTTATTTAAAATTTAATTTCCAATCTACATTTTCATTCATCCACTTCAAACATATATTAAACATTTTCAAACCATATTAATAAAAGAAAGTAATGAATTATGTAATATAATTGATTAATCACGACTTTAGTCATGAGCCGGTTCGTTAAAACAATTATAATTAAAAGAAAAATACACTTTTTAGCTGAATTATAGTAATTTGTGGCTTATCTCTGAATTTGAAGTAATCTAAAACCAAAAAATAGCAGAGCTGAGCAAAATATCTTTCACTAAAAAGAATTATTTATCTTAAACAATTTAAAAGCGAGTGAATCAATAAGCCAGTGTTGTTGCATGTATCAAAGCTCAAACCGCTTAATCTACGAAACCTTCAAGGCGAAGTGTACACACTCGACCAGGTTAAATAAAATATTAAAATGGTTAGGTGGGCCGGATAAAATCAAGCTGAAAGGTGGATCTGGCCCGCGGGTTCGAGAAAATTGAGTTTCGAGTCTCTCAAAAATGTGGCGGAATTGGTTTTAGATTTTCTGAAAACTTAAAAAACCTTAAAAATTTTTGACAAATTTATCTGCTAAAGCAGTAACTTTGAAAACAACCACTCGACTGCATTCAACCTTATTAATATTTAAAGATTTTTAGTCTTCTTCTTCTTAGACTTTTGTATAAGCACGTGTGCCTGTTTCTTTAAGTTCCTCCTTAGTCTCTAATCTCCTGTGATATGGATGTCCAGGAGTCTGCCCATCTCTTTAGTGGCCATCCAGGTGGTCTTGAATTGTTGGGTTTTTGTGTCATGGCCCAGTTAACGATCCGTTGTGGGATCATGCGTTTCACATGGTCCCGCCAGTGCCTCCGATGGTCTCTTGTCCAGCGTACGACATCCTTTATTTGTAGATCCTCTCTGATTGTGGAGCTCCTGATTTGGTCTCTTAGCGTGACCCCCTTTATCGCTCGTAGGATGCGCATCTCTGTCGTTCTTAAGACTTGTTTGGTAACTACTGTGTCGTCTCTTGTTTCGGCTGCGTATGTGAGAATTGGTCTTATTGCGGTTTTGTATATTCGGATTTTACCTTCTTTAGATATATGCTTATTTCTCCACATTATATTGTTTATTGCACCGGATATTTTTCGGGTCTTGTTGGTGGCTGCTCGGGTTTCCATCTTAAGGTTTCTGTCGCTTGATATTTCTATGCCGAGGTATGTGAAGCTCATCACTTGTTCTATTACCTTACCGTCGAGTTCTAGTTTGCATCTTGTTGGATATCGTCTGGCTACCATGCACTTGGTTTTTTGGTGGGAAATGTCGAGGTTGTATTTCTTTTCTGTTTCCGAGAATGTCTTTAGTAATCGTTGCAGATCGTCTTCGTTGTCTGCCATTAGCGTTGCAACATCTGCATAGCATAGGATGTTGAAGGATTGGTTTCCCATTCTGTATCCCGCTTTAAGATTCTTTACTGTGGTTATTATGTTGTCCATTATGATTTTAAATAGGGTCGGGCTCATGCTGTCACCTCGTCTTACACCATCGCTTACGCGCACCCTCTCTGATGTCTTTCTCTGCCTATGAGGACACTGGGTGGATTGAGTAGCTCAGGTAAATCATAGCCGATCCCAAGCTCGGATAAAAGAGGAGGGTTTAGGGACAAGGCCAGCGACCTACCCCTTGTAAACAAAAAGAAATTGCTCACAGAAGGAACTCCAAGATTTTTAGTTTGTTTGAAAATTCCAAGACGAAAACACAGAGGTGTTAGTGATTCCGAAAAGGAACAAGTCAGATTAGAAATGTATCATCATCTTCCTAGCATTAATCCCGCTTTATTGCAGGGTCTGCTTTTATGCACTTTTTCTTCCATACTGATCGATCTTGAGCGTCCCTAGTTGTGATATTTACTAGTTCCAAGTCCTTTCGCATAGTATCCAGCCAGCATTTTCTCGGTCGCCCTCGTGGTCGTTGGCCTTCTGGACTGATGTTAAGTGCAGTTTTCGCGACTGAAGAGTGATTGCTACGCAGTACATGGCCATACCAACGTAAACGGCTCTTCCTCATTTTTTTTTCAGGGATTGGAGCCACACCAAATGTAGCTCGAACATTATCATTCCTGATGCGGTCCAGTCTAGTAAGTCCCTGTTTCCAGTAAATTATCTTCATCTCCATGACATATAGTTGTTATTCATGTCTCTTCGTTACAGGCCAGAATTCAGTACCATACAGTGCTACTGGTCGAACGATGGTTCTGTAAATTTTTGACTTCAGATATAGTGACATATTCCGGTCAAAAAGGACTCCACAGACTTGGCGCTATTTCAGCCTGTTTCGGGCATCTGGGAGTGTTTGACTATATGAACAGATTAGCGTACCCAAATATTTGAATACAGATGATTTTCGGAGTTCAGTGCTATCAATGTGAATAGATCCTTCCTTCACTTGGTACTCTACACTCCATATACTCTGTCTTCCCAATGTTAAGTCGTAGGCCATGGGTGTCTAGTGCAGTTTTCCAACATTTAGCACGTTGTTCCAATTCTTGGAGAGACTTGCAGGCTACAATGATATCGTTAGCATAGAGAAAGGTCCATGGATGTGGTTGCAGTAGTTCGTCTGCGATGGTGTCAAGACAGATGATGAACAGGAGCGGGGACAAAGCTGGCCCCTGATGATCACCAACTCTGATGGGAAAAGTTACTGAGTTTCTTTGATCACATCGGACTTATTTGGTGACATTCCGATAAATAAGCTGCACCCATTGAACATATGCTTCTGGTACCCCATGCTGTCGTAGTGCATACCATATTAGATCACGAGGTACCCTGTCGAAGGCCTTTTCAAGATCCAAGAAGGCTACATGGAGTGGTTTCCTCATTTCTAAGAGCCTTTTAATCAAAAGACGAGTGGGGTAAATAGCATCGATTCTCCCTGTAAATTTCATAAAACCACACTAGTTTGAGGCAATCTTGATTATGTTACGAATATCTTCATAGTGTGGCAAAGCAGGCGAATTGGTAGATAATTTGAGCAGTTGTGCACATCTCCTTTACCTTCGCAAATTGCTATTGTTACACTTCTGAGCCAAGTAAGAGAGCCGAGTTTCGTTTGCATTGATGATCTTGTTGAAGATATCTGCTAGAAACTGAGCCTCTAGTGACCCATGTATCTTCCACACCTCCGATGAAAGGTCATCGGGTCCAGTTGCTTTCCATTTTTTTCATAACGGTTTCAACTTCGGCAACCGTTATGGCTGGTACTGGACCAAGTATAGAATCCGCAGCTGGTAGTGGCGGATGCGCAAATTCTTCGTTGCTAATAGTTTAGAAGTGCTGAGTCCATCGGTTAAAGATCTCATTAATTGTTGATTTTCATTCTTAATGATCATAACATGTCCAACATATTGAGTGGAACGGTGGCGATTCTTCGTTAGTCTGTAGATATTGTTTGCTCCTTCTGCCGTGTTGAGCTCTTCGTACATGTTCTTGTAATGGTCTGCTTTTGCTTTTGAGATTTCCTGCTTTGACACCGACTTCAATCTTTTATATTGCGGACGATCAAGATCTAGTCCCGATTGGAGCCACGTCTTATACGCTAACTTCTTCATCCTGATAGCATCTTGGACATCAGAATTCCACCACCATTTCTCTTTATTGATAAAACTGCGTCCCGGTTTTGATTTACCCATGATGCAAGTAGCACAACTCTTAATATGTGTGGAGGTCTTTGTCCAGATTTCATCAACGTGTTGATTTTGTTCTGGCATAGCTAGAGAACCTATAGTTCGAGTTATAGTAAAGAACCTATAGCAGTTATGTTTTCAGCTGGATGTGATGTTGTTTTAATTTCCACCATTTAATTCTTTCCGATGTAGATTAAAGACTTTTCTTGCAGAGATCAAGGCGAATCCTAAATTTGAGGAGAAGCAGATAATGTTGGGGTACAATGTTGTGTGATGGTATGACTTTTACATTAGTGACAAACTTCAGATCACTCCTTCGTACCACCCAATAATCAATCTGCGTATTTATTCCACCTGTACTGAAGGTAATGAGGTGCGCTGGCAGCTTTTTGTAAAAGGTGTTAGTCACAGCAAAGTCTAAGGCCTCAGCAAATTCCAGGATTCTGTTTATATCCTCATTTTGCTCTCCAAAGCCTTGTCCACCATGTACTCTGTCGAAACCAGAGAGATAAGATTATACAAGTATCTAACGCAAAATTTAAATAAATGTTCTGTTGTTAGTTTTATCAGAAAGATAAATTCAATAACTTATCTTTATAACATGAACCACATAGCTCTAATATTCGCGATTTAGGTAATATTATACATACTAAACTACTTTTAACCGGCCATATAGATAGTATAACTAGAAAAGCGTGTAAATTAATAGATATTGTGATGAGATATATTAAATCTTTCCTCTACACCTCTATCGTTCGATTACAACTAGTATACGCTACAAATATATGAAATCGACAATATTCCAAACATAAAACTGGCATTGAATTTATTCAGAAAAAAAATTGTCACAATACTCTTGCGCTTTCAATTTAGTATACCATACACTAGCTATGCAGATATTCTACGCAATATCAGTTTGTTAACGCTTGAACAGAGATCAAATGCAGGAATGATTTTTCTTCACCAAATACATAATCGTATTAATACTGAACTATTTATTGCAAACCTAGAATTTTTTATCCCAAGAAGAACTACCAGATATAATAATTTGTTTTACATTCCTCCTTTTAAGTATAAGTCATATGTCCGTTAATAAGATCAAAGACAACGGACAATAATGTTATTAAGCATTTCGGCTTCTTTAGTTTAATTCAGCTTAAAAGACAGCTCAGACTTACTAGAGTATTAATATTCTGAACTAAGTTTTTTCTACATTTTATAATCTATTGCTGATACGTAAAAGCTTATCATTAAGCAACCGTTAGCGTCTCCTGAAATGTAGGTAAATAAAATAAAACAATAAAATTTGTAGAAATGTATGTAGAAATGAAACGAAATATTTAAATACGCCGTGAGCTAAGTTGTTATCGTTTGTGCGCGAATAAAAACACCGATCAAAACATTGAAAAAAAAACTTGATAAAAAAGAGACACAATGGGATTCCGATGTCAATACCGCTGTAGTATATTTTAGACGTTTAATAGGAGCGGTTGTGTTGACGTTGATCTGAATAAAATTATTTTTTAATGTTGTTTTAAAGTGATTTCTGTGAAAGTGGCTAAAACTGATTTGATATTTGTGAGTGTTATTACATTTGAAAACTACAGGGAAATTTAAAACTTCGTAACTTCCAGTGAATTATAAATGAATCAATCATTGTGCATATTGTGCATCAACAACACGTTGGGTAAGTTTACAACTAAATAATTTTTATGCTCTATGTAATATTATAGTATATTTTAAAACCTAAATATATAATTCTGAAATATAAAATCAATATGATTGTCGAAAAAATTTAGAAACTCCATTTATATTGCCAAAAATTAATTATTTAGGATTACGTAACTGTGAAACTTGAAAAGATTCAAAATTAGTTATATTTTTTAAACATCCATCATTTTTCCTTAATTGCCTTAATATAAATTAACCTAAAAATAATTTATTAATATGATAAACATTAAATATACAATTTTAAATAATTGATTGATTGTGGAATTACTTTTTGAAACTTCATTTCAATATTAAGGACAAAAACATAAATTATTTTTAAGTTTCAAATTTATTGCATAAATGCAACATATGTTTCACCATCACAGTGCCTTCTCGGATGACTGATAATCTTTTAACATTTTTGTTTTTTACAAGTTAAATTTGTATATCATTGCCGGAAGAAGCCACAGTGTTGGTGAAACATAAGTTGTATTGGAACCTACGTATTAACGCTATTACCGCTACATTTTTAAATGCCGCCAATCTACACCTAAACATTTTATTTTAATTTATTTAATTATTTAAAATGAAAACATTTTTAAAACTCAAAATACTATATTTTTTAACCACGGTTAGATTAGGTTGCCCACCGCAAAGCGGACAGACAAATCAAGACAACATACTCGAGGCAGCCCGAACTTTTGATCCAATATATATTGCGGTGGTGGCGTTAATACGTAAATATCTTTGTATTTATACAATAAATTTTAAACTTAAAAACAATTTATATTTTAATATTTATTAAACACAGAATTACCTAAAACCAGATTAGTAAACCTGTGCTGAAAATCAGCACACCAATGTTTGTTAATAATTAAACAAAATATGCTCACATTAACCCATTAACTCCCAATGTATTTATTGCATGAATTTTTATTAAAAAATCTTCAATGTAGCTTATAGCACTTTCGAATTAATTAAAATGCATTTATGTTATTTTTTTCTCTGGGTAGTTAGGCTGTCCTCATTTGAGGACACTGGGCGATGATATCTACAAAACCACTGAATAATAGTTTTGGTTTTACTTTACAAAAACAAATATTTTTTTGTGTAAGCAATTTATTTAAACTATTTATTTTAAATACTTATTATAATATTTAGAAAAGCATGATATACATAGCACTTTCTACAATAAGTTTGCGGTTTTCCTTTGCAGCTAATTGCTGATATCTCCGTTGGTTTTTACGCTTCTCCAAAATATAACATTTATGTATCAAATCATATAACATCAACAATACTGGCTTTGGATGTGTACTTTTTCAATAAACAATAATGTCAATATTTATATATCGCAAATCTAAATCAAAGATGTCAAAAAGTACACAAGCTTAGAAACTCAGAACTTGAACACTATAAAGTATAATAACAAAGTTAGTGTACCACATGTAAAAACAATTTCCTGTCGTTCGGTGTCTAAAATTAGAAACATGTAAGGCATCAGCTGGTTTCAAAGCAAAAAAAAATTTACAAGGTGTCCTCAAAAGAAGACGCTGGGCGATAATGTGTTCATTAAAATTGGTCAAGGGTTTAAAAATTTATTATATCACCAACAACAAGAATAATAGATTTAGTACATAAAGTTCATAAACCAAATATCAATGTTATTTTTGGAACGAAGCTCCTTCGTGCGGTTTGCGATGATATACCCTGTATATACACCTTTCTCTCTATGTCTCTTTCTATGAGCAGGCGTAGGGCTTGCTCTCTCTTTCGTTCTATTTCTAGTGTGTATGTGTGTGTGTGTGCGTGCGAGTATTGAGGATCAAGCAGAATAGCAGACAAGCAGACTAATGCGTGGCCGGTTGTATAAGCTTTATACATAGCACAGAATTTTTTTGCCTTTGTTTTGAATCATACGAAATTTATATTGTCTCATTATTTTAATTAGATTTTAATTAGATTTTAATAATAATAATATACTTTATTAGCAAAAGCTATACGTATACAGGATTTTCTAAATAAACAGTTTTATTGTAATAACGTCTTAATAACTAAGATGACGCCTTAGTAAGCATATATTGTATTGAATCAATCCCCTGCTAAGTAGAGTATTGAATCTCATAAGTGTAGAAGACTTTGAAACAGCGAAATCCTTTACATTCCTAAAGTTGTAGTTAGTTTTATGTTTGACCAGTGATACCTTGTCATTTAGATACTTTGGTATAAATTTTTTTTTAATTTTGTATAAATATATCATAGTATTATATTCTATTCTGACTGTAATAGGCATAAGTCCCAGGCACTGTAACATAGACCTTACAGGTGTGTATATGTTGCATTTGTTATATTACGCATATATCTGTTTTGTATAATCTCCAGCCTTTTTATCAAATATACCGGAAGCTTATACAAGACAGACGCACAAAAATTAGCATGTGGTAGTATCAATGATTTATATAACAATAATTTAGTTTGTAAGCTGAGTCTTTTGCCAATCCTACTTAATAAATATGATTTCTTTGACATTTTATTCATACCAAAAGCTGTATTTCGAATGAAGTTGAGTCTATTATCAATAATGACACTTGTCACTTGTCACAGATACTTGTACTCTGATACGTCTTCGAGGGGAACATTTCAAAGAAGTACTTTCGAAACATTAGCAACTGCAGGCAAACTGAGCTTATTGTCATATATCATATATCATATATTTAGATTTATGTACATTTACACTAAGACTGTTACTCGATAAGTAGTCAATTATATTTACAAGATCAAAATTGACTTTCTCAGACAGTTCTTTTGAGTAATGGAAACTCAAGATAGTATGCCAAATACAGATTTAGAAACGTAAGTCAATAAAATTGTGTAATTTGAAGAAATTGCTTACTGTTTACATACGCTTATCGTACATGTGATTCTAGTGTTTGCTATTTACTATATGTATATATGTTACGGTAAAAGTACAAAATCGGTAAATGTAAACATTTACCGGTATATGTACACATATACCAATTTAATAGGTAAATATGAGTTTAAATTCGAGCTTCATAAACGTACTTTTACCGGTAAAAGTACACATTTTCCAACGTATATAGGTAAAAGTTAAAAATAATAAACATAAATAAAATATACTTGTATATTAATGTTAAAATGTCTTTGAAATAATTTATATTATTTTATTATATATAAAAACAATTAATATATTTTGAACATAATTTATTTTAAAAAATATTATAATACGTTCGTTATACCTTATCCGTTATACCTATTCCTTATAATTTTATCCGCTTGTATAATGAATTTAATTTTTCATTGTAATTCAAAATTCATTATTTATGAGACCTAATCACACCCAAAAAAGTAAATATAAGGGTTTTTAAAAACTTTGATACATTTGCCGGCATCATTAGGTATATATACACATTTGCCGGAAATAGTTGGTAAATATAAGTTGAACTTGCATTTACCAACCAAGAAGGTATATGTGTATATATGCCAGTAAATGTGCACATTTTCCGAACTACGTACTTTTACCGTAACATATACATTATAAAGAGACAATACTGTAATCGCAAGCTCGGCGTCATAAAGAGTATCGATAGAGGAAAAAATACATGGATTTTATTTCGAATTACATTCGGATTTGAAAAATCAGGGGAACTCCCCTGGCCGCCTACGTTTTTAATTAGATTCAATTATAATAACATTAAATATCTAGCGCATTTAATCTTTTTTTTTAATGTGAATGTGTTATTAGTCAACCATCGTTTTTTAGATAATCTAGTCACAAGTTCTCTGAATTTAGATTGGTCTTCGATCTTGTCTGTTCTTAATATACCTATTATCCAATCACCTTTGTCTTTTATTCTCTTTAATATGAATGTTATTATTATTTATGGTTCCAATTTGTTTCTAATTCTCTCTTCTTCTTTAATTATTCTTTCTTTAATCATTGGTTAATCTTCTACTGTCTAGAAATTTTCCGCCTCTAGTACTTTGAATTTAGATTGGTTTTAGAATTTGTCTCATCTGCTTTATATATTTATTTTTATTATCGTTATTTTTATCGTCTTATTATTATTATTATCGTCCATTTATCTTTGTCTTTTATTCACATTTAGATTATTCTGACTAGTCTTGTTTATCTAGCTTGGACTTATTAGTTTTGACCTATTATTATTGACATCAAAAGTACCACTTGTCTGATAATCGTAGTTTCTTCTTGTCATTTTTTTTCAGCTGTTTTCTACCCTTTGGGAATAACCCTCCCTCTTATTTTGTTTTGCCAGTTGTCACGATTTTGTGCAACCTGGTACCAGTTCAGTCCTGCCGCTCATTTCAAATCGTCGCTCCATCTCATTTACGGTCTTCCCATGCTCCGTCTGTTGCCCCATGGTCTCCATCGAATTAGTTTACCACTCCACTTATCCTGGTCTCTTGCGACGTGTCACGCCCAGTCCCATTTTTGAACGGCGGCGCGTCACACGACATCATGTACCTTTGTTCTTCTGATCCTGATTTATTCATTTGTTTTCCTATCACTTAATGATATTCCAAGTATTCTCCTCTCAATAGCTCTCTGGTTTACTTCAAGTTTGTCAAGTATAGCTTTCGTGAAGGTCCAAGTTTGTGACCCGTAAATAGATACTGGTAGGATACACTGGTTGTATAATTCGGTTTTGAGGTTTAGGGGTATGTCCATATTGAAGAAGTCTTTTATTTTGGCATATGCCGCCCAGGTTGGCCGTATTCTCTCATTTATTGCTAGTTCTTGATTAGCCTTGCCTATAGTTAGTGTTCGTCCTAGGTATTTGTATGCAGTTACTTACTCGATTCTGTTGTCCCCTAGGATAATTTCTCATGTCATGTCATGTACTTTGTTTTGTCCAAGTTGATTTCTAGGCCTATGCGCTTCGTGACCCTGTAGATGTCATCGATAAGTGTGGCCACTTCTTCTCTGCTTTCGGCTATCACTACTATGCCGTCGGCAAACATTAAGTGGTTGAGTTTCTCCCCGTTGATATTAATGCCTCTGTTTTGGAGGTCGATTGTTTTTAGTGCGTCCTCCAGAACTAGTGTGAAGAGCTTGGGTAACATAGGGTCTCCTTGGCGCACTCCTCTGTTAATTGCCATGGATGCCGTGGATTTTTCGTGTATCTGGATTTGTAGAGTTGCGTTTCTTTAAATGTTGTTAATTAGGTTTGCGTATCTGTGGTCTATTCTGGCCTTTTTCAGGGTTTGCTGTAGTGCCCATATTTCCACCGTATCGAAAGCCTTTCTAAAATCAATTATTGCTAGCCATAAAGGTATATTGTATTCCACAACCTTCTCGATTAGTGTTTGTAGTGTAGGTAGTACTGTAGACCTTCCTAAATCCAGCCTGCTCTTTTGGCTGGTAATAGTCTAACTTTGATGTGAGACGGTTGGTTGATATTTTCGCCAATAATTTGTATATTTGGGGCAGCAGGCTGATCGATCTGTAATTTTCTAGGTTCTCGGTATCTTTTTTTTTGAATGATTAGTCACGAGGGCGTTTGTCCAGTCCTGCGGTATGTCCTCCTTTTCCAGTCATTTGTTGAATAATATTTCTAGTTGGTCTTGTAGTATATCGCCGCCTTGTTTTAACATCTCTGTCAGTATGCCGTCTTCGCCCGCTGCTTTCCCATTATTCGTATGATTTAATGCTGATCTGATTTTCTCTTTTGTAATCTCAAGTATGTCTTAAGAGTTGACGTTCATCACTTTCACTTCCTGGTCTTATTCGGATATGTCGCTCGTTACTTTCGTCTCGTATAGGTCTGCGTAGAATTCTTGCACCGTTCTTATAATTTCGTATCTTCCTTCGATTCATTGTCCTGTTTTGTCTTTGATTCTGATGATTTCTTTCTTTGTGTTTGTCGCTAGTCTTCTGAACACTTTCGTCCATTTGTGTTGTTCCAGTACTTTCTGTGCGATTTGCACATTGTGTTTTCTGATGTCCTCCTTTGCCATCTTTCTGTCGATTTTATTTGTTTCGGCGTATTCTTCTGATGACCTTTTGTTATTTGCTATAAGTCGTCGTCTTTTATCTAGCATGTTTAGTTTCTCTTAAACTCTTGTCATTTAATCTTGACGATTTGAATTACTTTCTCTTTCTATTCCTGACTTATTACCTATTTTCTTATTATCCTGTCTATTCTCTTATATATGTCTCCCCCATTCTTATTCTTAGTTAATTATTTGTATGGTTTTATTTGATATTAACTAGTTTTCCGTTTTCCGTTTGCCTAGCCTGTCTAGTCTAATTCATTTATGTCTAGTTTAGTATTCTCGGTCATGAATTGTCTATCTGTGTTGTTCAGAAGATTTTGTGGCTTGTCGCATTTTACTTTTGACTTTCAATTTTTTTATCTATACCTACTACTTAATATGAGACATTTAAACTTTTTTCCTGCGTTTACGCCCTATAGCAGCTGTGGCGAACCTACGGCACGCGTGTCACAGTTAACACGTAAAAAAAAATTGTGACATGTGAGAGAAATACTTTTCTCAAAAATGTTTAAATTATTGTTTTTTTTATAATAATGAATTAATAATATCGCAGATTAAAACCAGACTAGACTGATGACATTCAGCTGACAAGACAAGAGTAGACGAAACTACATAATTCCAGATATTTCAGATAAAACCAGATATTTCATATAGAACCAGAGCGTAGATTAATTGAGACTAGAAGTGACCAGACGAGACCAGACAAAAGTATTTTCTGTCTATGTTTTGTGCCTAGACTTGGCTGTCTACTGTTATAACTCAAATCGTATCGATTTGGATACATAGTCCATCGGTGGTGAAACTATGGCACGCGTGTCACAGCTGACACGTAGAAAGTTTTTAGTAGGACTCAGGAGAAATGCTTTTATAAAAAATATTTATCTAGTCTGTCGGTCTAGTGTTTTGTGCCTAGACTTGGCTGTCTACTTTTATAAATCAAATCGTATCGATTTGGATACATAGTCCATCGGTGGTGAAACTATGGCACGCGTGTCACAGCTGACACGTAGAAAGTTTTTAGTAGGACTCGGAAGAAATGCTTTTATACAAATGTTTAAATTAAGGATTAAAAAGAAGAAACTAGACGAAACTAGACAAAAGTATTTTCTATCAATTGCATGCAAGCATATATAACTGTTAATTGTTTATCTCGTCTGTCTGTCTCGTGTTTTTTACCTAGACTTGTCTGCAAATATCTATCAAATCGTAGCGAATTAGCTATATAGTATAGTCTAACGTGGACCAACCTATGGCACGCCTGTCACAGCTCACATGTAGAAAAAATTTAGTGGCACGCGAGGGAAATAGTTTTCTAAAAAATGTTTAAAGTATTATATTTTTTATAATAATGAATTAATAATTTTCAAGTTGCCCAACTCAATCTTGTCCATCTAGATGAAATGTAAAATATGAGACATATTCACAGTAATTTTCAATTTGGCACGTCAAAATTTCAAAATGTGGAAATTTAAAAAAAAATGGCACGCGGACGTAGAAAAGTTTGCCACCCCTGCTCTATAGTGTTAGGCTTAATATTTTAGTATATCTATCCAGATTATTTATTCGCCGTTTCATCGATTTAATCCCTTGACGTCCCTGAACGTAAATAATATTGCAGAAATAGAATGAATCTCATGGTTTTATTAATTTGTTGGTAAATATAAACTATATAACCAAAATAAAACAACTACAAGGTTTAATACCTTTTTTTTAATAATAATATAAAATTTACTACAAGGGATCTTTTGCTCCAAGATAAATTTTGTAGATAGTCATGTCCAGTCATATCCGATATCCAATCTCTAATCCAATTTTTGTTCCAAAATTTTGTCCCTTTTGCACAATCTTGTCCAGTCTTGTTGAATCTAGTTAATCATTCCATTTGACCCGAAATTTCTAGTCCTGCCCAGTCTATTATCGTCTTGCCTAATATTGTAAATCATATATTATCGGTCTCTTCTGATTTTGCCTGGTCTTGCCTTTTCAAGTCTAATCTAGTGTCTGATCTATTCTGGTCCAGTGTTGTCTTGTCATGTTGTATCCTGCCTTTTCTGATATTGTCTGCTATTATTTACAACAACCATTTGTTTCTTGGTATATATAACATACACGAAACTAATACCAGTTACATTTTGAATAGGAGTACATTTTTAATTAAATCCAAGGTTTGCATATTTTGGTGGGACGTATGTGTACCACTCGGGGCGAAAGGGTTAAACTAGACTGTTATTATTTATTGTTATGTGTTGTACTAGACTTTTTCTATAAGGATTATATGATTTTGAAATTAAATAAAACAAAGAAGTTCAAATTATCTACAATTCATTTTTATTTTGAAACTATAATATTATAGTTGCATATTATGATTCATAAAATGATTCGTTTACAAGAGCGAATTTGAATCAGTTATTAAACCAGTTTTCTATAAAATCTTCAAATTGTTGGAGGCCAATTAAGTTTTGTATGTCTCGAATTTATCGAATCATCAAATATTTATTGGAATAAATCCATAGTGACATTAGCAGTATGATACGCATACGGCGGCCCCGTCTTGTTGGAACCACATGTCATCCAAATCAATCTCATCCAATTTTAGCCGCAAAATTCTGTCAAAATCGATTGATATCGTTCATCACTCACTGTAACTGCCTTCCCTGTCTCATTTATAAAAAATATGTTCCAATATTACCACCACACGAAAACTAACTACATCATACTGACTTTCTGCGTATATAAAGGCTTCTCTTCAATCTCGATCTGTGTCGATTATTTTGGAACATTAATTAATATTGCTTATTGTTACAGCAATTTAATCAAGAATTAGTCTCATCCGAAACAATGTTCGTATCAATTTCTATTTAGTTTAGAACTCAAGCAATAAACACGTGACGGCTATTATTGTCTAGTGCAGCAGTTTCGTACATCTGGCACGCGTGCCACATCTGACACTTTATGACATTATTACAAATTTATTGGCACGCACAAAATGTCGTATATTATTATTATTATTTTTTTTCATTTTTTCTTCTAGACAGATATGTTGGTTACAGTACTTGGGTTAACGCATTCTTAGAAATGCGTAAATGCAAGTCCTTAAGGAGGTTCGACCGAATCCCATGTTAAATATTTTTTTCAAGTTTAAGGTTTGAAACTTTAAACCATTTATAAATGAAGATCAATACTTTATTTATGTCCTCTCAAACCCGAAAAAAAAAATTCCAAAATTATGTTTTTTCTAATCTTTTACATATGTTCATATTGCCGACAAGCTTCCGTCGCGTCTTTATTTATTTTTTTCGATATTAGTTTCCGAACTTTAAGGAATACAAAACTGTATACAATAAACTTAGATAATATTAAAACACGATAACATTAAAGCAATGTGATGTTCCCGATGTAATTATTCAAATAATTAAAGTTAATTTTTTTAAAATCTTGTTTATCGTCAGTAATTCACATGACAGATGGTTTGGCAACGTCGCGATTACAGCTGATTGTGAGAGAAAAGAACTTTTGAACGTCTGTGAAACTATTTGATAGAATACACTCCAGCTTTTTACATAGATTATCTATAATTTTTTGCCTTTTGGTAGTTCGAGGTTTTCGGCCAACATCTTGGGCTAATACAATTATGATCCCTTTACAACCAGTCGACTCATAACACTGATGTTGCCAGATCTTTTTATGTCACATTATAAGTCAAAAATAACGAAGTCATTTAATAACTTTATTTTATTAAATAAATAATAATTACCAATTTTAAATTTTGTTATGTTATTATAAATAAAAATGATGAATTTTAACAACTATTAGGATAATTGAATATAT
This sequence comes from Phosphuga atrata, assembly GCA_944588485.1. Taxonomy (NCBI): domain Eukaryota; kingdom Metazoa; phylum Arthropoda; class Insecta; order Coleoptera; family Silphidae; genus Phosphuga; species Phosphuga atrata. Next base: position 51,585,612 of record OX155896.1, on the reverse strand, counting down.
AGAAAAATTCAAGCACTATTTTGACTCATTAGTTACGCTCGAACCTCCTTAAGCTTCGATCGCTCTATGTTATAATTTAGTCAAGTTGCGAGTAATAAGCCACAGTTCAGTAGCTTAACTTGTCAAGAAAACAAGACTTAAAAAACATCAAGAATTTTAGTCAAATAGTTTAGTAAGTTGGTGAATTGTGATGTATTACTCGCCACTCGACTGAAATACTAACCTAGCTAGCATAGTGCGATCGAGGCTTTATATCAAGTTGTAGTTGTTTAAATGCACAATTCTTGAAAACGACATAAAATTGATATATTTACATTTTCAATAACATAAGGTCTTACAGCAATATTACTGGCTTCACTTCTTAAATTTCGATATCTTATTAGGTTTATTATCAGTAGTAATTCCCCTAGGACATTGATAATAGACGAGATAATTTTATGACAATCGAAAGCTCGTTCCTTGGTAACAGCCCGAAGCTGAAGGCTGAGGGCTGTTACCAAGCAACGAGCTTAAGAAATTTGTCATAAATTTATGATGCATTTGTCAACGTCCGAGGGATATTCGGCGGAAATTTTTTGGACAATACCGACACAACGAAACATTTATTTATTTATTAAAAGTACAGTTAGTGAAAGTACAATTATTATAATTTAACTTTACATTAGATTCGTTGCTGTTCTATACTATAGAAGATCTATTACCACACCTAATATTTATGATCTTGTTGTGGTGTTCTTGATCGAGATTTAAGTATGGTTTTATAGAATTTTGATTGCTATGATCAGTAATTTTCAGCAATTGTTGTTCTTCTACACTACTATTTGCCAATTCGCTAACATAGTTGATCTACTCGAATGATCTGTTATCTTTTTGCCCTTTACATTCAAGGCTTACATTCAAATTTCAATAACTTCAGCAGCAGATTTAGTCCATCCATTTATTGTATTTCTTCCAACAGGTACCTTATCGTGCCATTTATCAGTTTTATTTTTCCAGTGTCGATTTGATTTTAAGAATAGTCGTGGTGAGGTAATATTGTCGCGTCGTTTTGATATCAGTTTATGAAAAAGACGTACAGAGCAGCTTTGTCTTTTACTATTGGAAACCAACCATTTACTACTTATACAGCTTTTAGAACCACTTTGGCACGTTTTACTGAACACCGGATTGTTTTCAATGCGATTCTACGGCAGCAATATGGTAAAATTTAGGCATAAGACCTTCAGGGGTATTTTCATTCCATAGCAATATTATTTTGTTAACTTCAGACATATGTAACGAAACTGAACTGGACTTACGTTTACATAGATCTGCTTGTAGTTTTTTCCTGATTACATCACGGGCATCTCGGGCTGGATTAAATACTACATTGTTAAATGGGTCAATCATAATATTATATTCATTATAGTACTTTTCTTGCAAAAGTTTGCACAAAACGTTCCACATTGTTTTCACCGTTGCTTCTTTAAATTCGGCCCTGTCTTTCTTTCGACGCCAATTCTTGTAAGCTCTATGTTCATTTAATTCATATTCTCGTTTGAAACAAAATTCCATAAATATTCCCCAAATATATTTGTGACTGTAAGTTGTATTTCTGGGTTTTTTTTGATTAGCGCATTTATACTTTGAACATTCGCATTGCCAAAACGTGACATTTTGAAATTTATTTCGAATGAGGTTGTCAAACTCAATCGTGTTGCCATAGTGATTTATAATTGCACTGAATGCAATTATCAGTGTAATGTAGACGTGATTGGGTGTAATTGTTTCATAGGACACAAAATGACAAAATTTTAATGGTTGTTAGAACTGTCAAAAAAATTTCGAGAAGATTGAATTAACGAGTTTCGTAATAAACGATTCAATATTACAGTCAGTTGATTATGTGGACCATAATTATAATAAAATTTGTATTCACAAAAGAATCATTATTTTTGTAACTTACAAAATTACCAAACGGTCTATAATCGTGTATTTGGCTTAGTGCATCTTAGTGAAGTTATTCTAAAAACAAATGACTCTTAGCTTAACAACTTAAATATGAAGAGGATGGTTGCGACCGTTACTACGTGGTAATCCATACTTACTCTGAATTGAAAAAGTAACTTACTGATTTTTCCACTAATTAATATGGTTTTTACCACTAATTTTGTTAAAAACTTGTGAACTCATATAAATCTAAACACTTAACACGACTCGCGTTTCGACTGTTGAAGGTCATTTTGAAGTGACCTTGGGCCAAGACACTTGAAAATGACGTTGGTCAGTCGAGACTCAAGTCTTGTTAGGTGCTTAGACTTAAATATAATTGATAAATTGAAATCATTCCAATTGGATAATCCGTTATAAATGAAATATGATTCCCGATTTTGTGAAATAGAAATGGAGATGAACATTTAACAAATATTCCGCAAAACATTTCCGAATAATTTCCCATTTCAAATTGAATGAAAAAATATCCCTTAACTTATTTATTTAATCGTTAAATATTCTCAGACGAATATTTACTTGTTAATTCGTAATCCATAATACGTTTCGTTTAAAACATCAGCGATTTTGAATGTAAATCCGAACGTCAGAAGTGAGCGAAGGCGAGAGCTTCCTCGCAAAAGTAGCTCCATTTTTTAAAATAAAATGGAAAGGGATTAAATCTGCTCGTCAATGACAAAGAACGTCGCAGCGTTCTTAGCTCAGTTCACTTTGTTTCATTTGCGTCCAACTCGCCCCGACTGTATGTAATCCTCTAGACAAGTTCTTCTTTAATAGGAGAAGTTGAATTAAGCGCAAAGATTGTATTGATTCGCTTAACAAAACTTTCGGAGCGCAGCGCCCGGAAAAATATATATCGTACGTTCTTTTTTGAATTGAGGTCGACATTTTTCATTGGGGCTTAGGTAGAATAGATGATTTTTTTTAGACGGCTCCCGTCCTCAAAGTGGAATGAAAAATGCGTAGAGGGAATTAAAGTATCTGATGGAATAAATATTTAAATAGCAAAGTAAACATATCTCATATAATATTGAATGTATTATATGAATCCTTTTACCTCTTCGATTTTATAAAATCTATATATCTAAGTATATATATATATATATATATATATATATATATATATATATATATATATATATATATATATATATATATCCTAATCCTAATGTGTCTGACTAACTGACTGACTCATCAACGCAGAGCTCAAACTACTTAAGCAGCGAACGTGTGAATTGGTCCCTTCCAATTTGCTTTTGTGACGTAACTCATTAAGGAAGGATTTTTGTGTTTAAGGGAATGAAAAAGGGGGCTAGAGTTCTTTTACTAAGATGTATATATCTCTGAAACGGAAAACGTTACAGATATGAAACTTGGTACTAAGATTCTTTTTTAAAAATAAAGAGACACGTGTTTCACCGTTTTTGAAAAACCGATTCGGGGGTTTGAAAATTGTGGGTTATATATTTGGATACTCACATTACCTTCACAATAAATACCACCTTCGCCTTATCACCTTCTTAATGAACAAAAAGCATTGCCCGACTGTTTTTCATATGTATAGCTAACCTCCCACACGAGTCAATGAGGTATAATATCTCGGCATGTATCTTGATCTCAAACTAACCTGGGCAAATTAAATTAAAAATAAACGGAAGGAACTGGACCTGAGACTGAAAACAATGTACTGGCTACTAGGTAGAAGATCAACGCTGCATATTTACAAAAAGATGATAGTATAATAGAGATGATAGATGATAGTATATTAAATAATTTTGAGACCAATCTGGACGTATGGAATAAAGCTTGGACAGCAACTAAAATATTGAAATGAAATTCCAAACAAAAACCCTCAGAATGATTACTAATGCCCTTGATACGTCACGAATGCAAATCTGCATAAAGATTGATACAGTGAAGGCAGTAGTACAAAAGCTGTGTAGAAACTACGGGCTTAGGTTCGATACCCTTCCAAACGGACAGACATCCACCCTGCTGGACAGAGGAGGAACCGTCAGGAGACACAAAAAATTCAAGCCGCTGAAACTGCGACAGCAATGCCAGCCCGATTCAAACACGCAACTAACTCATACGTGGAGATAAATAAAACAGTGCAGATTGATGAATGGCCTTCTAAATATAACGCGAGTCCCAAAAGTCTTGGAATCCACTCTTGCCATGAATTTGAAGAAGTAGGTCATTTCTTAATTCACATACATAAAATTAAACAAATTATCAAATGTCAGTTTTAAGTAGCTGTCAGTGGTCTTGAGTTTATGTAGCATTATTTTAGAGTTAAGTTCAATAATTTCATTAGTTATACATAAAACGCCTTCTCATAAATTCAACACTGATTTATTTTATAGTGTTGTGAATTATAAAATTAACAAAGAAGAACAAACATTACAACAGATGTTGAATGTGTTGTCCATTTTCACGTATCTTCTTCTTTCATGTGCCTTGTGCGGTCTCCCTGTCGTTGGCGATCACCATGGCAAAAGCTGTACGGTCCTCGGCCAAGCGAAAATGTTCACCAGCCCTTCTTTTGCTGGTCCAGTCCCGTATATTTCTGAGCCACGACTGTTGCATTCTTCCAACTCCACGGCGCCCCTCAATCTTGCCCTTTAGTATGAGCTGTAATATACGATATTTATCACCTCTCAAAATATGTCCAAGATATGATGTCTTGCGGCATTTTACGGTCGTCAAAAGTTGCCTTTCGATGTTTGCTCTTCGTAGTACATTCTCGTTTGTAACATGTTGTGTCCACGGAATACGAAGCATTCTTCTGTGAAGCCACATTTCTAATGCCTCCAGTTGGTTCATCGTCCTGACCTTCAGAGTCCACGTCTCTACTCCGTACAGCAATACCGTAGCATTCACCATACATAGCATTCAACCATACATAGCATTCAACCATGCGTTGTCTTAGCTTCAGATTCAGGTTGTCATTGCAAAGAAAGGATCTCATATTATTAAAAGTTGCCCGAGCAATCTCTATTCGGCACTTTATCTCGCAGTCCGAGTTTAGATCCTCTGTAATAATACTACCAAGGTATTTGAACTTAAAGACACGTTCAATTTGGCTTCCATTAAGTTCTAGGGTAGTGCCATTGTGTGGTTGCCTGCTGAATATCATAAATTTGGTCGTTCATATATTGATTTTTAAACCTTGTGTCTCTCCCACGTCACCGATTTTGTTTATAAGCAACTGTAGTCCCTGGATTGTGTTTGCTAAAATCACTGTATCGTCAGCATACCTGATTGTTGTTATTGACTCTCAATATATTTTGATGCCGAGGTGTGATATTCCTTCCAATGCTTCCTTAAATATTCTATCAGAGTATAGGTTGAAGAGTAATGGCGACAGTATGCAACCCTGCCTTACTCCACGTTGTATCTCAATACGGTCTGTTTTAATATTGCCTATTTTTACCTATGCCGTTTGATTCTATGCGGATATGCGGATATCTCTATCATCTATTCCAACCACCTGTAGTATATCTGTAAGTTTATCGTGCAGTATGCGGTCAAAGGTAATCCTTTTTGGTAATCGATAAAGCATGCAAAAACATCTTTTCGCTGATCGCGACATTTTTGGGAGAGAAGAAGGGTTATTCCGAAAAGTGCTTCACGCGTTCCGAAAGCGTTTCTGAAGCCAAATTGAGAATCATCAAGATCTTCCTCACATCTACGTCGGATGCGTGTGTGAATGATCCGTAGGAATGCTTTGAGCATGTGGAACATGAGGCTGATTAAGCGATAATCACCAAATTTTTTTGGCTGATGTTTTTTAGGTAGAGCAATAAAGGTAGATGATAACCAGTCAGATGAAATTTCACCTGTCACATAGATACTATTAAACAGTTTAACTACCAAGCCAATATTTTCCTCTGTAATGAGCTTCGGTCGGAATGTCGTCAGATGCTTTCCTATTTTTTGCTATAGAGAATGTATGTATCACCTCAGATTTAAGAATAGTTGGTCCCATGCCCTCATGCACGTATACCGCATCAGCTCTGTGATCTTTGAAGTTGGCGTCTATATAACTGGTCCATGTGTTTTTTTAGTTCTTGTTCCTCCAAAATTAGTTGGTTACTATCATTTGTAAGTGACATAGTCGTTCTCTTCCTGTGGATTCCAGCTACTTCCTTTACTTTTCTGTACATATTAAAAGTATCATGTTTGGAGCAGAGGTCTTCTATTTCTGCACATTCCCGTTCCATTCATTTCTGCTTGTCTTCTTTGATCTCCCATGTTATGACCTTTTGTATTTTTTATAGTTGTCAGGTTTATTCTTTGCCAGTCTTTGCTGTTCCATAAAGGTTAGAATGTGATCTGTCATCCACTTGTTTTTGGGTTTAAAAGTCACGCGGAGATGTAATTTTTCACGTATACACAAATTAATTCGCCGTTATATGTTATTTTTACCGGTCTTACTTAATTTATTTAATTTAAAAATGTTTACAAAAGAGCAAAAAACTTTTATTGTCGTAAGTTATTTTCGTAATGGTAGACGCCTGGAAAATTGTGAATGGGAATACAGTATCGACCCATGCATTGAAGAATTTAGGCAACGTTTTCCTATATGCAGGTATTACAATCTTCTGCTGGTTTTTTTTGAAGATTTATTTTTGCGAAAGGGGATTTTTATATACTTACAGTCAATATAATAAAATAATAAAATCTATCATTAAATTCTTGTATCATGTATGTCATGTGTGATGAGCGGAAACGGAATAATGTCTGGGTCATGTGATTGTGCATTGTGGGGAGGAACAGTATGTGTGTTAGTTTGCTTAGGTGTATGAATGGTTGTATGATTGTGAATAAGTTTTAAATCAGTCAAAACGCAGAATTATCGGTCCAATATTTTTCGATGGTAATTGAAACGCTGCCACTTATAGAGCAACAATTTTATTTTGCAACATTATATTTATTTATATTTATTTATTACAATAATTATATTTGGAACAATTTATTAACGCACTTCATGATGATGAACTCCAAAATGGCTTCTTTCAACAAGATTCAGCTAGCCCGCACATTGCCCGTTAAACATTAAATTATCTTAAGGAATTCTTCGACGACTGGCTAATAAGTAAAGACCGATTTCCACCACGTTCTTGTGATCTAACTCCTCTGGACTTTTTTCTTTTTCCATATTTAAAAAATTCAGTATTCAGCAGCCCAAGGCATACTGTAGAAGATCTGCGAAACAATGTAATAAGAAAATGTGAATAGATAGACAACACTGTATTACAAAATGTGTTCAATAACATTAAAACGGCGAACTAATTTGTGTATTCGTGAAAATGGACAACACATTCAACATCTGTTGTAATTTTTGTTCTTCTTTGTTAATTTTATAAACCACAACACTATAATATAAATCAGTGTTAAATTTATGGGAAGGCATTTTATTTATAACTAATAAAATTGTTGAACTTAACAAACACTAAAAACAATGCGACATAACCTCAAAACCACTGACTGCTACTTAAAATGACATTTGATAATTTGTTTAATTTTATGTGTGTCAATTAAGAAATGACCTACTTCTTCAAATTTATTGCAAGAGTTGATTTCAAGACTTTTGGAACTCACGTTACATATAAACCAATCATATATACAAAACAGCATAATTATACACCTCATAAAGTAAGTTTACTTTGCCACTTTGTTGCTTCAAAGAGTAGTTCTCAAGATACCTATTGTAATATTTGTCTGCAAATCTAATGTTGAGTCAGTCATTTCAATACAAAGCACATTGGTAATAAAACAGAGATGACTTCGAGGCGACTTACGTCTGCAATAAATAATTGCTCATTACTTTGAAACAACCCCATCTCATATTCGTTGGGTTTAGAGAAAAATCCAATGTAGTAACTCACAAAATCCACGCGAGCAAAGCCGCGGGCTATAGTTAGTTGCATATAAAAATTTTATAGGTGATAAGAAAATATTGATTTATGAGAGATTATTCTATTATTCTCATCGTTCTATTTGAAACGGAATTATATAGTATATAATATATAAAATAGTATATAAAATAGTATTAAATTGCGTTTGTTGTATAGCTAATTACATATATCCAATCTGCAGCAAGGGGATTGTACAGAATTTTCACGCAAACATCGTTATCTCCCTGTCGGCGCGTCTAAACCGAACGAACCGACTCGCTCTCTATGCATCCGTGAATACAAGCGAAAACTTGTCATTCGCACCATCCGTTCGTACTAATTTGATGTCGGAATATTTTAGATATTACATTGCAAATTTAATATCAACTAGACAAGTTCTACTTTCTATATACAAACGTAATTTTTTTATGATTGTCTATGAATGAAACTAAAAAGACCTTTTTTGGCAAAATAAGTAACTCCACAAAAATGTTATCATTTTCCAATTCAAGTCTAGAATTCCAGTTTCTTTTAATTATAACATAAATGTTCTATGACGTTCTAAATTTTTAAGTAAACAGTTTATTTCGTCTGCATGTTGATTGAATTAGGACCGACTCAGGGACAAACTAGGACAAACAAGACGTGAGTTATATACTGCTTGCATTTGAATATCCCCTGTAAATTTTTAAACGAATCTTTAGTCCAAACATATTTGAGGGTGGTGTTACTTAAAATATTTAGTTATTTGTTTTGTCCAGAATCTTTATCTTCCATACCTTAATTCAAATATCGTGAGCTTACTGCAAAAACCGACCAACTCAAAAAATTAAATTAAGGTCAGTTTGTATTTTCAATCAGTTTTTTTTCCGCAAAAATACTTCTGGTTACAAATTATATAAGACATGACAATGTCTTATGAACGCATATAAATATGTGTATTTTTTCCACTTTTTCGAGAAATGTGACTTGGACACTTTTTATTGTAAAAAAAAGCAGAGCATCTGATTAGTTCACAAAATCACGAAAACATAATTGAAAATCATAATGTATTAACTTCGAAAAAATTACATTTCGTAAACTTAAATAGATAATCAGAGTCTTCCACTGTTTCACTTTCAGAACTTTCTGGTTCAGGTACTCTAGCTTTCTTTTCCTATCAACTGGAAGTGACCTATATCAATGCTGATACTCTAGAGCAGGGATGGCGAACCTTTTTGAGGAGTGGGTCAAATTTTAGGAGTTCATTATATTTTTCGTACAAGCTGGTGGGTCAGCAAGTCGCTGGCATCACTTATAAAAGAGGTAGACAAAGAAAGTAGACTTGACCTCCCAAGTCTACTTTTTTTGTTCTCACTTTTAAAGGCTTTTACAAAATTCAAGTTTCCTTCTTGTTTTACTTCTACTTTGGAAGTGCAATAATAAAGGTGGAAGCCAAAAAATTTATTTTAATAAATAAGTCCATAAAACTTCTTGATGTATTACACAATGATATCCAATTAGAGGATGTCGAATATTTTGCTTAAGATATTGAATAAAACCAATGGTTTCCCCACCATATTAGGTGCATCGTCTGTTGTAACAGAAACAATTTTCTTTAGGTCAATATCCATTTCTTTAAATGTAATGTCAAATTCTTTAAAAATATCAAAACCGGTACCCTTGACTTTCAACGTTATTAGTTTAATAGCTCTTCTTATTTACTGATTTATATCGAGCAAAAACTGCTAATTGTGCCATTTACATCTTTACTCTGATCCTAAGAAATTGAATACATTGTTGCATAATTTAAGTCCTATATATTTGCAAAAAAAAAACTCTTTCTAATTCTAGTAGGTATTCGATCTTTATTTGTATTCCAACATATTGGTAACTCATTTATACGCTTCAACAACCGCGCGATTACAAGGGTGAATATCCCTTGTTTTTCCAAAAGGAAAGATCAATTAGAAAACTTTCCAAAAGAGGTTTTCCTATACTCCAAATTTTCCTCCTGTTCCTCTGGTCAGGATCCAAATGTAATATCCGACCGTAAACAACTCCGAAAACCCCATTTCTTTTTGATTTCGCGATTTCCTAATCTAACCTAACCAAACGCCAATTGGGAAGAGCGAAAACCCCCCAGTCCAAAATTCTAGCTTTAGTTTTTCCAATATTCAAAAAGGAATTATGAACAATTTCTTCAGTTCCTGTTCATCTGGTCGAAAACTATCATTTTTTTCAAAAAATCAAGGATAAACTACAAATCTTCCAACAACTACTTGAGTTTCCCAAGGTTTAGTCCATATCTAGGTATAGTCAAAATCGGTGAAAATATTTAGATATATCTTCCAATGACGTTTTCTGTTTTCCGTGGTCTGATCCAAATAGTAGGGATACATTTTTGTGAAAATTATATTTCTTTAGATCCTCCTTGGTCTTGTACAAAGCCCAAGTAAGAGTTTTCTCTCAATAATTAAGAAAAAACTTTTTCCACAAAACCAAAGATGATTGTTCCATGGAAAATCGATTTTCCAATTCCGTTCCTTCCGAAGAATCAAAGACGAAACAGAATTTCTTCCATCGGTTTTATTCGAAGAACTTTTGAAAACTCTGAATACAAGATAGTTCCGTACGGAAAGAAACGGGGCGGAGCAGGAAAGTTTAAATAAATTGAAAGAAGTACAATTTATATTTATGGGAGAACTTTCACAACCAAATTTACTCAAAAAATAAATAGTATAAACGCTATATAAAATCTAAAAATTGATATAAGATACTATTTAATTATATCTGAAACCAAAAATCATAGTAATTAAAAGAAACGGAACTAATTAATTTTAATCAAAAGAAATATCATAATATGTTAAAAAATGTATATGGGCATTTATTGGAACTTTATGAACATTTAGTTCGAAAAGTTTGGGACTCGTGTATCTCAGTCAAAATTATAAAATGATACACATAGGTAGTATCAACGGCCAATAGCGGTTTACGGAAACTTCGATTCAATTAAAAGAACGCATTACAATGACAACTAGGCATAGGTTTCAAATATGTATAACATACTACTACGTCAACGGATTGCAACTATATGTTAATCAAGTGTTTGTCTAAAATCTGGAAATAAAGTAGCACGACATTCTAAAATCATAATAAATCAATCTTAAGCGAGATTTACATTGCCGTAACGAGAACAGAAAGTAAGAGTCACTTAACCTGTTATTTTGATAAACCTAGCACATTTCACCACTTCAATTCCCCATTGATTAGGTGTCTTTGACTTTACAATAATCTATATTCGAAAAACTGGGAGTTTCATTTATTCCAACTCCAGTTCAATAAAGTGCAGTTAAGAAACAATTAACTCCCCATTTTGCTGTTCGACCTACACCTTGATAACTTAGTTAATTTTGCTTTAACCCATTATTGTACTTCTTACATATATGTATCTTTGTATTTCTCTTGTTACCTATATGTATTTTATGTATTTTTATTATGATTTGTCGATTATAGATAAATATTGTGTACTGGAAATAAACTTATTATTATTATTAAAAACGCTTGTTTTACAGAAACCCTTTTTGAAAGATGTTTCTCGTGACGAGCAATACAATGGAAAACTTGAAAATTAGCAACTGTAACGATCTGATCTAGGTGACGGGAACTAGGTGTTCCCGTCACTGTGCTCTTTTACTAGTTAGAAATTTAACGTGAGGGGCTGAACGTTCTAACCTTATTGTGTCAGTGATTTGAAGTATTTTGTGTGTCAAAGTTACAATTTTTCAATATTATCGGTAAGAAATAATAATTTCCTTGTAGAGTCAACACTTGAAAATGCTTCGTAGATAAAATATTGTATGACACATTTGTGTGACACATACACACTTTTATCATAAACGACTATTTTGGTATCAAAAACTCTTTTAAAACACAAATTGGTTAATTTTTTTTTTCTGTGAAAAATATATTTTTCTTTCTTGTCTTCTTCATCTGATGAAAAGGCGAGATTAGAAACAGGCGAGATATGCAACTTTTCAAAATGTCTTTTTACATTATATGTACGTGAAATAACTTTTTCATTAGAAATTACAAACACAGTCTTTTTATTCTCTCACAAAATATTTATCAAACCATTCTGTTTAGTATGATCTGGGATTTTTATCGTTTGTACTGCAGCCATATTACAGGGTTACTACTAGGTAAACTAAAAATATGTTTAAAATGTATTAATTTGAGAAGAAATTTCTTATTAATATATTTAATATTCATACCTTTGTGGTTGACAAAACGAAACATTCCTAAAAGTTCTAAATCAAAGCCCGGGTCACTAAAAAGGCTTGTGTGGGTCAGTGTCTGACCCGCGGGTCATAGGTTCGCCATCACTGCTATAGAGGAATAATGTTGCAGGAGCACAGCTTGAGAGCAGAGCAAAAGACCTTGCTGTTTGCCTGTACCATAAACTCTAACAACATTGTACTTTGCTTGACAATAATTGTACTTAAAGAGCATACAGCCAGGTTTGTTGTTTCATAATCCATTACTTCAATTTTGAGTAAAGTTTCTTTGTTTCCGCTTTCTTCTTCACTTCTGTTTTTTTTTTTTAAGAAAACTGATACTAAAAACGTCCAAAAATTCTTGAAATCGCAGTTTTTGGACATGATAGGAATTGCTCTTCTTGTTGCGCAGTATTTTAGTCTGTTTTTTAAGAAGACTGAAGCTAAAGACTTTTTGTCCAAAAAATCTTTAAATCGCAGTTAATAATAATAATAATATTTGTTGGCGAATCGATAGAACACATCATGGCAGGTTGCCCAACTTTATCAGGGACTGTCTATTTAGGGAGGCACAATCAAGTGGCAAAGCTGATTCACCAACAAATCGGTGTAAAATGCGGTCTTCTGGGGCTGAAAACTCCTGCATATTATAAATATCTATCAGCACCAGTCGTCGAATCAAGTAAATAAATTCTCTACTGGGACAGGCCTATATTGATCGATAAGACGATTGCCTACAACCGACCTGATATTCTTCTAATTCACCTTGACGCCAAAACAGCCATACTATTAGACATCGCAGTTCCGTTGACAAATAAGTAAGACAGAAAAAATTAATAAATACGAGGAACTAGCCTGGAAAATCAAAGATATCTGAAAACTGTACTGGAGTATTTATTTACCAAATTGTAATATCTGTGGAAGGAGTTGTCTCGTCCAATTTTACAAAACACATTGAGAAACTTAGCTTGGCGAAATCCATCTTTAGACATGCACAGAAGGGCAACGATTTTGCAAACCTGTCAAATTGTGCGCAAGTTTCTTAATTGAAAATTGACTAAATGATAATGTGGGCCAGCGTGAACTCTCTTTCCGCATATCAAATTTTTCCGGCGTAAGCTCAGACGCTGCACTATTGCTATATATATATATATATATATATATATATATATATATATATATATACTTTATTGGCATAATTTAAAACAAAAATTACAAAACCATACAAAACATTCAGAATAAGCAAACAAAAGTGGGAAACGAAAACAAAAATCCCATTAAAAAGAACAAAGAAATTTTACCACCCTATAACCATACATAAACACCTGTACATCGCGCATCTACCTACTCTTCAAATCCCACTCGATAAACTTTATAAATTAACCGCAACACTCAAAAACTACCCCCGCGCACTTGCTCTTTCAACCTTTTCACTCTGATTAAAAACGACAGACCCTTCCCGCTCTCGTTCATGCACTCACTCCAATTCTTCTCTCGCCTTCTCACCTGTTCATTCCACTCCGCCATCGTGCATTCCTCCAACCAATGACTCCACATATCCTCCTTCGTCCCACACACAATACACCTTCTACTTTGCTCATTTGTCCAATGTCTCCGGCCATGCTCTTTATTACCACATCTAATTCTCGCCAACACTGACTGGTCCTCCGACCCTTTACTTGTGCTCAAATAAACATGAAGACGGCCGTGCACTTGTAACTAACTGTTGCCTTGGTGATATTTACTAGCTTCAATTTTGGATTGGAGCTCTTGGCAGTCCACTTCTAATAACCTGTCTTTTAGCATCATTTTACACTGAGCACCCTGACTTTTTTTTGTTTCCAACCCCTCGGATGATAACTCGCCTCTCTCATACAGTTTCGTTTTATTCAGCCCAACAACCACTCTTTCTCCAACCACTTAATCCCTCTTTATTCACTATTCGAATGATTTACTTTAAATAAATAAATATTTTTAAATAAATAATTTATTTACCTGTATAAGCTTACAATAGAAACCTTAATTATATACAAACATATATAACGGTGAAGATTTTGTAAGCTAAGTGAAATTTGTCAGGTTAGCTTTTAACCCTGTTGAGATTTTACTCCTATGTAATATTCTTGCAAGGTGTATGGCTCGATATCGATGAGAAGGCGGTGAAGCTGTTTCTTAAAATTCTTTACGCTAATTATAACTTTTATATTTTTGGGTAGTTTATTATATAGATCAATGTTACTAAACGGTGGTATTTTCTTCGATATAGTGAGTTTATGTATTGGAATGTTATAATTTAGATTGTTTCCTCTTGTATTCATTTTGTTGTTGATAGTGAATTGATCAAATAAGGATTTATTTTTGAATAAAAATAATATTGTTTCATATACATATGTACCCACGGAGGTTAGGATGTTGGCTTCCCTGAATTTACCTCTACACGATTCCCTAAAATTCAAGTCGTAAATAATCCTTATTGCTTCTTTTTGGCTTTTTAAAATATCCGTTATTAATGCGCCGTTGCCCCAAAACATTATTCCGAATCTAAGATGGCTATGGAGATTTGCGAAATACACCATTTTTAACGTATCCCTATTTAAGTATCTTTTCAGTATTCTTAAAGCATAAACCGCCCTGTTAAGCTGTTTCGACAGCTTAATTATGTGTTCTGACCAGTCCAGATTTTCATAAATATAGATTCCCAGTAGCCTAACATTATTTTGAATTTTTATTATATTACTGACAATTTCTAATTCGTTATTGTATGCTCTCCTGTCTCTTTTTGTTTTAAAGTAAATCACATTTGTTTTTTCTTTATTATCTTTTCAACTCCTAACCCATTCACCCTATATTCGAACTTCGATCGCTTTTCATATTCAATCACTCTTTCCGCAGCAATTACCGCCACCGTACACGCACTCACTTCATGTAGGACAATGTGACAAGGCGTCCACCTATCAAGTTTCAATACCTTCTGGTAAAACTTTAGCTACACTCTTTCTTGTCTTCCTCTTTTGTTCCCCAAACCTCACATCCATACAGTAATACGCTTCGCACACATACCTTCCAAATCGTCACTGCTGCTCTAAAGTTTCCGTCAAAGTTTATTTTCCAAACCTCCCAGATACGACCCGCCGCCACTTATGCTTTCTTGGTAACATACTCTATTTGCTCGAAATCGCAGTTCTTCGACATGGTAGGAATTATTCTTCTTGTTACGCAGTCTTTTAGAACGAGCCACTTCAAAAATATTTAACAAATCGTTCATGGTATAGATGGCTGAATTATTTTTCGCACTTTTTATGGTACTATATGGTACTATGCGTTGAATCTACCTCCACATAGGAGTGCCCTTTTTCCATAAATAAATAAAACTATGATGTTTTCCACTGACGTCATCTTAGAATCCGTAAAGGCGAATCACTTCGCTCATGTGTTCTTAGTTTGTAACATTGGCACTATTAATAACACTAACTCGAAGGGTTTAGTTCTTTTGAGTCTTCTCAATAGGTCCGTGTTTTTAAGTAGCTGGACTGCCGCAACATTCTCTGCATGCCGATCTCTCACATGCCGATGGAGTCTCTGCTCGTGAGCAGCTGCGTATTTTGTAATAATATTATCCACAGTATCCACATGCCATTCCCTATGGATATCGCAATTCCTGATGTACCAAGGTGCCTTCAATATGTTCCTTATTACTTTATTCTGAAACCTTTGTATGATTTGGATGTTACTTTGTAACATACTCTTATTTATCTTACTTTGTAACATAGCACACCCCCAAAGTTGTATACCATAGGTCCATATGGGTTTTAGTATTTGGTTATATAGGAGAAGTTTATGTTGAATCTATAGGACCGAATTCCTACCTATAAGCAATAAATTTCTTTATATCGAATTTCCTAGGTTTCCTTTTTCTTTTTGATATGTGCCTTCCAGCGCAGCTTTGCATGGAGAGTCATGCCAAGATACTTTTCAGTATTTGCGTAAGGTTCTTTATTTGTGAAATTCACATGGACTGATTTTGATTCATTTAATTTAATGCGCCATTTTTTTGTACATTCGTTTCTATAATTCAAGGAAGTTTGTATTTTCTCAGTTTCTGCTTGTTGAGTTTCTCCAATAGCTAGAATAGCGGTATCGTCGGGGAAGGACGCCATAATATTCATAATATTAATATTAATCCTTGGTAGAACAAACGAAGCACTTAGAAAACCTTCGTCTTCAGTTGCTCGAAGTTGTCAGAATTCCTTGCAGCATTTGCTTCATTTCTTCGTTGTATGTGCTGTTCTTAATCTATTTCAGAAATGGTTTTACTTTTGAATAGGATACAGATTTAGCTTATTTTTTTGTATTTGAAAAATTTCCGGTTGTAATTGTTTCAGAAAGTTCTCCTACAGGTTATTTTTGAAACATGATTTTCGCCTCTTTCCGTGCACTGTTCTACGTACTTGTAGAATTCTTGCTTATATACATACATTTAGCTTATAGATAACATGGAGTTCAAATACAGTCTCTTACTACTTTTTACTACTTACTCTTTAATTTCTGGCAGTCACATGATTTTCTTCATTTCTGGCACATAAGGACACCAAGATCTTTCCTTTGCTGCACATTCTGGCTCTGGGTCTTTTAATTTTGTATTTAAAAAGTGTCGACTTTTTGACCGTACTAGTTGATTAACAACAAAAGACTAACAAATAACATCTAAAGACGGCAAAATGTGATCATTTTTGCCTGTAGTAAAATAGTATGTTTTGTTACTAGGGCGGTAAGTTGTCAATTGGACACGAGAACGAAATTGGGCGCACGAACCAAGTGAGTGCGCACATTTGCTCGAAAGGGCAATTGGCAATACCGCCCGTGTTGCAAACAATATTTTTTATTGCTCATGCGGCGCGATGTATCTTACAAGTTTGGGATCCAGGTGCCATAAAAAAATAGAATCAAAAATTAAAGAATTTGCTTTTTCAATTGTTTCCGGGGGTTGTGGATTCGTCATAAGAACTCTCCTCAGTCTCGGGTGTCACCATAAAATTTACACTCATTTTAAAACGCTTTAATTTTTATTTTTATTTTGTAATGAAAAAAAAAATTCAGTCACTGATAAGGGTTGACAATAATAGACTTACATATCGTGGGCGTACTAAAAGCTCAAGTGGGCCTACCCATAATGACAAGTCTATAAAGCAAATTTTATTACTCATGCATTAAAAGTACTGTCAATGTCGCACGTTTTATTGTACGAGAAATGCCACTTTTGGTTGTAATACCACATAACATGGGTAACGCACGCAAATATTAAATATCGCTAGGTTACATTAAACAAAAACAATAAAATAAACACAATCATTTTTTTAATATTGAGGTCTTGATTGTGTTTATTTTATTGTTTTTGTTTAATGTAACCTAGCGATATTTAATATTTGGGTGCGTTACCCATGTTATGTGGTATTACAACCAAAAGTGGCATTTCTCGTACAATAAAACGTGCGACATTGACAGTACTTTTAATGCATGAGTAATAAAAATTGCTTTATAGACTTGTCATTATGGGTAGGCCTACTTGAGCTTTTAGTACGCCCACGATATGAAAGTCTATTATTGTCAACCCTTACCATTTTTATTATTTTTCCTTAAAGAGATTTAACAAACCGATTGTTTTTAGTATTGTTTTATTATTAGAAACAAATTTAAACAACTGTCGAACATATTTCTTTCTGTCGATAATTGTTTATTTTAGTTTCTTCGTGTTAAGTTTTAATGTCACGATTCAATGAAAACTTCTCCTTAATGACTAATTAGTAACCTAACGATGAACTTCTCGAGGTATTTTTAAAAAAAAAAATTGAGACTAAATCGCCATGTTCCTCCGCGACCCCACTTTACGGTTCCATTTTGCCTGCCAGAAGAACTTTCCGCAAATCGGCTTTTAATAAACGTAATTTTATATTAATAATGTGCAGATTCGGAGTGGAAAAGTTTCATGCGCTTCCTGGCCGAAAGTTTTTCTCCCCGAGATTATATAGGGCCGGAATTTGCACACACACACACATTCGAACTTAAGCAGTTCCGGTGTAATTGCGTGGCACTCGGGCTCCGGTTCAATTAGCCGTTTCGTTTCCGGAAGAGGCCGGAGGCAGCGCCAGGCAAAAATTACACAAACAACCAGCTCCGTTTAAATTATAGCTTTTATGGACCGGTTAATTTTAATGCCTGTAAACGTGTTCTGACCTACTAAATACCTTCGCACTAAACAAACTCCATTATGATGGGCAGTTATATCTACCCTAATCTTATAAACGTAAGGTTAAGCCTTTATTCATGGTTTCTGTTAAATTTTATTGCACTTGTTACAATGCAATTACAACTATCTTAGTAATATAATATATGATTATAATTTTACTACATATACAGATTGTGTATATTAGAATTGGTCTCTGAGGTTTCATCTAGACTAGAGTTTTAATAACCTGATTTGAGAGCGTAGACTAGACTGAACTTCCAGGGTTTCATCTTGAAACTAGACCAAACTATATGCAGTGGTGGCGATCCTATTGCACGCGTGTAACAGCAAACACATAAAAGTTTCAAAAATTTTCAGAAAGCTGAAGAATTTTATTGGTTCGCGGCAGAAATAGTTACATTATTTTCTAAATTTTGTATAAATCATTATATAATAATGTAAATTATTATATAATCAAATAATAGTAGTTTATGATACAAGTGTGTGAATAAGGGATTGGTACATGACTTGCGAAGTTACTGCATGATTTGTGCATGAGTTGCAAAGCTTTAATCGCAATAAGTGCAAATCTGTTGTCGATGTAATCTAGGTTAACCTAGATTTAATCTAGATTAAATTATGGTTATGGTTAGGGTAAGTTATATTAGAGCGAGATAAATCCAGACTGAGAGACTGAGACTTCTTGATTGAATATAAGAAAAAATAATTCAATTTTAATATACGTCATAAAATTTATTTTCACTAAGTCTATGTTTTTTGTTTACTGACGCGAGTTGTTATCATAGTAACAACAAACGGAAATCGTTTCATAATGAAACTCCATTTGATTTACATTGGACTTTTACGCACGATTTAGTTACACACGATTATAATAATGGCATCCCTCACATACAATAATGTATGTCTTAATGTGTTCATTTTGTGTGTGAGTAGATAAAATATATCTATGTGGGTATATAATATGTGTTTGATAGTGGTTTGTATATTATAGCATAGATAGTAGAAAAGTAAAGAAAATTGAGGTGAACTCAAAAGTAATAATACATTAGTTATTACTTTGATATCAATGGATTTCCAAACCAATATTAAATTGTGATTTTTACAATTACTTAAATGAGTTAAATATTAAGATGCAAGGGTTTAATGTGACAGTTTTGAAAATGTGTAATTTAATTTAAGCATTTCAGACAATATTATAAGTATTTAAGCGAAAAAATTTCTTTTTATAGAAAATCCGGCAAGTCAAACTGTTATAATCCAAATCAATCAATTGACTGAATATTTAACAACCACTGTGGAATCAATAATAGATGTTCATATTCAATAATTTTCTTTGCGGTTCTCCCGATTTAAAAATTTCAAAGAAATTTAAAAATGCATAATTTGTATTCTAGATTAACTTGGTTTGGAGTCTGTGTGTGTAATGATTTAAATTAGAACACTTTGAAATGCAATTATTTGTTTTTCAAGCAATTTGTTGATTGCAAATATTAATTTAATCTTAATCTGCTAACTATCAGGAATGTTTTTTTTTTCATTCATTGAAAAAAGTTACCTGCCGCGTCATATATATGCGTAATGGAAATTCAAAATGTGAACATAACATAATTGAAAAAAAAATTGGCACGCGGTCCAAAAAATGTTAGGCTACTCCTTATCTAGGCTGATTGTATAGATTAGACTTGGTCTTCCGTGTAACCTAGATTTTGAAACATCTGTTATGATTGTGTAGACAGACCAGTATTGCGTAAACCATGGTTCGAGAGAAACGTTTTTGGGCCGAAAATAAAAATAATGTATGGCTTTTCTCCGGGTACAAGTGAAGTATATATAAAAAATAAAAACGACTATCTAGGGGTTGCGACAAAATTTTACATAAAATATTGAAATGTCTAAAAGAAATTTCTAAAAGAAAAAAGGTCGACAGTCTCTCCAGGGGTTGCAAATGAAAATAATTTAATAGCTAATATATTCAGTTATAATTTCACAAGAACATGATTTTACGAGAAAAATAATCATTATTTTCGATTGCGCGAGTGGTATTCGTTACGATTTTATAATGAATAGACCGATGATAATAAACTGTTATACTTATCATTAATTTTGTATTAATATTGAACGTAGCATTATTGTAAGTAATATTAGAAACAGTTTTATCTGTCTATGAGCTTAAGCTAGCTATATTGTAGTGCGCGGCAGGGTTCCATGTCTCAATTTTTCGACGATGTTAAGATTATGTTCGTTGCTTAGCTTTAGGTATGACTTAAGAGACTCACTTGAAGAATGACCAGTAATTTGAATAACTTCTTGTACGTTACCTCCAGATTTTATCAAATTGCTTATAGCGCACAGTGGTCTGAATCTATAAAAATTTGGCAAAAAAATCGAAAAAATGATAGTCACCAAATGAGTTTATTTCTAAATAATCTTGTAAAGGACAATGGTGCGTTTTATTCTAAAAGAAAATAGGGAAATAAAAAGGAAAAGTTACCCTAAAGGAAAAGTTATCCTTGTCGGCATAGCGCGAACACGTGTGAAAGCGGCCCCGAAATATTGTTGATTGAAGTGCGTGTTCATTAATATATACTCGTCTGTGTTATAAATCAAGTGCAAGATGTTTCTACATAATGGTTTTTCTTGTCAAAAAAATTCCGTTAATTAGCAAAAAAGTTATCAACGCAGCTGGGCTGAAGAAGTTGAGATATAGAACCTATAGATTACGATATTTTGTAATAGAATCCAGAAGAAAATCTTGCCCATGTCTGCCCTTATACATGTAGGATTAGAAATACGAGAGGCCGCGCCGCGCCGGGCAAATTGTTCCTTACTTAAGATCCTCGCAGACACAGTTGGGTTGCGGAACTACCTGCTATTAAGATTTGTTAGATAATTTTCATTTAATAATTCGAATTACACTACGCGAAAATATTATTGTGATTAAATTACTTAATATTACATCACTTTATGTCTGCATTTTAGAATCGCGTATTCATAAAATAATCTGTACTCGTCGAGAACTGCTCAAGAACATACGAAACAATTTGAACTTTGACTTGAAAACTCTATGTAAGCGTTTGGTGGAACATTTTATCACTAAAATGGAATGTTTTTAAATCCATGACGAGGATCGTTCTTTAAAGAAGCTGTTGTCTACACTAAAAAAGAGATGGAACTATCTCAAAGAGCAACAAAACGCTTTCTCCGAAACAATGAACAGTTCTTATTCCAGTGGTTATTATTCCATAATAACTGCTAGTCCGACATTTTTTTTAAATAAAAATCAATCCAAGACATAAACTGTTTATTATTTCGTAATTGTAATATTTTATTGCTATTACCAATATTAAATAAGCCTTATACCTATTACCTATTCATATGAAATTCCGAACAATTTTTAAAGAAGTGATTGCCATTTTGAATTTTAAAAATGCATTGTTAAATTCGTAATCACTGATTCGAAAACCCTTTTCAATATTTAATTGAATACCCTTTCATACCTATTTATTTGAAATTCCGAACATTTTTTAAATAAGTACACGGTAATATTGGATCTGCCATTTTGAATTTTAAAATTATATTATTAAATTCGTGATCATTGACCTGGAAAAATTTTGATAAAGCGCTCGTCTATTTGGATCCGCCATTTTGACAATTTGTTTATAATTTTAAAATGAGGCATTGAGCGCAAAAGCGAACTAAGCCACAATTTTTCTGATTTTACGTTCTTGGCATTAATGTACTGTATTTTACTTTCTGATTCGAGCAAAAGTAAATTAACCCACATTTTCCTAATCAAAATTAGATGGCACAATAAAAAGAGTTGTTGCATTGAATGTTTTTTATATTGTCTGTGTGCAATAGTGGACTAAAGTGAGTTGGTCCGTTTTTACTCAGTCCAGATACAAATATGTGATGGAATGTGTAGTTAAAAAGATAGGTTCATGTGTTCGCCATTGTGAAAATAAGTAGAATTTTTGTCGGCTTATGAAGCCGCAATTTTGCCACAAATATTGTGCATAAGTTATGACAGCACAATCAAAAAGCGTGGGAGAGGAAATGCAGGGTAATAGTAATAGTATTATTTATATTTATTAACCTTACGGGTTTATAAATTGCTTCCAAAACTTTCACATCACACAATACATATATAAATAAAACTAATATAGTCCATAATATAAATTAAAAGAGAAAAAAAAAGAAACATATGCTAATTAAACTAAAAACAAAAGCAAAAAAGGAAAGTCACTGGAAATGCAGGGTAATATTTTAGTATTATAATTCAATCTGGCGAGGAGCCAGATAATTTTCGAGAATTAAACTCTGAATACATGCCATCTGATGAGAATAGCCGGTCTTCTGGAAGTATACCGGATTCATTGGAAGTAGGTGAGAGTTGTGGTATACGAAGCAAAGGAAAAAAAACGAGTTACGAACGAACAGGTTTGGATGCGGAATCATAGAAAACAAAAGCATGCACATGGTGAAGAATATGTAAATTCGAAGGGTAATCTTGTACCCGAAAAATAACCAAAAACAGGTGCATGCCGTTGCATTAACAAGTGTTATTCGAAGATAAATGAAGAGCGGCAAATTCAAATATTTAACGAGTTTTATAAGCTAGGAAATTATGACTTACAGTCATCATTTTTATTTACAATGATCAAAGTTGTTAATAAATCTCAAAAAATATTCGTAAAATCAGTATTCGAAAAGGCTAAACACTAGATTTGCTTGAGAGGAATATAACAAATCGGAAATCTGCTGAGGACCAATCAAAAGTGGAGTGGTTAAAGATTCAATGGTTGCGTTTTGTGAGAGAAGAGCCGTTTAAAATCTATATCAAATATTCAAACAATATTGACGTGCAGTTTAATAAAGTTGATATCAGCAAAAGACACTCCAAACTGATCTCAAAAATAGATAGATTTATGCTAATGGGCGCTGTATAAATCTGTTAGAAAGAAAGACCTTAGTTTGTTGGAATATATTCCACCTATTTTTCATGCAACCATCAACAATGATGTAAATGAGGTACCTGTACTTGATTTTGGTAGTGAAGAAGATGTATAATAAAGTTTTGTTATAAGTCGTACTCTAGCATTTAAATGAATTTGTTAACGGACTTTCCCATAAAAATTTAAAACAAGCCAATTCAAAAGTGGACTAACCCACATCAAAATCATGTTTTTCAAAAAATATTGGGGTAACTAGGTCTGTTTCCAATAATAGACATCTTGCATAGAATAAGAAGCTACATAACATGAACAAATGCAAAAACGTTTCGAAGAAAAAAATGCTTTATAATTCAATTATTTTGTATGCCAAATAACTCAGTTTTATATGTGTTAGTTCGCTTTTGCTCTCAATGCCTCAAATTATACTATGAAATTTATAATCAGTGACCTTGAAAACACTTACGTAACGTAATGTTTAATTAACTGGTCGACCTTATTGTATCTGCCATTTTGAATTTTTTAATTATACAATGAAGTTCATAGTCAATGAAAACATTCAAATACCAATTTATATGAAATTTTGATAAATTTTCAATAAAACGGTCGGCCATATTGGATCCGCCAATTTGAATTTTAAAATTACACTATGAAATTCGTAATCAGTGACCTCGAATACCCCTATATACCAATTTTTATGAAATTAAAATAAATTTTTAATTAAGAGGTCGACCATATTGGATCCGCCATTTTGAATTTTAAAATTACACTATGAAATTCGTAGGTATCAGCGACCAGGAAAACCCCTATATACCAATTCACTTTTAAATCTTAAACTTCTTTCTATTTTTGGCCAACTTTTTTGAAATCCAGACCACTGTACAGCGGAAGAACGATTTGAGTGATAACAAATCACATTTTTTTTATCTTTTTGAAATCAATACCAATATTCTGCACGTCAACACCTGTCTACTTACTGATTTGGTTAATACCCATTGGACAATTTTTGTACCAAATTCTTGTCCTATTCCAATCCGGGTTTGAAGTTAAGAACAATCGATTGGTTTTAATATTTGATGTTCTTTTTCATAATATCTTCTGTACCAGACGCACTGGACACTTGTGTTGACATTCTCTGTTCGGTCTTAACCATTTAGATGCAGCGGTATGTTTTTCTCCGCCTTGCCTAGTTTGGGAGAATATGGTGCTGTCTTCAATTTGTCCTGTAAGTTCACCATAAATGTCGACTACGTTCTTGAAAAACCCCACTAAACAGAAGTTTGTTCGTTGCCACGCCACGCAAGCTCGAGGGCTGAAATCTGGTAAATTTTTTTTTGTAGACCGTCCGGTGAGTTTTCGTAAAAGTTTTCCAAAATATTGCTAATCTATTTAGTTGTCAGCGCTGCAGAACTGGATTGGCTCGGTAAGCGTCTGTAGCTCACTTCTTTTGGCCTCACGTGAGAAAATGGGTCTATTTTCTGACTAAAATCTCCAAGATCCAATTTTAAAGATTTTTTGTGGATAAGCTTTGCGGAAATATTTCAAATTGTCTTCACATCTCCCTCCTTATAATTGGTATCATTACCTCGCTTCATATTGAAAGCCCAGTTTATGAGAATACCTTCCAAATGTTGGTCCGAAGTCTGCTCAAGAGATTCGTATTTTTGTATTCAAAATGTCAAACCTGCTACCAAATGCATTTGTGCATCTTCGCCGTGTTCGCAGGCGTTAAAGATTCAATTGCTTCGCATAAGTCTAAACTTGAAGCTTTCCATTCTAAGTGATTCATTTCAAGTGATTCATTTCAAGTGATTCATTGCTATTTTAATTCAAGTTTGTTAAGAAATACAAAACTTAGTTATTATGACAGTCATTAAATCACAGCTCTAGATTTAAAAGATAGATCAATTATTTTTGTTTTGTTTGACCCACCGAAAAACCGAAATGATTAAAGCACGTCGTCAAGAGTATATCCATTTATCTATACCTGGTAACTAAGTAAATTAACCAATTACTAATGGCCAGATTTATGATGAATTATATATCAACGTTATATTTATAATATCATATTAATATTTAGATTTAGATCAAAATAGAGCTTCTTATGTTGTTACTCTTTCCTAATATGGACATAAATGTTAGCAGATATTAGGTTGAGGGGGAAGAAAATAAAAAAAGTTGGGGAGGTGCGTAATAAACTAAGTATATTTATTCGGAGCGCCCAAAGCCGAACACACAACCGGAATATAAATTGGTTTGAGATAAATTCAAATATATAAATATTGGAATCAAACCTCAACAAAACGAAATTTGTTCGAATAAATATGAAAAAATTCTTGCCAAGTTATAGCTCTTAATATTAATATTAACCCGGCCCCCTCGACTGTCAAAGTTTTAAATGGAAATAAGATTAGGAAAATTCTTTTCTTTCTTTGGAATTTTATAGAGCGTTGAAAAATAAAACGATTATAATAAAGCACACATATTCTTCTATAAAATTTAACGCTTCAGACAAAAAAGGTCTGTAATAATTTTTTCGCGAAATCAGTTGGTTCAAAAGTTATTTGAGGTCAAAGTTAAAGTTATAGTCAACGTCACGGTTTTTTTTATTTTTATCATGATATAATAATTTTAAAATAAAAAAACATACTATAAGTAATAATTCACATGATAAAAAGGGCTTTTGTACATGCGATGCGAATTGAGTTATTTTCTTTGAGAAAACCTCCGGGGCTTAAAGCTCACCCTAAGAAAATATTAATTAATAATTCAATTCATTTCAAAATATATTAATATACAATGTTATTAATTTTGATAGAAACATTGAAATAGTAGATTTTGTAACTAGGGCGAAAGGTTGTCAGTATTACTCGAGAGCGAGAATGTGCGCACGAACGAAGCGCATTCGAGAGTGAAATTGACAATTTAGCCCGTGTTACAAACAATATTTTTATCACTCATGCGAGGGGAGGTATCTTACAAGTTTGGGATCCAGGTGCCATCCAAAAAAAAATGAATAAAAAAAGAAGAATTTCCGTTTTCAATTGTTTCCGGTTGTGTGGATTCGTCATAAGAACTCTCCTCAGTCTCCGGGATCACCATAGAATCTACATTCACTTCAAAACAAACGTTTTCTTTAATTTTATTTTGTTATGAAAAAAAATATTTTACAATTCACGTGACTTTTTAAATACCGACGTCTTGATTGTATTCATTTTATTTTTATTTATTTGTTTATTTTAATGTAACCTATCGGTATAGAATATTTGCGTCCGATATTCACTAAAAAACGTGCAACAAGATAGTACTATTGTGTATGAAAAAAATGAAAAAAACCGCGAAGTTGACTAATTAAACATAACTATTTAAACATAAATTTAATCTCGTATATACATTTTTGAAGCAGTACAGTTATCGAAAAATCATAAGAAACCGTTTCTGTAGAGCCTTTTTTGTAAATTTCCTACAAAAATATGTATGGTTTATTATGATCGTATTATTTGTCAACGCTCTATAAAATTCCAAAGAAAGAAAATAATTTTCCCCATGTAATTTCCATTCACTGTCGCTGTTGGGGGGAGCCGGGTTAATATTAATATTTAGAACTAACTACTTTAGAATTTTTTTTTTTTATTTGGAATCGATTTACGTCCTTCCTGAAAATGTGCCCATAATTATGAAAGTGGTCTGAGCCATATTATCTTGTTTCAAGATTTAATGAATTAAATTAGAATAAATTAGAAAATATTTTTATATTATGCAACATTTTAATTTAGAATTGTATTAGTTCTGATTAATAGAAACTTATTATGAATATGATATTTTGTGTGATTTTCATACGAAAATGTTTTAAGTTTGAATTGACTTAGTCTAGGTGTTCTTAAACTTGTGTAGTCCAGGGACCCCTTTTTCAACGAATTTTGATTTGCAAACCACCATTACAACAACTTTGTTTTTGCAGAACCCACCCCAACCCTAAGCATATAATACAAATATAATAATACAAAGTAAAAATTTATCTCTGATTTTTCTAATAAATGGTCACTTTTATGATGACACAAATATTTTTATTAGGATATAGAATGGAAAACAGAAAATAGAGATAGTAGCAAAAAGAACTAAAATGTGAAACTGAAAAGTGTGATAAGATAGAATCATCATATTGATCATATTGATGAAACCATCCTACGTTATAGATAATCATACAAACTTAAAACAAACGGAACACAGCCTGAATATATAAATATATTCAGCCTTTCCGGAGCTCTATAACAATTACTGAGTCTTCTTAGGACTACCAAACCAAATCTCATGTGAAATTTGTAAGTTATTTTATAGCTTTCACTCCACTTTCGTGGCACTCAACAAAAACCATAAAAATAACATTGTTTTAAGATCATGTCTTAAGTTTGTATAATTATCTATAACAAAGGATGGTTTCACCAATTCTATCTTATCAGTTCAATCAATAACCTGTTAAGTTCATGTCTCTCTCACAAAATGTCAAAATTAAAAACGTCTAACCCTAAACAACCACATGGGTTTTCAAGTAAGTGGTTTACAAATTGTTGTTCATGGAAGCAAAGCTGTGCTGATGGGATATAGATTTTGAAACGCGTTCACAGATGGCTATTCACTTAAGGTATCGGAAAGATATATTATTTTTATGGTTTTTGTCGAGTGCCACGAAGGTGGTTAGGTTAGGTTAGGTTTAAGTGGCAGCTAATGCTCGCATAGGCCTCAGATGGGCCCGTTGTGTTACCACGGTACTTGCAGTACAACCCTCCTCAGGGGATTTTGTCAAACCATTTCGAGCCGTGGATGAACCTCATGAGAGTCTGCGCATCTAGTGATGCGAGGTCAGAGAGATCATCCAAGAAAGGTCGGCCTAAGAAGAGCAATCGTGTTGCGGTCAGAGAGGGGCATTGGCATAGGTAATGCTGAACACTCTCCTCTTCCTCCTCGTCCAGGCAGCCTCTGCAGTAGTCCCGCTTCGCTATGCCCAGTCTCTCAGCGTGCTTGCCAATGGGACAGTGTCCCGTGATGACTCCCACTGCCAGTCTGATATCGTTTCTTTTTAGAGAGACGATGTTGGTGCTTCTTTTCCTGTTTCGGTGAGGCCATATTTGCCTGGTTACCTCGCAGGTTTCTTCATCCCTCCACCTTCGCTCCGCTAGGTTCGAGGTTATTTCGGCTATGGTCTCCTTGCACGAGGCAAATGGAATACCAATATCCTGTAATATTTCGGTTGAGTGCAGGCTTGTGCCGTTCTT
This sequence comes from Phosphuga atrata, assembly GCA_944588485.1. Classification (NCBI taxonomy): domain Eukaryota; kingdom Metazoa; phylum Arthropoda; class Insecta; order Coleoptera; family Silphidae; genus Phosphuga; species Phosphuga atrata. The sequence continues at coordinate 51,556,995 of OX155896.1, read as the reverse complement.
TGCAAGCTCATCCGCTATTGCGTTACCTGAGATCCCGCTGTGGCTTGGTACCCACGTGAGTCTCACGTTTGTGTGTGCTGCGAGCTCATTCAGCTTTCTCCGACAGCCAGATACCACTGCTGAGTTGGTGCACACGCTAGTAACTGCCCGGAGAGCAGCTTGGCTATCGGTGTAAATGTGGATCTGTTCACCAGGGTCCCCATTTACCATCAGCCACTCTGCTACCCCTTTTATGGCGGTTACCTCCGCCTGTAGAACGCTGCAGTAGTCTGGCAGGCGTAAGCTAATTCTGAGGTTGAGGTCGTTGGAGAAAACTCCGCTGCCTACTTTGTCCTCCCTCCGTGAGCCGTCTGTAAAAACCTGCGTGTGTCCTGCTGGTACCTCTTTCTTTTCCATACACTCCTCTTTAGAGGGTATGTGGTATGAGAAGTTGTTACCAAAAGCAGGTGTTGCTAGACATCGGTCTATGTTTTTGGGCACCCCTTTAAATTCATTGATTATTCCGGGCCACGAAAGTGGACTTTTTTATATCTTTTGGTGTTTATATCTTGTGGCTTGTGGTGGATCAAAGGCTACGCGAAACCATAATTTTAATGAAATTATTCATGAAAAATCACTAATTATTTTTTAAAAGTAAGCACATAATATCTTTGTTTTTCTTCGATTGATAGCCTAGTGGGGATATATAAATAATTTAATGTTTCTGTGTACACTGTTAAAATTTTTTGATATATTACAGTCTCTTGACATGACACCGTCATGTAAAATTACAATTCAGTGTGTACCAATATGAAGTTACTACCATTCTGTTTAGGTAATTTTTACAAACACTTACTAATAAAACTACTGTAATAAGTTGCAATTTTACAAAATAAATGTATAAACAGTGCACGTATAGTAATTTTACAAATCAATTCAGTAATTACACATGGAAAGCATTATAAATTTACAAGCTTTGTTTCTAGCGCAACTTTATGTAATACTACAAGGAAAAAAATGTAATTTTGATTACAGTGAATTTATTAAATATTCAAAAAACCATCATATTATTTTACTTCTTCAATTCTAAAATTACAAAGTACGTAGTAATTTCGCCAAAAATTAGAATATGTTTGGCGCAAATTGTAATAATAATATCGAGAAATTTTTTTATCTGTATTTTCTAGTTACTTCATTTTCATATTTCGAATCATAAAATTGTTTATGTACATCTTATATTATATTGTATAATTATATTGTATATATATATATATATATATATACTCATACGGCTATTGTTGAATTATTACGAGCGAGTTGAAAGATAGAGTTACAAACCAACATATACAATATTTATTGGTATAAATATTGAAAACATCACATACTTAAGAACTTAAACCAATTATAGCTCTTAAGAAACTGTGACTAATACTAAAAGATTATTGTGTTACATTAAAAAATACGTTGGAATCGTATAAGAGAGAATCTCTGATGCTTTCTTTGCAACGAGTCTAATATTCTGGGAATTAAAACAAATAGAGAACACATGGAAATTATAATATTTTCCTAAATATTTTTAAGAAATATTGGAAAGTCGAAGATAGAGAACGAAAAAATTAAGAATACACCGTCACTATACTAGAAACATTTAAGGATGAAGAATTTATTGATAAACAGATTATAAACTATTGCTGTCTAATTATAAGAATTTAATATTCCAATGAAGGACTTATTTTTGTTGAATATTATTTTCCTACACTAAGCGTAACATTTATTTTTATTTTATAAATAATAATCTATAAATTTGAAGTATTTTATTTTTGCTTATTGTTCATTTTTATAAATTTTTAACAATGTTACAAACTTTTACACACACAAAATTGAAAATCGGTGCATTTTCATGGATACATAATAATTTTTAATATTTTTAAAGATGACTTATTAATTTTTTATTGTGTAATAATCTAAATTGTATTAATGAAATGAAATCTTAACAACCGCTTATTTTCAAATCTCTGTTAGGATACGGATTCCCAGTATACAAATTTATTATTACATGCAGTAGAAACATGGATATCACAGGTCACAGTTTAAGAAGTTTAATTGTTATTAAAGGAAAAAACGAAATATTTTTAATCGTGAAAATTGTGTAAACAAAAATGTGATCTTGCTACTTTTTTTCAAAATGACCTATCTATCCAAGCTGTGTTACCTATCAGATATTTTTAAGAAAACTGTTTTGAGCATATACTTCCAACACTCTTCTTGTAAAATTACCAAAGAAATTTTTAACAGTGTATTATTGATTTTCCTCTTTTAGGTAAAAGATGGAATTTTGAATCATCTAAAGAAGTTCTTATAAGATTCATTTTTCAAGAATCTCAACCATTGAATTTGCAGCCGAGAGACAGATTCGCCCGCGGTATTTTATTTACTCTTCTTGTCGTTGACTTTTCTAGTGGTTTCGTTGAAATAAAATTCGGCTGTGACATTCGTTTTACCGAAAATGTATTTCTTCTACACTTTTCCATCAATACATAATAATGCTCAGGGTTGTATAATTGCCTTTTTTATTTTCATTTCTATCAACTCAAAATCACGTCACGTCATTCGGTAGAAAGGAATGACCAGATATCAAGAATTTTTGGTCTATCGTTTCAATATTATTATTTAATGACTGAGCAATTTTCATACATGCCAATGCTACTTTAATGTTACGATTTTAGCCTGAAGAAACATCACTGTAAGCTATTACGTGTTTTTGATTATTTATATGCACTATACATTAAAATGCATGATGCTACTTCCTGTGCATCTCTTGAAACTGTACATCTCATGCATACATATTGACATTGTCATAATGAAAATTATGCAAACCAAAGTTGTATACGCACATATTTTGGTTATATTTATATAATTTCTTTAAATTTTTGACTTAGACCAAGACCACTTTCATAATTAACACTAAATGAATTCCTTATAATGTTTAAATTAGAACCACTATCTTTCATTAGTATCTTTAACATGCAATCTTCAAACTATCTTTTCATTGGTTCATTTCTGACGATGTTGTAAAAATTTAATAAATTTACTTTAAAATAATTTTCTTCTTCAGCCTTTCAAAGTCCACTGCTGGATATAGGCCTCCCATAATTTATTCCAATTTTTCCTGTCTTGCGCTTCTTGGTGCTATATTTTGCCGACTAGTCTTTTTACATCATCCAGCCATATTTTCTGAGGTCTCCCTGCGCTTTTCTTTGTTCTGCGTGGTCTCCACTGTGTAACTCTATTTGGCCTACGGTCTGAGTCTTTCCTTGCGACATGCCGCTACCCAGCTCCATTTGAGGTTTGCCACTTGGTGCATCACATCTGTTACGCCTGTGCTAGTGCATACCACTTCATTTTTGACTTTGTTACTCAAGCATATTCCAAGTGAATTGCACGTTCAATGGCTCGTTGGGTTGTTCTTAATTTCTGGGCGCTCTTTTCTGTCGGTGGTAGTTTCTAGGCCGTAGGTCATTAGAGGCATTATACATGCATTGAACACTTTGGTTTTTAAGCACATTGGGACATTATTTTTTTACTGTTGATTTAAAAACAACTGTTTGTAAATGTATTGTACTGTTTTTTTTAAATGTGTCCTAGTTTTTCGAAGGCAGCCCAAATTAATTTTACTCGTCTGAAAATCTCGGTGGTTTGATTTTCTTTACCTAGTTTAATTTGATGGCCTAAGTATATGTATTGGTCGACAGTTTCTATAATATTACCATCAATAGATATCTGTTGGTTAGTGTTGCTCATTACCTTTGTTTTGTTCAGGTTCATATATACTCCGACTTTTTTGGAAGCTTGATTAAGTTCTTGTAGCATGATATGTATTTCTTTAATGCTATTACCCATAAGGATAATATCATCTGCAAAACGTAGGTGTGTCAAGTTTCTACCTACTATGTTTATACCCCTTTCGTCCCAATTTAGTTCCTTGAAGAAGATCCAAGTGCTAGAGTGAATAGTTTAGGGGACATCGTGTCACCCTGCCGGACGCCTCTTTGAATCTTTATTTGGTTAGTCTTAATATCCTCATCTAACTTGACATGAAAGGTTGCATTGTCATATATGTTCCTGAATAGGTTTGTATATCTTGAATCAATTCTTGCATTGGACATTGCGCTCAGTAACGCCCATAATTTCGAGTCGAAAGCTTTCTAGTAGTCAATGAATGCCAGGTCGAGTGGTACAATAATCAGTCGTGCTATAGCCTTTCCTGAATCTTGCCTGCTCGACCGTTTGGTAAAAAGGGTGGTGAAACCAATTGGTAATTTGTTCGTCAGTTGATTTGTAATAATTTTGATCAGTTTTGACCATAATAATTTGTAATAATTTTGAACTTTGTAGTGGTTTGTTGTCTTGGGGATTCCCCGTGATGTTGAGGGTTGTTGTTCCCCGTTGATGTTGGGGATTCCCCGTGACGTTGAGGCTGAAAAGAACCGAATTCTCGACATTTCGGCGAACAAGCCTTCCCCATTCTTAAAAGATATCACGTCCGTGCCGGTTAATCGTTAGACGTATAACGTTACAAGACGAGAGATGATTCTTTTCGAGTCTCCCCTAGCGTGGCGACCGATTATATTCACCCTCAAAATGCAATCTCAGGCCCAAGCAATCTAACATAAAAAACACATATACGACCAACCAGACGAACAAATAAATGAACCGAAGCCAAACAACTATGAATAAACGCATCACACGACCGATCGCTCAATATTCGTCTAATGGCGGGATTACCATGAACTTAACGTAACGGGGCGCGTCGAGATGTGACATGACGTAAAACTGAAACATATTATTTTATATGCGTCTGATTACGATGGTCGCTACTTGACGTATCAGAACTTGACGTAACGTGAAAGTTGCCAATCTTCGATTCGCGTTACGTTAAGTCGGGCTGTTTCACATTACTCTTTCAGCCAATCAACGCTCTTGATTCTTGCGCGCATGCACTCGAATTCGGTATTGTGCTGTGAGATTTATATTATGTAATAGCCAGCAACTAAAACAACAACTTATTGGTTGATACACACTCAACCAATAAGTCAGTAAACTGGATTCTTCTCCGAAAAATCTCTCTCACACCAACGGTTCGTACTCGTTTCCTCTTTCGCAGTTTAACATACAGATATCCGCCCAAAATTAAATTGAACAATTGATAATGCCTCACAACAGAATTTACTTTGAACTACTAACACTGTCAAATCATTTTAGTCACGCTGTAATCGCTATTTTGTGTTACAGCGGTCGTAATTTCACAAACATACCTTACCGTTAAGTTTACGTCAAGTCACTTTACGTCGCGTCGCGTCCCATTACGTTAAGTTTACCGTAAACTCGGCGTAACGCTTATGGCGGGTTTACGATTAACTTAATGTAACGCGTCGCGACGTGATGTGAAGTGATCTTTACGTTAAGGTATATTTGAGATATTACAATCACCATAACGTGCTGAAAAACAGCGTAAATGAAACGTGACATTTGACAGTTGACAGAGTTGGTACTTGAAAATGAATTCTGTTATGTGGCATTATCAATGTTTAAATGTTATTTAATATAAAATGTAAACTTTTCAAACTGAAAACACAATGAATGTAACAACACAATAGCAAATGCCACCCTATGGAGTGCATGCACTCAAGATTCGAGAGCGTTGATTGGCTTAAAGAATCACGCGAACAGCCTAACTTGATGCAACGCGACGTGAAGTTTGGATATTGGTAGCTTTCATATTACGTTAAGGTCGAATACTTCACATTACATCTGTTAAGACCCAACAATTTTATTTTAATTTTTCTTTGATCTTAAAACTATTTTCTTTGTAAATTGTGTTTCTAAAAGTAGGTAAATAACAATTACATTAAGATTATCTTAAACCGACCAGTAGATCCCAACATCTGGTCGTTAGGGAAGTGGATATTTGTTGAATGCGTTTAAAGCTGTTTATGAAAAGATACGCATCTGAAAGACCATTTGTAATCACTAATCGTTTGTAAATACGCTTTGGCGGATGTTTACGATCGCTAATGGTTTTTGGATTGCAAATACAATGCAATGATTATATTTAAGGGTTCTTAGTATAAGTATTTTAAATTTTGGGTACTTGTAAGATTAGCCATAGAAATTACCACGTGCACTTCGGGTTAGAATCCTTTTTGGTTCAATGAGGGCAGGCAAATGGGAGGTGGGATTCAGTTTTCCTGTTTTTAACAATATGTAGTTATATTCACTTGAATTGTAACCCTCTTGCCACAAACATACCAAGAAGGTTCCAAACTCCGACAGTGCACGTCGTCATAAGTGTTTAAGGTGGAGTTAAATAATAAATACATGTTTATCGAGGCGTACAAGTTTTATTTCGCCCAAACATATAAATTCCTGTGCCGATCGAATCTATTGGCAACCCTGAATTAACCGCCTTAGATTTGATCACGCGAACGTTTGTCCAAAGACAAACAACCACCGCGACTAATCAACGTCGATCGTAATCAGCCGCATATAAAACAATGTGTTTTAGGTTTGAATCACGTCTCGTCGCGCCACGTTAAGTTCATCGTTAACCCGGCATTAAACCGCAGGGACTTAATATCTCTTGCGAGTGGCGATTGTTAGTTCGCCGAAACGTCGAGAAGCCGGTTCTTTTCCGCATAAAATCAACCCTTAACATCAATGCGGAATCTCCGAAAAATCAACATATTTACATCGATCTCTTATAAAGAAATAAAAGTTGCGGAATTAGTATTAGATTTTTTGAAATCTTAAAACCCATTAAAACTTTGAAGTGGAGTTCTGTTTTTGTTTTGTTTGATTAATATTGTTTCAAACAATAATACCAGGTATAAAAACTACATAGAAATTTAGAAATCAACAAACCAATAACTTTAAAAGCAACCGGCTCGATTGTAATCATACCTATTAATATTTTTAATGTGAATCTTAAGTAATAAAACTGAAAATTTTGAATAAATTTCATACACAAATTTTGAGGAAAATACGTTATGGTAGTGTTTATTTTTTTTCAACTTGATATATTCGGCCCTCCTGACAATTTTCAAATCTTACTTGCAAGCGACCTTAATATTAGTTTTCATATTACTCATAAGATAATCAATATTTGATAAACATAACTGACATGAATTAATTTGACTGGGTTACAGATTTGAGCGAGTTACAGATTATTGACTTCTACATATTTTGTTAAAAAATTTGAATTTCAAACTTTTAAGAATTTTTACTAAAAGTGGGTTTTTTTATAATAAATCTTGTCAGTAACATATTTCAGTTTTTTATTTTGTTGGTAGATATTAGTATGAAAGGGTGCGTAATATACAATAAAAATATTTATATTTGGGCCTTGGGCTGAATACACAAGTGAATGCAAATAGGTCGATCTGCAGATAAATTGAAATATATTTTTTATTGGGATCGTAAAGCGTTGTGCAAAATACAGTATTATATTTAAAATTTATCCGAGCGAGGGTAGAAAAATTTTCAACAAAACTCGACGGAGTTTACGCGCTTCGACGGCCGGCCCTTTCCGGCTGCTGCATACATCATTAATGTCGTTATTTGTGTTTTCCTGCTGGTATTTGCACGACAAGCACATTCCGAATCCTGTTAACTGCCCTTTGCTAAAACTACTTTACATGCTGAATCTAACTTTACTCTTTTGGGAAAATCCGCAAGTCACTGTAATTAATTTACACTTACTTTTTCGTTTCATTTTAAAATAAACGTTTTTCAACACAATTTTATTTTAACTAATTACTATACAGAAAAAATTAACATTTTAAACTATTTTTTACTGTATTACTTTTAAGTTATTTGAAATAAAATTTATAATACACAATATTTAATGAATATTAGGCTAATTTGCAGCTTGCTTTAAATTTGTCTAAACCCCAACATAGAATGCTAATATACAATACTGGTGTAGAAGAAGTACTCGTGTGCAATAAATACTGGTGTACAATAGTTACTTCGTACATATTATAGACGAAATGTACCTTGAATATATAAATATATTCAACTTGTTCGTAGCTCTATAATATTAAATCTTACTAAGACAACTACTTCCTTGGCTAATACCACACAGGATATTGAATTATACAACAGACATTTGCGTGATATTACTAGTACTACTAGATAAATAACATTGTTTTTTAAATCATTTCTTTGTATTTAAATTAAGTGAATAGCCATCCGCAGACGCGTTTCAAGATGTATCTCTCCTTAGTGCAGCTTTGCTTTTTGAATTACAAATTAGAATACACCTACATCAACTTGAACACCTCGTGCATGACTAGTTAGGTTTAGGTTTTAGGTTCATAAGTTTATATGATTTTATTGTATTTATATGGTTTCACCAATATTTATAACATTTAATTACAATATTATTATTATTATTACTTTATGTATGTTTCTTTGCAGTAATCCAAAATAGATTAATAAGTTTACATTTAAATTCAATAATTGTTTTAAAAGAAATAATACAAAATATATGATTCAAAAAGAAGGTTCACTAGTTTATTTTTAACTTAATACACTGATTTATACTTAATTCACGGATTATATTAATTCACTGTATAATATTAATCTGTATTATGTAAATATTATATATGGTATTATATTCTATATACAACAAATTTTATTTTAACCTTCAGTCTTAAGGTGAAGAGAGTGAAGGTTAGCTAACCCTCACATAGAAAAGGAAATATCAATACAAAACAAAAGTGTATCTGTTATTATTATTATTCGGAAGCTAAATGCATTTTATAATTAATATTTTGAAATGCATGCATTCGTGGTTTGTGTTTCTGTACCCATAAAAATAATCATATTAAGCAATGCTTTCAGAAGATAAAAGTATTTCAACCTACGCTAGACAAAGCAAAAAATGAAAGAGTGAATGACAAATAATTCTTAGTTACTTTTTATAGTTAGTTTAATGCGATAAGAGAGCGAGTATTCATGCCAATTGTATATAACTTGTTTGTTTGGGTAAATTGCTATAATTTGTTTCTAGTGTGTTTTTAGAGAGAAATGGATGTCCATTTTATCCGTTTCTTGTCGTAATTAAATAAGCGGTTACTTAAACAGAGCGTGGCGGTCGGAGTTATGGCGGAAAAAAAGCCGCCTGGGAATAAAGTCCTCCGCCCTGATGTAATAGCCGCAATAAGAGAGTTATTAGTACTTACCATAAATAATTCTAGCTAGCATTAAGTGGTACAAAAGATGCATTAAAAACGCCCTCATTTTTAACATCTCCACCGTCGACTCTTGCCAAATAAATTAAAAGAAAGCACTGAAACGTTTTTGTCACCGACTTCGGGCGGTTTTAACCAAATTCATTAATAACATCAATTCACTTCCGTGATCATTATTTCTTCCTTAATGGTATCTTTAAAATGATCAATCTGTTTTCTTCACCACAGTTTTACATTAGCTGAAGTGTTAATGATCCTTCCATCTGCAAACAAAAGAAAATGTTTTATTAATACTACTAATATCGTTGTATAACATACAATGCATTTATCTATTAAACAATTTATGGGGTTTATGGGGTTGATAAAAAAAATTATCGATTTTTCTCATGTATTTTAAAACCTTATTATAAATAATTCGGATGTGCGATGCCAATAAAATTCAATTAATTATAAACAATTTAAAAGTGAAAATTTTTTGAAAATAATCACGTGACTTCAAACGCGCCATAATTTGTTTGTGACGTCGAAAGGATAACATTCAAACATAAACATTCTTTATAAAATCGTCGTTTTAGGATTTTTTCGCCGCACTGTTTAAAACCATTAGTTTCGATGTTTAACAATGTGGGACATTTAAAAAAAAAATTGGAGGAGTTCTTTTTGTAGTACTCATACACGATCGTAAGAAACAAGCACTATAACTTTTAATATTTGACTTTTAATATTTGACATATTTGACATGTCTACTACAGCTACTGTATCAACAAAGTCAGGCGCGGGTAGAAATTACCCATTTTACGTCACAACACGACCGGCCTGTTTTCAGTATAGAGTTTGAAAATATATTTCCAATTAATTATAACTTTTTAATTACAACGAAAAAAAGAAAACATTAAAGTGTTTTGTTATAAAACTAATATATGAGCTTTCGATTTATGACAAAAAAAAAATTGATTCAAATACCCAATTATAAATCAATGTACAGACTAAAACACTTGTATTTTCCGTTGCTTATTCCTATGAAAAACTTTATTTTCTAATTTCAACTGTTGGATTATTACTGCTTATAAAACGGTGCTAAAAGACCCTTGAAATTGAGAATTCAAATATTAAATAAAAATTTGACGACACAGATATGAGACACCAAAACACAGTTGAATTATATACTATCCATAGATGACGGAAACGACAAAAAAATTTAGAAAAGTTTTAATAATTTCCCATTCCATTTAAAGTTTCTTATGCGGAACAAATTATCTTTAGTTTGACTATGAGACTGAAATAACTTCGGAAGGCTAAAATTACGAAACTTGCGTCAATCCATCCATAATCCTTGAAAGATCTTGGGGGCTTTTCGTGATCAATAAATTGAGAGATTGAAGAAAATGCAAATAAAAAGAAAGACCTCGCGGTATGCGTATTTGCCTGCTCATATAACGGTACACTGAGAGAAAAATAAAGGCGAGGAAGTATAACGCAAAAATCTTACGTGACGTTAATTTTTTATATTTAAATATTGCGACGTGTCCACTTTACACCTTACTTCTTCGACACATTTTCAACTACACTAGAAGGGAAAGATAGTATGTTCTAGGCCATTGCTTCCCAAACTTTTTGATGTCGCGGCTCCCCTGCTACTCATATCGATAAACCACGGCCCCCTAATTTATTTTAGAACCGGGTTTGAACACTATTATTAGTAAATGAAGAAAATTAATTATTAATTTTAAAATGAATAATAGTAAAATTAATGTTTATTGCATACAGGTTATGACGGCCGATCTCCGACTATTCCTTATTACTAATAAATTAGTATTAGACAATATAGCTGAAAAATTTTCAACAAATAGATTCGTTCACACGAACGAATAAAGTAAACAAAAAGAATTAGCATTAATTACATTAATGTTAATAGATTAAATTTTATGTGATGGATCTGTTTGAATATTATTACACAACAAATTTAGATCTGGCGTTATATTTGAATTTGATTTCTATTCTTTTTAATTATTTTTTAATGATTCTGTTGATAGGCTTTGTTCCTATGCTTGTTCTTAATTAATAACATAATTGAAAATGCCGATTCGCAGAGGTACGTTGTTGCAAACGGAACCAGAATATTTAATGCTGAGTCAGTTAATGTCCAACCGCTTAAATATGTTCAGTGCTCCAAAATTCTGAAATATCGCTTCCAGAAAATTCCAATGTGAGTATTGAATCCGATCTCAAGTCAATTAATTCCTCTTCAAATTTCCAGGGAAGAAGATCAGATTATAAATTATTACTAAATGGTGTTATTATTCATGTCATGTTGTTTAGATTAAAATTCGGAAATACTTTTGGATTGAAGTGGATTGATTGAATGAAAATTTGTTCTGTTAAATAATTTACGATATTGGTTTTAAGTTCTGTTGACAACGACATGTTATTTTCTTAGAAAGAAAGAAAGAAATTCATGACAACAAATAAACATGGTTGTGTTTCCTTGAGTCTTGGTCTCTTGGTCCGGACAATTTTTTTTTGAAAAGCTTGTAGCTTATTGTTAAGAATCAGTAAATCGGTCCTTTTTCCCTGAAGAGAAAGATCCAGTTTATTAACCTTTTCGAAAAAATCTGCAAAATACGAAATTAGACACATCGACCTATAATCGCAAAAAAAGGGCAGCTAAATCTGGTTTCCTTTCTAGAAGAAATATCCTAAGCTCGTCATTATTCGTATCATATCACTCGTCGTAATTTTGATATTTCAACGGAGTTTACAATTTTAATTGAAGTCTGTGCATATTTAACACTTAAACTTATTTAACGAAGATATATTTATGTGTGGGTACGCCCCGGCCCCTTAGGGAGCCGCGGCTCACCACTTTGGGAAGCACTGTTCTAGTCCAGGGGTCTAGGCAAACTCTTAAGAGCCAAATTGTTATTTAAAATGATTTCAAACTTGATCAAGAGCCACGGATGATTTTTGATGATAAAATCATATTTATATCATCATCAGCTATGGCTCCACAACCCATTATGGGTCTTGGACCCTAGAATTTTTTTCCATTACAATCTATTCCGGGCCTTTTCCTTCCGGTCACCTTCATTGCTATTAGATTCTCCTGCGCTTTGTCTAGATATCTTGTTCATATTTATATATTTTTTCAAAATTGGCTAAGTAAGCACTTTCACGATAATAATAATGATGGCCTTGACTACCAAATCCATAACTTTACCAATATCTTCTGAAAATGTTTTTGTTTAAAGTGCTTCCTGGTGAATTGTGCAATGGAAAAATAACACGTCATGATCAATTTTTTCTTTTAAAATTGTGACAAATCCTTTTTTATTTCCCACCATACTTTTAGTTCCATCTGTTGCTATTGACTCAATTAGTAAGTGGGATGTGATTTTTCTTCAGACATTCGGTCACTGCATTTTCAACATCTTCTCCACGTTTTTGACCCTTGTGTGGCAATAATCTTCAGGAGTTCATCAGATGGGCCCATATGATGAAATATAGCGAGCAAAGAGGACAACTTACGCAGTATCCTTTATGTCACAAGACTCATCGCCCGCTATTGATATGGCTGATGCCAATTGAACATCCTCAACTTGTTGGTATAAGTTTAATGAATTTTTTTTGTCCTATCTGTTACAATTTTGGCATACAATGGTAGGCTATTGATTTTATATATAATATCTTCTTTATTGTTAAAATTGTGAAAAGTGTGTCATCCACATGCACTCAGCATCAGTGACGACAGTGATCAAGTTAACAATATTTATAGACTGCATCCAACAATTTAAAAAGGAACAACAATTAGAAGAGGAAAAGAGAGTCTTTTAAAAATTTTCTGTAGTTTCTCAATTTCTCTCTTTCTTACATCACCGAAGGGACAATTCTTTGCAAATACGGCATGTTTATTTTCGAAATGTCTCTGGACATTAGACTTTTTGTTGTTTGCTAGCTTTGTTATTTTGATAGCAAATAATACAAGTTTTAAGACCAGCAGCATTAGGTATAAACGCAAACGATTCAGTCCATTCAGTTTTTCGATTCAGTCCAATTCACGATGTCGCGTCGATCGGTTATTTATTGGCCAATTATGTTAAAAAGCACAATTTTGAACTATGCACTGACTTGACTGCTTGCCACAATAACTAAAAAAACAGCGATATCCGCGCTGTGACTATGAGCTGTGACTTGGCTGCGACGGTCGTGAGACTTCCGAACTTCCGACTTTTTTATGTTTCAATATATTTCTGAAAAGCCACAAGCTCACACCAAAAGAGCCTCATGTGGCTCGCGAGCCACGCTTTGCCGACTCCTGTTCTAGGGCAGCCGCCTTATGGGGAATTACATGTAAAAATAGTGCCAGTCGCCTTATGTGGAATTACATCTAATATCTAGTACCAGCCGCCTTATGAGTAATTCTATACAAAATAGTTCTGAACGTGGCCGAGCGTGTATGTGTAGATGGCGCCACACCGATAGGTGTGGAAGGAACGGACGCAGCCCTTAGACCGAACAATACTGGACAAGAGCGGACAATACCGAACAAGACTAGACAGACAAACGGGAAAATTCAAAATGAGTGTGGTGAGAATGAGCGTAGTGGGTAGCGGGGAAATGGATATGTATGCATAATTGATTGTAGACATATTACGGGTTGATTCAAATTGGATTATGGGATTTAGACCGGACAAGACCGGACAAGACGAGACAGACAAGACCGCACAAGACTAGACAGACAAGACTAGATTAGAGAGACAAGCGGGGAAAATTCAAAATGAGTTGCCGTGTGGGTAGCGGGGAATCGTGTATGCATGCATAATTGATTGCAAACATATTACGGGTTGAGATTATAGGGTTTTGACCGGACAAGATGGGACAATACACTACAAGACGGAACAAGAACGGACAAGACTAGACAGACCAAATATTTCCTGTGATATTTATATGAATAATTTCATATGCGTGAGCGAAATTTCTTAAACTAGTCTGTGACCTCGATCATATTAATTATTTAAATATTTAATATAAATGAAAACCTGTTTCTGTTATTAGGTTTAATTATGAGTGAGAAACGGAATATATTGTTTATTCTTCAGTTTACGTAATCAGTTTAGTATTTGAACTTCCAGATTTTAAATGTATGTCAAGGAAATAACATCCAATAATTTTTATTACTATATAACTACTACGGCAGTAAATGAAGCCGCATTGCGCGCGCCTAGATAGGGCCTATATAAAGAATCAATTACAGTTTAAAATTGCAACCGCTGCAGTAATTTAACTATTGTACAACTACAGCAATAAGAAACTCCGCGTAATCAATTTTGTGCTTAAACTGAAACTTGTAAACGCGTGCGAGTATGGAATTGTAAAATAGTTGATAAGAACTGCCATGTCAGCATTTTCTTATTTCAACTTGCCTAAATGAGAGTTTGAACTTATTCGATGTATTCTGAGAAATTTGGATGAACCATTGAACACGTGCAAGTATGGAACTGTCGAGTCGGCATTTTCCTGTTTCAACTTGTCTGGATGAGTCTTTGAACACGTGATACACCCGGCGCATTTTGATGGGCATATTTCGTTCAAATAGTGAATATTCACCCTACACCTCCAATAAGATAAAGTTGGAGCCTCAGACAGCCAAATAATTTCTGTAAAATATGCAATCAACAATCCCCAATGCTAAAGTATGCAGGAGATCTACGACCACAGAAACACCTCCAAGCAACAGTGAAGCCGGTGCAGCAGAACATCATCATCCAAGCTTGTGTCAGTTTAAGAACAGAGTAGTCAGCTATATAATTGATGGTTACGGGATTGATGTAGATAGCTTTATCAGTAAATTGAACAGCCATTGTATCAGAACCCGCATTCTAGACAAATTACCCCAGTTATAATTCTCGATGGATCCAACAGACCCATATATTTACACGGCACCACTATAAAGTTTATCTCCGTTTCGGAAAATACCTTTAAACCCTTCACATGGAATCTTATGATTCCCTCATAATCCCTAATTGATGGGCTAACATTTCTCAATCAAAATTAAATCTAATAACAGAAATACTTTTTTATTCATTTATTTACATTGTTAAGACCCACAGGGATCACATAAAGCAAATTATGACTTGTTGCTTTTATTTTTCTTGTTCTTCCAGAATTGTTTCATCCTCTCGCTATGTTTAGCTCAACGTTCATCTGTCCATTTTGCTCTTATTATGTTGGGTTTTCCACTGATATAATTTCCCAGCTGTAGACCTTATGTCTAAAGATTTTTCGACTTTCGATGTCTGTCGGTGAGATGTTGGCGTTTTTAGATGAATTTAGACCTGTTTTACCAAGACTGTTTTCACTTTCATTTTCTGTATGTATTTCAAAACTCTCCCTGTTAGTCAATTGTCATCTAGTCTCATAACGTGCCCGTAGAATTTCAGTTGTCGTTTGCGGAAATCGGTTTCCATGGAGTATTTTTCTGTGACAATGTGTGATTGTAGACGATACCCTTCGTCTGTTAGTTTTGGGCCAAGGATTTTTCGGATAATTTTTCTTTCAGTCTTCTTGATGTTCTCTATGTCTCCTTTGTAATTAGGGTTTAATGTCTCGCTCCCGTAGAGTATTTTAGGTTTGATAACAGTCGTGTGTGTCGTATTTTTGTGTTAATATTTATGCATTTATTATTATAGATGCTTGCAACTTTTCCATATGCTTTCCGCATTTTGAGTTCCCGTGCTTTTTGTGCTAATCTTTTTGTTCCTATAGGTTCAATAATTTCGCCTAAGTATTTGAAGTGATTAACTTATTTATTGTGCCGTAATTTGTAATTAAATTTTCTGTTTTGTGGCCATGAATTCGGTTTTCAATGCCTTTCAATGTTTTTCAATGTTTTCGGTTTTTAAACAGGGATTGTCGTTCGCTGGAGTCATAAGCTTTCCTGAAGTCAATAAATGTGCAGATGGTTGAGAGATTTCGCGTAGCTCGAATTTTTAGTTTAGATTTCAGGTTGAATTCGCTCAGCGCAGGATCTGTGTGGTCTGAAACCTGCTTGATATTCCCCAATTTGGGGTTCGAGTTTTTCTTGTCTGCGTTGTAAGAGGCAAGCGGATAAGATTTTGTAGGGAACGGAAAGGAGGGAGATTCCTTTGTAGTTATTCAAATTATCAGATTTGTCTCCTTTTTGTGGAGTGGGTGGATGAGTGCGCATTTCCAATCATTTAGGAGTTCTTCACTTCGCCAAATTTCCTGAATTATGTTTGTGATTTCCTGTAATGATCGTGGTCCAAGATTTTTCAGTAGTTCTGCGGTTATTCCATCTTCTCCTGATGTCTTTCCATTCTTCAGTTTTGTAATACGGTGTCGGATTTCTTCTAGTGTCGGTGGATCAGCGTCGGGTTTCGTGTTTATTGAAGATGTGTGTGGGAATCGTTCGGATGGTTCTGGGCAATTAAGGAGCTCGGAAAAGTAGTTCGACAGTTCTTCACAGTTTTCTTGATTGGTGAGTGCAAGTTTTCCATCCTTTTTCTTACAGGTCAAATTCTGTGGTGAGTAGCCTTTAACTTTATTTGCAAAAGCTCTATATAAATTTCTGCTGTTGTGGTTTCTAAAGTTATCCTCAATTGATGTGAGCTGTTCTGTTATGTATTGGTGTTTGGTTTTCCTGATGGTTCTGTTTGTCTCTTTGCGGATGTCGAGAAAGTCTTGTAGGGTTACCGGCGATTTGTTGATATTGTATTTTTGAAAGACGAGTCGGCGATTGATGATGGCTTGATCGCAGTTGGAAAAGTTGAACTTTTTTATTTATATTAAATAATAAATACGATCGAGGTCACAGAGAAGTTTAAGAAATTTTGCTTACACATAGGAAATTATTCAGATAAATATCACAGGAAATATGTGGTCTGCCGAGTCTTATCCGTTCTGGTTCGATATTGTCCGATCTTGTCCGGTCTAGACCCTATAATCTCATTTAAATCAACCCGCAATATGTTTGCAATCAATTATGCATGCATACACGATTCCCCGCTACCCACAACTTAACTCATTTTGAATTTTCCTCGTTTGTCTGTCTATTCTTGATCGGTATTGTCCGCTCTTGTCCGGTATTGTTCGGTCTAAGTGCTGCATCCGTCCTCTCCACATCTTTTGCCGTGGCGCCATCTACACATACACGGTCGGTCACGTTCAGAACTATTTTGTATAGGATTTCTCATAAGGCGGCTGGTACTGAATTTTACATGTAATTTCCCATAAGGCGACTGATACTATTTTTTCATGTAATTCCCCATAAAGCGGCTGGCCTAGAACATACCATCTTTCCCTACTTACCCTGCTCGAGACAATTAACAGGTCACCAATTTGTGCCTCCATAAAATTCATACGGGAAATTACATGCAAATAAAGTTAAGAATATCTGGAATGTACTAATGTATTTAATTGTTTTAATTGATACAGAAAATTATCAGCATCTCATACATTATAGGAGTATTCGTAATAGTTAACAAGAAGTACCAAAACTAAAGTGAAATAATGTATCCCAAATTTCGTTCAAAGAGCTAGGAAGACTGTTCAGATCAATATACGGACGAAAATGTTAGCAACTGACAGTTTGACTTAAGTTATGTGCAAATGAGGCATCTCAAAGAAGTGGAAGTTGTTCGTGCTTTAACATTAATTGAAAATGGCGAAAGCCTTCGACAAGTTTCAAGAAACTTCAACGTAAGCTTGTTAGCAACGTTATTCGTGCTATAGGAGCACATTTTCTTGATTAACTGACCACTTTATGTACAAAAGTTTACATTAACAATTGATTTAAATTAGTTTTTCACTTTGGTTTTGGTAATCGTTGTTAATTATCACGGGTACTTTAAAAGTACGTGATGCTGACACTTCCATATGTACCAATTAAAACAATTAAATAGAGCGTCTTGCAGATGTTCTTAATTTTATTTGCATGTAATTTCCCGTTTGAATTTTATGGAGGCATACATTAGTGACCCTTTAATTGTTTGGAGCAGTGTATTTGCAATATTGAATAGTATACTATAATTGAGGAGTTGTGAAAAGCGAGTTAAGTGCTAAATCATATATTTTTAAGAAATCTACACTTACAACACCTTACTTCTTAGATCTTTTTTCAACTAATTTACAGTGCAATTGAATAACATATTTAATTTACCTCACATTGTAATAGAATTTACCTCACATTGCGTAAGAAAAGGAAAATAGATTTTTTGGTACTTAACTCGGTTTTCACATCAACTCCTCAGTTGTTCTTCAAATAGAATACTATAATAATTTTTATTATATTTAACTGATTTAAAATATTGATATGTCTGCAACATTAATTGAATAATATATGTATAACAGAATAATCAATTTGTTTGTTTTAGCTTAAAACAATTTAAGCTTATAAATTATGCACACTTTAATACAAAAGCAGCGTTCGGGACATGTCTGTACTATTAAATAATAAATAACGGCTTCCAATTGAAATTTAAATTATTTTATCAAAAATATTCAACGTATTCTGGAATACGTTCAATATTTTTGATATTTTATTAGCATAAGGGACATATTAAGAATTCACTAAAACAATATGAATATAACAAGAAATCTAGAGGTAAGATAGGACTATAAAGGAGCCTACAGACGATCAACATGTTTTACCAACATGGTTGGTCAAAATGCAGTGTTGAAGGGTTTGTTGAACGTCTATTGGCAGGTTGGATGGTTAAGGCTCCATCCAACCTGCCTACAGACGTTCAACAAACACTTCAATTGGCCAAAAAATATTAGCCAAGCGATATACGTGGCATGCATGGGTTGAATATTAAATAACAAATAGTTATGCAACTGTATGCAACCCATATGCTTCTGGTGCCTGACAGTACCACGCAACACATTAGTGTATTTTCATAAATTTCTAATAGTAAATTCGCATTTTTCTTAATAATTAAACTACATATTTACGGTTTTCAGATTTTTCCCTTTACACGTGCTGTAAGACACCGCTTCTTGCCAAATTTCATGATTTTAGGTCAACGGGAAGTACCCTATAGGTTTTGATTCCCTTGTAAAATCGATAAATATGCGACATAAACGGTCATATCTTTTGATCGCGTTGACTTACAAGTTTGATTTTTTCACAGCTGAAAGAGACCGCAGACCCGAGTATTTGATACAAATTTCAACTTGTTATCTCTACGAGTTCCCGAGAAAAATGGTCTTCACAGACAGACAGACGGACAGACAGACACACAGACAAACGGACAACAAATCCTATATGATTGGTAATGATCCTATAAGGGTTCCGTTTTCCGTACGGAACCCTAAAAAGACTAAGCTTTGTCCAGATCTTCATAAACTATAGCTAAGAACCTTCTCCATCACGTCAGCTTTTAAACACAAGTTTGAACATACGGAACTTTTTTTTTAAGGCACCTGGCACCTCTACCAGGTAGTGTTGGATTCAGAACCTCTTGGCCGAGCCTAACAACTAAAACCCCTCCCTCATATTATGTGAACCCAACGGCACAGCTCTTCGCATAACTTCATTGGGTCAGCCGCCAAGATCTTTATTGTATCAACATTTGCCTGCCTGCTTCTCTTTCTTCTGGCGGGCTCTTTCGTCCTTCTCTTTCTGGGTTAGGATTGACCAAATTACACTCTCTACTATTTTCCAATTCTTTTCTGTCTCAATCATTTTGTCTATGAAATCATCTGGGTTTATTGTTTCTGATAGCTCTTTTCTGGCCTCTCCCAGTGTATACATTCAAATATGGTATGAATAACGTTGTCCTGGGCTCCGCAGTATTCGCACATAGCGTCCGTGGCTTTTCCAATCCTATGTAGGCAGTTTCGGAATCACCCGTGGCCAGTGAGTAGGTACTTGTGTGACGTAATAATTCAACTCCCCGTGTTTTCTGCTGACCCATTTCTGTACGTCTGGATTTTATGCTTCTTGTCCACTTTCCTTTTTCTGTGTTGTCCAATTCGTCTTGCCAGGTCTTATACACCGTATCGGTCGATCTGTTTCTAGCTTCATTCTTTGACATTGTTCCAAGGAGTTTCGCCATATACGTGTTAGTTCTCTCCTTACCAGATGCTCGATGGGCGGCATGCCAGAGATCACAAGAATGACTGTATGCGCTACTGACCCTTAGAGCCAGTTTCCGTTGTACTTTTGCCAGTTTGTTCTTTATTGTTTGCCTCCTCATGGCTTTTCCCCATACTACCGCTCCGTAGAGCATCACTGAGTGGGCCACCAAGCACAGCAGCCTTCTTTTACTCGCAGTGTGAGCCCCAACGTTCGGCATTAGCCGCTCACTTGGTCGTTTTCTGCGCTTTCTCCGCCGCTTTAGATACATGGTCGCTGACTTTTATCGATGCTTACCCGTAGGTACTTCACCGCGTTTTTTGTCGTTATTGTGACATCTTCCATCTTTAGGACTATCGGGCACAACTGTCTTTTGTCTGCAATTACGACAGCCTCTGGCTGTTCGATAGCTAGTTTCAGCCGTTTTCTCTCCAGCCACTCATCTACCAGCTTCACTGCTTCGTTAACCTTGCACGAAACTATATTTTCCCGCTGATTATTATAGCCAGGTCGTCAGCAAAACCAACTATCTCGTCTCCTTTGGGCAGTTTCAGCCTGAGCACTCCATCATAGAGAATGTTCTACAGTATTGTTCAGTATGTTCTAAAGCTACCTGAGAAACAGGAAAATTGTTAT
Source organism: Phosphuga atrata (assembly GCA_944588485.1). Taxonomy (NCBI): domain Eukaryota; kingdom Metazoa; phylum Arthropoda; class Insecta; order Coleoptera; family Silphidae; genus Phosphuga; species Phosphuga atrata. Next base: position 51,536,031 of record OX155896.1, on the reverse strand, counting down.
AGAGGCAAAAAATAGAAAAGTAAAGCACGAAATCAGCTGTGGTGTCCCATAGGGCTCAGTAATGGGCCCCCATTACTGAGCCCTATGGGACACCACAGCTGATTTCGTGCTTTACTTTTCTATTTTTTGCCTCTATAACAATTTTCCTGTTTCTCAGGTAGCTTCAGATTATACGGAGAAGGTAGGGTAATAGCCCTGCCTCTGTTGCCTCGGCCATGGTGTTCTGCCACCCTACGGAGTTCTCACGTCGCATCGCATCTCAACGCATTTCTCACGTCGAGCGTTATTTGAAGATAGATCTTCCTTGTCCTCTTTGCTCCGGGTTTGGCCGCCTCCGCCACCTCTACCACCTTTCTTATGGCGACAATGGTTGATCTACGTGGTTTAAAACCGAACTGTTTCTCCGACAGGTTAATTTCCTGTCTGAGTCTTCCTACCAATAATTGTTCAAGGAGCTTGCCTCCTACGTCCAGAAGACAGAGTAGTCTGAATCCAGCAGCTTCATTTGTCAGGCTTTTGTGTTTGCTGAGTAGCACTAGTATTGCCACCTTCCACTTCTCGGGGAAGATACCTCTTTTGAGGCATCCGTTCACGACCTCTAATACATACTCGGGTGCCTTGCTTGCCATGATTTTCATGACTTCTGGCGAAATCCCATCGGGCCCTGGCGCCCTCCTGTTTTTTATTCGGCCTGTCGCTGTTTCTAGCTCGTCCAGCGTAAACTCCGGTATATTATTGACCGTTGGCTGCTCCCATATTGGATCTTGCTGTGTGGGGAAGAGTATGTCGACTTTTTTTTTGTCGAATTTCTTTGATTTTTTCTAGCGGCAGTCTTGGTGGGGGATATCTGCTCTTTAGGCCTCTAGTGGAAATAGCGTAGGCGTCCCCCCTGGGATCCTCGTCCACCATCTGACACCATCTGATAGTTTTTGCCAATGTTTTCTCTTTGAGGAGTTTATTTCTCTTTTTAATGTTTTTTTTTATTCCTTGTATGTCGCCCTGAGGTTTATAACCACATCCCTGTGGTCAGTATTTTCTTTAGATTCCTCTGGAGCTTTCTTCTCATACCCATGCATTCTATCCCCAGTTGGGCGATATCTTTATTCCGCCAATACCTTGTTGCATGCTCTGGAAATAGCAGCCACCATTTCCTCTGCCGTACTTTGCTGAGCTCGGCCAATCTCTGTCTCTATTCGCTGGACCAGTTTTCCTTCATTGACGTTACTGATTGCCCATTCCTAGGTGGCTCCCGCCGCAGTTAGGCGTCTCTTGTCTTACATCTAGATGCTGTAGGATATATAGCTGTGGTCGCTTGGGACTCTCTGTCGAGTAGTTCCCAGTAGTGCACCTTTGCCCCGAGCTTTTCGGTGTGGGTGAGTTCCGGGATGAACATACGGAACTAGATAAACATTTGTGTAAAATTGGTTGCAGATTAATTTTGTCAAGTAGGAAAAGATTTGATGGTCATCAAACGCATGAACAGATCTTCATAAATTATAGCTAAGAACCTCCTCGATCACGTCAGCTTAAAAAAAACCGCATCAAAATCGGTCCATTCGTTTAGGAGCTGCGATTCCAGAAACAGTAACATAAAAGGACATATGCAAACATATAAGGACAGACGGACAGACTGACACAGAGACACGTCAAACTTATAACACCCCTCTTTTGTGTCGGGGGTTAAAAAAAGATAGAACTAAATAGAATACTAGGTAAACAAAAGCAGATAATCTTATTTATAACTTTGCGCGCAGGCTGAAACAACAGGAATCTTCCTGTTGTTTCAGCTTTAAAATTCAGTAAATATTAGATGAACCCTCTCTTATTTGAGATTAGGTTTTCAAAGGTAGAGATACGGACCAAATTCTGATTTTTCAAATGATAATAAAATTATATCGAAATAAGCATTTACCGAGTTTAAGGAAAATATTTTTGCTTAATTTTTCGTAGTTCGTAAAGATTATGGAAGCTTAAAAAGTAATACTTATTTATATATTGCTTAGAAATAGTATTATTACCTAGAAAGATTTTTAATATCATGCAATAAATAATCCATTTTAAAGTTTAAATGGTTTAAAAGTTTCAGTCCACGGTCAAGTCCAAGGCCAGACAAGATCAGATAAGACCAGACAAGTGTAGACAAGATCAGATAAGTGCAGACAATAGCAGACATGCACAGAAGGAAAATCAAAAATAAATAGAATAATTTGACTTACAAATTCAATTGCAACTTTGCATATTTCAAAAAGGAATTAGCATTATTTAATGTAAAAGCATTGAAGCTTGAGACAGCCGTAGTTTTGTTACGTCCTAACTCATTGACATGTAAATACATCTAATTTAGTATAATTAAAGGTAAACAGTCAAGTTAATGGAAATTGGTTTGTCTAATAACAAAAAAATACATCGAATCAGACAAGAAACATGTCGGGAAATGTGGGCGACCGGAAGTCTCGTGATCGTAATTGATGATTATAGTTTTCAATCGGGAAATGTAATATTTATTTAAGTGAGTTATTGCTTGTTAGTCTAATTTTGTAGGTGGTGTGTAGTGCATGTTTATACTCATTTTCTTCCGTTGTCAACTACTTTTCCTATACTTTCTATTCAGTAAATTATTACTAACCACGAATTATTACTACTTCTACAAAGCTTATAATACAGTCATTTATTTGTATTTATTATTGCTTTGGGTTGTTGCTTCACTTACACCAAAATAATTTACGACTAACCTGCGTATAATTTCGTATTCTACAATGCGGTTTCGCTCTAACAAAATTTGCGGGAACTCTCATATAACTCGACAATTGTTGAACACAGTTTTGGCTCGAACACAATACGCGACGACTGCCAAACATACACGAATTGCATATGCTTTTTAGCCGTGCTACTCCTACCACTAAACTCGCAATTAAAATGATTTGACTAATATTTCTGTACTATCCCTTTACCAACCTTGTATTAACAAGAGGATTTTTTTGATTGTTAAAAATAATTCATTTTCAGTAGAATTACTCAAATATGAAATATCTATCAGCATAATGTAAACGCAATATCTTGTAATTAATAAACCAATAAATATTTCATTTGTTTTATATATTTTATAATAATTGATAGTACATAAATAATTAACTCTGATTAAATTGAATTCAACATATTTTAAAGTATTTTTTAATTAATTAACTTGAATTAACAAGTAAATTATTTGGTGTATATTTTTAATTTGAGTAAAATAACATTGTTGGATTGAAATGGAAACTTTATTCAATTAGTAGGTTCGTTAAGGCATGGATCACATCGGTTGGAAAGCACGACCGCTTAAAGCCTATTAAAATTGGATTTAATGATGAATAGCAACCTAGAACTAATCACTTGCAGGGAATTAATTAACATGCGTCTTGCAATCTAGAACGCGGATTAGTGCGCCGTTTCTGGTCCTCACGTGAAACGAGAGCCCGTCGACGAACTAATGTATGAGCTCTTAACGCTGAATTACTTCTACACGTCTTCCTATTAAAATATTTACTTTCTTTTCGTGAACGTTTGAATATTGTATGCAGTTAAGTGGTTATCGCTACTTCAATACACTTACACAAATTTATTTAAGACTTGAAGAATGACTACAAATTTACAAATACCATTAATTACTTCCAGTTAATTTCTGGTGTATGCCGTTAGCGCTGCTTCGGTTTCAATTTGATTGCCCTTAATTTTTTTGACCACATCCTGCTGTTCTTCCTCCGTATTCTAATTCCAAACACAAATATAACCAACGACATACTGCAGAAGCTAAATAGGAAGGAAATACCACAAAGACTAAATAACGACGTACTAGAAAGACTAAAGAAAGACCTCATCATTGGCCTTCTCTAGAAGACTAGTCGCTCTATCCCGTGACACATTGCGCCAATTTCGAACGCCAATGGCCACTGCGTCTTTATTGATTTCATCCTGCCATCGGAGTTTCGGTTTCACTGGAGTTCTTCGCCCTTCCGGTTAGCCAGTTATCAGTCGTCTGCGTGCCCGCATCTCGCTCATTCTGTTCACTTATCCAGCTCCTCTTAATCGTCCTGTTTTTATATACTGTATTACGTTGGGTTCTGAGTACAGATCGTATAGCTCATGTTTGTAACGGATGTCCATATGCCTCTTTCTTGGACTAATCCTTTTGAAAATGAGTTGCGCGTCCTCCACATTTTTGCTCATTGACCAGGTTTCCGTTGCATACGCCAAGATGGGACATAGTAGGGTTTTCTAATCAGAACCTTGGTCTTACGGCTTATGAGGCTCAATCGCAGATGTCTTCCCATACCATAATAGCACTTGTTGGCACCTACGATTATTCTTATTATCTCGATACTGCAGCAGTCATTTTTAACATTTACTTTGGATCCAAGATAGACAAAACTCTCGTCCTTCTCAAACAAGTGCAGGCCGATGGTTAGAGCTTTGATTTCTGGTGCTGTATTTGGGTTTCTTGTTACTTGCATGTATTTAGTTTTACTGGCGTTAATCTTTAATTCCATCATCTTCGACGCACTTTCGAGTTTGGTAAGTGTTTCCTTCATTTCGGTTGGCGTTCTACCGACGGTATCTAAGTCATCGGCATACCCCAGCAGTTGACAAGATTTGTATAATATGTTGCCCCCGATTTCTATCCAAGAGTCTCTCATACTTTTTTGGAACTATATTAAACAGCAAACATGAGAGCGCATCATCTTAGCGTAGGCCATTTTCAGTTATAAATGGTCTGGACATGTCATTTTGAATTTTAATATAGCAGCGAGTAGTCTGCATCGTAATAATTTCGAGTTATCAGCTTCTTAAGGATTCCAAGCCCATGGCAGCATATAATACGGGCCTACTAACAGAGTCATACACTGCTTTAAAATCGTTAAACAGATGGTGGGTTTCCATGTAGAACTGCAAGGTTTTTCTGGAATTTGACGCAGGGAGAAGATCTGGTCTGTTGTCGATCTCATAATCATCAATGGTCTTCAATCCGAATATTGGTTTGCAGCAATTCTCCACTCTGTTTTGTTTTCAGCCTTCCGCTTCATTTCTTGATTTGTTGTGCATCCAGCATCTCGAATTAGTTAGTCAATATATTGCTGCCGTGGTCTTCTTACGCAGACCTTGCCATCAAGGTGTCCTTCGATAATTGTGTTCAGCAAGCAGGAAGGAATTGTTGTCAACGGAGAAGTAATAAATAACTTGCCTTATGCGGACGATATAGTTCTGCTAGCAGAAAGTGTTGTTGATTTGCAGGCGCTACTGGATAGGGTTGCGGCTAAAAGCGAAAAAAGGGCTCAAGTTAAATATTAGCAAAACCAAAGCTATGGTTATTAGCAAAAATGGAGAGCTTCTAGGAAACCTGAGTACAGGCAACCAACACATCCAGGAAGTCTCGAGCTTCAGATATCTTGGATGCTTGTTGAGCAGTGAATGGGATAACAAGCAGGAAATAAGGTCTCGCATCGAGCGGGCTAGAGCAGCATTTAGCAATATGAAGAAGGTTCTTACATCCCGAGACTTGTCAATACCTCTGCGTATTCGATTACTACGGTGCTATGTATTTTCAATTTTGTACTATAGAATGGAAGGATAGACTTTAACAAAGGCAATGTGTAACCGACTGGAAGGGTTCGAGATGTGGTGCTACCGCCGCCCGCTGCGAATGTCATGGGTAGACAGAGTCTAAAACACCGAGGTGCTTGCCCGTCTCCAGAAGCAACTAGAAGTCATGTTTACCATCAAAAAACGCAAACTGGAATATTTTGGACACGTTATGAAAGGGGAAAATTCAGCTCTTTCAGGTGTTCGATGTTCCTTTGCGGCCAGAAAGCTGTTGAAATATTCATTCCATCTTTTTAATGTCTATTGTTCAGGATCTATCCTTCTGCATCTCAACAACGAGTCGGGCTCAACTTAGTCTACATAATTAGATCGTTTACTAACAAATCGGGAGGTCTCATCGGGAGGTCAAATCGGGTGTCTGCCGCATTTGTATCATAAGACAAATTTCTAATTAATTAACGCCAATTAAAATAACACCTTGGTTTCTGGGCAAAAATGTTGACAAAATACAGGGTCCCACAATGGAACGGAAAGATTTGAGATGATATTAGCAGCTCGTGGCGAAACCTAAATCAGTCAAAACCTGAATGGTCTGCCATTTAGTTTACAATGAACCGTTGGACAGGTGAACAAGGAGGCTACGCAGTTAAATCGTATTATGAAAATTGCGAGAGATTAGTGCAAACGCGACGTGACTTTCAGAGGCATTTGACATAACGCGCAACCAACCTGTTCCCGCAGAGAAGGCTATTAAGAAGTAAATAAACAACATCGAGGAAAAGTGGACTTAAAAACGAGGTGGTAGTGCGAAAAGCGGTTCGAAAACCTGACCTTATCGAAGTTGTTCGACATCTCTACATCGCAATTCTCCTCTATCTGTGGTCGGATTGGGGGTAGCGCGACGATTGATAGTGCCGGCTACTGGCGGAACGGTGCCATAGCTACCGAGGCGATAGCTATTGTTCTATATCCGGAGATAATACGCAAGGACATTTTCCTATTCATCCCCTCCATCATGCTATGATATCGTTTATATCTTAGCGCAATAGCCCATACTTGTGCGGCATACAATAATATTGTCCGTACTGCTAAGGTTAGAACCCTTCTCTTACTTGCTCGCGGCCCTCCTACATTGGGGGTAATTCTCTTGAGGACAGCCTTGTTTGCCTGCACACTGCATATTTCTCGGATGTGTGTAGTCATTCTGAGGTCATTGTCGATCAGTACTCTGTACTTGTTGTATACTCTGTAATATTGTCTAATGAGTACTGGTTTGCCGTCGATGATGGTCTCTTCTACTTGGACCTGAAGGCTTGTCAGTTTTCTTCTTCATGCCATGAGGACGATATCCGTTTTTGCTGCCGCTATCTTGATCTCTATTTCCTTTAGCTTTGAGGTAACTGCATTTGCAGCATACTGTGCAGCTTCTTCTAGCATCGTAGGGGTCCTTGCCTTAACCACAATGGCAAGGTTGTCTGCGAAAGCCACAAGCTTAATCTCCGCTCCTAGGTCCCGTCGTAGAATCTCATCGTAGTAGACGTTCCACAGTATCGGGCCGAAGACTGAGCCTTGTGGGACCCCTCTTGCCCTTTTGATTTGACCGCCTGTGGTGTCACAATGAATCTGTTGCTGAGATGCGATTTTATTACCTGTGTTAGGTATGTGCTTACTTTTACCTTTTACAATGCTATTATTATTTTTGTCCACGGCGCACAGTGGTTTGAAATCCCAAAAAGCTGGCCAAAATATGAAGAAACCGTCCAACTATCGTTATTTTTGGTCTCCTTGCATTTTTGAGGTCGCTGATCACGAAACTGAAATCAAAATTGCGAAATTCAAAATGGCGGACGCAATATGGCGGATAATTTTTCGAAAAAGCATTCATTTTCGTTTGAAAGTCGAGATTTAGCGGTTGTAAATGTCACCGATCAAGAAACAGAATTCAAAATGGCGGCCAATAGAAGGCGGATAATTTTCCGAAAAAAGCATTCCATTTTCTCCAAACTCGGGACTTATCCGCCTTCCATTGGCCGCCATGTTGAATTTAGTTTCGCGATTGGTGACATTTACAGCCGCTAAATCTCGACTTTCAACAAAATTTAATGTTTTTTTCGAAAAATTATCCGCCATGTTGCATCCTCCATTTTGAATTTCGAAATTTTGAATTCAGTTTCGTGATCAGCGACCTCAAAAAAGCAAGGATGCCAAAAATCACGATAGTTAGACGGTTCCTTCATATATACTATAAACAATTTTTCATACGCAAAAATTACGAAAAACTGCAGAAAGTGTACACATCATCGTATAAAAATTATAACCGAAACCGAACGCGCAGCCACGCGCAGTTAATTTTTGGATATGTTCTGAATAAATGTCTGAGCAACAATTTGAATTTGGTTTAAGAGCCCGGGTCGACCAGGGTTTTGACTTATTGCTATAATTACCAAAACGTCATCAAGAAGAATAACACTATTTTCATTAATTATTTACTATATCATACATCGTTAATAATAATTTCGAGAAACACATTCAAATTGCAGTTACTATCTAGAGAAGAATCCATTTTTCAAAATCAAAATTCGTTAAGTTTTCCCGATTCTACAGCCGTGTGAACTTCGTGTTACGACGAGAAACGAGCAAATAATGCAGAAGGCCATAGGCGTGCCGGGTTCACGATTATAATACATACTAGAATACCGCTAATGGTCATAATACATACTAGATGCAACCACTGTGCGGCGCCGAATTGAATGCGTTTTCTATGTCTATCATGATCCGTCATGCTATAGGCCTTGGAATAAGTAAAACATCGATGAGAATTATTCTCTATTGAGATCTTGGATATCACCCTTACCAAATGCACGTTGTGCTCTCTTAATGTTTAAATCTCAACGAAGGACATTTGGCGGATGTTCAAAAAATATTTTGTTTAATATTGTAACATGGCTACTCTTGTATTTTCCATTAATATTCTAGAAATTGATAAAAAAATAAGTTTTTCACATTAAAATTATTTACGAAATCTTCCCGTTTCACTGGCGGATCTTTTACAATGGGCCACTTGACCTCAGTGTCTGAAGGGTTAATAAACCGCTCTATACATAGGACCAAACTTATAAAAAAAATTTAAAATACTACATAGATTAAACTAAACCGATAAGATACAAGAGAAATATCTTCAAACATATGGTCACAATTAAGACAGATGTAAGAAGATGAATAAGACTCAAATCAAACAAGAATAATTCGACTTGTATAGGCAGATATATAGACAAAAGTAGTAAAGCTAACTTTTTGTCGCTACGTGCATCCAGCTAGTTTACGGCAATTCAGTATGAATTTTGCATTTAATGCCCATTAAAACTTATAATAATTTTGATTACAGTAAATCCACTATGGGACGAGAAGTGTGTGCCTAGGGTAGCATTAAACTCTAATTTTCCTAACGCAACCTTGTTGTCATCAATTTAACTTTTCCAACTATTACAACACATTATTATTAATTGTTATTTTAATCCTCTTAAACTTCACACATAAAATTAAATAATATATTTAATATTGCAATATTAAAAAAAAAATGTTTCCTTAATATTAGTAGATAATTATCAGATTTAGAGTTTAACAAGACTAAAATCAGCTGACAATCTTAATAGGAACACGAGAGATAACTTGTATTTTTTTCGTCCTCTTTTGTAAATCCCAGAGTGTCATTATTTATAGAGTTGAATTATGGTTAGTTAGTTGTAAGCTGGGGGCAAGTTTGCAAAGTCTTCAGTGTGCTTCAACCCCTGGGTATAATTAAAGTCTTGTCATTATTAAATTCGTGGCCGGAACGCATGTTTAGGATACGAGCGAGGGCTGAATTCGGCTCTTTATTCTCACTCACAATATCTTCTTTTAAATTTCGCCCGAAATATCTGCACTTCTTAACACAATACACGACGTCCATCAGCCGCTTTAAGAACTCCTTAAAGCGCAATTAACGCTACAAACTCCGCCAACTGCTGACTGCAAACTTTTTTTGTGTAATAAATTATTTAAATAACCCGGCGCTTTCCGCCCTTCTACACTTAAATAACAAGGCTGTATTGCAAGTTACAGACCTCATTAGCCTTATCACTCGCCAATCGACTATCCCGAACCTAGCCAATTATTAATACAAAACTTTATACCCTGACTAAACTTTCAAAGACATTACTCACTTTAAAGGTCAATAATAATGAGTATAACATAAACTTAACTAAAACGCATCAACACTAAATCTTTACCTACAAAATCACTTTATTTAAAAACTATTCATTTAAAACAAAGAGAATGTTTATTCAAAATAAAACTTTATATATTCAGATATATTATTCAAAGGAAAATATATTTATAGTTAGATTGTGATACTCGGCAATCAAGTTAGAAAGTGACAATCAATAAAAAGTAATTTACTTATCCAGAAAAATATTAAACTTACTGAATATAAATGTGGAAATTTGCATTGATTTATGTAATCCTTGAAACGTTGCTTAATCTTGATTTAATTGCCAATGTACACGCAAACTTTATGGCATCTTCACCTTTTAAGGAAATTAAATAAAATTATTTGAGTTGATATCTAATTTAATTTCGAGTCGCTTTAGAGAAAAGATGAGAGGAGAGATGGGGCGAGCCCGAGAAAAATAAAAAAAGAACTATTATCCGAAAGTTGCTGGTGTGGAAGCAATTTCAATTAAACTTTGCATCTCGGCTCTCTCTTCCTCATTTTCTGTTATCAACCAAAGTTATCAATTCGCAATCTTTCGAGAATTAAAAGTAGATACACAAGTTTTTGTAATATCTCGAACACGTAAATATTACTTAAACTTTAACGAAGAAAATGTTTTAATGTATTTTCCTGATAACGCGTGTTTCTTATAAAAAAAATTATCGTAATTTGAAAAGAGTAATTTGCAAATTATTGGCATACAGGCAGGTCTATCTCTTGCCAGAATATTAAGTATTAACATTTCTTCAGTTGAGAATGCGACAAGATTACGAGACATACAAGACTGGTCAAACAAGACTAGATAGATAAGACAAGACAGGCAAGACTAGACAGACAAGAGTAGACATAATTGCAAGAGTAGACATGATTGCAATCCGGAAAACCGGAACTGGAAAGCTGGCGGATACGGCGGATCATTAAGCGTTTACCGGATCCGATACCAATATACCGGATCCTGTCACCGGATCCGGTGATGAATTTTTGGTAAAATAATCACGCTGTTGCATGGGTTGGTACTTTAAATGCTTGGTGCGCATGGCGCCACATGTTTGTTTCAGATTTCACAGATCAATGAAGATGAGGTTGGAATTTTACAAAATTTGAAGACTCTCACTAGTTTCTTTACTGTGTGACTATTTGCAGGATTTTGGAAATCTAGAAACCACAAATTTCTCCAAAAAGTTCAAATTTTGAAAATCTTAAACAAATTTGTTAATGATTATTGTATTTTGACTCAGGTATTTAATTATTTAATTTTACTATTACAGTAATGTCGGGGAAAACCCCGATGATAATGTTAGGGAAACCAATTACTAACAAAAAAAAAAAATTAATAAACATTTCAAATTTAAAAAAAATGTCAAAATCATATAATTTAAAAAAAATTAGCCTTGAGAAAGACCGAATACAGGTCGAAACATTGGCATAATTTTAATAAAAATTGTCCAAACACCTGAGTCAAAATACAATAATCATTTAATTTATATAAAAAAAATGTTAATATTGTGAAAAATAAGGCAACGACATATCAATGAAGACGAGGTTGAAATTTTACAAAATTAATATTTTTCGACTCACTATTTTCCGGACTGTGCAATTATATGAAGGAATTTTGGAAATCTAAGAACCGCAAATTTCTCCAAAAACTCCAAATTTTGATGAGATAAACCGTTTTGTTAATATTTTGAAAAATAAGACAGGTCAATGAAAATTAGGTTGAGATTTTACAAAATCAACATTTGTAGACTTTCACTATTTTTCTCACTGCGCGACTATTTGGAAGAATTTTAGAAATCTAAAAACTACAAATTCCTTCAGAAAGTCCAAATTTTTAAAATGGGAAACTGTTTTGTAGATATTTATAAAAATAAGGTAGCGACAGATTAATGAAGATTTTGTCAAATCTTAACCTCGATTTGACAAAATTAACATTCATAGACTCTCGTTATTCTCTACTGTGAGACTATTTGCAGGTATTTTGAAAATCTAATTACTTCGAATTTCTCCAAAAAGATCAAATTTTTAAACTCTGAAACCGTTTTTTGACAGATCAAATAAGATCAGGTTGAGCTCTAAAACATAGATCCGCGTTAAAGGCGTACAAAAAGTAGGTTTAATTTTAGGGTGCGCCTTATGCACCGGTAAATACGGTATTTATAGTAAGTGGATTAAACTAAATAGACATTTAAATAGATATTATATTTCATTAGACAGATTTATCATGATGTCTGTCATAAATATAAGAATAAGACTTGTTAGCATGCTCAAATAACTGAATTGTTGTGATCTAAGTAGATTAAGTAAAGTTAATTAGATATAAAGTTATGTTAGATTTAATTCCATTGATCCGGATTCGGACGGATCCGTCCGGATCGGTGCAAATTCGGCCGGATCCGGCCGGATTGAAAATGACACCGGATTGTAATCCCTAGTAGCATATCTTCAGCGTGGTTATTGTAGTTATGATGGTTGTTGATTTATCTTATTTGGGCTTACAGATGTATCTTTCTACTGCGCCTCAGTTTTTCGTCGTTTCTTTAGAGGAAATAGTTAAGGAATCTGCCTATCCTATCCCAATTCTCTTAATTTTGCAGCTTGTATCCCATTACCACTCTTGCGTTAAAAGGCATCTCTATATTGGCTGTTAGCTCGTCCTAATCTCCAACAGACAAATATTACTTACATCCACTTGCCACTTTGCCACAGTATTCACACAGGTCATCCGCGGCGGCGCGTATTTGTTGTAAGTAGTCGCGGGACCCATGCTCTGTGAGGAACTGGGCCATCTAAGAGTTAGTCTCACCATGCTTCCTGTTGAATCATGTGGTGATGTCTGGTATTATGAACTTCGTCCATGGGCCGTTTTCGGACGCCCACCATTTTTGTTGCCATTCTGCTAGGAAGTTCCATCTAGCGACAATCCTTGATTGCCTATCACATCCGAACTTACGTAGTTCGGCTCTCCCCTTTACCAGGAGATCTATTAGGGCTATATCAGCGATTACTAAAGCTGCTCCCTCTATACCATTTTGTATGCGCTACAGATTATAATTGCAATTTTTCATTGAATTCTCCATAGTTCGTAGAAATTGCTTTCTACTACCATGCTTTTAGCCCATATTGGGGCAGCATATAGCATGGTGGATTATATGACCGTACCAAGGAGTTTACGTTTGGGGTTTTTCGGCCCGCCTACATTGGGCATAAATATTCTGTACAATACCGCCGTTACCTTCATGCTTTTAGATGCTGCCTTCATGAGATGTGATCCGAAGGAAAGGCTCTTGTCTATGATTACCCGGAGGTATGTGATGTCGTTCTTTCAGTTTATATATGTATCTTCCACTTTAGAGACATCTAAACTTTATACCGTTATCGCGCCATCTTATGGGCGCATAAGATGTTTCACAAAGTAGTGCCTAAGACAGAAAGACCATGTGGGTCCCCTCTACTCAGTTCTCTCTCTACCGAAACTCAATGTGCCTGTAACATCATCATCAGCCTTGGCTCCACAACCCATTATGGGTATTGGCCTCCTCTATATTTTTTTCCATTCCAATCTATTCCGGGCCTTAGCTTTCCATCCGGTCAACTTCATTGCTATTAGATTCTCCTGCACTTGGTCCAGATATCTTGTTTTTGGCCTGCCCCGTGTCATTTTCCTTATGGTCTTTGTCGTGTAATGAGTTTTGCTGGCTTTGAATCCTTCATTCGCTCGATATGTCCTATCCATCGTAATCTAGCTATTTTTATAGTACGAACTACATCCGTGTGTTTTTAAAGGTGGTACAGCTCATGGTTGTATCGCCGTCTCCATTCTCCCTTTTTCCCGTACGCCTTTATATATGTGTCTTAGAATCTTAGAATGTATCTTTATGCGTATAGGTCTTACTAGGCTCCTATAGATTTGGCATTTGGTTCTTCTGGATATAGTCTCGGATTTTAGGTGTCGCATTAAACCATAGTATGTTCTATTTGCAAGGTTTAATCTTCTTTTTATTTTTTTGTTGCAGCTGTAGGTATATGAATTCCGATACGCCTTCGATGTTACGTGTCCCGATAGCTACGTTTTGTACTTGTGCATCCCGCGTAGAAACAAACATGTATTTTGTCTTATCTGTGTTTATTATTAGACCCATTCTTTTTCCTACTGCTTCAATGGCAATTGGATCATCTTATTTTTTGAGTTAGTTATATCTATATCGTCCGTCCTAGTAGCTGTTCTGACCTGTTGATTGTCGTGCCGATTTTTTTTACTCCAGATTCCCTGATTACTTTTCAAGGGCGATGTTAAATAAGATGCACGATACGGCGTCTCCTTGCCGTAATCCAGTGTGTGTAGTAAAAGATCTTAATACACTATTTTGGATCCTAACTCTGCTTTCTACTCTTGAAAGAGTTACCCTCGTAAGAAGTACCAGATGTTCTGGTATGCCTAGTTCAATCATTGCTTCGAATAGTGCTTTTCGATTGAGAGTGTCATACTCGCTTCTGAAGTCAACAAATAGATGGTGCGTGTCATCGTTATATTCCCGAGTCTTCTCTAGGATCTGCCGTAGTGTTAATATCTGGTCTATTGTGGACATATTTTGACAGAAGCCGCACTTCTGTGGCCGATCTCCCTCTATGCATAGGGTCGGATGCGGTCGAATAAGATATTGGCAAGTACTGTGTAAGCAGTATTGAGAAGTGTTATGCCTCTGTAATTGTTGCAGTTTAGTTGGTCACATTTTTTATGTATAGGAATGATTATGCCCGTGTTCCATTTCTCTGGTATAGTTTCTTGTTGCCAAATCTCCGCTATAAGTTCTTGGATGCGTGTGGCTAGTTCTTTACCTCCTGCCTTGATTAGCTCCGCTGCTATACCATCGTTGCCTGGTGCTTTGTTGTTCTTCAACCTTTGAATTTCTTTCTCTATATCTATGATGTAGGTATTTCATCATTTTCATCATTTATTGGCTTCATACTGACTTGATCGATATCTTCCCTGTTGTTTGTGTTGAGACGTTCTTCGAAATTATCCGCCCACCGCTTTAGTATCTCATCTGTTTCACACATAATGTTTCCTTGTCTGTCTCTGCACATAGTGGTCTTTGGGTTGAACTCTTTTCTACCGTTTTTCAGTTTTCTGTAAAATTTTCGAGTCTCTGTCTGTGAATTTAGATCTCCCATCTCTTGCAGTTCCTGCTTTAAGAATTCCTTCTTTTTTCGTTTGTGGATTTTCTTCTCTTTTTTTCTTAGTTCCTTATAGGTAGTTTCAGCTCCCCTTGTGTGATGTATCTGTTGTAGGTATAGATATGCTTGATTTTTGTTTTTAGTTACCTCTTCGCATTCCACATCAAACCACTTATCCTTTGCCCTGCTTCTATGGCTCTCTTGCCTTTCTATGACCTCGATTGCTGATTCTTCGATGATTTTTTTACAATCTATCCAGCGTTCGTTCATCGTTTTTGGTATCTCAGTCACTTGTACCCTAAATTGTTTTTAATTGTGCTTTGGTACTTCTCAGCTTTTGTTAGATTCTTAGTTCTGCTATGTTATACAGCCCCTTTTTGTTATTTGTTTCTTTCTTTCTTGCATTAGATAGCTCTTATTCGTGTCACTATCATAAAGTGATCTGAGTCGATATTAGCCCCTCGCCTATTCCTCACATCCATTATTTGGGAAAAATCCATTATGTCTATTATCAGATGATCTTTCTGGTTGACGGTTCTTTTATCTGGGGATGTCCATGTGCCTTTATGTATATCTTTATGCTCAAAACATGTACTCGCGACCACCAAATTTAATGCTAAGTGTATTAATCTTATTAAGTTGTTGTTTCACTCCGTATGTTTACTATGATTGCCTATCGTCGGGGCATACAGGTCTTCCTGTCCTACTTTTGCGTTTAGGTCGCCTATTATAATTTTGATATTATTTCTAGGGCATCTCGGGTAGGTTGCTTCTAGAGACTCGTAGAACTCATCCTTTTCTTCATCCGTCTTCTCTTCTGTAGGTTTGTGCACATTTATAAAGCTGTGGTTGAAAAATTCTTCTCTCAGTTAGTTCCTTCATTATTACTTTCCAAATAGCAATGTTAAAAGCGTTTCTTACGTCAAATGTAATGCAGTGCACATATCTTCCTTGTCCTTTTGGTGCCACTTCCTGTTTCTGCTGTTAGTTTT
The DNA here is from genome assembly GCA_944588485.1 of Phosphuga atrata. NCBI lineage: Eukaryota > Metazoa > Arthropoda > Insecta > Coleoptera > Silphidae > Phosphuga > Phosphuga atrata. The sequence goes on along the minus strand of OX155896.1, from coordinate 51,520,035 downwards.
AGGACAGCCTCTATTGCGCTGATATTGTATATAACAAGACTGGAGAGACAAGAGTAGGCAGACAAGAGGAGCCAGACAAAACTACACAGACAAGACTAGAGAGACAAGACCAGATTGTCTGTCTGGTGTTGTCCAGTGTTGTGAGGCTGCCACCAATGTTGTGGGACTGCCACCAATGTTGTGAAGGGGGTTATGGTGTGAACCACCGCCGATTTAAATGTTGAGAGGGAAGGATTGCTGGCCAACAATTCTTCGGACTCTGAGATATATCTAAATATCTCGGGATCTATTAATGTAATATTGACCGGGATTCACAAGGCACGTAGTTTGTCGAATAATAGTCGAGTTAGTTTAAACAATTTAATTAAACAATAATACAACGAAATAACTTAAGACTTAAGAACTTATAGCTTACCACTCTACTCTCTTTTCTCTTACTTCTTACTTCTTACTGACAACTGAGGAATGATATTTATAACATTCCTAGTATAATATATCTGTAAGAGGGGTTAAGTCATCCCTCTAATTCGAATAAGGGGGACATTGAATTTTCTTGGCTCCTCCCATGAACAATCGAGGCTTAAATTCTCTATATCCCTGAAAATGTCTGGTCCTCTGGTTAATCTCTACAAGAAGGTTTTCATAGGCCTTCGCACGTTTTCTAATATGTTTTCGGGGAGGTAGATTTTAGCGTGGTAATAACCACTTACTGGTTGTGGTAATAACACTTAGTTTCTCGACAAACTATAAGACTATTGCATTTATCCAAAACGTGGGACAAAGGGCACGTTTTGGAATGTGCGCTAATGGCACAGATGTCCAGTCCTGGTTTTTATTACAACACTAGACAGAAAGACTACCCAAACAAGTCTAGACTAACAAGACTGGACAGTTAACACCAGACAGACAAGACTAGACAGATAAGAATAGACAGACAAGGCTAGACAGGCAAACCTATGAAAAACAACTATAACTACTACAACGTTATGTAGCGACGAGCCCAGGCGCATAAGGATAAATTTTTTTAACAAACTTCCTATCAATCTGAAAGAACAAAAAACATATAAGGAATTCAGAATAAAAAAACGAAATACTTTTTAATTGAAAAATGCTTTTTACTTAGTTAAAGATTTTTTTTTAAAGCAATTTCTCGTAAATGTCGATGCTCCTACATTTACGAGAAATTGACCGAGAAAAAAACCCTACGAAGTTAATTAGTTTATATTATGTTAAATAAAATGTTAAATGATACTTTATATATAGATTATCTTATATCTATCTTACATGTATAACTTTGTACATCACAAGATAAATAAATTTGATTTTTTTTTTGACTAGACAGAAAAGTCTAGGCAGACAAGACTAGACAAACTATTCTAGACAGAGAAGGCTGGACAGACAAGACTAAATATTGAAGTATGTGGAGCATAGTTACATCCGCCAGGCGGATTCTCGTGATCCTAGAACTAATCAACTAGGTGATAAACAGTTTCTTTGAATTCTTGTAATATACTTCGCGAATATAGGTCTCTATAGTTAGAACTGTTACTAGAAAATTGTTTGAGAAAGTCCGGTGCATTAGTTCAATTAGTTATTGTTATGAAAATAAATATATGTTCGTAATTTAAAGCTAAAGGGCAAATACCCCATGCGGGATACTACTAGAGAAATCCAAAGCTTACGATACGGTCGATTATAGCATCTTACTAGCTATCAAAATATGGAATCAGAGGCATAGCGCAGAATAGATCTCCTCTTACCCACCGAACCGAAAACAGATAGCGGAGTTACTCACAACTAAAGGAAGACTTAGATTGCATTCTGTAAGAGGTAAATCCCCAAGGTATCTTAGGGCCCATTCTATTTACTTTATACTCTAATACCCTATCATTTTTTTTCCTTAAATGACTCCTCTAATATGGTTATGAAAGTTTGATGGTTTAATTAGCAAATTTTCTTAAGTCTTAAGCTACTTAAGTCTTAAGCCATTTTAGCCAGCCGCTTGGTATATATGTGAAACCTGCAAACAAGCTAACCTTGACTGGCGAGTTACTACCATACAGCAATATATAAATATTTAACAAGCTGCCATTACATGTTCACCACTACCATCCTCATTCAAACACTGTTTCCATTTCGTTCGTAACACTTTCTTGCTTCCGGTCCACTTTCCTATTTGAAATCATTATCCAAATTTACCGACTTTAAGAAGGTGCTCAAACGCGTCCTCGTAGAAATTGAATCATACACGCTATTGGATTTTTATAGTTTAATAAAATCCTTCCAGGGTTAAGAACAATTTGATAAACTTCATTTCGCCTACAAAATGTAACTTGTATTAATACACCGCTTTCCAAAAGTCCCGGGACGGAGCGGAGCTATAAATTTGAACAGGCGAAGAAAAAAAAAATAAAATTTGAGGATCGCTAAAGATTCATAAAAACTAAATTCATAGATAGTTTATTACTTCCATGAAACGTGGAGGGTTTTTAGGGGATGACCACCTCAACATTTTTAAACCGCAGCCCTTACCGAGTTTTATCTTATGTTAAATGTAGTTAGAAAGAATTAAGGTCAATTCCCATATGCGCAACGATTCAGCTACGCGACGTCGTGCGACATCGCCTCTCAAATACGGATTTTATTGTTTGTAATGGGCACATCGCGTAGCTTTCGCGTAGCCATAGTGAGAACGTGCCTATTCAAAACAATGTATCTAATCATGAAAGATTCCTAAAAAAAATATTCCTAAATATTCATGAAAATAATTTGACATGTCGCATGACGTCGCTTAGCTGAGTGTCGCGTATATGAGAATCGACCTATAAAATATCGGGTTTTGGTTTATGGGGATGTGTTTCTTACATAATGAAAAAATCTCCCATTAATCAAAACCCGATATTTTATTTTTTTCTAGAATTATGAGGGAGTCAATCCCTCAAATCAAATGGAAAATAAAATGTTTTCAAAGCGTTGTTATTAACACCACTCGATTTTTTTCTTTTCTGTGTTTCAAAAAAGTATAGTGGTATGCAATAAAATAAGAATCAATAAATTATTTGAAAAATTGCATACTTGAAGAAACCACCAATATCACTAGGTGTATGCTACGGATAATTCAAAATTTCATTTACGTGCGTTGGTCATTGCGAGACCGAAGGAGGTCGACAATTTGAACATTTATTATAAAAATCGTAATTAACATTAAAACCATTAAATAGCAACAGAGGCATTTTTATATTCTTTTCAAGGATTATAATTTCCAGGAAATCACTGTATACATATCATCAACCAAGTTGATCATTAGTATAACTAATCTTTCTATAAAAGACATTTCTTAAAAGAACTACTTCACTGGCAAATATCACGACTGATATTGAATTATATTAATAAAGTTTTTGGGTTCTATGTAATCCCGTAATTAAAAAAATGTTTCCTGATCAAATACAAATGATAATTGTCAATTAATTAATAAACATCCATAGACTAGGTTCTGCCTTTTTGATTTGGTTGTCGATATGTATACAGTGATTTCCTGTACATTATAATCTTTGAAGACAAGATACCAAAATCTTCAAACTCAACAATATATAAATAATAACATTAAAACAATTTATTTTCCCATTTCATTCCGCCTCATAATTCTTGAAAGAATTAAGATATCGGGTTTGGGCTTATGGGGATGTGTTTCTTGTTTCAGTTTCACCACTTTTAGGTTTTTCATATTTAAAGCATCCACTTTTCTGTGTATAATATTTTCAAAATTTAGAATTTTTGGCAAATTTAGCAAATATCAATATCCCATAATAAAGTATTTATTATAATAGTTATTATATTAGACACTTCAATAATTTTTGATTACATTATATAATGATTTTTTTGTGTAAATTGTGATTGAAAAATCAATTGAATTCGAACGTCTTTTATATTAATATTGTTTGTACTAATAAGTAATAAAAGGTGCCATTCATGTCAAACTGGCACTGTTTCATGTCGAATGATATTAAGGACGTTATCATGGAATTAATGAATCTACTGTACATATATAAACTTGGAGAATTTAAAATACGTGGAGAGACAAAACTAAAGCAAAGTGAGAAACAATGGCAAAGAAAAACACATTCTTCATGCAGCAGTGTACTTGGGGGGCATGAAAAATGGCGGCCGTGTGTACTTAACAAGAGTAATAATTAATTACGATGATACACGAAAGGGCAATTAAGATTTTACGTCACGTCAAGAAGACAGCCGTACACGTAGATATACGTGCAACGGATGGTAGCACGTGCAGACGGTGGACCCGCATTTATATTTCACTCGTTGTGTTTTAATTAATTTTAAAACCAGTTTTATTTTCGCGTATATTCCACGAATTACGACCATCCAGAAACAATTTCGGACGTTGTAACGTTCATCAGGCGAGAGTTTAATGGAAAATGTTTGCATAATTTTATTTTAATGTTTTCTTTGTTCGAATCAGGACATTTACGTTATTTCGCTCTACATAACATTTAATTATTCCGTCGATACTGCAATATCTCTTAATAACCAGCTACTGCCAGGGAAATATCCAATACCAACAAGAAAATATTACTCATAAAATTGTACAATTTATTGAGCAATTTAGACATGCAAACACAAGTAACGCCATATAACATTAATAACATAAATATTGATCGAAATTTTAATTTAAATAATAAATGTGAAAAATTACCTACAGAACAGGAATAAGTAAACAAGATTCTCTCTTCACAATTTAACCTTGTTTGTCTATTTGTCTGCCTAGTCTCGTTACTTAGTCATTTTTAACTAGTTTTGTTTTTATTGTCTTAACCATTGATATTTGCGTGGACATAGCTGCCTACTTATGCTTGTCTTCTCCTCCTTGCCTAATTTTATTTTTCTAGTTTTGTCTCTTCAATCTTGTCTGCCTAGTCTTGTCTTTCTACTTTTATCTGTCTAGTCTTTTCTGTCTAGTCTTGTCTGTCTAGTCTTGTCTGTCTAGTCTTGTCTGTCTAGTCTTGTCTGTCTGGTCTTGTCTGTCTAGTCTTGTCTGTCTAGTCTTGTCTGTCTAGTCTTGTCTGTCTAGTCTTGTCTGTCTAGTCTTGTCTGTCTAGTCTTGTCTGTCTAGTCTTGTCTGTCTAGTCTTGTCTGTCTAGTCTTGTCTGTCTAGTCTTGTCTGTCTAGTCTTGTCTGTCTAGTCTTGTCTGTCTAGTCTTGTCTGTCTAGTCTTGTCTGTCTAGTCTTGTCTGTCTAGTCTTGTCTGTCTAGTCTTGTCTGTCTAGTCTTGTCTGTCTAGTCTTGTCTGTCTAGTCTTGTCTGTCTAGTCTTGTCTGTCTAGTCTTGTCTGTCTAGTCTTGTCTGTCTAGTCTTGTCTGTCTAGTCTTGTCTGTCTAGTCTTGTCTGTCTAGTCTTGTCTGTCTAGTCTTGTCTGTCTAGTCTTGTCTGTCTAGTCTTGTCTGTCTAGTCTTGTCTGTCTAGTCTTGTCTGTCTAGTCTTGTCTGTCTAGTCTTGTCTGTCTAGTCTTGTCTGTCTAGTCTTGTCTGTCTAGTCTTGTCTGTCTAGTCTTGTCTGTCTAGTCTTGTCTGTCTAGTCTTGTCTGTCTAGTCTTGTCTGTCTAGTCTTGTCTGTCTAGTCTTGTCTGTCTAGTCTTGTCTGTCTAGTCTTGTCTGTCTAGTCTTGTCTGTCTAGTCTTGTCTGTCTAGTCTTGTCTGTCTAGTCTTGTCTGTCTAGTCTTGTCTGTCTAGTCTTGTCTGTCTAGTCTTGTCTGTCTAGTCTTGTCTGTCTAGTCTTGTCTGTCTAGTCTTGTCTGTCTAGTCTTGTCTGTCTAGTCTTGTCTGTCTAGTCTTGTCTGTCTAGTCTTGTCTGTCTAGTCTTGTCTGTCTAGTCTTGTCTGTCTAGTCTTGTCTGTCTAGTCTTGTCTGTCTAGTCTTGTCTGTCTAGTCTTGTCTGTCTAGTCTTGTCTGTCTAGTCTTGTCTGTCTAGTCTTGTCTGTCTAGTCTTGTCTGTCTAGTCTTGTCTGTCTAGTCTTGTCTGTCTAGTCTTGTCTGTCTAGTCTTGTCTGTCTAGTCTTGTCTGTCTAGTCTTGTCTGTCTAGTCTTGTCTGTCTAGTCTTGTCTGTCTAGTCTTGTCTGTCTAGTCTTGTCTGTCTAGTCTTGTCTGTCTAGTCTTGTCTGTCTAGTCTTGTCTGTCTAGTCTTGTCTGTCTAGTCTTGTCTGTCTAGTCTTGTCTGTCTAGTCTTGTCTGTCTAGTCTTGTCTGTCTAGTCTTGTCTGTCTAGTCTTGTCTGTCTAGTCTTGTCTGTCTAGTCTTGTCTGTCTAGTCTTGTCTGTCTAGTCTTGTCTGTCTAGTCTTGTCTGTCTAGTCTTGTCTGTCTAGTCTTGTCTGTCTAGTCTTGTCTGTCTAGTCTTGTCTGTCTAGTCTTGTCTGTCTAGTCTTGTCTGTCTAGTCTTGTCTGTCTAGTCTTGTCTGTCTAGTCTTGTCTGTCTAGTCTTGTCTGTCTAGTCTTGTCTGTCTAGTCTTGTCTGTCTAGTCTTGTCTGTCTAGTCTTGTCTGTCTAGTCTTGTCTGTCTAGTCTTGTCTGTCTAGTCTTGTCTGTCTAGTCTTGTCTGTCTAGTCTTGACTGTCTAGCCTTGACTGTCTAGTCTTGTCTGTCTAGTCTTGTCTGTCTAGTCTTCTCTGTCTAGTTTTGTCTGTATAGTATTGTCTGTCTGGTCCTGTCTGTCTAGTCGTGTCTGTCTAGTCCTGTCTGTCTAGTCGTGTCTGTCTAGTCGTGTCTGTCTAGTCCTGTCTGTCTAGTCCTGTCTTTCCAGTCCTGTTTGTCCAGTCCTGTCTGTCCAGTCATGTTTGTCCAGTCCTGTCTATCCAGTCCTGTCTGTCCAGTTTTGTCTGTCCAGTCCTGTCTGACCAGTCTTGTCTGTCGAGTCCTACCTATCCGGTCATGTCTGTCTAGCCCTGTCTATCCAGTCCTGTTTGACCAAATAGCGCAAGAAATGCCAGAAATGTTCTTAAGAGTATACTACACCCTGCTCCAAAAAGGAAATTTCACATGTGCGTGGAAAACTGCCAAGCTAGTTCTCCTCTCAAAACCTGGAAGAGAGAAAACGGAAAACCTAAACTACTTTCGTCCCCTGTGTCTATTAGACACTCTTGGCAAGCTTTTTGAATATCTTCTACTGGAAAAACTACAGACTGATTTGGCAAAAAACGGAAAGCTATCGGATAGGCAGTACGGCTTTAGAAAAGGATGCTACACCATCCATGCAATTCAAAAGTTGATGGACATTGCAACAGAAAGGGAAAAACAAGATACTCTAGGAAACTATGCGCTTTAATTCTACTAGACATTAAAAACGCGTTCAATCGAGCATCGTGACAAATGATAATGAACGCTCTAGATCAGATGAAGGTAGACCCGCCACTGGAAAAAATAATCAGAAGCTATCTAAAGGACAGGCAACTAGTCCTGTAAGCTTAGCAAGAAAAGACCTGTATCCTTATATATGCAGAAGTCCCACAAGGGTCGGTCCTCGGACCCACCCTTTCGAACGTCCTATATGACGATGTTCTCGGAATATGCCCGGAGGACGGTCTGGATTTGATCGCCTATGCGGATGATCTTGCCCTTATAGTGACGGCCAAAAACGAGCAGACACTTAAAAATAAGACGGACTGCGCACTAGAGAGAATCACATGCTGGGTAGAAAAACACAAACCAGAAGTGGCACCACCAAAAACGGAGGCAGTATTGCTAACTGGCTTTAAAAAAGTTAAAAAAGTCAGTTTTCATCAGAAGAATAATTATCGAACCAAGGAACCAGGTCAAATATCTAGGAGTCACAATAGATAACCGAATGACTTTCACAAAACATACAGAAGCTGTCCTGGTGAAAGCTGCAAAATCTACCGCGGCAATCTCCAAACTGATGCTGTCGATTGATGGGTCAAAAACGAGCAAACGGAGGCTTCTTTTCTCTGTCGTGACGTCAGCGATGCTCTACGCGGCACCGATATGGACAGACGTATTAAAATACAAAGAGTTGAGAAATAACCTAACTCGGGTATAGAACAACTTCCAACGGTGCTGTAATGATAGCAGCCTCCGCCATCCCCATCGAACTTCTCATGGTGAAAAGAAGCGAAATGTATAAAGAGCTGGCAAACTGCCTGGGAAAAAAGCGAGAAGGGCAGTTGGACCTACAGGCTTATACCCGATGTTAGAACCTAGACGGAACGAGATCATGGGGAGCTAAACTACCACTTGTCTTAAATGTTAACTGGCCATGGATACTTTAGATCCTATCTACATAGGTTTAAGCTACGAGAAAGCCCAATGTGTCTACAATGTAAAAATGCATAAGACGACGCATACCACACATTATTTGTGCGCACAGGATAGAATACCGAACGTCAACATGTGGAAAATATAATGAACTGTAAACTGGCCACCGGAAAGCGTGGTTGGAGAAATGTTAAAAAGTTGTTAAAACTGGAAGGCAATAAGTGATTTTGATCACAGATATTCTGCGAGAGAAAGAAAAAGAAGAGGAAACAGCTAAGAAAATACAAGATCCGTAAGAAAACATGACAAAACCTCCTTCTGAAGTAATACCAATAAGGTAGTTCCGGGAGGAAGGGTTCTTATATCCATCTCGAACATCCAGATGGGGAGTCCCACACCCTCTGAGGTATTCTCCGCAAGGGTTGTGCGTATGTATTTTCCTCTCTTCAAAAAATAAAATAGTAATAAAAAGTCCTGTGTGACCAGTCTTGTCAGTCCTGTCTGTCCAGCCCTGTCTATACAGTACTCTCTGTACAGTCCAGTCTGTTCAGTCCTCTCTGTCTAGTCCAGTCTTATCTGTTCAGTCTTGTCACTCCACTCTTATCTGCCCAGTCCTGTCTGTCCAATCTTGTCCAGTCTTGTGTGCCCAATGTTCTCCATCCAGTCTTGTGTTTACAATCTACTCTTTACAATATTGTCTGCCCAGTCTTCATTGTATAATATTTTCTGTCCATTGTAGTCTTATGCATTTGGTCTTCTGCGTATATGCTGTGTTATATCTGTCTACTCTTATATGTTATCTATATTATGTGGTTTATATCGAATTTATAATTTAATTAATAGTTGAAGCGTGAAGCTGGATCACGACTTCCGAAGTTTGCTTTAGTTGGATTAAATTGATAAAGGTAAATCTATCTAAAACAGATAAAATTAGGACCCACATATCATTCATTATATAAACGACTCATTTCCTGATCCTTACAATCCCCTCATTATCCTCATCAGTTAGAACATCAGCTTACAACATTCAAAATGTTATTTCGATTAGATATTATAATTTACCTTTTTAGTACACTCATTAACTATTATATAGCGAATTATTAGCGATTATAATTTCTTTTTCTAGTAAACTCATTAACTATTATATTATAATAATAATATTTTTATTAGAAAGTAAAATTTTGAAATTTGGATCAATTATAATTGTACCATAATTATTCTAACCAATAAATTTGTTAGGATATATTCTCAAAGCACGATATTCGCTAATTAAACAGAAACGTAAACAAATTTTATTTTTAAAAGAAAACATAAAATGAAATTGAAACTTAAACCTGATTTACGGTTAACATTATGGAGGATTTATATTTATTTCATTTCTGAAAAAAAAATGTAATTTATTTATAAAATATATATTGCAAGGAAAAATCATCGTGACTAAGCTTAATCCGGATATAAATGCTCACATTACTAGGTATTACTGGAAATGAATATTCTGTTTGATACGCGATCGATGCGTTATATGTTTGGATATTTATTGAGATGACTTTTCAATTGCCCTAACGACCAATAATTTTAGATGGACCCAAAATAGATTTATTATATTCTTTAATATATTTATTATATACTTTAATATTTTAAAATATATTTATTATATACTTTAATATTTTAAAATATATTTATTATATACTTTAATATTTTAAAATATATTTATTATATACTTTAATATATTTACTATCCCTTGCTAAATTATATTTATATTTTGTGTATTATGACCAGTTTTACTATTCTGTGGTTTTATTGCTCTCTAATATTTAAACAATTAAATCAAAACATTTTAAAAAAATTGACGAGAAAAAGTAAAATTAATTATTTGTGGTGTTGATTGGGGTGTCAATTTTCTATGAGTTTCAATCCAATTTTAAACAGTCAATTAAAGGTTAAGTGGCAAATTCGGTATCACAATTTAATCCCTCAATATCAATTAGCGGTAATTTAGCGAAAATTAGCGGTTTATTGGTAATGTTTGACTGCATTTATTGTTATTTCAAATTCTTTAATTATCTAAAGCTTTAAAGCTTATCTTGTATTCGAAAGTAAATTAAATAAAATAAAAGTAATTCTCTTTGTTATTAATGCAATAAAGACATTATTATATATCATGTAAAAGGTAACTATCCTAATAATCTGAGGTTTCCGTGATACATTCAAATTCATTTCAAGGTTTTTCAAGTGTCTCTCGCTTCTTTTAAATTGGTATTTTATTGCGAAGCTCGTCTCAGTTTTTCAAGCGATTGTTCGACTTGTTTGAATGAACGCAATTTAAAGACACAGTAAAAATAAATATTTTGTCTTGTGCTGTTAATAAATCGTTGCCGAGACGACGGAAATTTATACCGGAACATTGGAGAAATGGAACGCATTTAATGTAAACGTGTTGGTAGTTTGTTGGACAGTTTTTTTATTTATGTTTTGAAACGCGATTTATGCGATTGAATTTGAGCTTATAGAAATGGTGAGTATAAAGAAGAGGTCCAAGCCTTTTTGGTATTAATCGCTATAGATAGTTTTTCTTGAAATCTAAGCTCATGTTTATGCTGCTTACTAATTACGGGATCGATGAGAACCGCACCTTCAGATGCACTGGAAACAATGTTAAACCTCGATATTTTCATCACAGGTGAGGCAAGGATTGGAGGTTTCAGATGCAACTCCATCATTACATCGTTATGATGTAACTAATATTACATTGTTGTGCTATCTAGTTGCACACTCTTGTATAATCTTGAGGGGTGCTTGATTAATCCTTACCTGTAAAGTTCTTAGCTCAACTTAAAAAAAAAAGTTCTTAGAAAATGTTTTGCCATCAGCCAGAACAGTGTCTTGAGCTTTCATACCGTCTTTTAACAATTTTTGAGTATTATGTGAAGCACAGTCGATGTATGGAACCTTTAATAAGGAAAGACCTTTTTTCAATTTCGTCCTTCCATCCCGAACTACACATTTCACTTTTTCTTTGGGTATTCGCCCTGATTATCATATACCTTCAAGTTTGGAACTAATGTTTTTTTTCCGGTATGGCACACAGTGGTCGGAAATCCAAAAAAGGTGACCAAAAGTAGAAAGAAATATTTCTACTAGTGACTTTTAAAGATTGAAATAGTTGTAATGGCACACCTAGTATGTATTATGACCGTTACCGGTATACCAATAATGTATTATGATTGTCAACCACAAGGGAACTTCACATCCTATAGGCATCATTAACCTTGTCTGCGAAAAAAGGAAACAAAGAGATAGATGGCACCAAACAAGATCCCCACAAGCAAAAGATTACTTAACAACTTATGCGGTTAAGAAGACAAATCCAAAGATATAACGACACCACAATGAAAAATAATTTGCAATCACTAACCGCTGATAGCAGTAATCATTATTCCTTGTGGAAAGCAACAAAGAAAATGATTAGAATGAAGATGATATTAATGAAGAAAATTAATAATTAGCAAAAAGCTACAAGATTTGCAGAACACCTAGCAAACAATTTCCAGCCATTAGATGTACCAGGTAATGGTTTCTCCTTAAACAATGAATTTGTTCAAGAAGAAGAAGAAATTATGCTTGTAACCCCAAGGGAAGTTCTGAAAGAAATCCAAACTAAAATAAGTATAAAAAAATCACCTGGATTTGATCTAATAAATGGAGAAGTATTAAAAAATCTCCCACGAAAAGCAATTATTAAACTTACAACAATCATAAACGCTGCTTTTAGATTAAATCATGTCCCAGAGTTATGGAAAACTTCAGAAGTGATAATGATAGCAAAACCTGGAAAGCCTCCACACAAAGCTGCTTCTTATAGACTCATACTTCCTATCATGTCTAAACTTTTTGAAAAACTTTTCTTAAATCGTCTTATTCCTATAATAAAAAAAACAACATAATACCAGACCAGCAGTTTGGATTTCGAAAAAAACATTCTACCATTGATCAAGTTCATCGGATAACTGCAGCTATAGAGAAAACTCTTGAAGAAAAGAAAGTTTGTGCTGATGTATTTCTGGACGTAGCACAAGCCTTTGATAAGGTGCCATACCTGATATACATGATGGTTTTATGTATAAACTTAGAAAAATGTTACCAAAACAGTTCTCTGATCTTCTGATTTCATACCTGTCAAATCGAACTTTTAGAATAAAGCAGGAAGATGCGTACTCAGAAATCAAAGAAATTAAAGCTGGGGTACCACAAGGAAGCGTTTTGGGTCTGACGCTATATTTACTGTACACTTGTGACATTCCAAAACTAGAACACAATACTATGGCGACCTTCGCCGACGATACCGCTATTGTAGCTATTGGAGAAACTCACCAAGCAGCAACTGAGAAAATACAAACTTCCTTGAATTATATCCACGAGTGGACAAAAATATGGCGAATTAAGGTAAATGAATCAAAATCAGTTCATGTGAATTTCACAAATAAAGAACCCAAATACTATCCACTTACCATAAATAACAACCAATTACCTTACGCAAATACTGCAAAGAATTCTTGGCATGACTCTCGATGCAAAGCTGCGCTGGAAGGCACATATCAAAAAGAAAAAGGAAACCTTGGAAATTCGATATAAAGAAATTTATTGGCTAATAGGTAGGAATTCGGTCCTATCGATTCAAAATAAACTTAAATGTAAACGTGTTGGTAGTTTGTTGGACAGTTTTTTTATTTATGTTTTGAAACGCGATTTATGCGATTGAATTTGAGCTTATAGAAATGGTGAGTATAAAGAAGAGGTCCAAGCCTTTTTGGTATTAATCGCTATAGATAGTTTTTCTTGAAATCTAAGCTCATGTTTATGCTGCTTACTAATTACGGGATCGATGAGAACCGCACCTTCAGATGCACTGGAAACAATGTTAAACCTCAATATTTTCATCACAGGTGAGGCAAGGATTGGAGGTTTCAGATGCAACTCCATCACTACATCGTTATGATGTAACTAATATTACATTGTTGTGCTATCTAGTTGCACACTCTTGTATAATCTTGAGGGGTGCTTGATTAATCCTTACCTGTAAAGTTCTTAGCTCAACTTAAAAAAAAAAGTTCGAAATTCGATATAAAGAAATTTATTGGCTAATAGGTAGGAATGCGGTCCTATCGATTCAAAATAAACTTCTCCTAAATAACCAAATACTAAAACCCATATGGAACTATGGTATACAACTTTTGGGGTGTGCCAAACAAAACATCCAAATCATACAAATGTTTCAGAATAAAGTACTAAGGAACATAGTGAAGTAACCTTGGTACATTAGGAATATCCATAGGGACTTACATGTGGATACTGTGGATAATATTATTAAAAAACAAGCTGCTGCTCACGAGCAGAGACTCCATCGCCATGTAAATGTTGCGGCAGTTCTGCTACTTGAAAACACGGACCTATTGAGAAGACTCAAAAGAACTAAACCTTTCGAGTTAGTGTTATAAACAGTGCCAATGTTACAAACTAAGAACACATGAACGAAGTGATTCGCCTTTACGTATTCTAAGATGACGTCAGTGGACAACATCATAGTTTTATTAATTTATTTATTTTTTCTAGTAATTTAGGTTAAATTAAAATTACGTATTAGCCTAAAGACTAGATTGTAATCCAATAAATAAAAAAAATAAAAATGATTGTCAGCGCCGCACGCGTCGGGCTTGTCGCATTGTCTGCTCATTGTCTACTCGTTGCTCGTCCAAATTAACACAAAGTTCAGACGCGTCTAAGAATCGCGAAAACATAACGGATTTGGATTCTGAAAAATGGATTCTTCTCCAGATAGTAAGCACAGTTTGAATGTGTTTCTTGAAATGATTATTAGCAATGTACGAAATAATAAGGTATTAATGAAAATAATGGTATTTTTCATGGCCCCGTTCTATTACAAAAAGCAATAAGTCAGCAATAAGACCCCTGTCGACTGGGGCTCTTAAACCGAATGGAAATTGTTGCTTAGACATTTCTTCAGAACATCTAAAAAAATTAGCCGCAGCTTCGACTTCGTTTTCGGTTATAATTTTTATGCGATGATGTGTTGTGTGTGCACTTTTTGCAGTTTTGCTTATAGGAAATTGGTCAAGATAATTATCCTATTAATGTTATTCTTTCATTTTCTACAGAACCTGTGGATAATTCCCAAGAAATTTCTATCACAAGAAAGGAAATTTTCGTATTTCTGAAATCGTTATTAAACGGGAAAATCAACTTATTAAATTCTTATTAGCTATACTGGGGCTGCGATTTTTTCAATTGTAACTTCAGTTTCATAATCAGCGACCTCAAAAACCCCTAAATCCGGAGTTTTGCCATGATTGAATACTTTTCTCGAAAAAATTATCCGCCATATTGCATCCGCCATTTTGAATGTTGAATTCAAGTTCGTAATCAGCGACCTCCAACACGTGAAAGGACCAAAAATCTCGATATCGTTTGAACGATTCCTTCATATTTTGGCCAGGTTTTTGGGATCTCCGACCACCGTGTGGCGGCTGTCATTTAACACATAGGATATTAACACTATAATTTTACTTTAAATTTCTTCTAAAATCCCATGGCATGTAAGACTCGGTAGTGAAACCCCAGCAGTAGAATTTAACCAGATGTTAACAATTCGTGGATTTTCTGGCTCATTTTGCCATATAAATTGAGATATATAACAGATTTCTACGGCTGTCGCCGGCTCTTTGTCCGCAGTTTCCAATTTTGCCTATCGTAACAAGTTTCCTCTTCCAAATTTCTAGCGTCCATTGCTTCTTTTATGTCGTCTCGCTAGCTTCTTATCGGTCGTCCTCTCTCCCTTCATTCCGATGGTATCCATTACAGAACTTTCTTGGACCATCTGTTCTTCATTCTTTTGGTATGTCCAAACCATACTAGCTGTCTTCTTTCGATTTCGTCTGCTACAGTCTGTTCCGTGCACATCATTCCCCTTATTCTCGTGTTCCGTACCCTCTCCAGTCTGGATTTTCGGCAACTCCTTCTTAAGAAATCCATTTCAGTTGCTAGTAATTTTTGTTTACATCCCACACTCCTGCCCCATAAATCATCACGCTCTCCACTATGCTTTTGTATAATCTCCGTTTTGTTTCCCTTCTGATTTCCTTCTCCCAAAGGAGTGAGTTTAATGCTCCAATGGCTTTCCTACCTTTGGTAATCCGTTCCCTAATTTCGTCATTGCTGTTGGCCTGTTTGTTTAGGATAACTCCTAGGTATTTACTCTGGCCTACTCCTTTAATTATTCCAGAATCCAAGGGTAGGTCGTTACACTCGTTGTTACCGACTAACAGATATTCACACTTACTCATCTTCATGGTCAGTGCTGCTTTTCCATATTCTTCCTATAGTTTTCTAATCATGTAATTTAAATCGTCTTCGTCCTCCGCTAAAAGAACTTGGTCGTCCGTGAAATATAGACTATATAGTGTCTTATCTCCCACTCTTAGTCCCATGTTTTTACATTTATTCGTCCACCCTTGTAGGGCTCTGTCTAAAGAAATTTTAAATAGAGTAGGTGATAAGCAGCATCCTTGCCTTAGGCTTTTGGTTGTGATAAATGCCTCTGGTAGTGTTTTGCCAACTTTTAGTTGAGCAGAATTATTTTTGTAGTACTCTCTGGTGGCGTTTATTGGAGTAAGTCTTATACTAAGTTGTTCCATAGCTTTCCAAAGCTGTATTACGGAGACGCTATCGTTGGCTTTTTCAAGGTCGATGAGAGCTTTGTTCCTTTGCGTCCGTTTTTCTAGGGCTATTTTTAAGGTGAAGATGTTATCCGTTGTAGATCGGCCCGTTCCAAACCCCGCCAGTTTTTCCGACTGTTTATTTTGGATATCTTCTTCTATTAAATTTCTGAGGATCCGTGAATATAAATTCATTACTGATAATATTCAGGTATTCGCGAATGCTTAAAACTTGGCATTCGTAACATCACTAATACCTGACAAACTCTGGCAAAGTCAGGACATACCACAATAATGGATGTAATTAAAGAGACAATTCTTAACATAGGAGACCAAATGCCTCAAAGGCTTTCATTCGAAATACCTATCAAAACTCATCTCCAATGGATAGAAGGAAACTACCACGACAAAAGTCAAGGAGATCTATTTTGAAACACAGACTGCTCTAAGAAGGACAGTGGAACTGGCGCTGGAGTCTGTGAATCCTAGGTGCAGCATAACTAACGTGACCACACGTCCCGATTTGGGCGGGATAGTCCCGCTTTGCGGCTCTCTGTCCCGCTGTCCCCAGCGAGGGCGAGAACATCCCGCTTTCGCGGATAAGTCTCTACTTGCTAGGATGTAAACACCTTACTACTTTCCTGGCCGTCCACTCGCAAGGTCGTAACGTGTGACCGAAGCGGCGAGCCACGAGATAGAAAGAGAGAGAGCGGATGACGCGTGAAAGCGGCATAGATTTGTCGCGTGAAAGCGGCATAGACCAAAGCCACTGCTTTAAGTCCGGTTCCAAATCCAATTGTACCATAACAAAAATGCCTAAACGCCAGTGTCGTCAAAAGTGTTGTATTGATTTTAGTATTAGTCACGGTGGTGACAACGATAACGAGAATCATTTAAAATCGGAAAAAACACAGGCTTTCCGATTAAGCTGCGGCGTCAAGCTTGTTAATGCTTACGTTATTTAAAAGAATCGATTTGCTCACTTCTAAATATTTGGATATAGCTGCAGAGCGGGTTGTGTGAGCGTTTCACACGTTGCAAAAAATCGCAGCTTTCGCTCAATTGACTGTGCGTCTAATTTAATTCAAACGTGTTTTAGCAAAAAGTTAGATGTGCTCGTACAAAATCTCAGTCTATTGTTGTAAATGGGCTGGCCTCTATGACAACCTATGAATTGAAAGAGTAATTTCGCGAAGCCCACTGCATAACTTTATTAACAGATGCTTCAAACCATGGCTCGATAAAATTATTCCGACTGTTAATGCGCAATTTTTTCCATGCGAAGGCGTCAAAGTCAAGGTTTTAGAGATTCGAGAACAGGAAGGTGAAACATCGGATATAATTGCTGATGGTTTGAACGAAGTATTGTCTTGCAATAATTTGAATAAGAAAATTGTGGGATGTTGTGGAGATAATACGAACTGCAATTTTGGAGGAAAATAAAACGGGGATTAATAATGTTTACCCAAAATCGAACAAATCATACGGAAGACAGTTCATCGGGGTTGTATGTGGAGTCCACATAGTTCACCACGCGATTAAAAGAACCGCAGATTGTCTCCCTGTTGACTTCGAGTTTGAGATAGCGTTGGAGTAGAAACTTTGAAAGGGTTTTGTGATTCAACTGACACAGAGTATCGCCAACTGCTGGGCTGCAGTAAAACAAGGTGGCTTGCGTTAATGCCCGCGCTTGCGACAGATCTAAAAATGTTCCAGCCTTTGAAAAGTTATTTTATGAGCATCGACAAATGCCCAAACATTCTGAAAATGGTTTTTAAAAGAAAACTTGGGTCTTCGAAAGAAATTAATCCTCTCCGAGATAACCTAGCACTTAAGGAGAATTCGCTTTTTCTTCATCACACTGTTCGTAATGTTTTAGTAAACTGACAAGTAACTGTAATACCATAAAGGTTTTTTTACATAATTCTGCGAGTGTCCCGCCCTGACGAAGAAAATAAATGGTCACGTTAAGCATAACTCTGCCTCTGGAGAAGCGCCCCACGGTCTTTCATGTAAAAATTCTCGCAATCGAGACATGTGTTCGGGAAAATTTAAGTATGGATTACAAAAGTAGAAACATCTATATTTTCACAGTCAAGCTGCGATAAACGCCTTAACATGTCATGGAATAAAATCTAGGAGAGATTGGGAGTTCCTTCGGAAGCTAAAAGATCTGGCACAACACAACAGCGTTCCGCATACGTGAGTACCTAGTCACATATGTCTGGGGGGAAACGAAAAGACTGACGCTCTTGCAAAAGAGGGCGCTGCTGCAGCTCTCCCAATTGCAAGGGAGCATTTCTACATACCAAAACCATGGCTAGTAAAGTAATAACTGAGTGGACCAATAACAGTCACCAATTATAATGGACCCGCACAAGTGGCCAACAATACAGCAAACAAATGTTGAGTTCCATATCTAACACCCTAACTACTGAAAACTTGCAACTATGTAGGAAACAGATTGCAACTGTAGCAGGTCTTTTAACGGCGCACTAAGAAGGCACCTGCAGAAGATGGGATCTGGACAGAGAAACTATTATGCAAACTCTGCAACGAAGAGGATGAAACTGCCTCTCATATCATTTTCCACTACGAAGCAATCGCGCGCAGGAGAATAAAACTCAATATCACAGCTGAATCACAAGACACGTAGACTTCTGGACTTAATATACGGTCCGGATCTGTTTGCTTGAAAAGAATAATGTGGGGAAATACAATAGGCTTATAAAGCCGCAGTCTTTTAAGGGATGCAAATCCCTGAACCCACATTAGGATGGGAAAAATAGCTCCTGTTTTATAAATAAATCTCAATATAAATCTATTTATTATAGTATAAATAAATTTTCTAAAAAAACTAAATTTGTGAATAATAATCTTTCAATATTTATATTTCACATTATTAGTAGAGATTTTGAATGTGTTAGTAAATATAGACTTTTAATGAGACGTTTAAGGCCTCCCGCGCACTAGATGGCCTGGCTGTCGGCAGCCAGTCTAACACTCGACAGAGTATGAGCCAGTGTTGCCAACCATACGATTTAAATAGTATTTATCCGACCTTTTTGGAGCTGATACGATCATGTATTCGAAATCGTACGCGAAATATTTTCAAATCTTTCAATCTTCATAACAAAATAGAAACATAATAATGTATTCCATCATTTTGTCGATTTTAAAAATAAATAACAACTATACAAACAAATCTGTATGTATGTCGATGCTCAACACTCAATAAATTGCGCATAAACTAATATCCTGCTTTTTCTCATTTACACATGTGCTTGTATTCATAACAATATTAATTTACCATTCACGATAAAATAATCGTGAATCGAACAGTTAATTTCAATTTCATTTGTGTTCTTTCGTTTGTGTGTTTGGTTCGGACTTCGTTTATATTGTAAATACGTACTGGTGTTTATTGTTTCGCGTCGCTCTCATTACGAATTGTGGCCGGTATCTTTTTTTGTTTCTCCTGAAGAAATTAGTTACGTACTTTTATTTACTTTCCGTCTGTTTGACAGCTTGAAATAGGTATTTTTTTTATTCAGAATCATGGTACATCTAGAAATAAGCAAAGCACATAAGAAGAACTCTTAAACGAAGACAAGAATGATCAAAATCAGAGCGGCGGAAACAAACAAATATATATTTTTTTGTAAATAAAAAATATATAAACTTCTTAGTCTAATTTAGTTGACAAATTAGTGTCCAGATTGTGGTAACCAAGGTTCAGAAAACCACGAACAAGGTTCGTATTGGTATTTACGCAAATATTAAAATGTTGTTCCCTAAAATTATATATTGATTTAAAGTTATAATAATGTTTCTTACTTAAGTCGTTTACTATTGTTTTATTGAAAATTCAATGCGTACTATTTTTGTTTCTAAAATTCTTAGCAAAATACGATTTTTCCTAGTACATGTTCCGATCCCTAAAAAATAAAGTTGGCAAAACTGATGGCACTAGGCGGCCACGATTTCCTGGCTGTGGTAGCCACTGAAATATATACTTTATGGATCTTAGCAGATCCCCTCTTTAGCCCTCTCTTTATTGCCTGCCCAGGCACTTTGTTGTACGTGATAGGCAATAGGTCTACTTCTTCGCTTGTACTCTCAGTTCTTAATGCGTGCCTTGCTAAATAATCCGCTCTTTCGTTTCCTCTTAAAGATAGCCTTTTATCAATCCATTCTCCGCGGTATTTGAGAGTTTCTTTCGGTGTTACTGTTGCCTCTTCCGCTTTAAATTTTACGGGGCTAAGTTGCGTTAAACCTTTGATGAGGACCGCCTCGGTTTTTTTCTGTAGCTAGACTCAGGTTCTTCGATTTCATCCACGTGCTGACCATTTCTGTTGCTTGATTTGCCTTTCGCATCAAGCCTTGCTCTGTTCTTGCTGTGACAACTAGTGCGATATCGTCTGCGAAGCCGATTTCGGTGGCCCGCAAAGGCAGCCTCCTTGCTAGTACTTCGTTATATAGCACGTTCCACAAGGGTGTGGGCTAGTATCGAACCCTGTGGGACGACACTGTTGACTTGTCGATCTTCTTTTTTTGGTCTCCTAGCAGTATAATGCTTCGACAGCTGAGGTAGCTTCTTAACATGCGCAACAGATTTACCACTTCTTGTCAATGATATCCTTCCAAGATGCGTTATTAGAGGCATTTCTAACGTTAAATGTTACAATGGCACACATAGATTTTCTGGGTTGCGCATTTAGCCTTTTCTGCAATCTTCAGGTCAGCGCTTATGGCATTGATCGTAGATCTACCTTCTCTAAACCCATATTGGTTTTCGGACAATCCGCCTCTCGCCTCGAGCTCTCCCTTTATCCTTAGTAGCAAGAGATGCTTCAAAAGTTTACCAGACACATCCAATAGGCAGATGGGTCTATAGAACGTGGGATCTGCTATCAGTTTATTTCCTTTCCTAATTCGTGAGGGTCTTGGCTGGTTCCATCTAACTGGGAAGTTTCCGACAGTTAACAACCTATTCATTGCGTCTAAGACGAACTTAGATTAGTGTCTTCACAATCTCGGATGGTATGCCATCGGGACCCGCTGTACTGCCATTTCAAATACGTTTGCTCGCGTTGTGTAGACTTCAGGTTGTACCTAGTCAAAGGGTCTATATTTCGAGAGCAGTATGTCCGCTATCTGACGTACTTTTTTCATAGTCATTTGAAGATCTTGCGGTCGAATTTTCAATATCTCCCCATGCGTCCTTATTTAGGTCAGGCAGACAAGACTAAATAGACAAGTCTAGCTAATTTTACTTAGAATATATTTCAGTGGTGGTATCCCATTGGCTGCGCGCAGTCAGAGCGAGTGTAGCGAATGTATGTAGCGAGTGTAGTGCCTGCCGTCAGTCTCCACGCACTTGCGTAGCAGCAAGACGTCGATTGTCGTCAAAGTATTCATAAATTTTATGCAATTAAAACTTATAATATTTGTAATTACCTAAAAAACAATTTAATCACAGCGGCTTCTAAACAGCGCATATTATAACATTATTCCTTATTATTGTCTCAGTTCAGTTTCTATGACTTTATTGTAATGTGAAGCGAATGGCAATGAAAGGCATTCAATTTTAGGTTTGATATATTTAATCTAAAGCCAAGTTTCTTGTCTACAGTTACTTGTTCCTCGGCACAATAACATTCTTTAAATACAAAAATTCTCGAATTAGCACAAGCTTGTTTATCGCTTCGTAATAAATCTTAATCTTGATTTGTTTATAACATTAAAGATGTTTATTATATTTGTAATTCTTCTTCTTCTCGTGGATGGGTCACTTAGGACCACGCGGTATCAACGTATGTTGAGCCTTCCTCCTTGCCCAATAGCTCTTCATATGCATTCATATGCATTGTTGTAGTTTCTGTTCCTCCGACCATGCACGTCGTGTTGGTTTCTTCAGATCTCCCTCAAATCCTCTTGTGTGAACAATATTCCTGAACACATTTCTGTTCATCATATCTTGCGATTCCCTCTCCACTAGGTCCCTCTCCACTTGTTTGTACCACTTTGGTCTTTGGTAGAGGAGACTGGGGCTGGTTGTGACAGGGGTAAGTAGTTACAGCGACAACGGTGATTAAACAGAGAACGCTATAATGACGTTACAAAGAGAGAAATGATCATGTCACCATCGGCCGACACGACGCGCGAACCAGGGACACTAGCGTATTTCTAAGTGGAACTTGTGCATGGTGCCGCCAAAACTGTGGGTTTGTAACTTTTTCGTGTTTTAGAAATATTGGTCTACAACCTGTTTTGAATAAATGTGATGCGTGTGTGTGTTATGATATTTATACCCAAATGCTTCATTTTTGCAATGAATCCACGTTTATACAGTTATACTTATTTGCGTTTTTACTACGTAACCATAAAAGTTCAGTTCTGGAGTTGGGCCAAAAAGTGACATTTGCTCGGGGCAGGTTGCGATTTGTCACTACCTGTCCCGTAGTGCCTCTTGCCGAGTGGTATAATTTGAGCTACATTTGTTGTTTTTGGTAGGATTAGGACATACAACTAAAAAAGGAAATATAACTAAGAAAAGAAAGTCAACTCTGCCAGTAAAGATAAATAATCAAGGAAATACAGGTAGGGGAAGAAAATCAGTTAAAGGAACAAGAATGATTGCTGTAAAGAGGAAGGTGTAACATGATTCTGACGAGGAATGTGTGGAAGATGATTATTTTTGCCTGATATGTTGTGAACCGTTTGATCAGAGTCGAGCTGGTGAGGAATGAGTACAGTGTGTTGTACATTTGCTAAAGGAAATGTTCTAACCCACATATGTTTGAATTGCGAAAGTGATTGTTCAGAATATAGTGACTGAACTGCTTTGTTTAGCTTATAGGATCCGGTTGATTTTTTTTAAGAGAGGCATAGCTAATTTATTTTTTGTTAATGAGGCATAATGTATGTTTTCTCAATTCAAACTTTTTCGAGTTTTTGTTTAATAACGAGGTTTATAATTTTCTTCTAGAAAGAAAGTTACCTATATTTTATATTTATGAGGCATAAGACCAAAAATGAAATTTTAATTTCGTTTAAATTTAGAAGTTTTAGAATTTTAGAAGTCTTAGATTACGTTTGTTTTTTGTTGTAACATTTTGCCCCTTGCAGTGCAACAACCAGCCCCTGCCGCGGAGTTAAAAGTTACACGCCTTTTTTTCGAGAATTAATTCATTTATGTCAATTCTAATAGTCTGGTACCTAAAATTGTTTTAAAATTGAAATCCTCAATAGTTACTTAATCAAACGAACCTATATTCAGGTAAAACTATCAAACACAAAAAATTGTGACAATTAATTAAAAAAATGTCACAACCAGCCCTAGTCCCCTACGTTTGTACTGTAGAAATTTGTGGATTCGGTAAGTAAGTGTCAAATAATTGATTCTTTCCAATTTACCCAAAAATTGAATTCGTCTCATTTTAATGTTATCGTTTAAGTTTCCTATATATTTCAGAATTGAGTTTGGGATAGTGTATGCCATTTTTAATTCTGGACCCTAAGATCTTTCGCATAATTTTCCTTTCCTTAATCTTTAATTGTCCTTTAATGTTTTGTAAATTGAGCGTTTCTGGAGCATAAAGAGCTACCGGTTTAATCACTGTTAAGTAATGGCGAGTTTTACTATTCCATGACAAGCATTGCTTGTTATAAACATTTTCGGTGTATTGAAAAGCAACCTCCTTTTTCTGGATTCTTGGTGCTACAGATTTATTTTCATTGCCATTTTCTGTAACCATTCGCCTAAGTATTTAAATTACTTTACTCTAGCAATTTTGTTAGCGTTAATATAAATTTCATTTGGAGCATTTTTTTTATGTTATTGATAAATTTAGTTTTTTTCATAAGAGATTTGAAGCCCTATTTCTGCTGCTTGTTCTTCCAAGATAGTAATCTGCTTCTGTGCATCAGAGATGTCTTCAGCAATTAGTGCCAAAACATAAGCAAACGCTAGTTAGTCTATTTGAATACCCTTAATCTTTGGTTCTAGTCGGTGAGATGGTGGCCCTGCTTTTCTTCATTCTCTAACAACCTTTTCCAGGGCACAATTAAAAAGTATTTGAGAAATCCCATCACCTTGACGGACTCCTGTATTTATTTCAAACTCTTCACTTAATCCACCCATAAATTTTACTTTAGCCTTGTCTCCGTAGGTGTGTCTTTGATAATATTTCTTGATACATTAAAGAGTGATAAGCGACCTATACTGTCGTATGCTTTCCGGAAATCCGTTTGTGGATTATGATATATTTTTTGTTAGTTGTGTTGCGAAAATATTGTATGATGTTTTTCAAATTAAAAATTTGCTCTGCACTTCCTGAATCCACCTTGATATTCACCGATATGATTATCTACTTGAAGCTCTGCACGGTTTAGTAAACCTTTTGAAAGAATTTTGTATGTGAGCTGAAGAAGGTATGTGAGCTACCTTGATAATTGGTTGGGTCACTTTTACTTCCTTTTTTTGTGTATGGGATGGATTATCGCCAACTACAATCCGAGGGGATTTTTGCCGTTAGCCAAATGTCCAACATAATTTCGTGCAAGATTTTTAATTAATAATTAAGGATCATATATTAATAATAATTAATTTATTATAGTAAAAATAATAATTATTAAGGAACATATCTCAGTAATGATTTTAATATTCTTGGTTCAATATAATATTCTTTACAGAATAGATTAATATATAATTGAATCTGAAACATATTTTTGATGTTTTATAAACTTGTATTTCCGATTAATGGCTTGACGGAAGTTATCGACAAGCTTTGTAGCTGCTTTGTTGATTTAATTGTCGGAGTAACATAGTCATGGATATTGCGTTTGATGGAAGTTCATGAAACTGACGGTTCGTTAAATATCTATTACGTTGGATAACATTTTAAAAACGTTGAGATATTTTGCCCGTTAATTTAATAAAATACGGACATTGTAGAGTAATTATGTAAATAATGGCAAAAGGAGAGTTAATTTAGAATATAATGAATGGATTTATATTAACTAATTAGTAATGGGAAAATATTTTATTTCGCATAGAAACATTACACAACACAATACATAATAGGCATTCGATATTTTTGTTTGCTTTAGTATTATCAACGTTAAAATATTTTTTAATTGTAACTTATTGCAGAAACATGAAATAAAATCTTGTCCTATGTCCATAGGAATTAAATATTGGGAAATTGTATATTCTGCAAAATAATTTTATAAAACAACGCACAAAAGAATTTATCTGGTGGAAATTACTCACTATAATAAATATTTCTCACTATAAACCTTTCTTAGGATCTTTCAATAAGAGGTTTCATTTTCAATAGCCCGCCGTGTTAACAGTTGTTATGAGTCAACCTGTAACTACTTAACAGATGACAAGTAAAAACTAAGCCATTAATGAAAATGGAACGATATACGCTTCAACAACGCATGCAAATTGTTATAATTCTCTACAAAAATGGTGAAAAATGGTCATTCAAAGCATTTTTGCGTCGTCGTGTAGCACGTTTTTGGCCAGCAATTGTGAAAGTGTTGGGAAAGTTTGAGCTGTTGGGACAAGTTAGTGAAGTAAAGGACCGAAACAACCATATGGAGTTTACAACCGAAAATATTGCTGTTGTAGCCCATATTGTTGAGGAAAATCCAGGGTTTTCCATTTCTCGTCGATCTTTGGAATTGGGCATTCCACAAACGGCATTACATCGTATTTTTCATGAAGGCTTTTAAAGTGGGGTGTAGAGTTAGTTCGCCTCCACGTGGTGCACCCTGGGTAACGCTAAATGAACTGACACAAGAGGCGCCAGACAATCTTTAGATCATCTTCAGATCTCCTGGCAAGAAAATCACAGCCGCAACAAAAGATGACACCATCAATAAATGGTTCTTCTAAGGACCAATTGACAAAGGAGCTCGGTTCTAGCATACGAGTTTGCCACCTCAATATAGAAGGCATAAGCAGAGTAAAATGCCAATTTCTGCACAGATTTTTAAATGAAAACGATGTTGACTTGGTCGTAATTCAGGAAACGTACACTGGAAATGAAGCTCAACTGAGCTCAAGAGGAAAGATTCCAGGGTTTGACCTATTGGGCGCTACCTAGGACAGAGCCTATAGTGTGGCAACCTACGTACGCACAAACATAGAAGATGCATCCCTGTTTTCCACTTGAAACTTGGCGATATCACAATAGCTAACATTTACTAAACCACCAGCTCTCACCTGGCCTCTCACCTCGCATCCAGCCATATACGTAGAGGATTTTAACAGCCACCATGAGATGTGGAAGTACCGTGACAATGACATAAATGGTACGTTCCTTTTGGAATGGTCAGAAGAACATGGTATCCATCTTCTATTCGACGCCAAAGACAGAGG
Organism: Phosphuga atrata; assembly: GCA_944588485.1. Lineage (NCBI taxonomy): Eukaryota > Metazoa > Arthropoda > Insecta > Coleoptera > Silphidae > Phosphuga > Phosphuga atrata. The sequence goes on along the minus strand of OX155896.1, from coordinate 51,493,629 downwards.
CAGTTTCCGATCTACAGCCTGAAGGAGGGAATATATCCCTGACCTCTGTCTTGTTCGAACAGACAACAGAGGCCAACCTTAACCAGCATCAAGAAAGTTCATGTCCAACTTTCCTCATAGCCAACACCGTCCTATTTTGATTAAAATAGGGCATTAGCATCCCAGTCAGAAAATCGTTTCCACACCCCAGATGGAACTTCAAAAAAGCTAAAGGCCTGCTTTCTCTAATAATCTCGATAATTGCTTGGAATGGATTCCACCACAGGGCGAAAACTACGAGAGATTGACGGGGGCAATAATGGCAGCAGCAAAAGCGGTATGGCTGCTTTAGAGGTCACCGAAAAGAGTATATACCTGGATGGACTAAGGAGCGCTAGAGACTGTATGAAGAATTTTGTGAAGATGGAAGGCAGGAAATTGCAGAACTACTCCACAGCATTGATGCTGCTAGGCGTGAAAAATGTAAGGAAACAATTGAAAATTTAGACTTCCAAAAATCAAGCAGACAAGCCTGGACAAGGCCTGGACAAGTCCTATTGCGAAAGTTTATCAGTAGCAACCCACCAGATCGCCCAATCAATCTAGTAACGCCAAACCAAGTGGCGTCCTACATAGAGTCTACCTCGATAGCACCACAATTAAAGTTAAAAAAGATCTCAGGATCATCAAGTCCACTTGTACCCTTGAAACAGAATATGTCAACCCCTTGACCTGTGAAGAAGTCCACGGGGGCCGTGACCGAAATGAAAACTGGAAAGCCCCTGGTTTCGATGACATCCATGCCGAATTCCTAAAGCATAGCGGAAAATTTACAAAACAATGGCTTGCAAAATTTTTCTCAGACATCCTCAAGACGGGCAATATACCTTATCAACTAAAGAGGGCAAAAATCGTCGCTATTCTAAAACCAGGGAAAGCTAATGATACACCAAAAAACTACCGTCCAATTGCCCTCCTAAGCATGGCCTACAAACTTTTTGAAAGACTGCTATATAACAGGATTGGTCCAACAATACTGCAACATATACCTGTGGAACAAGCCGGAGTTCGCAGCTGCACAGACCAACTACTCGCACTAACTAACTTCGTGGAAACTGGCCATGATGAGTTTGAGATAACTGAGCAAATTCTAACAAATGACTAGGCTACCCTGGGAGATATTTTCGGTACTGGAGATTGCAGCCCAGTGCCGCAAATACGGAAGTATCGTGCTTCCACCTAAATAACAGGATGGACAACTACCAACATAAAATCAACTTTGAAGGCACACTTCTCAGTCACAATATGCACCCGAAATATTTGGGTGTCATACTCGATAGAACGCTAAGCTTCAAGAAACACCTTATGAAGACAGCTGCAAAACTCAGAACCCGGAATAATATCCTGCAAAAGCTATGCGGTACCACATGGAGCTCCACAGCGCCCACACTCAGATCGACAGCACTGGGTTTAGTGTACCCCGTCGCGGAATACTGTGCACCGGTGTGGATCAACAGCCCACACATTAAACGTGTTGAATCCCAACTCAATCAAGCTATGCGTACTATATTAGGCACAATCAAGGCCACGCGCACTTATTGGCTACCCACACTGAGCCACATAGCTCCTCCACAAATTCGCCGAGAACATGCTCTGGTTAGGGAGTACGACTACGCTCACGAAAACCCCCTCTAAGAACGGCAGAAACTCTTACCGTAGAAAACTTCAACATATTTGAGCGGTGGAAATAAGAATGGGAGAAGAAGGCCACACCTGCCAACCGGGATATGCCATGCGTTACAAGCAAGCCAGAGGGTTTTGATCAACCAAGACGAGTCTGGACAACAAGAATAAGGACGAATTGCGGCAGGTGCTTCGACTCACTTTTTAGATGTAGGTATACCTGAAAAATACCTTCCCCAAATTGTGACTGCGGCGCTGAAAGACAGACTATTAAACATCTGGTAGAGGACTGTCCAATTACTTCCTACAATTTCAACCCATCCGATTTCCTGATTGTGAAGAGAGTCAATAGAATATATTTGTAACCTTAGTGTTTGTTTGTGAAATTTTGTTAATTTTGTTATATACTTGCCTGTGATGTAAAAAAATAAAATACTTTTAAAGTTCAGTTAACACTAGAACTCACGCCTTCCGACCATCAACATCATCGTGTCTTTGTTGATAGGGTCCTTGAAATGCATCAAAGTGATCCGGGAATTCATAAAAAAATCATCTTGAGTGATGAGTCCCATTTTCACCACGGAGGCTACGTTAACATGCAGATTTATTGCATTTGGGGCTCGGAAAACCTAAGAATTATTGTTGAAAGCCTCTCCATCCTCAACGTGTGACTGTTTGGTGCGGTTTTTCGTCTAGCGGGGTCATTGGACCTTACCTTTTTTGAAAATGAGGCTGGAACAACGGTTAAGGGAAGGGATTTCGCTAGCGAATGATGATTAATGATTTTGTATGGCCGAAATTGGAAGATATTGATGTTGACGACGTTTATTTTCAACAAGATGGCGCTACGTGCCACACAAGTAACGAAACCATCGCTTCTTTGCGTGAAAAGTTTCATGAACATGTGATTTCTCGAAGAGGCGATCACAACTGGCCACCGAAATCTTGTGATTTAACAGCTTTAGACTTTTTCCTTTGGGGCTACGTGAAAGATGAAGTTTATGCCAATGGCCCACAATCGATCCAATACTTCAAAGATCGAATTCGTGAAGTATCGAAGACATAAATCCGCAAGTGTGCGAATTAGTGTTGGAAAATTCGACGAAAGGAATATGGTCTTGCAAAGCCGTGGCGGCTAATGTTGTATTCTATTATGAATGGCATACCATCTTCTTTACAATTAGATAATCATCCGAAGATTTCGCATAAAAATTCTCGTTTTTTTTACATAACAAAATGAAACCTCTTATTGGAAGACCCTTTATTAGAAATTATAATTATTTTATTAATAATATTTTACTTATTTACTCCAAGCTTCTACAACCCTTCGTGGGTATCCTCACAAACTGTCCTCCTCTATACATACATAACAAATATCTATTTATGTATTAATTTACAAAGTGACTCGTAGTTTTTTATTTCCGATAAAAGCAATTTTGAAATCAATTGATTTACGACTGAAAAAATGTTGTTTAATGCTCGAAATCGGACGAATTCCCTTCGGTTGTGTGTACGCGTATAAATTGGTCGGGTATCACAGTAAAAAAAAATGCGATGATCCATCCACAGCGTATTAAAACACGAAAATCGCAGTTAATTTCACGCCTAGATACGAATATTGATGATATATGCTGTTTATCTGACCCCCACAATTATTTATTTCTACATATTTAATATTTTGTCTGTATTAAAACAAATTGGCTTTAATCTAGATAATAAGAGGGGTAGAAACTCATTTTCCTAATAATGATATTTGTTCCAATTTTGGGGTGGATTTAGATGAGTAACGTGGGGCGAGAGAATGGATGTAATGGAATTGTTTAGTTTATGGCTATATGTATAAGCGAGGGATTTTAAACAGCTTTCATTGCGTTTCCATTATTAAAAATCCAATTACACGAATTATTTTATTATTTATTGTACGTTCTGTCTCTAGGGATTTAACTTTTTTATATCCACAAACAGTTATTCGGATTTTTTGACGAAATATTATATCATTTTTTTGAAAATACTGTTAAAACATTGGCGCTCTCAATGTATTATAACAAATAAATATTCAAAGAAAAATAACAAATGCAATATTTTCGGGAATAATTAAATAAATATTAGAAACTATTTCTGTTATCACTGTCGGATTTTGTGATTTGTCATGGTCGGGCGAGAATAATTGCCGTACAGCATGTGAGGTATTCATTAAGGGGCTTTATATTTGCAGGAAATGTCATTAATAAAATCACAACCACAATGATGGATTTTAAAAAGTTAACAAGGCTAGCTAAAATAATTCAAAATGGTTTGGTTTTAGATAACTCAATTAGTTGCTATTACGTGACAATTGAATGATATATTTAGAATTTATCAAAGGCCTTATGATAAGTCTATTTCTATTTAAACGCAACGAGCTGCAAGTTCCAAATCCATTCTTCGATAACTTACATAGTTGATGATAGTATATGTTAATTGAATGTTCTATTTTTAATTTTGCAAAGGCCATATAATGATTCTTCTAGATCAATCGGTTGATAAATAATTGATTGACAATAATAATCGGGGTTAGGGTTGAGCGCACTTCAAAATGCTCATCAAATTGCAGACGGATTGTACTTATTAATTATTTAATACTCAATTTGAGCCCGGTTTGAATCGAAAAATGATTGCATGATTATACAACAGTGAATTATTGATTCGATTAATTTTTTATTAATCCAGGAAATATTTTATTCCGGCTGCTTTTTAGTGGCATCCCACCAAATGGGATGTCATCAAACAACTAACCCAGTGAAACTTAACGCCCAATGATAATTTTGTAAGCACCGTCACAAGAAGTTGTGACAAGCTTTAACAATTTCTATACAGACAACGCAGTAAAAATGGAAGCTTCCAAATGTTACGTTTCATAACGAAATACCAGATACTGAGAGGTCTATAAGGGTTGATCCACCAACCCTTATTTCGATATATAACACTGTTATGAGCATGAAAAGCAAAACAAAAGTTGGAAATGACGGCATACCCATGGTTGTAATAAAAGAGGTCTACTGGGAGGTAGTGGACCTTTTATTATACATAATCAACAACTCAATCACCACCGGAATCTTCCTAGAACTGCTGAATCACTCGACAATCTCGCCAATCTTTCAGAAGGGAGACAGGAATATTAGCAATAGACCTTTCCATAGTTTTTTGTGCGCATGCGTCAATATCCTCCATGTTTTTCGGGCCCTTTTTGACATATAAATTTAACTAACCTAAAATGGTCTATTGGGCCGGCGTAGATGGCCGGCGTGGTCTAGGGGCAAGGCTCTAGACTACAAATCCAGCGGTCGTGGGTTCGGCCAAATTTTTCGACCAAGGTTCACTCAGCACTTGAAAGAATGAGGAGCTGGGGTTAAACATGGCGTAATAATAGGCGGCGTAGGAGCGTAGGGCCAGCCATCCTATCTCCAACATAAAAAGTTGAGGTTGACAAATAGCTACCCTTAGCTGTACGCTGTACCCCTTAAGGCATGTAAATGCTAGGAGGAAAGGTGCTATTATTTATTAAAAAGGTCTATTATAGATCAACTGTCCGCATTCTCTAAAATTGTTCAGAAAGTATTCCATGTCAGGGTGGAGTCATTTCTTTGCAAATATATGATCATCAGCTTCTGCAAACATGGGTTTCTTAAAGGAAAAAGTATGAAGTCGGCAGGCTTCCAGTCCATTAGTAATATCTAGACGCAACTGGATGATCGAAAGATCCCTTCGGGTATTTTGATCGATCTCTCGATTGTTGACCACAACATCTTGCTGAATCATCATCAGTGACCATACAACCCTATAGTAGGGTCTCGACCTTCTCCAGCTTCTTTCGCCATTCAGTCTGCATCGTCCAGTTCGGTGCACCTATCTTTTGTGCGTCTTCGCTTACACCATCCTTCCAGCGCGGCTTTGGCCTTCCTCGCCCTCTTATGCATATGAGTTCTGCTTTAAGGATCTTTTTTTGCAGGATTATTGTCATCGTACCTGTTCACATGGCTTGCCCATCTCAATCTGCCGATTTTGATTGTAGTTACTATGTCCTTGTTACCGGCTTGTCTATAGATGTTGTAAATTTCGAAGTTATACCTGCGTCTCCACATACCGTCTTCTTGGATTGCCCCGTATATTTTTCGCAATATCTTTCTTTCAAAGATCATCAACAGAGATTCATCTCTTTTCATGTCTCCGATCCATATATTAAGACTGGTATGATGAGTGTTTTATATAGCCTATTTTTTGTAGTTCTTGCTAGATTACTATACGATTTGGATGGTACTTTGAAAAGCCAAAATAGCCCCTATTTACCAACTTAATGCGTCTTCTGAACATCTTGCTAAATAAACTAGAAAAATACGGAATCAGAGGAACAGCGCTGGATTGGATAAAGTCATGAAAACCAATCATAAACCACGCACCAAGATACAAACCGCGCATATCAGCTATATTTTAAAGACGTGAATAGCAAGGACGGGTATTCCACAAGGGAGTATTATAGGTCCTGTTTTCATCTATAGAAGATACAAATTCTGAGATGGTTAACTATGCTGACGACACTAGTCTCTTACTTCTAAACCAAACTATGAAAGAAGTCCTCCTAAATTCCATATCAGCAATGTATCGAGTTTCAAACTGATTTAATATGAATCGACAAGGACAAAACAAACTTTATAATTTTTAGGACTGAAAGAAGTCTGAGTCAATACCCTGAGGAAATCAGCATAGATAGAGATATTTTTGATGGGAAACAAACTTGTTCTTGTGGGGCAGACTTAGATTGAACAAACCATATAGCTTACCTAACGTCTAAACTAAATAAGGTCACATATGCTCTTAGAATTAGGGTGTATGTAAAATCCGACTTTTTGTAAAACCGGTTTTCGAATTAAAAACCGGTTTTAACCGGTTTTCGAACTTTTATTTATAGTATAAAATATATTTATTTACATAAAATAACAAAATCGAAATCAATATTAAAGTCAGAATATGAAAAAATAAGGATTGCACATTACTTACACAAAATAACGAAAACGCCAACAAAAATTTTAGCTTTTAGTGTCTTTGGATTTGAAGTCTTCAAAAAACTTATGAATGGATTTTTTCATGGCTTACTTTAAAAAGCATAACTCTTATGAGTAGTTTCTTTTATTTGCCCTTCATAACAATTGGTTTCCAAATAGGAATATTCTAGACCAGAGGTGGTCAAATGTTGGCTCGCGAGCTGCATTTAGCTCATAAAGCGGTTTATTGTGGCTCACTTCGTTTATGAGATTCGTCACCGTTTATGAGATACTGTTATCTATAAGTTTTAGATTAAAAATAAAATATAACATTCTTGATTAAACTAAACATCTAATATTTGGAATATACTCTTAGAAGGGCACGTAGACTAGATGGGATAAGAGAAGATAAGATTAGTTCACTGTGTAAAGCAGCAAATCAGCTATTATTTAGGAACATTATTGATGTACAAAAAAAAAGAAAAGGTCTTTTGAGGTGCGGCTCCAAAGATTTTCCGGGAAGTAAATTTGGCTCTCGCTGCAAAAAATTTTGGCCACCGCTGTTCTAGACAATATTTTTCTAAATAACTTCATATTTTTTGTTTTAGAAGCTAAAGAAGGTACACTAGATTTCTTTGCTGAACTGGAAATGTTTTGTGGATTTTTCAAATGCATCAAAAGTTTTGCTAATTCTACATGTCTTCTCTCTTGAATTCGGTCATATACAGCATATAATGATTTCAAAATTATTTCAGTGTTTAAATTTTTTAGTTCATTTAACATAGATTCAAATATACCTTTACTTGTTAAAATGCACAATGCACAAGCACTGGCCATCCTAACTTGCTGGTTTTCTTAATTTAAAAACCGGTTTTCAAATGTGACAAATTTTCTATAAAATCCAGTTTTTTAAAACCGGGTTTGAAAAACCGTCAAACCCTACTTAGAATACTCCAAGATTATATCGATTACATCGACAACGACCAAATATTTTTATGTCAGTGATTTGAAGCATGTTGTCTGTGTCAAAATTACATTTTTAATTACTTACAATATATAATAATTACAATACTTCTTCTGAGTCCCCTCATGGATTCTACTTCGCTACTCTTGCACAAAAGCCCTTCTTCACACACTTGTATCATAAACTACTATTTTTCAATACTTCTTCTGAATTCCCTCATGGCTTCAGAAGAAGTATTGAAAAATAGTAGTTTATGATACGAGTGTGTAAAGAAGGGCTTTTGTGCAAGAGTTGCGAGGTTTAAAGGACGAGCTGAAAACGAGTGATTTGATCGTAATGAGTGAACAATAACCTTTCACACACGTACCTATGTCATACGCGTCTCATACATTGTTTTATCTACGAAGAATTTCAAAATACTTGTTGAATCTACAAAAAAAGCAATTGTTTCCTACCGATAATATTCTAGAAAAATGTAATTTTGACAGACAACATACTTCAAATCACTGACATAACGAGAACAATATTTGGTCGTTGTCGATGTAATCTAGGTAAATCTAGATTTAATCGGGATTATATTATGGTTAGGTTAAGTTATATTAGAGCCAGATAAATCTTGACTGACAGGCCGAGACTTCTTGATTCAAAATAAGAAAAAATAATACAACTTTAATATAGGTAGGTCAGAAAATTATTTTCACTGCGCCTAAATTTTTTGTTTAGTGACGCAAGCTGTTGCCAATAACAAAAAGAAATCCTTTAATAATGAAACTTCATTTGATTTACATTGGACATTTACGCACGATTTGGATCATTTTACTTCTTTCTTTGGCGTTACAACCCTGTGTGAGTTTTAGCCCGCTCGCCGATCTTTTTCCATTCCGCTCTATCACTTGTCGCTTCTTTCCAATTTCTCATTCCGAGTGTTTCCTTCACTCTATCTATCCATCTTTTTCTAGGTCTTCCTCTTACTCTGCTTTCCACTGGCTTCCAGTCTGTTATTATCTTCGTTTCCCTTGTGCATAGAATCCACAAGGAATCAGTTGGCTGGGACATATAGAGAGAATGGAACCTTTCTATATGTCCTGAAATTCACACAAATTCTTTGTGCTTTTATAAATCATACAATATCCGCATTATTTATACAGATGTTCAGTTCATGGTTCATACGAATTCTGAACATTCAGATTTCTTCCTGTATCGGGCCAAACACTTTCCTTAGAATTTCTCGTTCGAAAATTCTAAGATTGGTCTCGTCGTTCTTCGATAAAGACCACGTTTCGCAGCCGTATATAACCACATGTCTAATTATTGTTTTATATATTCTTAGTTTAGATGCGCTGTTTAGCAGTCTTGACGTTGGTAGTTTTTTATACATATAATAACTTCAGTTTCCTGCTAATATCCTGCTCTTGATCTCTTCGCTTGTTTGATTCTGTGTTCAATTGTGCGCCAAGATAACTGAAGTTGTTGAAGTTGTTGAAGTTGATAACTGAAGACACTCGAAGTTGTAGTCTTCTATGTTTATGGGTTGTAGGTTGTTGTTATTTCCTCTTGCTAGTTTCATGTATTTCGTTTTTGCTTCGTTTATTTTCAGTCCGGATCTTGTAGTTTCTTTGTCCATTTCTATTAATGTTTTTCTAATAGTTATTTCATTCCTCCCTATGATTACAATATCATCTGCGTATGCGCATATTTGTCTTCTTCTGTTGCTTATGCATCCGTTTATGTTAAGTTTCTTAATTGCTCTATCAAGTACTAGGTTAAATAAAAGCGCTGAAAGTACGTCGCCCTGTCTCCCTCCATTATTGAACTCGAAGGCTTCCGACAGTTTGTTTTGTAGTATCGGTTCGGTATTTCCATAAGTACCGGGTCGTTCAGTAGCTTACGTCTGTTTACACTGACGAAAGTCTGTTTGAAATCGATAAACAGGTTATGAATTGTTATATTGTGTTCGTAGCATTTTTACAATATCTGTCTCATCGTGTGAAGTTGGTCTGTTGTCGATCGGTTTGGTCCGAATCCGCACTGGTACTCGCCCAAGATCTCCTCCGTATATCTTGTTAGCCTTTGGTTGATTATACTTGAGAGGACTTGGTAGGTGACGCTGAGTAACGTTATCCATCTATAGTTGTTACAGTTATTTTTATCGCCTTTTTTGTGAATGGGCTGTGTCATTCCTAGCTTTCATTCCTCTGGCATCTTCTCTTCTTTCCATATCATCCTGAAAGATCCTGATCCGAGTAACTCGGATGAAACGGAGTTACTGGATAATTTTACACACGATTATAATAATGGCATCCTTCACATATAATAATGTATTTATTACTGTGTTCATTTTGGTGTGTGGGTAGATAAAATATATTTCGTAAACTTTCACTCCATTTTTCGATATGGAATAATGTTTTGGGGCGCGAGTAAAAATTGGCAAAATCTTTTTAGAATAAACAAAGCAATCAGAATAACATGCAAACTAAAATATAGAGAAACTTGCCGAGGGAAGTTTAAATGTGCGAGAAAATTAACATTAGTAGGCACATCATTTACGAGATACTGGTTCTCACGCATAAACACAAAAAGTATTTCGATGCATATCTTGTACCACACGACCAACACACTCGACAGCGTTTTCATTTTTTTACACCACACCCTGGCATAAGCTGACAATGACGGAGAAGAGCCCAACATTCATCGGAATTAAACTCTACAATGCCCTAACAAGGGACACTAAAGCAGTAATTTAAATAATTACACGCAAAAAGTTTCAATAACAGGGAACCATATACAACGCAAGAATATTTGCATTAAGTTTAGTATCATTATTCATAATTTATTGTTTATTTACATATTATGTATAAGTTTTTTATTTGACACATTTCTATTGGTTTATATATCTGTCCAACGTTTTTGCCTAAATAATGAAATAAATAATTTTTGATATGATTTCATCTCCGACTGTATTGGTCTCATTTAGGGAAGATCCTAGGTATTTGAAGTTCGATACTCGTTCAAAGTCATCGTTATTTATAGTCAGTCGGTTATTTGCGACTCTTTTGCTGTTTGATGTTACCATATACTTCGTTTTGTCTTCGCTGATTCTCAGCCCTACCTTTTTTGCTTCTAGTTCCAAGCACATAAAAGTGTCTGCTCATTATCGCTGTAAGTTAAGTTATTGATATAAATTAATATAAAAATTAGTAGCATACATACGTACAAATGTAATAGGGAAAATATGCCAACAAAGGATTTTTTGATTTTTAAACCAGCAATATTCAACCTTTCCGAACTCTATAATATTATTGAGTCTTTTTAGGACTACAAAACAAACCTCGTGTTGATACACATCCCAGCACATGGGTTTCAAACTAATATAAGGGTTTTCCATTTTATAATTCAAAAGAGCAAAGCTGCATTGATGAGAGATAGATCTCGAAACGCGTCTGCAGGTGGCTATTCACTTTGGGTTAAATAGAAAGATCTGATCTTAAATAGAATGTTATTTATCTAGTTCTTTTTTAGTGTCACGAAAGTGAACGGAGTCCTAGTGAATAACGCAAATATCGGTTGTGATTCAACACGAGATTTGTTTTGTAGTCTCAAAAAGACTCAATAATATTATAGAGTTCGGAAAGCTATGTTCCGCTTTATTAAGTTGGCATGATTATATATATATATATATATATATATATATATATATATATATATATATATATATATATAGAGAGAGAGAGAGAGAGAGAGAGAGAGAATAAGATTAGTTTAGTTCCAACCCTACATTCAAGGATTTTTATATTATTTATATTATTATACTAGAATGCCCAGATATTATACCTAATAGACCAACATATGATTAGATGTATAAACGTTTATTTTTCTTTAAAAAAATAACTTTCTTTTAAATATTTTGCTATCATGTAATATATGCGGGCAGTATAGTGTGGTATTATTCTAAATGATGTAGAACATATTGGATTTTTTTTCTGGAGGGTTGTTTCCTCTCTTCTGTTCGTATAAAATTGTAACCATAAAATTGTATCCCGGAAATGTGCGTGAAGGCAATGGGGTGGACCGAGTGTAAACGTGACAGTCTTGACAGTATACTTTTCAGTGGCGGATGAATGTTTAACAATGTGATTGTATAAGTGACGGTATAAGGGGGTGGATTTCTCGTCGCTGTTGTTGATGGATCACCCGAGTTGGGAAAAGTATAGTGATGGTGTTTTGGGATATTTATTACGAGGGGAATTACTCTAAGGGAAATGTAAATTTGTTTATCTCGGAACGCGGAGTTGTATTTAAAAATATAAACTCGGACAGGAAGATTATTTAATTGGATTTTAGAGCAGGATTAGTTTAATTGCATTTCTATATTTATCTTCTTCCCGACAAAATAAAATATATTTAAATAACTACGAAAAATAAAAGATTTTATTTTTAAGTAATATGCAATAATAATATTCATTGCAACAGTAACCGCAAGTGAAAAGAATGTATTTATAATAAAAATAGTTTAGTATTATTTTTATTCTTTGAAACATTGTATGCGATTAAAAGTAATAGAAGTCATAATTTGAATATTTAAAACACAAAATGCAAATACCGGCGTTTGCGATAACTCACCACAAAATAAAGCCCGAACGAGAGAAAAAAAAAATGGAGTGTATGAAACGGGGTGGATGATATGCAAATGTATGCAATCTGTATTATGTGCATAAAAATAATACTTCTGCACAGTAAATATGAATTTATCCTTAAAATTATGGAAAGTAAAATTCGATAGTAAATATCTGTAAATTTTAGCTTTCTCATTTAATGTTTAACAAAATACGTAGATATTCTTATATAATAATAGTATTATTTAGCACATCGTAAATAAATAATTAATACTAGGGTGTGTTAAGGGTGCGAATGAGCTTCTGTTGGGCTCCACTGCTATTATCAGTTGTCGTCGCGTTGATACAATTGCAACAAATACAAACTATTATTTAAGCGAATAAAATTGGATAATCTTCTATATTTGCTTTTTAATGACATTGATTTATTTCTCAATGGATTTTAAATTTTGAAACCTATGAATAAACCTTATATTACTCTTATTAGAGTTTAATTAGTTTTACAAAATGTTTTCTCTTCTAAATTAATATCATAATAGTTTTAAATTTTACTATTATTTAAATAGTTAAATTTAATTTTGTTTTGTTTGTTTACTTAATTTTATTTTGTTTGTTTAGTAATAAGTTTGTCTTTCAATTAATGTTTGTTGTTCTGTTTACTCTCATAACCCACACTCATATCTTCTTCTCCATCGTATCGCTCGTCTCCGAGCATCGTGGCAATGGTATGACCTAGGGATCATATTTATTGTACTTGTTGTCTCCATTCTCTCCTGTTTTCAGCAGCTTTTGTGCAATCGTGTACAGTTGCGCCTATGACTTTGGATATTTGATCCACATAGCGCGATGGTGATCTTCCTCGTGGTCTCTTACCCTCTATCTTTCCTTGGACTATCAATTTCTCAAGCGCGTCGTCCTTTCTTCGCATTATGTTACCGAAGTATCTTAGGATGAACTTTTGGATTATTTTGCTCAGTCGATCGACGATGTTAAGTTCTCGTAGAATGGATTCATTAGTACGTTTTTCCGTCCATGATATCCTGAACATGCGTCTCCAGGTGTACATTTCAACGCATCAATTCGTCTTCTGTCAGCCATTTTTAGTGTCCAGGATTCCGCAGCGTATGTGACTATTGGAAATATAAGTGTCTTTTTGACTGCCATCTTGGTTCTTTTAGAAATGCTGTCATCCTTCCAAATACGTGAAAGTTTGGCAATGGTGGTTTTGCCCATAGCTATTCTTCTCCTTATTTCCATTTCACAGCTGCCAGATCTTGAAATTTGTTAGCCCAAATACACGAACTCCTTTACTACCTCGATTCCATCAATATGCGTTGGGCTTTGCAGTCTTTCTTGAGATCGGTCTACTATCATTATTTTGGTTTTTATTTTATTCATTTCAAGGCCCACCTCTCCGCTGATTTCTTTCACCTTATCGAGCAGTTTCTTGATCTCTTCTTCCGTACTTTCCAGCAATGATGCATCATCTGCGTACCGTAAATTTGATATTTTGCTGCCTCCTATAGATATTCATCCATCCCAGTTGTGAGTTGCTTTGCGGACTATCCATTCTCTGTAGAGATTGAATAAAATAGGGTCACTGGGGCAATCTTCTATTCTGACCTGTGCTTCTGCAGATTGATATAGGATAACGATGAGGCTAATAAGATGTCTAGGTACTCCCATCTCCGACATAACGGTTCATAATTTGCTCCATTTTACATGATCGAAAGCCTTTTTGTAGTCAATAAAACAGAGGTATCCAGGTTTGTTGAACTCCTTTAGTTCTTCAATTATCTGTCTGATGTTCAAGATGTGCTCTCTCGTGCCTCGCCCCGGCATGAAACCTGCTTGTTCTTGTGGGATTTGGGGGTCTATGTATGCTTTCAACCTGTCGTGAAGTATATGTAACAATGTATGTATATGTAACCGTTCTGTAATTTGATCATCGGGTCTTTGCTCCTTTTTTATAGATTGGCACGAATACTAAGGTTGCCCAATCAGTCGGACAGACTCCCGATATCCAGATCTTGTTGCACAGTATTGCAGGAGACTTATCATATTTTCATCAGACACGTCATTTCTTCAACTATTCCGACAGCTCCTGCAGATTTTCTAGGTTTTTGCTTTTTGAGAGCCCACTCCACCTCGGATTTAACGATTTCTGGTTCTTGACCTTCTGAGTTGGGGATTTCAGGTGGGTTGTCTCCTGGTTGATCTTTAAACAAGTTTTTACAGTATTCTCTCCATCTCTTTGCAATCTCTGTTTTCTCCGTTATTACTTCTCCTTGCTCGTTTTCTACAATTATCGTTCGCGATTTGAAGTCTCTGGTTATCTCTCTGATTTTGGCTAAAAGGTCTCTGAATGCATTTTTTTGATGATGGTCTTCGATTTCTCTGCATATTGTCGATATATAGCCGTTTTTGTCTTCTTTACACATTTTCCTTATATCTTTGGATAGTTTACTGTAGTCTTCACGTCGTTCTTCGTTGTTCAAGCCTTTTTGTTTCACTTCCTTTCTTTCCTGTATAGCCTCACCTGTTATGTCTGTTATCCACGTTTTTCTTCTTTCGGGTTTGTGATTGAATTCATTGGCCATTTTTAACATTTCCGATTTCATTCTCTTCCAAAGTTGGTTCTCTTCCATTTGTTTGGTGTTTACGCTGTTTAGTGTTTGGAGTTTTTCGGAGAGTCTGGTTCTATGTTCGGTGTAATTATGTAAGTCGTACCTATTTTGAGACATAGAGGAGGGTTTTGCAGTTTTCAGTTTTAATTTTATTTCTCTTATAAGTAGCTGATGATCGGATCCGCAGTCAGCGCCTGGATAGGTTTTGGTATCTTTTATACTTGTTCGCCATCTTTGTGGTATCAGCAGGAAATCTATTTGATTTCTATATCTATCACCGGGTGACCTCCAAGTTTATAGTCGCCGTGGGTGATGTGTGAACATTGTGTTCATGATGGTCATATTCTTGTTAGCGCAGAATGACAATAGGCGCTCCCCTCGGATACGAATGGGCTCCACTTATTCTATATCCATTCTGGCTATCAACATTGGCTTTTGTGTTATAAGTTGTGCAATTTATTATTAAGATTGAGAGAGTATTTCTGGCTTTTCCTTTAGTACAAGCAACAGCTGGATTAGTCCATGTTAGATACTAACAAAAATTTGTGCGGCTTCCTTCGGCGTAGTATGCATTAAACTAACATTCTTGAAAACTAATGAAATTATTAAAACGAATAATGTGCAAATTTCAATTGCAACGGCAATAATTACAATCTTTTACAAGTTTGTTATTCTTGTTATAACCACATAAATACGTTCGTTTTTGTTTACCCATTGCTACGTCTATAAACGATAAGCATTTTTCATAAATTTAAACTAAAAATGGGTTATTCAATAAGGACATATCAATTTTGTATTTAAATAAAACACAGAATAATTGAGATATCGGGCTGAAACTTATTCCAAGTGTAGTACACTTGTTACAATTATGTATGGAATTCGACTTCGTTCATATGACCACTACTATCACGACGGCAGCAAACGATTCTTTGGATTCAATTTTCATTCACTTTTTCACATATTTCACATCTGCCGGAATGTTGGCAATTTCGCGTTCGATATTGTTCCTGAGCTCCTCTAACGTTGTTGGATTGTTGGCATAAATCTTCGACTTAAGGTAACCCCATAAGAAAAAATCCAACGGCGTCAAATCGTATAGCAATGCGTTTCTTGTCATATTTGTATAATGGTACACCATGTACATCGAGTGTGGTGGCCCTTCGACTGGACCATTTCTCGATATTAAACGATTACCAAATTTTCCATTGAATAAATCAGTTGTTTGACCAGCTATGTCGCTTGTGGGACCATCTTGTTGGAACCACATATAGCTGAGGTTAAGTTCATCCAATTCTGACGAAAAATGTCACATGTCACGATAGCCGAATTCCATTGACCATAACATGGAGATTATTTTCATCGACGAGAAAATTCGGCCCTATCACACCTACGACACGAAATCCACACCACACGCTCACTGTTTGTGGATGCAATGTAGTCTCATAAAGCACTTGTTTGTTGCTGTCCAATAACGCTTCATCGCTAAAGATAATTTTTCGATGAAATTCTAGGTTTTCTCCAAACTATTGCAGAAGAAAATGGGATAAGTTTCGCTGAGTTTCGTTGTGCATTAAATGATCCAGAGGTTCCAGTTCTTGTGTTTATTTGATCTTGCAAGGGCATAGCTAGAGATTTGTGAGCAAAATTCGCCATAATGTGGACTGAGAAGTTCCCAATTCTTGCGAACGGCGTGAAATAGAATTTTTGTTTCATTTGGAACTGAAGCTATTACGGGTGCAATATTTACAGTACTTCGACCGGTGCGTTGTCTCACTGGCACAGGAACATTCAGTGAATATGTGGATACAAAATCATTCACCATTGCACGTATAGCTTGTCTGGTAGGACGATTATAGCGACCAAAAATTGGAGTAAGCACACTTAAAGAAGCGACTACCGAATCAGAAGTTCGGTAGTAACGTTGCTCGTTCGTGAACTGAAATGATCCATGATAAAAATGTAAGCCTTGACTAACGTTTTGACTTTGACAGATCATAAAAAAGTTTATAGGTTATGTTCCGTATTATAAAACAAAATTATTATGTCCCTATTGAAAAACCCTTTATTAAAGCATATTAAATTGTCTTTCAAGCGGCATATTTCTATATTTCAACGCATTAATAGTTTCTAAAAAAGAAATAGTTAAAATCAAAAGTTTACTGTGGGCCGATTTCTAAGCACGCAAGTTTATATTTAAATGTGTTTTTTTTCATAGATGTTGGCGAAGGTTCGGAGAAGATTTTTAATTTGTATTCCGTTTGTCCGCCATGATCTATAATGCATATATCAATTAGTGGTCGAGCATATTACTATCAAACCTTGTTATTTGCGTTGTTGCGAATTAGGCGGAGAGCGCTTGTTACATGCGCCAAGTTCGGCTCCCCAAACGAACCTATACAATATGCAGATCGGCGGAAAATAGACGCCGCTATACAACATACGAAATTGTCTCATATACTTGTAAATTTTCATTCCGGTACAAACTTATCTATCGGCTTAATCGAATTGTTACGGCCAAATTTGCATACGAATCGAACGAGGAGAATCTACGGCTCCACAAATATTACTAATAGTAGAACCTATTTTGTTTTAAATAAAAACACACATTTTTTGTACACTTTATCTACATATATTTACATATTATAACTTTATTACGGCCCCATCCATTTTATAGCATCGTAAATCAGACTTCAGCAAAATATTTACAACAAGGAAGTTTACTTCTATTTATATAATGTAATGTTATACAATCTATACGTTCTATATTCAGAAACTGTATAATTTGTAAAGTTTTGTTATTCGAATATAATATTAACTGTTTTGCAATATTTTTTTTTACTATTAAAAGTAATAAAATTAAAACAAATCAATCTGGGGGCACGGCAGGGCCCCCGCCAAGTCGAGCACAACCGTACTATCTTTTCACGAAGCGACAAACGGCACTTTTGACCCCCCTGTAACTTCGTTGTGTATAAAGCAGGAAGTTTGATTTTTTAGATATCGAGAGACATACTATAACTGGCTATATTGCCAATATACCTAATAATTATACCTTATAGTTTACGAATTATCGCCAGTCAAATTTCTTAATTTTGTGTTTAAGTGACACACTAACCTACGATCAAAATTCTAAGGTACTTATAGCAATCTTATAAACTCCAAATTTTGAATTTTAGTTAGCCTTTAGCCTATAAAGGAAAAAATCAAAAATCCCGAAATTTCATTATCCATTAAATGAAAAATAATGATTATTTAAAAATTTCTAAATTTTTTCAACGATCAACAAAATTCTAAAGTACTTCTAGTAATCTTACAAACTTCAGCTTTTGAATTTTAGATAGCCTTTAGCCTACAACGGAAGGAAAAAATTAAAAATCCCGAAATTTAATTATCCATTAACCCTTAACCACCTGCCATATGCCTCAGGTGAGAAAATTACTGCTACTTTGGGTCTGAGAGACGTATGTGAAGTGGTTAGGTGTTAAATGACAAATAATGATTATTAAAAATTTCTTAATTTTGTCACTGATCATCAAAATTCTAAGGCACTTCTATCAATCTAACAAACTCCATATTTTGGATTTTAGTTAGCCTTTAGCCTATAAAGGAAGAAAATATAAAAAATCCTGAAATTTCATTTTCATTAACTGAAAAATAAGGATTATTAAAAATAATATTCAACTTTAAAATAGAGACAGGGAGTGGGCTTTAAGACAATCAGTAGCTGACGGACACGGTATATTACCCGAAAAAAAGGAACATGACCTACAAAAAGAAATGAGATCCCATCAAAAACATAAAATGTAAAAAATGCCAAGTCAAGTAACGCAGTTCTTTCGTTACAAAAAGTTGTGGGATCTCATATATGACCAAGTCAGTTATTTTAGTTAGTGTGTATGTAGAAGCACCTATTCAACTACTTTGTTATAAATTGTTATCTAATCAACCTTTCAACATTTATAGTGACCGTATCAATATTAGACACCTTTATTTCTATTATAATTATAATGACTTGGCAATTGCACAGCAACGTAATTATAAAAAGATAATCTATTAATTTGTTTACTAAGTAAATCTAAACAGTAATAATAATAATAATAAGTTTATTTCAGTAAATACACATTTCGAAGGATCAAATACAAAATAGTTTTACTTAGGTAACAGGTGGTAATAAGAGTGTATCGTTGGTACTTGTACCAACGAAAAACATTGTATCACAGGCACCAGTAAACCTAAGAATAAAGTATTTTAATTAGTAGAATATGTTGCCGTGCAATTGAAAAGTCATAATTATAATAGAAATAAAGGTGTCTAATATTGATACGGTCACTATAAATGTTGATAGGTTGATTAGACAACAATTTATAACAAAGTAGTTGAATAGCTGCTTCTACATACACACTAACTAAAATACCTGACTTGGTCTTAGATCCCACAACTTTTTGTAACGAAAGAACAACTTTTTGTTACGAGACTTGGCATTTTTTACATTTTATGTTTTTGATGGGATTTAGAAAATTACTGATTGTATTAAAAGACTTGAATGGGAAGAATATTGATACAGATTAGATGAACAGAACAAACAAACGAGACTATAATAGATAACAATCTATACCAAAATCGATAAAAAATAAAAATGTACTTATTAAATATAGGTTTTATTACCACATGTTTATAACCTGAATGTTTATAACCCATGATGGATAAAAGCACAGCTTAACAAGTGACCGTACTAATAACTGGTAGATAAGTGGTTGAAAACGAGTACTAAATATACCATAAAATGTACAAATTGTACCACAAAATGTACAAATGTAATTATGCACCACAGGATGTACATGGTGTACCATTATACAAATATGACAAGAAACGCATTGCTTCACTGACGGATGCTAGGGCTATACAAGGCAGAAAGAACTATACTGAGTATTAAGACACATTTCTGTGTGGAAGACAACGAAGGAGCCGACAACATCCTGTAATATGCAGCTGGGGCTTATTAATAGTCTGGTGTAAATTTTATGAAGGCACAGCTGTATTAGGCCTCACAATTTTCAGATATTGTATCATAAATTCAACACACAAAAATTAGTTTTCATATCACTAATATCATATAGAGTATCATATTACTAATTTAGTTAACTGCATTCATTTTCAACAAATGCTATTGTTCCAGCTTATCTTCTAGTCAAAATTTAGTGAACTAAATGTCCTTTGGTCTTGTTTTATCTAAATTATAAGCTTTAGCAACATTTTTTTAATTCTATATTGAATATTTTGGTATACATTTATTATTAAATAATTTAGTTTATTTTTACTGTAGTCTAGATCGACACTTAATTTAATTGTTCCAGGTAGCCTAGTAGCTTAGTTTTCATTTAAATCTTCATTTTAAGCTTTTTACAAAATTCTAACTAGAACATTATAGTTTTCAGTTATCACCTAATATCAACTAATTCATTTATTTACAACCACACACAAACCTAGTTATCTTAGCTAGTCTAGTAATCAAGATACAAGTCTAAGGTCTAGTTACAAAGTCAAGGGTCTATATAGAAAGGTCAAGAGTCTAGATACGACTGTGTTTAGTTTACATTTATATATAGGTTTTTGAGACCTTATATCTCCACTAAAAAGACCTACGTGGGGCTAATAGGTTACCTGCAAACTATTTCATAGACCTAGAGCATTTCTATAGACTGGGAATGACCGGACAAGACCACACAAGAACAGACAAGATCAGACAAGGCCAGACAAGACTGGAAAAGATTAGACAAGAGCAGACCAGAGAAGACCATACAAAACCATACAAGACCAGACAAGAAACAACCAAAGTAGACCAGGCCAGAAAAGTCTGAAAAAGACCTTGCGTCAAGGGTCTAGATACAAAGGTCAAGGGTCTAGATAGAAAGGCCAACGGTCTAGATACGAGTCTGTTTTGTTCAGTTCCGTTGAAGACCTTCTTTTTGTGTGAGGATCATTTGGCTGCAAAGCCTTTCTGCACTACGACCAACTTGATCTATTGCGCTTGACCCTACTACAATTACTCTCCCAGGAATTCAACTTCGTGAACGAAGTCTAGTATATTTCTGAGAGGCTTGCTACTCAGCTCTAAGGTGGTCATTCTTGCGACCCCGAAGTGGGCAAGCCTTGTGTGTGCTAGCGCTACACATTATGTGTTCAGCGGTTTCTTCATCTGATTCACATAATCTACAGGCAACTTCCTCTGCCTTTCCCATTTTGTGTATCTCACCGGAAAATGTCCTGTGAGTATGCCTACCAAAGTTCTGATATCTCTTCTAGAGAGCTTAGCACTGCTGCGTTATTGCGGCAGAATAGTTGATGAGCATTTTAGCTTGCCTTTGTCCTGGCGTGTTCTTCCAGTGAATTTGCTTTTGCTCTCCTTCCCATTTCTTAGCCTCCCCTGCCTTAAGTGGGCCTTTGTAAGTTTGCTCTGTTTGCTTTGCCTTTGTAAGTACCACAAGTTTGCTCTGAGCCCAAGAAGGAAGCCTCGGCCCCGCTTTTGGCGAGTGCGCCGATAATTTCATTCTCATTTTTTTATATGACTTAGAGCCTTTCTACAGACTGAGAATGACCAGACAAGAACAGACAAGGTCAGGCAATACTGAAAAAGACTAGACAATACCCGACAAGACCAGGCAAGACCATACAAAACCATACAATACCATACAGGACCATACAAAGCCAAACAAGACCAGACAAGAACCGACAAGAGTAGACAAGGTGAACTAAACTGAATTGAAGAGATTGGGCTTGACTAACTAGACTTGACAGAACTAGATCTTGATGAATTAGGCTAGATTTGTTGTTTAAACATGACTAGACAGTACTAGTAAACACCGACTGTGGTGTCTATATTACCATCTATTTTCTATAAACTCTGCTATGCAACTCGAAAAATCAATTTTAGTTTGTATCTATATAGACTATGCCAAAATACATTTTCTATATAGATTCCATAATTACTAGGTAAAGTTCCATTTAGTTTTAAAGATAATAGACTAAATATCTAATACATTTAAAACTAAATATCTACTAAACAAGCATACTAAAAGTAGATGCATTTATAACTCTAAAATCTACTGTATATATAGACTTATTTATGGGGAGACCAGTCTAGTCTATTTCTATACTCGTACCGGCGAGAGAATGCTGATGTCCTACGCCGTGGTATGAGGGGCAAGGGACGCGCCGAGGTACGCGAAGCTTAGTTTGAGTCAAGAAATATGCGTAAGTTTTTCAAACACGGACAACTAAATACCACGCACTCGAAATAATGTAGGCGTATGCGCAGAACAATGCTAAACGCGTCGAGAGGAGATGCATTCTTTCGCCGGTACGATTATAGATTCTATAAACTTTACTGGATAAATCAAAACAAATTTTGTCGCAAAATATTAAACTTGCAGATAAATGGAGGAAGTTCTAAGAGAAAAGCTTAGGTAAAAAATCTTATCCACCATCTCAAAAACTGAGTAGTGTACTGATCCGCTGGAGCAAGGCGCATCATGCGCATTCAGAAATTCATCAATGAATCAAATTTAGCAAAGTACTAATTGAGATATTTGTGGATGACGCAGTTTACCATTGAACCAAATTACTATATGTAACGTTTTTAACCGGAGCTCGATGTAAAATACTTTACTATAAATAAGTTTTAAAAAATATATTCGAACAAATTTCAAGGCAAAAAAAAGTTTCTTATCACACACAAAATAATAGAATATAAAGTAATATTCTATTATTTTGTGTGTGACACGACGATTTTTCGACGATTTCCTGACCTATTTTCGGAAAGTTCGTTTTTATCTCCCGGATATAAATTACCGATCATTAAAACTTTCCCTTAGTGCAGCAAAAAAAAAACTATTATATGTGATTATTTCAATTTACTCTTTTAAGTTTTGTTTTTATATTATATTTCATCATTAAAATTTCCATTCCGTTCCGTTCCTCGACTTTCCATGCAATATTAATCAAGTTTATTTTTCATCTAGCTGGACGAAATTTAACAGAAAATTACAAAGCAAACTGGATCCATAAGATGAAGGGGAAATTAAATAGTAAAATTCGCATAAAATTAATAAACAAACGGTTTCTATTATAGAAAAGGATTAACTTATGTTAATTTACCTAGCAATAAGCTTAAACTCAATGCAAGCAAGACGAAGTACATGGTGATAAGCAAAGTGGCAAATCTACAAGATACTGTAGCGTAAACAGTAAACAAAACAGCATTTCTCAACCTTTTCTTCGGGCGGACATATTTGTTAATATTTGTATATCGACCCAATTATTTACAACGTATTGGTATTAAGCTTTTTCAATTTTTTTGAAGTTACGAAAAATCCTTCTGATATTTTCCAAATGTCTTTTGTTTTCAAATAAAATATGTATGTTTCTGTAGAAGAATAAAATATTTGTGGTATGTGTACAAAACCTATTGGCTTACCTTAGCCATCGCCTAAGAATTTCTTCTCATTGCTGAAAACTATTGCATTTCAAACTACATAGTAATTCATCCTGCACGTATTTGCGTCAATCAATATTCCGGATCCAGTATTACTGCATCGTTTGATACGTCTGCATCTGTCGATCCGTTTGATTGAAAAACGTAATCCTGGGATTTAAATTTGTTGAATGAATTGAAATGTTTAACCGCATTTTGTAATTCGTAAATATAGCAGGGTTTCATAAGGAAATGGAACAGATATGCTACAATGTTATCCGTGGAATTCTATTGTAAATGTAATAAACCATTAATTGTTTCTTTAATTTGGTTCTACAAGTCGCCTACAACCTCATTGGATGGATCAATTATTTTTTGCTTCATATTCATTTTTTTTTGCTACATTTATTGAGATAATTTCAAAATCTACATAGATATATAAATCACCAATTTGGAAGGAGTGCGTAACAGGCTCTCGAGTTATTGAAGCCCAAAGACAACCAAACACAAATTATAATTATTTATTTTTTAAATTAACTATATCTAAAAAATGTAAAAGTTATAAGTTAATTAAAGTTAAAATACATAAAATCATTAATACACCGGGTCCATTAAAGAACTCGTTTCAAATCATTTCTAAATATTTATAAGTGATATTTCATTTTTAATTGTGTTTAATATTATATTGTAAAAATTATTTCCTTCATTCTCAAATCCTTTTGAACACAAGGATAAATTTGTTTTCCTGGTATAAAGATGATATTTCCCTCTTGTGACATATGTATGGTTGTTTTTGTGTTTTCGTAGAGTATCGTGAATTTTGTGGATATATGAGGCAGTTTGCAGTATATATAAATTGACATTGAAATGTGGTTTGCACGATTCTGTTATTTTTATTTCCACTATATTTCGGACAATTCTTTTCTATGCTAGAAGTATTTCTTCTATAAGTGATTTGGCTCCCCATAGTATAATGCCATATATTAATATGGATTGCACCTCATCAAAATACCAGCTTAGCAAGGTCTTCCTTGTTCACCAGATTGTGCAGATGTTTTATATGGAATGTTTTTTGATGTAATAGCCGAATGATTTTTTGTAATAATAATTGTTTATTTACTTTGCCAATATAAAATCATAATTTTTTACAATTTTTTTAAGTGATTTTCATAATGGTACCATATAATATCTTCTTAAAACGAACAAATAATATTTGAACAAAATGCAGATAAAGCAAGAATCAGAAATAAGAAAATATTGGTTTACAATGAAATTCAGCTAGAATACATATTGTGATACACTTAAGAAAGGTTTTTTTCAAGAAATTCATTAATAGGTACTATAGAATGCACCATATATCAGTATTTCTTTAATGATTTTTTTAAATTGCTGCAAAGGTTTATTTTTAAATTCTGTTGGTAGATGATTGTGAAATTGTACACCCATACAAAAAAACGATTTTCCATAAAAGGCTGTGTTGTGGTTTTCTTTTCTTAGATATGCTCCATGCCTTGTGTTACATGAATGAATGTTAGATTCTATACAATAGTTACCTATGTTATTTTGTATGTAACATAAACATTTAAAGATAAAAACAGAAGGCAACGTTAATAACTTATTATTCTTGAAGCAACTCCTACAGCTTTGTCTTCGCTTTAAATTAAAAATAACCATTAGAATTCTCTTTTTTAAACGAAACAACTATGCATATTACTCGAATTCTCCCACAGTAACACATTGAATGAGAGGTGTGAATAAAGTAAAGCGCAGTAAAGGCTTAATAAAGTGCTAGAATCCATAGATTTCTTTATTTGGGATATTGAGAAATATGCACTTGCCAGTCTTTTACATACCTTATCCGTGTGGTTAAAGCAGGTTAGTTTAGAATCTATCAACACCCCAAGATATTTAGTAGAACTGGATAGCTTGTAACTTTGTTTATTAACAAAATTAATCGAAAATTAGCTGGTACAATTTTCCTTTTGCCAAATTGCAGACGGACGGTTTTGTTGCTGTTTAATATTAGATTATTTTCGGTACACCAATTATTAAATTTTATTAAAACCTACACTACCTACGCATGTAATTCCTCAGAACTCTGATACTGCAATTGTTGTATCATCGGCGAACACAATAGTTTCAGTACCTAAAAACTCTGGGAGATCATTTATAAATAAAGTTAATAAGAGAGGACCCAATACAGATCCTTGCGGTATCCCTATTGAGATATTATTTGCATTACAAAAGTAACTATTTATTTTCACTATTAATTTGCGATTTGTTAGAAACGATCTTAACAGATTTAAAAAACATCCCCGAAATCAAAAACGTCAAAAAATAATCCAATAACGTTTCTCTAAAATAAATTTCTCGAGGCTACAGGAAGCTGTTTCCACAGATTTTTTTGTTCTTAAAACCATGCTGAGATTTGGAAAGTAAATCGTTTTTGACAAGGTATGCCATCATTCTATTGTAAATCAATCGTTTTCGAATATTTTTGAAAACGTGGAGACTATAGATATTGGTCTGTAGTTATCCAAAATACGCGAATCCGATTTTTTTAGCAATGGAACTACCAACGCTACTTTTAGGCAAGTTGGATATACCCCTTCAACTATTGACTTATTGTATAGCTGTAGCTTATTGTATGGTGGTTGTCCATAGGAGATGCCCTCCCAAGTAGATTCCTAGAAACTTTGCTTCTTTAGCTCTTTTTAAACAATCGTTTTGTATTTTCAAATCAATGTTCTCAGCATAGTTGCTTCTCGCGGTCTGAAAAATTACATACTCGGTTTTATTTTTATTAAAGAAAAGGTTGTTTGCTGAGAACCAAGTGTTGATTGAACCTAGCGACAAGCTTAGCTTTGTCTGCATTTTCTTTTATATTTTTTCCAGTTATAACAAAGTTAGTGTCATCTGCATACACTGTAAAATGCTGTCCATTTATATAACTTATCAAGTCGGCGGTTTACAATTAGAAAAAAGTTGGTGCAAGAACGCTCCCTTGAGGGACCTCCCAACATTGGTACAAATGATGTGGGACTTTCCTGTTCCATTTCCACTTCTTACTGTAACATACTGCTTACGGTTTTCTAATTATTATTCTCGGATTCCATATCTAATTAGTTTGTTTAGAAGTGTTTTTTGCGAGCATCAATCAAACGCCTTACATAAGTCGCAGAATATTACTTCTTTTAAAATATCGCTACTTCTATTAAAATAGATCTGTGGAACTCTGTTAGCACCGTTGAAGTTGATTTCTCATTACGAAATGCATGTTGTTAGGCTGGAATAATGTTATATTTTTCTCTGAATGGGACTATTTTGCCATGTATGGCTATGTATTCAATAATTTTTGATGTACATAAATAAGAACAATCGTCCTGTAATTTCCAATATCCTTTTTTGATCACTGGATTGATTTTTGCTATTTTGAGAATTTCTGGAAATTCTTCGTCCGCGATGAAGGCATTGATTATGTCTGTTATAGCAGTCAATAAGTAATGGCTGAAGTATTTGAGCATTGCAAATTACAAAAGGTATAATTAACAAAAGTATTGACATCCAACGACAGTAACAAACGGTTCATCATTCAGTGTTTCAGGTTAATGAGGCAACAGTTGATAATATCAGGACATTCCGAGACGAAACGATGGTTAAATGTAAATAACCAAAAATGTCTCATTAACAGTAAGACAGGTTGGAACTAAATATCATCTTGTTAAAACTGCAGGTCATTTTGTATGTAGTACATGCCATCCAAATCAATTTTAGACTATTTAGGCAACGCTAAGCTTCATACGAAAAGCATGATTTGTTGACCAAAAAATAAGGAATAATTTTGAGAGCTCAAGGAGCACAAACATGGCGGCGACGATAGTCTAGTGGCTGCAGTTGTTAGGTAAACGTTTCCTTTACAAGGGTGTTAAGTTTATACAACTTCCAAAATCTTGAGAACGACGAAGAATCTATAAATTTAAATCTTCATGCTATCATCTGCTAACACTGGCAATCTATCCTTTACTTATATTTGGATTTATTTCTTGCTAGTGGTATTTTTTATGTGCCGAGTTGGTGTTGAAGTGCATCAAAAGGTAGTTCTAGTTATTCGGAAATTTTTAATCCCGCTCGGTACGTTTGGCCTGTAAGTGGAGAAATACCTGATACCTCGGAGGACAGAATCCTACGTAATAGATATTTGAGGAATTTTCGTAGGATTTTGTCGAGACATTTATACTCACAAAATTGAAATTGAGGATGTGTATTGCAGTACCGACTTGATCATAGTATGGTACAGGAAGGATAGAGTAAGGTAGACTTTAGACGAACGGAAACTCGCAGTGGTTTTGATAACAAATCGACACCAAAGTTCGACTATTACCAGCCAAAAGTTATCATTCATTGATTTTAGAAAGGCTTTCGACACGGTGGAAATATGGGCACTTCAGCAAGCCCTGAAACACACCAGAATAGACCACATATACGCAAACCTAATGAACAACATTTACGGAAACGCAACTCTGCAAATCCAGCTACACGAAAAATCCGACGCAATGCAAGTGGCAATTAACAGAGAAATGCGCCAAGGAGACCAAGATCTTCACCCTAGTTCTGGAGCACGCACTAAAAACAATCGACCTCCAAAACAGAGGCATTAATATCAACGGGAAGAAACTCAACCACATAATGTTTGCCGATGACATAGTAGTGATAGCAGAAAGCAGAGAACTGGCCACACTTATCGATGACATCTACAGGGCCACGAAGTGCATAGGCATAGAAATCAACTTTGACAAAACAAAGTTCATGACATCAAACGTAGATGACGAACGAGAAATTACCCTAGGAGACAACAGAATCGATAAAGTAACTGCATACAAATGCCTAGGACAAACACTAACTATAGGCAAGGCTAATCAAGAACTGGAAATAAATGAGAGAATACAGCAAACGTGAGCGGCATATACCAAAATAAAAGATATCTTGAATATGGACATACCCCTAAACTTCAAAACCAAATTATACTACCAGTGTATCTTACCAGTAACTACTTACGTGTCACAAACTTTGATCTTCACGAAAGCAATACTTGACAAACTTAAAATAAACCAGAGAGCTATTGAGAGGAAAATACTTGGGATATCATTTAAGGATAGGAAAGCAAATAAATGGATCAGGAGAAGAACAAAGGTACATGATGTCGTGCGACGCGCCGCCGCTCAGAAATGGGACTGGGCGGGACAAGTCGCAAGAGACCAGGATAAGTGGAGTGGTAAACTAATTCGATTGAGACAATGGAGCAACAAAAAGAGCATAGGAAGACCGCAAATGAGTTGGAGCGACGACTTGAAACGAGCGGCAGGACTGAAATGGTACCAGGTGCCAAATCGTGACAACTGGCAAAATAAGAGGGAGGCTTATACCCAAAGGGTAGAAAACAGCTAAATAAAAATGTTGGGAGAAGCATAACTTAACATAGAATAAGATGCCCAGGTCCATGATCGTGATTACCCTCATAATTAGTACCACAAAGGCTATAGCTTATGTCAGAAGTGTCCTTCTTCATTTATTCGTGTCAGAAGTACAAAACATAAAACATGAAAGATACATAAAATGGGCACAAGTACACAAATAAAGTTTGTAATTTTAAACAGTTCCTGCCCAAAACTTAGCCACTTCTCGAGCACTTGGATTAGCTTGAGTCGAATCTTTAATTGTACAGCTGGATGGGCACAACAGACAGCATAAGACGTGTTGTGTAGTTTGAACTGCTCCACTTTCACATTGGACAGTTTTGGTTGGAAAATGCCACTTAAATAATTTGTCCCATGATCTTGCAACTTCCACCCGCAGTCTGTTCAGTGACTTCCAGATTGGTCAGTTCTCTGTGTGGTCAGGAGGTAGAGATTACTTAGGTTCCATCCATTCAGACATATTGCTAGTTCTCTTCTTCCACATGGCAACTCGTGCTGCTGCTGCTGTTCCTTGCAATGATTTTGTAGTTGTTAGGAAGCTCTATCTCGATTTTAATCTCTTTTCGGCAGGTTTATAGCCGAAGAGTGGGTGTGAGGTCATAATAGATGATTTACTTCTTTCATTATTTGCAGCCACTTCACGTCTAATATCAGGTGGATCGATCCCTGCCAGATAGTTCACTTTATTGATGGGAGTTGGCCTCAAACAGCCTGAAATGGTCCTGCAACTCTCATTCAAGGCAACATCAATCTGCTTTGCATGAGCTGACTTGTACCATATTCTTCTGCTGAATAGCATAAGGCCAGTGCTGTTCTTCTTAATGTTTGAGGTATCCCAGTTAGTCCCTGACAGTTTACGTAGGAGGTAGTTCCTCGCAGAGATCTTCTGCTTCAACTTAAGGCACTGCTCCTTGTATGTAAGTGTACGCTCCAAGGTAACACCTAGATATTTGGGATGGAAGCAATGATCTAATAACGAACCATTCCAGAATACTTCAAGTTTTTTACTAGCTTGCTTATCTTTCAAGTGGCAGGCACATACTTGAGTCTTACTAGGATTGGGTATGAGCTGGTTCCTTTCATAGTAAGTACCAAGCTGTTGGGCACTAGGGCACGGCTGAGTGTATACTCGACTTTAAACTGTTCTGCTTAGGCAGCGAGAGCAAGGTCGTCAGCGTAAATGATGAAAGCTGCACTGATGAGAGATAAATCTCGAAACTGGAACACACATTACAACAGACATTTGCATGTTATTACAAGCCCCATGGTACTTCCGTGTCCTAAAACGAGTACTAGATGAATAACATTGGTTTTAAGATCATTTATTTCTATTTAATTTAACAGCCATCGGCAGATGCGTTTCGAGATTTCAACCTAAACTCGCCAGTCATGCACGAGGTGTTCAAGTAAGTGTATTCCAATTTATAATTCAAACGAGCAAGGCTGCACTGATGAGAGTTTTTTTGCACCTTTGAGGCTGCGTTTGATCGTTGGTGTACACATTAAATAAAATGGGAGACAGGACTGAGTATATGATATCATCGAGTACTTTCCTGTGTTTAGTCTAAGTTTATTATTAGAACATTACGTCGCGAACTTATCTGCTTGCAGATGATTAGCGTCGTTATTATTGCATATTTTACTAAATGTCTTTATATCATCAGCGTAGGATATGGAGTCTACAGTTCTCAAGCTAGGCGACAACATCGTTTATATAGACCATAAACCGCAAAGTCAGCAAAACAGCTTATTATCTTATTATTGTAAGTTGTTTATTATAAGATTCTACAAATGTCTTGCATTCAAGCCATTAATTACATTTCTGCTATGCTATAACAATCTCTGGGAATGTCTTTGATATAAGGCATCAACTACACGTCTACATTGCATCTATATAACGCATTTTTAACAAATTCGCTTTTCTTCATTAAACAATACAGTAATCAAAAACTTATTAAACCTTTCCGTAGCTCAATAACATTAAGTCTTTCTAGGACTACAAAACAAAGTTATTTTGTAAATGTGTTACTCAATTTGTTTTGTATTCCAAGAAAGACTTAATAGTGTTATAGAGCTACAGAAAGGTTGAATATATTTATATATTTATATAATCAGGCTTTAATACGTTTATAGGATTATCTGTAATGTAGTATGGTTTTGTAGTACGTGTAGATGATGTAGTACGGTTTTTAATAGTATATAGTATGGTAAGTTGCCAGATAAAAACATTTCTAGATTATTCGTTAATAGAAACCAATTTTGATAAACTAAATCATTTGCTTTTAAATCATCTCCCTTTATTAAAAAGATATCCGTTAATTATTTCTAAGTATCTTAATAGTTTAGTATTTCTACGATACAATTCCACAAGTAACATTATAGCATCTCCATCAAATAAATTAATCAAAAAGTTAAATAATAATTTTTCTTAAAAAATAAAACAGTTTTTAATAAAGGGCGATTTTAATAAAATAATTTTAAATAATTTACATTTAATAAGAATTTTATGTATTAATAATTATATTAACAAGTTAAAAATATTAAGGAATTTTTCATAAAAATATTCGACACTTTCACTTTACACCCTTTTCCAAGAGGATCCTTCTTTCATAACAATAATTCGCTCTTTTTCAATCTGATATATCGAATCCGATAATGTTTTAAATCCTCATGCAGCATGGTACCTAAACAGAACCTTTGATGACTCTATATTTGTAGTTGTATGGGAAATAAGTGTATATAGAAAGCTGCATCTTATTCAAATCTGTTATTTTTTGAGAAGCACTTTATAATACGAAGATAAATCATTGCAGAAATCATCACTAATTTAGTGTGAGATACAATCGAAGCATATTTGCAGTTTGATTGATGGGGGACGCGGAAGGAGCCTCCACGTAGATTGCTATTCACTCGAAAAGCATTCGGGCGTCCCCTGATAACGACAGAATGTCGGCTAATCCTTCCAACACGGATCAAAGTACAAGATGAAATTTGATATTTGACCGGACACGTTAACTAAGTTTGATTGATTTACATATACTGGGTGTTACATTTTTATTGTTTTCCTCTATACCCATATAACACAAAGAAGTTAATAGATATATAGTTTTTTCTCTATGTTACAATAAATTTAAATAAATTTGTCGTTTATTAATTAAATTTATAGATAATTTCACAATGTATTATTAACACAACTAGCAATACAAATAATAGTTTGTAGATAAATTTGATTCGATTTGTTTTGATATTAACAGTTTCTCTCTTGACCAGTTAATATGTTATCCATCAACGTGATTTAATGCTACAATTAAAAGTACATTTACTTGTTAATTACAATTTGATTTCGTCCGAGTCTGAGGATTTATATATGCAGGATCTGACTCAAAATTAATCATGAAGTGTCGGATTACGTTAAATAAGATTAATCGTCATGTGCATTTTCGAAATGCAAATTGGGAATGATTTATTTAATCAAAAGTGGCCGACAATTATTTATCCATTTACTGTTACCAATAAATGATTTTGATCGGAACTTCCCAGACCTGCAAACCGCTTTTTTAATATCAATTAGTGCGATGTAATTAAATACGACGGGTTTGGTTTTATATAATTTACTAATTGAATTGGGAATTTATTTGTTTTATCCAATTGTAATTTGAAATAAAAATTTGATTAGAAATTGATTCTAATCGGGTTAATTTCCACGACTTTCTATTTAATTAAAAAAAAAAAACGGGATTAAAAGGATTTACATATCGATGTCTCAATATTACAAGGTTTTGTGTGGGTTTATCAAAAAATTTACATTTTACGAAAAATGAGATTCAATTTCCAAGATTTATTTTAATCAATTTAAAATATTGAAAAGTATAACAGATATACAAACTTATTAAAGACTAAATATAGCTGGAATATATCCAAGCTATATTTCGTATTTAATAAGTTTGCATGATTGTATCTATAATTAATATCGTTGCATCAATATTCAATTACTAGGGCTTTACACAAGAAAGATATTTTTTAGATACTCGAAATTGTTCAATTTGTTACTGCGAAATTATGAAATCAAATGTTCGCGAATTTCGTCTTCACAAGTCCGTACCTCAAGAACGGTTGCAGATAATTAAAAACGAATTGCATCGTTTTTAGGAGGTTAATTGCCTATAAATGCACTTAGATTTCAAATAAAATAAAAATTTAAGAAAAATATAGGCAGTCAGGCACTGCCGACTGAAGTGAAAACTTTTGAAAAAAAAAACAGCTTTAAAACTGCTTTTGAGGATTTATCAGTATGTTAATTAATCAAATTTGGTACATAGTTTGTTAGTATTGTTTTATGTAATTCTTGAAAATATCTCACTTCTGAAGGAGAATGACTGTTAATGTCATGATCATAATATGAATTTGAATTCGGAATGTTTGGTTGATTCTGTGTTGATAGGTCAGCAAAATGAATTGGTAGGATATATGGCACATTTCTTGTTGATGGGTCTGCAATTTGTGAGTTATGAAAATTTTGACTTTTAGAAACATGCCTTATAACTGCTTTTGAAGATTTATCTGTATGTAAATTAATTTTTTGTTTGGAATATTCTTTACGACGTTTAATTTGTTCGATATTTAGAAATTTCTGAATTAACTATTACAAGTTTTTTTCTTATTCTTATATCTATATCGCTGACTATTAATTTCATTTTGAAGTTTCCTTCCTTTGGAGAGCACACGAGTACATTTGGTTGCCTAAAACTTGCATGGGTCTGATTCGTGATTTACCATGAATTCTTCGATACAATCCAGTAATCTGAACATTCCAATAGTCCGGCACTAGTATATCTACTAGTACATCCGTCAAAAGTACATACTCTCTTCTACTGCACACTGATTATAGGGGTTCATATTTCTTTAGAGGCGCTGCGTTCTGTCAACACTGACAAAAACTTTCGAATAATTCGGCACTAGTACATCTACTACTACATCCGGTAAAAGTACTTACTCTTGTACTGCACACTAATTCTACGGGTTGATATTTCTTAACGCTACGTTCTGTTAACACTGTCAAAAACTTTGACTATTAAGTTTGACGTTCAGAGCCAACTTTAAACATATGCGTATAGATGTGTTCTTTTGAACACATCTTTGAGTAATAGAATTTTTTTCTATAGAACGCAGCTATTGATGACGATGACGCAAATCTATGAGTTTACCCTCTACCCAAATGTTATTCAGCGCCGCTATAGAAGTTTTCACTTCAAAAATATTAGTTAGCTTCGCAGTTCTCTGCTCAGGCGACCAAATTTCGCGAAATTTAGCTCGATTTTGCCAATTTTACCCAGTCATATCTCGCGAACGAAAGCAGCTAGCAAGATGAGATATTTGAATATTTACAACCAGCAGAGAATGACTTTCAGACACACTTTCAAATTTTCTATTCACTTGATAAATAACGATTTTCAGGAAATACTTTTTCTCGCTTTTTTTCCGAAGATTTCACGATGTTGTAACTTTTGAACGGTTTGTCACAGAGAATTCTAGTTCTCCAATACACCAATCAATCCAAGGCACCAATCGAGCAGCATCAGAAAATTAGTCCGAAAACGTATATCATATTCCTAGGAGGCTTTTAATTGAATAATTTCATCGAACAAAGGCAAGAAAATCGATTGAAGTCGTTATTTTTTTAGTAAGAGCTAAATGTGAAAACGTGTCTGAAAGAAAGAAACATCTTTGCTTAAGATTGACAAATACGCAAATTATATTTCGCTAGTCCTTTCCGTTCACGATCGCCTACTAAAATTGAGTAAAATTTTAAGAAATTTCGGCGTTCGGGTAGAGGTCTTGGATACTAATGAATTTCCCGCGAATAATCTTAGTGCATTAACAGGAAACAGGCCTTCTGAAAACGATTCCGCAATCCGTTTTGGATTCTCTGCAACCGTTTCTGAGATATCAACTTATTAAATCGACAATCGTAAAATTTCACTTTGAAATTTCTCGATGAGAAAACAATTTTCCCAACTTTCCCAACAATTTACATATCGATTTATTCGTCTTGTTGAGTAGTTTCTGTGTGACGAAAAAGTATTCCTTGCTGTATACCGTTTTTGAGAAGATTGAGAAAAACCGAAAAAGCACATTTTTTGAGCGAAATGATGAAAAAAATTTTTAACGAATTTTTTAGAAAATATTGTCGCAATTTTTTTTAGATTATCCGAAGGAAATCGAAGTGCTGAAAACGATTGTTTAGTTTATTTTACTCTAAATTTCCAAATAAACGAGATACTTTTGTTTTTATTATTATGAAATTGCTTTTCGCTAATATAAGTCGTCTCTTTGTTAGGGCTTTACACGAGAACGATATTTTTCTCGGCTCGTCTCGTCTCGTAAAAGCGAGACGAGACAGACGGTTAACAGAGCGACACTGAGACGAGAGTACTTTATTTCACAACTAACGAGACCGAGATTCTTGAAACTCTCGCTTTATCTCGTCTCGTGTGAAGCACTGTCATTTATTATAAAACATATATATGAACATTTTTCCTTTCTAAATACGATATTTAACAAGATTTGAAATAAAATTTTTAGGTTTGTAAGTATAGTATAATATTTTACTGTGATATAGTACTGCAGAATATTATACTATTTTATAGTACTGTAGATATCTCTCGAAGTTTCTTATCATTAAATAATTAAATTGAGCTATACTAAAATAACCTTTATTGTCATAGGCGCAGTTTTAGAATGAAATAATTTCTTTTTACATCACTCTTCCCTGCAAAGCAAGATGAGATAATACATATATGAGATATTACAAATACAGAATTAAATCACAAAACAGATTATTCATGTATGAGATACAAGTTATACCATACAGCAATAATAAAATATAGTCTGCTAAAGTACTATTTCTAGTTGATGATATATTTTGAATGATATATTTGAATTTGAAACTAACGCGTTCCATATTTCTGCTTCTTTTATAAAAACTGTTCAAGTTCTTATTCTTTGTGAGTGAACGAGAATTTGGAGTTTTTTATGGGTCTTTGAGCAAAAGCTCCAAAAGCCCCTCAAAACAAACATCTGAAGATTCAACATGATCTTATGATGCTATATAAAACATGATAATTGAAACACATATTGTTTAGCCTACTTCATTTACTCCTGGCCTTCTAGAGCAGTGGTTCTTAACCTTTATAATATGAACTCTTTCATTAAAAAAATCTCGTGTTAAGGCTATCGACCTTTAAGATACCAAAACATTAATTTCTATGTTCTTAGTTTCTATGTTAATCAACGATCTATGCAGAACTTAGAATTTATATATCTCTTACAATTTTCAAGCAGTAGCTAATTTATTTTCATCGGTTCCTCTTTGACTTTGTGGGGCTGCTGCCACCAATTGATAAAATATTTTTCAAAACCGACACAGTGATTTTATTGTCTGATCCTTTCTCTACTAATGTGTACAATGTTATTGTTTCACCTGGTGTGGAACCTATTAAGACGATTTTTTTAGTGAATCCAGATACGTCAATCACATATTCTAACCAAAACCGATCACGAAAATTTAAAAATATTCAAAAATTGTATAAAAATGTATTAAAGCTTGAAGAATTTTAATGAAATTTTTGCTGAACTGGGTGTCGTTTACTGGGTGTCCGTATGAAATACTCCGTGACAACATTTTAATGCTGCGCCTTCGCCGGGGACGCCGTGGAGATTAATTTTTCCTTAAAAGATTTTCTGAAAATATCTCGTCAATATTTTAAAAAATTGAGACTTGAACTAGCATATGTAGGACGTTGGTACCTACAAAAAGTATTCATTGGAAATTTTGAAAAATTTCCAAAATCGTTCGGTTTGTCACAAAAGTGAAAAATGTAAAAAGCGTTTTTTTAAATGGGTAGGTACATCGCTTTTTTGAATTTGGTTCACGCTTCATTCACGTTCCGCAAATCTTGATTTGTGAACTTGATTTGTGCGTTGATACTCAATTTACACATATTTATGAGGGAAAGACGGAGTAACTCACTGGTGTTATCGAAACGGCTAGCGGCCGAATAATGGAATTTATCAAAATTATTGATGAACGTCTGATTTATCATTGTCTGTTTCCAATCAGAATTGGTCAAAAAACTCATTTTAAGCGGTAGTAGTTCATGTCAACTGACTGAAGGTTGGGCTGACGTTTGTGTTTGCGTCCTGCCAGTAGCGCCGGTGTGTTTTCATAGTAAATTCACGATACAGAAAATGCTGTAAAAAAAATTATGGTGTTATGGTAAATCGGTGCGGAAATATGTTTGCCACCGATTGGTGTTTTTCGTTGCATAGAAAATGTCGTGGTAAGAAAATTCCTATTTTGACGTACCCGATATTTGAGAAATTTTAGAAAATTCCCACTCACCGAATCGCAGCCGGCGAAGAAGCAAAATTTATTAATATTGCAGAAAAGAGTTGAAATTTGCGAATTACCGAGGTAAAAGTTGCTAAAGTTGAAAGACGGATAAAATATGACACGCGAAAAATGGGCGACCATTCGCAGGGCTCCGGGGGGCACACCGTGCAAGCGAAACGTGCAAACTTGTATCAGACTGCCCGAAAATTTCGGCGGAAGAACACCGTTCAAAAATTTCTGAAAAATTCGCAAGCACCTCCCAGCTAGGACACATAATGCGAATTTCGTTTTTTTGCAATAACTTTGCCAGTTTTTTTTGCAATCTTTTAATATAAGTTTTGTCATTTGTACTTTTGTAGATCTTGAATGCGGATTGACATCCTACCGGTTTCCTTTTATCGGCTGTGACGACTTAGCGCTTTCTGCGAATCAGCAAATTGTGCTCAAAATACCGTCGACCTTCATCGAACGGTGTAAATGAAATTGCAAAATTCTACCTACTTCCGGTTCGAAACTTCACCTCCGCCGCCTTCGGCGGCACCACATTATCTCAATGATTTCTCAATTTTCTGGAGTTTTCTAAAGATTTCACCTCTTTTGCCCGGCAATTTTTTTTTCGAAAATTACTCAAAACGTCCGTTTTAATTCTCCAAACCCGATATGACGTATTTTTCACGCCCCCTCCCAGAAAGGGCGTGAGATACTATTTTAGTATATGTAACAATAACTACCATTTTAACTGACATTTCGTGCGTGTACTTGAAAAAGTGACCATGTGAAAAATTGGCAAAAATGAGATAATCTGCCCAAGGCGTTTTAACGTGATCGAAAAAAGAGTCCAAGCCAATATACATAGCTAAATATAACTTTCTAACATGGGCTTTTAGATCAAAATCTCTGCGTGGCTATGTCTAGTTACTCATTTTTGCCAATTCTTGAGTAAGTCATTTTTAAATATAAACAATGAGATAATAATATAAAGAATAGAAAGATAGATAAGATATAGAAAGATAAGCATTGAAAAAGTCACTATGTTTTTACCACTAATTTTTGTGGAAATATTATATAACTTGTGAAGTTATATAAATCTATACACTTTACACGAATCGAGTTCCGACGGTTAAGGTCATTTTCAAGTTAAAGATAAATAAAAATTTTAATGAATAAATAATAATGAGGGAAAAAACTTTTCTGATTCACGTCTTGGTTCGATCCAAGAAATTAGTTTCGCGACCCAATTTTGGGTCGCATTAACCTATGGGTCGGTTAAGAACCACTGTCCTAGAAGATTAGTATTAGTTTTGCATTGCAACCAGTTAATATTCGATATAAATATCTTCTTTGAACTTATATTCATATTAAACACAGTTAATTATTATTTAAATTAAAATAAAAATGATTCCCCATAAGCCACATCTACATATTTTATAACCTGCTTGTAGAAAGTATATACTTATTATATCTTAATTATTCTTTCTGTGGTACAGCAGTCTTAGTGGACATAGGCCTCCTGCCTACACTTATGGTTGGTGTATAGATTTTAGAGACAAGTATAGGGAGCCCTTACAGTTTTTAACGTGGGTGTCGAGCCATTATTTTAGGGGAGTTTTTTTCTTGGGTGATTAATGTGATGGACTTGCCAAAGCTATGCACAGGAGGACGGAGGCTTGTTTCCATACTCGTTCCCTGGGCTTTTATCCTTCGAATAAAGGCTTACAATTAGTAATCCTATACCTTGACTACTAAGCCACCACCGCCTCAAGATATCTTAATTTATAAAAAAATAATAAATGTATTTAATAAAACAAATATTAAGATTATTTAAACTTAATAAAATCGGAACACAGCCTGTATATATAAATATATTTAACCTTTCCGAAGCTCTATAATATTCTGAGTCTTTTTAGGATTATCAAAACAAATCTCATGTAAAACTCGATGTTATTTCTAGCTTTCAATCCACCTTCGTGGCACTCAACAAAAACCAGAAAAATAACATTATTTTTTAAGTTCATGTCTTTCCGTTAACTCAAGTGAATAGCCATTAACGGAAAGACATGACCTTAAAAAACAATGTTATTTTTCTGGTTTTTCTGATCGCAAGTGTGAAATGTTCCAAAAATTATATGCTATTAGCAAAATACTAATTAAGATATTTTTTCTATTTTGCGTCTGTAATGGACTCATAACAGCACTCATATGCGTGTGGTTATGGCTCACCGAGTGCGATACAATTTTCTCAATATGTATCGGTGATTTTTATATTTAGAAATGGCATAAAAGGGCGCAAAATAGAAAAAATACTATAAAAAAACTTGTTTGTAAGGCGTTTTTCAGTACTTGTCCATTAGAAAACTCCTCGCTGTCCTCGTCGTTTTCCAAACTTTGATGCGTGCTGTAAAATCGCGCTTACTGAACTCCTTCCTTATTATGCTATTAACAAAGAGTGAAAGCTATATATTTATGAAATTGTTGATAAAATAAATTTATGCTATATAAGTATGCAGTAGAACAATAACAATATAAACCGGAAGGACTTATGGAATAAATACGGTCGATTTCTTGAAGACCGCAACAACGTTAATGGTTTGAGGCTTGTAACTACAACGTTCCGGGTATAGAACTCGACCGAAGATTATGGGTCATATTAAAGAGGATCTGCGCTTGGCATGGCCGTTTTGCAGACTCGCTGCATAAATGAGGTATGGCTGAATCCCCAGAATGCGAGGTGCTCCTAACCAAAGCATTAAACATATCACTGCAGAGTGTGAACTGAAGTAATACCCCGGTACAAGGGATGACTTCATGAGAACTCTAAGCGCTGGAGTGGATTCTGGGTTTAGATATCAATATCTAGTTACTTCTCTAGTTATTTTCCAACTTATTAATAGCATGTATGCCATACGATAAATAAATAAATTAAGATACTTTATTATAATTTAAAAATTAAAAGGTGAACGAAAAATAACTCTTATTCGCCTTTTTTCTATGTAAAACTAAATAGAAATTACCAATTAGCCGGTTATTAATCATATTTGTTAATTATCAGTGATCAGTTTCCTTTTCTTACCAGTTACTGATCAAATTTAATTCGACAAGAAAAGGCTTATTTTCTGAACATATGTAGTAAAAGAAAAAACAAATTAATAATTTTTGTATCCTAATGGTATAAAAATAAAAATATTTTCTCATTGTCAATACAAACCTTATTCCTTTGAACGTAAAAAACATGGTAAAGTACTATACAATCTCACGT
This sequence comes from Phosphuga atrata, assembly GCA_944588485.1. Lineage (NCBI taxonomy): Eukaryota > Metazoa > Arthropoda > Insecta > Coleoptera > Silphidae > Phosphuga > Phosphuga atrata. Next base: position 51,453,153 of record OX155896.1, on the reverse strand, counting down.
TTGATTTTTATAATCCTTTACAATGGACATATTGTTCATGTTCTCCATAAAAATGATTGTATAACATGTTACGATGATAAGGCGCTGATAATATAAGACGCTACTAAAATTGTAAGCGCACTTACAAGTTTGTTTCGAACTTTCAGCTTTATAACAGCAGAATTGTTTAAAGAAAATGATGAAGTGTCTCGTAGAAGTTCAAGTTTTTCTTACACTTTACCAAAGAGCGCTTTACAAAAAGTAGGATTGTGCAAAACAATGTTTCTAGATACATCAAGCATATCCGATATGTGGGTAATGACTGCATTGAAAAAGATGGATAACTCTACTACTGGCATATTCTCACCTGTTAAAAGAGGGACGCACCCAATATTTCCCAAAGTACCGTCTCAATATTGCCGGGAGCGAACAAACAAATTGTATGTTAAGGAAGGTTTAAGCATAAACAAATGTAGAGATTATATAAAACTTGGGGTACAGAACATAATGACATTAAGAATTGTAGAATGGCTACTGTGAGACAATATAGAGATAATTTCTATGAGTTCAATATTGGTTTCCATGCGCCAAAAAAATAGCTATATGTGACATTTGCAATTTATTTGAAATAACAGAAGAAAAGACACAACGAATGATTGAGAAACAAAACAAACATCTTGTAAGGAAGAAAAGAGTGACGATTAAAAAGGAAAAAGATATAAACCAAGCAAAGATCGACAAAAGTTTAAATGTTTCGTGCTTTGACTCACAAAAAAATATTCAACTGATACAGGGGGTAACTCACAATTTTACTATAAATGTAAATTATCAGTTTTCAACTTTACAGTTTTCGATTTTTTCAAACAAAAAGGATTTTGTTACATATGGCACGAGGCTATTGGATAGAGAGGTGCCAACGGAATTTCAAGCTATTTGTATCTTTATTTAACAGGGATTATCAAGAGTGGTAAAAGAAATAAATATATAAATAAATAAATTTTACTCAGATAATTGCGTTGGGCAAAAGAAAAAGAAAGTTTTGGTCAGCATGTGTCTTGATTCATATATTCTTCCTTTTTAAAGAATTAATTGTTTTAGCCTTAACTATATGAAACGACATGTTAAATTATTTGAATAAACCTTCAACGTGATTTGTTTCATGTGAATGTTTATTTGACTATAGTTTCACCAACACAGTGGCATCTTCAGAATAACTACAAACTTTTTCTATTATCTACATATATAAACAATTTATGATGGATTTTGCCATATTTTTTGGAGTGTTGATTGGTGGAGAAATTCTGTTTGTTCGTTGAGGCAGCTTTTTGAGCTTTTATTCATGGTTTTCCCGATTACTAAGGATTTCCAAAGGTCCAATTTTAATCCTTTTTCCAAGATGTGTATTATTCTCGGCTGGTTTTTTGCTGAAATTTGATGTCCATTTGGTGTCATAAATTGTATATATATGTAGATATTAAAAAAAGTTTGTAGTTATTCTGAAGATGCCACTGTGTTGGTGAAACTATAGTCAGAGAAACAATCACATAAAACAAATCACAATTAATTTTATTCAAATAATTCTTTCTTTTTATTCGTCACTCTCTTCTTCCTTGCAACATGTTTGTTTTGTTTCTCAACCATTTGTTGTATCTTTTCTTCTGTTATTTCAATTAAATTGCAAATATCACATTTATCTTTCTTTGGCGTCTGGAAAACCAAAATTGAATTCATTATTGAAAATATATCTGTATATATGTCGCTAAACGCTATGAAATTTCCATTGTGCATAGATATCTTGAACAAGGACACACGCAAAACGACAATGACAGTATTCATGCTGTCATTGAAAAAAGAAACGTCATGTGGATTTATTCAGACCAGATCAATTCATAATGCTTATTAAAATGGCAAAAGTAGATGGAAAACCATATAACTTTAAAGAACTGAGCCAGGACGATATTTTTTATTTCAAGAATATTAACAACAGTTTTAAGAATTTCACCAAGAACACTAACGGAGCAAAAATTTCTTGGAACAATTTAACTGAAATAATTGTGCACGCAGAAAACCCTGGATAAATAAGTTAATAAATTTATAACAGTTTTCCATTTCTCCAAATATATAAAATACAAATTAAATTATAATGTAATTTGTGATGGAATCAAGTTTCCGGCGAAAGCCTTAGGATTATCATTTAATTCGATAAGCTTGTTACATTTTCCATTTCTATTAATTAACACGTTTCAATAGAAATGTCCTTAATTTGTAATTTTAAAGCGGGTATTAATCATAAAAGTAGTTCAAATGGATTTATTACAAAACAATAATCTCGAATAATATGAATTTATTTTCCTTTAATCATTTATCCTTTTTTTAGTTTCCTTAAATACCTTTCCCACTATTTTAACGACTTTTAAATAAATATGTTATCTGCATTCAATTTAACTTTTAAAATAACATTAATTTTATTATGTACAAATTATATGCCTTCAATGATTATTGGAAGAAAATAATTCGATACGAATACTAACTTTTTTTAGCTAATATTGTTTAGAATAACTGACTTTAAATATAATAATAATCTTCATTGTAACCAACAGTAACAAATGGCTATCAACTACAAGTTCTTTCTGCCTGGTAGACAATCCATTTATGCTATACATAATTTGGAAAGAAAATATAAGGTGATATGGGATGATTAGTCAGTTGTAATCAAATTCGGTATGGTCGTCATATAGTGTTTCGTATACAGTCTTTAACGGGTATCTGTGAGTGTAGTGTCTTAGGTCGCGTTTTATGCAAAGTGGGTCCAATGAAAGTCTCTGTCTTTAAATCTGGATAAGTTGTTTATGTCTGTCTGAGATATTTGAAACTTTGGTCAGGGTATATAAGAGATCGTTAGGTTGATTATGGAGGATGTTATTAGAATGCCTTCAATTCGTTATAACAGGTAACGATGTAGTTTCAGCTGCTTTGAGTATGTCGGTTGTCGTTTTTAGATTTTTTTTTATAATGGATTACATTGTTTTACTAAATTTAAAAAATATATTTTAAATTGAGGACACTTTTAACACGAAGTTTGTGCGTATTCTCATTCATTATGGATCAAACATTTCTTCTAATGCACAAAATTATAATATACATATTTAAACAAATTGATCGTACAATCTTACAACTGACATTATAATTAAAAATAAAGATAATAGATATGTAAATAATTAATATTCTTCAACGAAGCATTTGATCTATGCCGACTCAAGAATCCATTTCTTCAAAATGTTTTTAATTTTAGCATATCGTTTTAATTCAAAGTTATCCGGCATCAATTAAATTTTCGGCGTTGTAAAATATATTGTTCTTTGAATGGAGGTAAATTTAGTTTTATGCAAGCATAGTAATAATAATTTCTTTATTTCCTTAATAATTATTACAAATATATATTTAATCATACATACAATGGAAAATACCCCTCCGCGAAGGCACAGCCAGAGCGCGGAAGGGGCAATTCGTTATTTTAAATACAGTAACTCTTTGTTTTAATACAGTAACTTGTTTGTTTCTTTTTCAAAGTGGTTTCGGTGGTAGGCTCAGTAAGTGGTTAATAATATTGCTTCGGATTTGTTTAGAGTTAGCCAGAATGTTGGAAGGTAGGTCAGCGTACCAGGTAGTACCCCGGTACGACCAGTGTCTCATGCCCTGCGAACCCTTGGCAGACCAATGCCCACGCCCCTGGTCCCGTGCCCATGATCTACCATTCTCAAAAACTCTCTGCTCTTATGTAATTTCATTAAAACCGTCAATTTATAAAGATTATTTATGGTTAAAACTGATAAGTCCCTGTAGAACTCCCCTGCCGAATCGAGCCTTCCTTTCTTATATAGATAGTATTATAGTATAGAATTACACGGTCTTTTAGGTGTTTTGGTACAAAATATTTGATAGTCTGGAAAACACATAGATCGACTGATTTATTCGTTTAGTTAGGGTTTCTGAGTGTGATTTACAGTTCAGATGCTGGTCTATCTGAATACCTAAATATTTAATACTTTGAACTCTTTCTATTGTATTGTGTCCCAATTTTATATTAAATAAAATACTAGGTTGAAAATTCTTACAGATAGAGAATGTAATATATTTGGTTTTGTCAAGATTCAATGAGAGTCGGTTGAGGTCCATCCACCGTTTCACCATTTCCATTTCTATTGAAGCAACATTGAAGGTGCTGGACCATGACATGGTGTAGAAGAGAAGCACGGTATCGTCTGCAAATAAGTAGGTGTCTCCTTATATTTCTCGTTCAAGTTTTGACAGGACGTTAATAAATGCCAGGAATAATACCAAAAACTCCCCCATACCAAGTTTTTTAACCAACAGGACATGAGACACCGTATCGAATGGCTTTGCTAAATCAAGGAAGATTCCTATGGTCTTGGTGCTTTGGTCTAAAGATTCATTTATTTCTATAGTAACGGCATCTAAAGCATCATGAGTATCCTGCCTTGGTCGAAAACCAAACTGTCTAGGCGTTATTAGGCTATTTGTTCCAAGGTATCCAACAAATTGTTTTTAAACCAATGTATCTATTATTTTCGCTATGTTTTTAACATATAAATATGGCGGAAGTTACCAACTAAACAACGATTTTTATTTTTATACAAAGGGACAATTATATTTCTTTTTCAATTATTATTTTTTGTGAATTTCTGGAAATTTTCCAGTACTGAGACTGAGATTAGTTATGTAAGTCAAAGGTGATGCAATGTAAATTTTAATTAATTTTAGACAGTTTACTGAAATGTTGTCCCAACCAGTACAGGACCCTCCACTTAGTATGTAATGTTATTTTCATTAACCTGGATAAACTCAAAGAAGTGAACACCATCTTCCTCAAAACCAGGTTGTTCGTCTGTGGGTTTAATTTTTGCAGCCATTTTTTCACCAATATTTCGAAAGAATTGGTCAAAATGATCAGCACATCTATCTGGATTATTTTGGATTTCAATAAGATTAACGTTCAATTTTGATATGTTAGTGTCCCTATCTTTGCTATCAATTAAACTTATAATAATAATAATGCTTTATTTCCTGCATACCATAAGGCCTATAATGAAAACAGAATATATAATGATAACTATAATGAGAACAATACGATAGAGATAATTAATAGATTTAAATAAGAAATACAAAAGAATTAGAGTTTAAGATACAATTCTGGATAATAATAATAATACGCTAACATGTTGTTTAGGAGCATAACATAATAATATGAGTTCTGATTTTTTATTTCTTTAAGTTATCATGAAAGAAGTAAAACAGATCTTGCAGGCCATTACATAGTCGAATGCAGCATAACATAGGTGAATTATAATGATGGAATGTGTTGGGTAGTAGAATGGAGGAGGGGTTCGTTCGACTAGTTATTTTGCGGACATGTATTTGAATGATACTTAACAGTAATTGACATCTATAATTGCCTTGTATAATTTTATGCAGAACAACCATCTGGTTTCTCCTTGACTTTAACGATTCATTAACAATAATCAACAAAGCATTCTGATGACAATGTGTAGTAAAACACACAATTTACAGAATTTGCGTAATACATTCTTCAATAGATGTACATATATTTGCTGATGCGAATTCCAAATAACACTGCAATATTCCAGCCGACTTCTAGCTAAACAGTTAAATAATATCTTGATACACTCAATGCTGCATATTTCAGTGCTCTTTCTTATAATGAATCTTAGGTTTCGTAGGGCTGCATTAGTAATATATTTTATGTGGGAGACAAACGATAAGGAGGGATCCATAACAACTCCTAAGTCGGTACATTCGTTGCATCTACCAAGTAAGTTTCCGTTGATATTGTAGAAAAAAATGTTTCTTCCTGGTGAATGACGTAACCCTACATTTCCAGATAGATCCAGATAGATGTGCTGATCATTTTGACCAATTCTTTCGAAATATTGGTGAAAAAATGGCTGCAAAAAATGAAACCCACAGATTTGATTCCAGATTTTTTTTATATATATATATATATATATATATATATATATATATATATATATATATATATATATATATATATATATATGTTGTATTTGAGGTTTTCGCGGATAGATACCTGTGTTGTATTGTTTTCTCGGGGATTCCGCGTTGATGCTGAGGGTTGACTCTGAAAAGAACCGGATTCTCGACGTTTCGGCGAACTAACATTCTCCATTCTCAAGAGATGTATGTGTTCGTGCGGGTCAACCGTTAGACGCATACTGTATATATGCTACTATAGACTATAGACTACTATAGACGCATACTGCATACTGTATATATGCATACTGCATATATATGTACATAAGTATGCGTCTAACGGTTGACCCGCACGGACGCATATATCTCTTGAGAATGGCGAATGTTAGTTTGCCGAAGCGTCGAGAATCCGGTTCTTTTCAGAGCCAACCCACAGCATCAACGCGGAATCCCCGAGAAAACAATACAACACATATATATATATATATATATATATATATATATATATATATATATATATATATATATATATATATATATATATATATATCCCACTGTAGCTCTATGCAGCAATCCTGCGAATTGATAACATTTACCAGTTTGAGGTCTTCTGCATAAGGAAGTGTATGAGAGTTGAGCGGCTCCACAACATCAATGAAGTATATTATGAAAAGCAAGGAATACGAATTACGTGAATTCACATAAATTGGTTGCTATCGAACTTCCCATCACAAAGCCGTGCTGCTCAGGGACTAGTCTAGCTGACTCATGATAATACAGAATAGTGGATAGGACTGACTCGAACAGTTTAGCAAAATTCGACAAAAGTGCAGTTGGTTTGTAGTTTAGTATGCTGTTTTTTTTTCACCAGACTTAAAAATTGGATGTTCGCGCGTCACTTTTCAGATTTTTGGATACTCGTATTCACTTATAATTAGGTTGAAGATGTGAGATAATGGTTTACTAAAGCTACATATACAGTCGGCAATTAGAAAAGTTTCATCCTTCATTCATCCTTTTCACTGCCTTCACTATATTATCTTCTTGCGATATCATAAAAGATGACAACATAGGAAGATTTCCGCAATCAAAATTAACGCCCACACTCGCGCAACAGTTTTTAGCACAGAAAACACTGGCAAACACACTCGCAAAATGCGTAGCAAACGCGTTTACTATGTCTTGCGGAAATGTTAGGTTAATTTCACCATATACTACTACCTTGCCTGGAACACTATTACATGTTTTCCGTTTTTGGTTCACAAATTTCCAAAACATTTTTGGGTCTTTTTTGATATTATATTCGGACATCTTTATGAATTTCCTGAATTCCAGTCTAATTACCCTTTTAATTCTATGCCTTAATTCTTTATACTTGTCAAGATGGAATTGTACTTTGGTTCTTCTATATTAATTCCATTGTTTTTGCTTTTCTTTAATGAAAGCGATGATTTGTCTTGAAAACCACATCGGATATGAAGAGTTATTTCTAAGACTCGTGAACTTGGGCACATCCTGTTCAAAAAGATCATTGAGCGTTTTATAAAATTACTTGCATGCGATGTCAACATGAGCACAGTTATATATAAGACTCCAGTCAACTTTAGCCAGCTACCAACTTATCAAGTCAACTTTAGCCAACTTATATTTTTTATGAACTGTGTAAGCCTCAAATTCAAATACTTTACAATCAATTTATTTATAGAGATAGAAAGTTGATCTTTGCTGTCTGATTTGAATAGAGGGATACCAATATTTTTTTAAGAATCTTTGGATATATACCAGGTGCAGTCAAAGTAATGCGCTTTAATTTAATTATGTTTTTGCAAATATTATCTACTGCGTATGAAACTTTGTTTTTTAAGGATGTTCGCGAGATTGACCAATATACTGAAAAGTCACGAAACTTTTACAGATAGTTAAGGATGTTGTTAGGAAATAACAGAAAAAAATAAAGTCAATCTACCAAACCGTTTAATAGTTATTGCAACTCAAAGTTTAACAGATTTTACACGGCGTCGTATGAGAACACTATTTTCTCGGCATGAAAAGAGTCCAAAAATATCATAAAAAGGGATGGCAAAATTAAAAAAAAAACATTTGAGTAGCTTAATAAACTCGCAATTTCATCGTGATTCGGTACACCATTTTTGAGATATTGATTAAAGTTCGTTGAATTTCTGCCTATAACCAACTACCGTAAAAGTGTTGCACCTACGCAGGGTTTCTGAATATCCGCACTTTTTCAAAACCGCGGTTTTCGGTTTTGAAAATTAAAAACCGCGGTTTGGGTTTCGGGTTCGGTTTTTAAGATTTTTTGGTAGTAGTGTCTGATATTTAAACGGGATCTTAGTTTTGTACAAAAGTTGCCGTTTTTTTGAAAATCGCGTTGAAATCGCTCGATAACTAACGCCGTAATGTCCAGTCAAAATTAGATCTACCAAGGATTGGTTCCATTTGTTTTTTCCAAACTTCACAGCTGCCGCAACAAATTCGACGTTTTGCTAGAGCACAACGTGGTTGGAAATCGACACTGAAAACCGCCTTGCGAAATCTTTGACAGCGGAGTCGCGACGCCACCGGAAAGTTCAATTTCCCAATGCGACCGCTGGTTTTTCCTCCGTAGTTTTCGTAGTTTTTAAGCTAGCGAAACAAGTTTTGTGAAATGTAAAGCTTGTCAGGAAGCGGTAGTGAAAAGCGCGTTGCAAAATCGTTGACAGCGGCATCGCGACGGCGTCGCAAAGTTCAACTTGGTGATCTGGGTCGAATTTCGGGAACACGCGGTGATTTTTCCGCTGTAGTTTTCGCAATTTTGCAGATAGCGAAAAAAATTAGAGTTTTGGTGAAGGGAAAGCTTGTGATAAAGCGCGACTAAAAACCGCATTGCGTACCATCGATGGTTGCCATTTTGCAACAACAGTTTGAAATGTTTGAGAGAGCACTAATTCAATGTATTTTATTTTTATTTATCTCTAGGTAAAACCGAAAACCGCGTTTTTTTATGACGGTTATGCGGTTTCGGTTATTGCACAGAAAACCGCGATTTTGCGGTTCGGATATATCCGAACCAGAAACCCTAATTCGATGAAAAAGTAAAATTGGATTAAAATTGGAAAATGTATTTAATAGAACCAAGTGTAGAGGAAAAATACACATGGAACACCTAAACAAACAAATTATTACTGCTCTGTTGATTTTTTGCATTTTTTGCTAAAAATATGCTAATATTAGTAACAATCATATTCTGATTTCATATTACATATTTTTTCTTCGAATGTCCCCCCCGAACATCCTTAAGGAATTGATTATTTTTGTCAGGTCATCTGTATCCATAAGATTTAAAAATAAATTGTGTTGAGATGTTTCACGTGTAAAATTGTTTATCTTAGGAGCATCTATCTTATATGTCCATACTCTAACATAGGTTAGGTTAGGTTAACATATAGATGTATATAATTTGTGGCAGTTTAAATGGAGATTCCGGTATAACCAGAAGGCAAATATCGGCAATATTTTCTTCTTTGCCTTTTTTTCGTAATGTACTGTCGGTCTTGAAGGTACATCTATTGTCGTAAATCAGTCTTAAGTATTTAAAATGTGGTGTCGGTGTTATGTCCATGGTGCCTAAGTGAAGTTGAAGAGAGTTAGGACATATCTGGTCCGTATTTTGCGACGGTTATTATTGTTTTTACCTGCTATACCTGCTTTTCTTTATTTCCTAGCAATTAAGAAAAAATATTTTGTTGAGGCAGAAATTATACAGTTTCAGGATGTAAGAGTGAAGATTGTCTGGGAGGTTTCCAGGAGTAGCTTTTTTAGGTCGAAACTGGTGGAGCTTACAAAAAAAATTCGACAATTAAATTTTATTCATTTTAAATTATTTCAGTTTGATTGTTTTCTAGATATAATGCTGACAGCGGCAATAATTTGCTTTATGAATGCCACGGATTAATATTAAAATATCCGGAAATATAATTTCCGCTATTTCATTAAATATTTGAAATATATAATTTTCAGCGCAGAAACTGTATTTAATTGATAGCTTATATTTAATATTTTTCACATAAATTATGCATTTTATTTTATTTTACTTTAAAAAACCTATTATTGGATAGTTGCCAAAATGTTTTCCGTAGTCTTTAATTCCTTATTTACTAAAATCCATAAAATCTAATTTAATTTACGCATTAACCAAAATTTTCTTTGTTTAATATAAAACGTATATAATAAATATTATTACCAACTTATTACAGCGGAACACAGCTTGGATATATAAATATATTCAATTTTTCCGAATCTCTATAATATTCTTAAGTCTTTTAAAGAATATTAAACAAATCTCATGTTGCAAGACAACAGATATTTGTGTTATTCACTAGGACTCAGTTTCACTTCCGTGAAACTAAAATTCCGTGAAACTAAAAAACAAGACACTAGATAAATAACATTGTTTTTTAAGATCAAATCTTTCTCTTTAACGCAAAGTGAATAGCCATCTGCGGACGTGTTTCGAGATCAGTCTCTCACCAGTGCAGCTATGCTATTATGAATTATGAAACGGGCTTAGTTTAAACAATCTAACACATTAGTTTCAAACCATGTGCCCAACACAAAATGAGGAAAATAGGTTATCATTTGGCATGTGTGTGGAATGACCTGAACTTAGTTTCAGTTATTGATTTATATGCTAGAATTGGTGAAACCATCCTACGTTATAGATAATCTTACAAACTCAAACGTACACAGCCTGAATATATAAATATATTCAGCCTTTCCGGAGCTCTATAACAATTATTAAGTCTTTTTAAGACTACGAACACAAATCTCATGTGAAATTTGTAAGTTATTTGAAGCAGTCCATCTTCGTGGCACTCAACAAAAACCATAAAAAATACCATTGTTTTAAATCATGTCATTCCGATACCCTAAGTGGATAGCCATCTGTGGACGCGTTTCGAGATTTATCTCTCATCAGCACAGCTTTTCTTCCATGAAAAATAATTTGTAAACCACTCCCTTGAAAACCCATGAGATGTTTAGGGTTAGATGTTTATAATTTTGACATTTTGTGAGAGAGACATGAACTTAGCAGGTTATTGATTGAACTGATTTATATGAATTAATTAACCATTGTTTCAATTGAAATTTAATTTAAATAAATATTTTTGTTAACCATGAATATTTTCCCACCCAGCGTTGATTTTCTTAGCAACTGAAATCCTAATGCAATACAAATTAACAGCCATACTCACAAAAATTGTTAGACAACAATTACATTTTTATAATATTTAAAAGTATGTTTGTTTAACCCTTTCGTCCCTAAACGTAAATAATATTGCAGAAATAGAATATAAAAAAAAAATGGAAATAGAATAAACCTCCGGGTTTTCTTAATTCGTTTACCAAAATAAAAACGTGGCCAACATTGTCCAGTCATATGCGATCTTGTTCACTCTTATCCAATTTTTGGTCTAACATTTGGTCCAATTTTCAACATTTTTGAATATTGTTAAAATTATTAACTACATAATCACAAACTAGACTTTGTCAGACTTATCAATCATATATATATATATACATATATATATATATATATATATATATATATATATATATATATATATATATATATATATATATATATATCGGTCTTGTCTGGTCTTGCCTTGCGTATCTGTTTGTCTGGTTTGATTTATTCTGGTCCAGTCTTGTCTTGTCGTGTTCTGTATTGTCTGTTATTATTTACAACAATATTAGTTTTGGTACATATAATATATCATCGGTCCAGATGAACAGGGTATTAACTCAAAAAAGCCTATTTTTCAGGAGAGCGATTTGAAGTTTTCAAATCAATATATTTCCATTTCTGTAAATAATTATTTAAGCTCCTAATATAACCTTATAAAAAACCTATATATCTTTTAAACTAACTTTATTTATAACGTTTGTGTTCACTTCATGACCCTGTCAATTTTGCTATTACTGAGAAAAAATAGAAATTCTACAGGAAAGAACATAATAAATAATACCTTTTTACACAAAAAATAATTATAAAACAGAGTAACTATAAAATTATATTTTCTTAAAAACGCATTTTTTCGGGTCTGTGTTCGACCTTTCGATTATATTTTTAAGACATTATTTTAACATAACGTTTATTTTGCTATGCCATCCTATGTTTTCATGATTTTTTAATTCATTTAGCTATGTTTAAGGAGCATTCGTAATACTACCATATTCCACAAATATTAAGAATAAGTTTTCAAAATAATACAAAGTAAAAACAGAATTTTTTATTAAATGTTTATTTATTTAAAAAAAAAACGCATGAAAAATTGTTTTAACATCTATTTTTTAGCTTTGCTTATTTTTTTAAACTAATTTAAATCACTAGCTACACTTGAGCACGACGGCCGTCGTTGGCTTTGTACTAATTTTTAACAGTTTTTGTATGGTTACTTATAATAATCATTATTTATAATTAAATGATGGCAACATTACAATAATTTTGCTTACTTTATTAATCGCAGGTATTCAACTAGGATTAAAGGAACCAGAATAAAAATAATCATAATGAAATCTAAGTTAATCATCACAGAATCTTATACTAAAGAGAAGATTAGAAATTTTTTTTTAAAAAAACATAAGGAGTACTTCTAAATAAAATGGAAAGATAGGTAACTATCACAAGTAAACAGTTTCAAAACAATCAAGACAAAGTCACCTAGATTTTATATTAATAAAAAAAACAATTAAAGGTTTTCATAAAAGCCTCTATAATACTGAGGAATTAGATTTTTTCAATTAAATTTACCCCTTCTTTTTTTGTTCCGATATTTTAATTTTCTCACTATAAATTTGTTCAAGAGCAATATTTCTAAAACGGGTTTGCTTCAACGTTTTGCCGAAAACAATTTAACCTTTTTGAAATCAGTATCAGAGTAAAATGTTTTATAAAAAAATTAGTCTTTGTTTTCTGCTGACACTTTAAGGACGTTCCCAAGCAGCAGTCGTGCCATGATCTCTCGATTGAAGAATGGTAGATTTGTTAAAAAAAAAGACTAGTGATGCAATAGCTAAATCTCTCGCGGGTATGTCTGAGATTTAAAGTTGTTTTTTCGAGATTTAAAGTTGTAATAGGGGGGGATTAGTGCATTATATTAATTTTAAAATAAATATAATTTTTGGATCAATTTGATAAATATCTTTTGCCTCCGCACTGACTTCAAAAATTTAAATTTAATGATAAAAGTCTAGTACAGTTATGGTCAAATATTAAGCTTAATTTAATGATAAATGGGTGATAAATGATACGCAATATATAATTCAGAAATATATTAATCACCTTTAATCAAAAATACAACATTTTTTTTTTACAAAAATATTATTAAAAAACCAATTAATTTGCTATAAAATCTCTTTTTGTCTCAAATTTTGGCATTACGTTTCGTGATTCCAATTTGGCTCTTTGTGCACCTAATCGTGACTTTTGTGGCAGCTATCGTAGTCAATTTTACAGTTCGTTCAACAAAGCTTGAGTTGGCATGGTGGCATGGAAGCCTTAAAAACAACACTTTTTGCAAACAACCCTCACCAACTGACTAAACGATACTGAATTTCTTGGTCAGGCAGGTTTTCATAATCGGTGGTTCACTTAATATTTCTTGCCAATTTATTAAATCAGTATATGTTCTTCTTCTTCATGTGCATATCCGATTTCGGATGTTTGCGATGAGCATGACTATTTTCACTTTATTGGTTCCTATTCTGAAGAGCTCGTTCGAAGTCTTCCCGTACCACGCTCTGAGATTCTGCAACCATGAAATTCTCCTCCGTCCAGGTCTTCGTTTTCCGTGTATCTTGCCTTGAATGATGGCTTGTAATAGGGCGTATCTGTCCTCGTTCCGCATGATGTGGCCTAGATATTGGAGCTTGCGGGTTTTGATGGTGTCCATGATCTCCTTCTCTTTCTTCATCCTGTGGAGGACTTCGATGTTTGTTACCCGGTCTTTCCAAGATATTTGCAGGATACGTCGATATAGCCACATCTCAAAGGCTTCAAGCTTTTTTGTTGTTGCATCATTTAGTGTCCAGGACTCGACTCCGTAAAGTAATATTGGGAAAATGTAGCACCTCAACATGCGTACTTTGGTTTCAAGATATAGTTCGTGATTTTTGTAGAGGTTATTCATTGTATTGAAGGCAGTTCGGGCTTTTCCAATTCTACATTTTATCTCTTGGCTATTGTCCCAGTTTTCGTTCACATGTGTACCTAAGTATGTTGTTTGTCTCACTCTCTCTATTTGTTGGTTGTGAACGTAGAGATTTGCATTAGCTATATTGTCTTTGCTAATGACCATGAATTTTGTTTTGTTGTTATTAATGTTAATTCCATATTTTTCACTAGCCGCTACAATTCTGTTCATTACTGTTTGGAGTCCTTCAAGAGAGTCAGCGAATACCATTGTGTCGTCGGCATATCGGATGTTATTCAATCTGACTCCGTTCAGTAAAATGCCTTCTTCTATGCCTTCTAGCGCTTCATTAAAGATCTGTTCGGAGTATAGATTGAACAGAATCGGAGAAATAATGCACCCCTGCCTTACCCCTCTAGCTATTTCAATGTCTTCTATTTGTTCCTCTTCAATTTTCATGGATGCGGTCTGTTTCCAGTACAAGTTAGTGATGATTTGTAGGTCTTTGGCGTCAATTCCCACTTGTTTAAGGATGTCTATCATTTTGTGATGTTGCACTCGATCAAACGCTTTCTGATAATCGATTAGGCATACGTAGATATCGCAGTTTACGTCTCTAGATCTTTGAAAGAGCACCTGCACTGAGAAAAGCGCTTCCCTTGTGCCTACGGCGTTGATGAATCCAAATTGATTTGCTGAGATTTGTTCTTCACATTTGTTATAAGTTCTCTTGTGTATTATTTTTAGGAATATTTTGAGAAGGTGACTCATGAGACTGATACTTCTATATTCCTCGCACCGTTTTGCTCCTACTTTCTTTGGTAATACGATGAATTCCGACTTCAACCACTCTTCTGGTATGCTGCCCGAGTTGTATATTTTGTTGAAGATGTTGGTAAGTATTTTGATATGTTTGTCACTTAGCAGTTTCAGGATTACAACTTGTATATCATCCGGCCCCGCCGCCTTCCCATCTTTCATTCGTTTTATTGCTACGTCTACTTCCTCTTCCAAGATATGCGGTCCCGTTTCTCCTTCGATGATTGGAGTTGCTATTCTCTCTTTATCTTCAAATAGTTTGTTGAGATATTAAGTATATGTTGAAGCATTGAAATTTATAGGCGGCACTATACACGACGCCATCGCTGCAGCTGTTCTATATGATACACCATACCTGTAGCAGGTCTTCGATAAAGTAGTAAAATCGACGGATACATTTTTTTCGGAAAGCTTTTGTTTATGGTGTTAGTGGAGTTATCTGAACTACTACGACTTTCAGACGCTGACGATACCGAATAACTACTAACTTCTAGAACAGATAACGAAGTATATAAAGCTGTAGTTGGGCGGTTATCTCATTCCTGTTTCCTCTTTCCAACTCCTCCTTTGCAACTTCTTCGTAACACTTACATCGATTCCACCTATTATCATACTTCGAGAGGTTCTTTGAACAATTCCAAAAGTATGTTCTTGTTTGGGAACCTTTTAATCCTTGCGACAGATACATTGAGGGATATCTTTACACTTGCATGCTGCAATATCAAAAAGTACCTTACTACTTTGTCGAAAACTTTCTAATTTTCCCGGAGAGAGCCTTTTTCACAGACTAAAGTAGGTTCTTGCATTTTAAATGGTATGCTTTTAACATCTGTACGACCCTTATTGGTGTTACTATCGGAATAGATGCAGTTTGACATATATTTTCAATTCTTGATGTCACTATATTTGCTATTTCTGAAAATGTAGGCTCTTTTGCAGTTTCCAATTGCAACTTTAGTTGATGTCTAGTTGATTTAGTTGAGGTAGAATATTATCTTTTATCTCACAAATATCACCAAAAATAGGACATTTAAAGACACTTTGTTTTCTTTGCATGTTTTTTACGAAACAAAATTGACGTTAGCTTACTTGTTAAATAACTAGCGCAAGTCTAATTTGAGCCGAAACCAATAGTCCACTGACGACGCGACAATTGTTCTAATTGTCCCCTCCTGCACTCCCCTTATTTTATATTATAAACTTAAGATCATGCATTTTTTTGTTTTATATAGAAAATAAACTGTAGTTATAATAATTTCTGGGAATAAAATACGTCTGTTCATTAAAATTTCAATTAGTCTAAAAACCATATTTTTTCAAAAATTCAATGACGTTGCGGAGGCTATTACTATAAATAAAATCAAATAATATTTTGCATGGATTAATTTGAGTCGAAAAAGGCACCGATTTTCCACTATTAGATCAATCACAACCCAAAAAAAATATTTCGCTCCACAATACTATACAGTTCAATGATGAAACAAGTCTCCTTCTTAAACTGCCGCGCAGTGTAACGTTGCCAAGTCGCCATCTCCCACTCTTCAAGTTAAAGAAGTAAACATGAAAACCATCAAAAAAGCTTGGCTTTTAACAATATTATAACAAAATCGATACCGCTTGATAGTGTTATTTTTACAGAAAGATATTTGTTATATCTTCATTTACTGATTCTCAGTTTATCAAAAGAATATCAAAAAAATTACTATTGATATTTAATAAAACGTGTGTGAGAATTTCAATCCGGGTATGGTTTACATGTTAAACATGCAAAGTTTAACCGTCAATATTTACAAATTTTCCACCGCAAGGACTATTTAAACAAATTTCTACGGGTAAAGGGTACTTTTAACTATATGTATTTAAAATTACAAAAGAATTTAAAGAAAACTAATTTTCTTGGGAACGTCCTTAATGACCTTCATTTCTGTTATTTTAACAGGCTCATTGTCGGTATTTTTCGGTGGTAATCTCTTACATAACTTGTTAGACATGGCTTCAATATCAAAAAAAAAACTAATTCAATTAAATGCCAATTCGTTCAAAACAAAGGGCTGGTCAGTTACTTTGGCAGTACGTATTAAAGGATAAT
This sequence comes from Phosphuga atrata, assembly GCA_944588485.1. Lineage (NCBI taxonomy): Eukaryota > Metazoa > Arthropoda > Insecta > Coleoptera > Silphidae > Phosphuga > Phosphuga atrata. The sequence goes on along the minus strand of OX155896.1, from coordinate 51,436,041 downwards.
ATTGGTCTTCTGAATAAATTGGACCAGATTTAAGTGATGCCTCTATTTTTCTTTCGATAAGAGAGTATCTCCCTCATTTTGACTATGACCTTTGCCTTATATTAAAAATTTGTGAGTTATCGATAAAATTACAGAGATAAAATTTTGACAAAGTATACAGATAAGTATGCAACATAAATTTATTTTTTGTTGTTCGCAGCAATTATCACTGTAAAATACAACGTGGAAAGGTTCTGATGCATTGCTAGCCAGTTTTTCTAGATACTTCCAGACACAAGTTGCAATTTCATTCACACCTCTGTGACCATCGCCTTCATGCCATGCGTAACATTCTACTTGCTTAGTTTTTAGATTGTAAATTCAAAACGTATAATTTAGATAAGTAGAAGAAGGTAGATACGTCACCTCGGGGACAAGACATGATACGTCATGTCGGGGACGGCTTTAAATCGTATACCGTTCACATAATATTATTTACGATTATTACTTTTTCATCGAGAAAGAATTGCACTAAATTCAAAAAAAAGTTTTGTGAACATGGTAGTATCTCAAATTAGTTCTTTAAACTAGAAACACTCGTTACTAACCAATTGCAACAACTTTTCGTAAAGAAGGTATTATCTAAAATTATTACTCTATTTCACAAAATAATAGTATTCAAACAGAACTCACCTTTTAATGAATACAGCGTTTTTCAAGGTTAAAACTGTCTATCAGAAACGATCGACGTCCTTTCACCCCAACTCCGCGAGTAAGATTGAATACGACAGTGTTGTTCAAACGGACGTTCAAAAAGTGCGAAAAAGGCGAAGATACTACCCCGCACCCCCACCAATCTGTCGTTATATCGTTATGCAACCAGGTTCGTTAGAAAGATCGCATGATTTTTAGTAGGACTGTATTTTTAGGCTAAAAATCGTAAATTTTAAGTTAATACACTATTCATCCAAACGATCGATATGCTAAACTAATGCCAGGTTTAACGCGAACAGTTTGAAATTCAATTTTCGGGTGATTTGAAATTTTTGTGAGACGCATGTGTACCGTTCGGGGCGAAAGGGTTAAAATCGAAAATATTGCCTGAAATATAATATTTTTGTTTTTGAAAAGTTAACAAAAGTTAATTTGCTAATTTGTTTAATAAAGTTATAAAAACATTTTTTTAAATTTTTATTTCTGACTAATGTTTTTCATTTCGTTATATTTTTTTTATGAAAATTAACAAAATCTATAAATAATTAAAGTTCGTGCAAGCGGTTACGCGTGGAGTTTTATCCATGTTTTATACAGTTTCTTCTTCTTCAGTTTAATATTTGATTGAATAAAAATGAAAAAAATGTAACAAACTCGAATATTACTTTCTTATATAAATACTACATAGACTACTAATACTACATAAACTAGACAAAATTAGCTTTTAAATGATGTATAACACATCTATGTAGTATTAATTCTTAGGCACCAATCGGCGTTTAATATTTTCGTAATGACGCATACGTAATATTTTCGTAAATTCCTTATATCTCCGATGATGATAATAATATTCTTAAACTAGATTAAGTTATCCATATGAAATGATACACGTTACAGTTAAGTTGGAAGTAAGTTACAACCTAAACAAAGCTTATTAAAATAGTGTCACAAAAATGGCAATATTTTTTAAAATATAAGGGATTTTGCAGTGAGTTAATAGTATCCATAAACTAGATTAAATTAGCTTTAAAATGATATATAATATGTCTATGTAGTATTAATATAATATGTCTATGTAGTATTAATACATAAGCATCAATCGATGTTTGAAAATTAACCACGGCCTATACGTAACATCATTGATAACTCCTTATAGCTCCGAAAATATTAACAATATTTGAATGAGTTAATTATGAGCTTTAAACTAGAATAAATTAATTATCTACAGAATGATATATTAGAATAAATTGCGTTGGAATTAAAAAAAAATTTAAGCTAAACAAAACTGTGTAGTGTAAAAATGTTGAAAACGATACTTTCGAAAATATTGGTGCTCTGGCATTTTTATTATCTCGTTCCAACTTGCTCCTCCTTACGTGAAAATTTTCCGAGTCCTGTCCTAGACTATGGACACGTATGACTAACGCACGTAAAACGACAACCGACGTACTCAAAGTAGCTGAAACTACATCGTTACGTGTAATATGATGAAGACATCCTAATAACATCCTCCATAGCCCACCCAACGATCTCTTATATACCCTGACCAAAATTCCAAATATCTCAAACAGACATAAACAGACATGATTTAAAGACATTTATCGGACAATCATTGATTCACTTCGTATAAAACGCGACATAATACACCACACTCGCAGACATCCTTCAAGGACTGTATACGAAATACTATATAACAAGCATGACGAATATGACGACTAATCGTCTCATATCACCGAATATTTTTTTCAAATTAGGTATGACTTAAACGGATTGTACTCCGTGGCAGAAAGATCTTGTGGTCGATAGACATTTGTTACTGTTAGTGACAAAAAAGATTATTATTATTAAACATTAACATTTCATAGAATTAACTTTGATTCATTTTAAAACATTTAATTATTTTCGAGATATAATGCTGACGGATGCAATAATTGGCTTTATAAATCCTACGGATTAATATTAAAACATAATTTCAGTTAAATATATGATTTTCAGCCATATTCAAATTTAATTGCAAACTTGAAACGCCCGCAAATATTTTCCACATAAATTATGCAAGTTCGTAAATATTTTACGTGCTTTAAGCAACCATTTATAGGGTAGTTGCCAAAATATTTTTGTTTCGGTAGGTTGTTTTACCACCAAATTGCTGTAACCTGTTTTATATATGTTTTATATTACGTTTTATACATAATCCTCAAAGTTCTTAAAAAGCATGCGGTGGATTGTTTCCCATCGTTAGGACGTGACAATTGGCACAGATCCCACACATATAAATAGAATATATAGATGTTAAAGAATCAGAATTACGATCAGTCTAGTGTTAATCTTAGTCTTGCTCTACAATAAGTTTAAAAGGTGTAACTCACTTACGATAGTTAACAAAGTATTACACTGTTTAATGTAAACTTTCCTCACGACACACACTGGGCCGGATTTTAGATAAATTTACGGCGACGAAAATAGAATTTTACAATGGCTCACAATTAATCAAATCCACTTAAAATGTATTGTTTGATAACCCATTCATAATAATACAAACAAATTAATGCGAGAAACCAATGCCATTGGTTGTGGGAACGTGTCAAACATCTCTTTTGCTCGATATTTCATGCAGTAACTACGCCTGTTTTGTGTTTGCGCTCAAAAATTGTGAACTTTTTAAATATGGAGAATATAGCTTCAAGTATGTATTCACATGTAATAATATCAAAATTGTAGAGAGTTTTAATCAATCGCGATATAAAATAAGTTTTATTAACGAATAATGTAAATTTAAAAAATCTTGTAATATACTGAATACATTGATTTTTAAAAAAAGTTCCGCGTAGGTCCGTTAAATTAAATAGTTTGTAAGACAAAACAAACATTGACTATTCTAGGAAAGCAAACATTCCTTACACATCGTTCCACCTTACTTAAAATTGCATCTTTTTTTCAAAAGAAGTCCGGCGGAGGTGCAGAGACTTGCGTTAAGTTCAACTCTTAGAAGGTTGAGAAGAATGAAAAAGGCTCACTATTCATCGCCTATTAAGAGAGTAATGCCACACAGTGCTCATAATTGATGATTCAGCATGGAGCTAGAACTAGAGGGATGATAGAACTTTTTTCCAAAAGATTTTCGAAATTGTATATGTCAAGCATAATTATTCCTTGATTTACACGTTATTTTCCTTACGCGGTTTCGCTATTGCGCGGTTTTCAAAATAAAGCATTTTCAAAACTGAAAATTATTAAAAACAACAATTTATTTTGTTATTCAGTTGATTGGTCTTTTCTGCAAAATAACCAAAGCAATTAACTGACTGCTTTAAAAAACTGTTTGATACTTTATCAAGTAATAGTTTTTAAAATGGAGCAAATAAAATTGCATACTATTAATGTATTTATCTACGCCCACTATTGTAAATGCCCATTATTGTACAGTTCGTGGACTATGTAAATACATCATATACATATGTAACACACATATGTAACAATCCGCGATTAATGTTATGTACTAATTCAAAATCACCCATGATCGTTTGGTTTTCGATTCGTTGATTGGTTGAGAGTTGCACGTTGATACTATTTTAAAATATAGTACTCCGTGATTTCCAAACAATCATTAAACGCCACATCATTCACATAGAAGCTGTCATTCATTTCGTTTTTTTCACGTTTAAATCTAACGAAAACTACAAATAAGTACTAAATAAAAAGGTATGTAACCATTATGAATGTATTTCTTTTCATTTCTATCAAGTAAATAAGGTCGTAAAAATATGTTTGATGTAACACCTACCTCAAACATATTTTTAAACAGAATTATTAAACTTAAAATATTAAACAGTTATTTTAAAACTTATTAAACAGAAACAAATTATTGTGGTCGTAGATAAAGTACAGTACATAATTCGAGTTGTAAGGCAATTTACGGACGTATGTACTTACGAGTTGTAAGGGAATTAGGTCGCAATTAGGTCGCTCGTAACTTTTCCGCTCGTACGTAATATGCTCCTTACAACTCGCATTAGGTAATATACTATTACAAGACACAGATTATTGACACTGACTATTCATCAAGAACTAATGAAATAAAAATCAAACTTTTTCGCCTTATTTTATTGCAGAATATTGTATGATAACCTATAGTGCGATACATCTAGGTTCAAAAGACACAAAAAGATGTGTCTTCAATAAAAACTGACGATCTAGTCAATAAAAACTGAAGTCCGGGATTTTTCTAAACAAAATTCGTTCATATCACGTGGGGTCGGAAGCAAAAAAAAATTATCCATTACATGTCAGTGTATCTGAAAACGAAGCTGTGGTGCTGTTACAGAATCTTTTAGATCATCTTGTGCGAAGAGTTGCAAAGGTTCAGTAGGATGTTATTATCTAAAACATGAACCAAACTAGCAACTGTCTTTAAATTAGTTACAAGTGGGGTCTAGATGACAGCGCAAAAAGTGCACAGTGGCAAAGCAAAACTTTGCTAATAATAATTATTATGCACATTCAAATATAATTTATGGATGTTATAGAATTTTTGCGAGTGTGCATAAATTATTGATGCATGGGGCTAACATAATAAAATCACTTCAGAGGGTAGTTATAAGACTTACAAACAGATTAGACAATACCACTCCAGGAAAATGTCAAGAATTTATTCGATTACGTACATTTTGCACTGGTTACTTATATCATAAGATCCTCTAATCGCTAGTTATAGGACAAAACCCGCCAGGAAAAAATAAAAATCGAATGAGTATCTCAATGAAGAATGTTCACGAAAAACTACTGATGATATCGTTAGTGATGATGAATAAGGTGCAGATAGTTATGATGATATTGATTTTGAGGAAGATCAGTCCTGAACATGTAAAAAACATGTTGCTCTAGCACTTTTGTCATAAATATATTTTTCCACTTAATTTTGCATTTTTAATTAATAGAGGGAGGGCGTATACATCTAATATAGACTCATTTTATATTAAAATCATCAGAATGTCATCATATAATAATATTTGAGGCAAAAAAATTAAATGAACTGCTTTTTATTTTTGTCGCCGTAAATTTGTAATCCGGTCCAGTGTGTGACGAGGAATACTGCGATTTGGGTGCCACATCCGTTTTTAAGTCCCAATGTTGGTTAAAGAGCTTTCAACCCTACCCATCAACACCCCTACCCAGCGACACCCCAGATCCGCAACAATATTTATAGTATAAGACAAGTAAGAAAATATTTTGGAAAATAGCTTCAATCAGTTATTCAGAAAAATTTTAAATAAAGAAAATAATTTGGAAAAATGTCAATGGCTTCAATCAATTAGTCAAAATAATTTTGAATGAAGAGGTTTTTAAAAACCACTAAACGTTTGTATTAAAATGCACTAAAAAGGAGAAAATATGTTTTCCCATGTTGACTATAAATAAAAGCGTGGAGCGCCCATAAAGATAATACAGTTTAGGGCTCCACGCATTTATTACAATGTGACTTGCCATTTCAATTTCGAAATTTTTCGAAATTTTTAATTAATAAATTCATATAGTTTTGGCTATAAATGATTCTTTTTAATACCCTGATACAAATTTCATTTGTAAAAAAATTATTATTTCGGTTGCTCTATAACCGTGCTTCCAAAACATTCGATTCACGTATACCCCTTTCAAATATTTTTTAACACTTCGTGCCCCTTAGTAGAGAATTTCTGAAATATAATATTAAAAATAAGAACTGTACTGGTCTTTTTTAAGTAATATACAGTCTCCATATTGCTTTGATTGATTTATTATACAAGCGGATAAATTTAAGGTTTAAGGAGATTTAAATTCGCGAGTTAAAGCTTAATTTTATTCGCTAGTGTATATAAACTTTTCTTTAATTTTGCTTCCATTTTGAAGTTCCGTTTTCCTTTTTTTTTAAGTGAAGCGTGTCGTCGGCCCATTATTGTATTGTTGTCGTGACAACGATGAAAATGTTGATTCGTGCGTCAAAATTTTGTTTATATAATTTTCAACACGGTGTTTAATTAATTTGTGTTTTATTAATCATAAATGGATAATTCCTAAGAATTATTGTTAAATGGTGACGCAATTGCGGAAAGATTGCTCACGCGGAAATCAATACATTTGTACAAAAAATGTGTAATAATTTTTGTGATTTGATATCAAAAAAGAACATCATCGAAGTCAAAATTTAGGGTTGTGTTTACGGAAAGTGTTAGTTTAAGTGAGTTATTTTGATGCGTTGCTATAGATACTTTTATTTCACTAGCCAAATCAAATTTTTATTTAAGTAGTGAATAAACCACTGTTTTATTGAACCGCATCTAACGAACTAAACGTGACTTTTAAGGTAAAATTGAATAAAAATTATTACATATATTAGGAAAGATGTTATTCTTTATGAGTTCACTGAGACAGTTTCTGCTTGTTTATAAATACGTTAAAACAATTTGCAATCATTTTATCGTGACCAGTTAGTAAGCATTTTTGGTTGTATTGTATTAATTAATTATCAAAGTTGATGAAGAGGAATTGTTTGCAGATTCGCAGCTAATTCAAGAATTTAAACACTTTATAAAAAGTAATGTTTGATGCACTATTTTTGATGAAAATTTAAATATTGTTATTTTTCTTCTTATATCCACTTTGGTACTCACAAAAAAATGAAAACATCGTTTCGTACCCCTTTCAAATCATTCTTTGGGAAAATTTTGGGATTTTTGGGAAAATCTATCAGATTAAAATTGCATTATATTTATTGATTTACTTCTAAAATTTGCATATACAACTTTATCTCATACATTTTAGAAAATAATAAGCTCTTAACCAATTTTAATTAATTTATGAAAACCTATATATTGAATTATTTTGTGAATTAATAATTTTTATAATCATTTATTAATTAATTTATCATCACGTTCTAATGCTGGATCGTTTTCCGCCATTAGAACGAGACGATTGTACATACGTCGCAGATCCCACACATATAAATAAAATGATTAAATCAGTCATACGATCAGTCTTACGACCAGTCAGTCGTAGTCTTGGTATTATTCTTAGTCTTAGTCTACAATAAGTTAAGAGATATGATATAGATATACTCGCTTATACATTGAATTGAAAAATTCACTTTGTTTTTTACCACACTTATATTATGTAAAAATATTATATAACTTATTATTCACAGTTATATAAATTTCTACACATATCACGACTCGAGTTTCGACGTTTGACGGTCATTTTCAAGTCTTGAAAATGACCGTCAAACGTCGAAACTCGAGTCGTGATATGTGTAGAAATTTATATAACTGTGAATAATAAGTTATATAATATTTTTACATAATATAAGTGTGGTAAAAAACAAAGTGAATTTTTCAATTCAATGTAAGTATGGATTACCACGTAGTAACTGTCGCAACCATCCTATTCATATACTCGCTTATGATAGTTAATATAGGATTAAACCGTTTAATGTAATGTAACCTTTCCTCACAACGAGGAATAATGCGATTTGGGTTCCACATCCGTTTTTAACCCTTTCGCTGCTATGGACTCCTATAGCAGTTCAATTGATTTGACGCCCAGGTGCTATGCACTGTTATAGTAGTCCAATTGATTTGTCGGCCAGATGCTATGGACTGCTATAGCAGTCTACCGACTTCATGAATTCATTGTGGTTTTTTTAAACATAACAAAGAGATTAATAAATATATACACTCTCATTGGAGCGTTTCGTTACCCTGGGTGAAATATTCGGGACTCATCCCTGTACCTAGGGTCTTATCCCTGGAAAGATGAATATTTAAAAAAAATCCCAAAAAATAATTTTAAACTATGCGAATAGCCATATATTTAAAAATTTTTTTTTTTGTCTAGTCTTGTCTAATTTTGTCTAGTCTTGTCTATTTTTGTCCAGCCTAGTCTAATCTGGTCTTTTCTTAGTCTTGTCTCCTTACTAGATTAAAATGTACTTAATTTAATAAATTCTCTGCAATGCTAACTGAATTGTACTAGTAGGATTAGATTGTACTTTCCATGGTATACTCAATTATTATAAGTTAATAGTCTAATTCAAGTTCAATATGAAGTTTTTGCAACTTGAAGTTGTCGCAATACGAAGCCGCAACATGGAGTTGTTTCAACATGAAGTTGTCGCAACATGAAGTTGTTTCAACGTAAATTTGAAGATAAAATGAAGACTCGAGGTGAAAAAAATCTCTTCTCGTAGTTGAAACTAGGTAGATTGTTGCGATGAAGTCGCTTTGACATGAAATTTTTGCAACATGAAGTTGTCGCAACATGAAGTTGTTTCAACTTAAATTTGTTTCAGACAAGATAATACTAGATAGACAAGTTAAGACGGACAAGACTAGATGGACAAGACTAGGACAGACTACACAAAGACGGACAGGACTGGGATATTTAAGACTAGGACAGACAAGACTAGGACATACAAGACTAGGACAGACAAGATTAGCATAGACAAGACTACTATATACAAGACTAGGACAGACAGGACTGAGATATACAAGAATAGGACATACAAGACTGAGACAGAAAAAAACTAAGACAAACAAGACTGGGACAGACAAGACTAGGACAGACAAGGCTGGGATATACAAGAGTAGGACAGACAAGACTGGGACATACAAAACTAGGACAGACAAGACTAGGACATAGTGTGTCCACTCAAATCAACAAAAAAACAAAATTTTCTTCGAATAGACAATTACGGTTTTTTAAATTTTGGTAATCTTTTCAAATTATTTTGTCGTTTTCGTCCAATATTGACATAAAGCATTAGTATTTCGCAAAGTTTGTCCACTCAAATCAACAAAAAGACATAATGTGCTTCAAATAGAGATTTTGCTTTTTGAAGATTTGACAATTTTTGCAAATTATTTTGACATTTTGTTCCAATTTTGACATAAAACGAAAGTATTTTGCAAAGTTTGTTCACTCAAACTAACAAAAATACAAAATTTGCTTCAAATATAAATTTTGTTTTTTTTTAATTTGACAATTTTTGCAGGTTATTTTGACGTTTTCGTCCAATTTTGACATAAAACAAAAGTATGTTGCAAACTTTGTCCACTCAAATCAACAAAAGAATAAAATTTGCTTCGGATAGAGATTGTAGTTTTTGTAAAATTTGGCAATTTTTGCAAGTTATTTTGACGTTTTCCTCCAATTTTGTCATAAAACAAAAGCATTTTGCAAAGTTCGTCCACTCAAATCAACAAAAGAATAAAATTTGCTTCGTATAGATATTTTGGTTTTTGAAAATTTGGCAATAACTGAAAATTATTGCAAATAATACAAAGTTATAAAAGTATTCCGCACGGGCTATAATGTAACGTTCAGAATATTGAGCACACAATCACATCAGTTCCAAAAATAATTCGCAGCGGAAAGGTTAAGTCGCAATGTTGGTTGAAGAGCCCTCAACTCTACCCATCAACCAACAGCGTGCTCAATGGCGACACCCAAGATCAGTTATTCAGAAAAAAAAAGATATTATAAATAAGAAAATAATTTGGAAAAAAGCCAATGGCTTTAATAAAATAGTCACAATAATTTTTAGTGAAGAATTTCAAATTGAAAAAAGCTTTTTATAAACCACGAGAGAGAAATTTATTTTTTACCATGTTGACTATAAATAAAAGCGCGGAGCGTCTATAAAAATAATATAGTTTAGGGCTCCACGCATTTATTACGATATGACTTGCCATTTCCATTTCTATTAAAATAATAAATTGAAGTACTTTGGGCTAAAAGTGAATCTTTTTAATATCCTGATACAAATTTAATTTTTGAATAAATTATTATTTCGGTTATTTCGGTTTTTTTTCTCAAATTAAAATTGCAATTTATTTATTGATTTACTTTTAAAATGTTAATATAGAACTTTCTTTCATGCATTTTAGAAAATATTAATTCATTTAATTCATTTCTGCCTACATGCCTTAATTATTTAAGCATTGATTTATTTAGTTTTTTATTTAATAATTTGTTTAATTATTTCTTAAATTATTTAATTATTTATTTAATAATTTATTTAATTATTTATTTAATTATTTATTTAATTATCGATTAATTAAATAAAATCATTTTGAAATAAAGTTGATTTTTTCATATACCTATATTTTACTGGAATCAAAACTTTATTGGTTTTACATTTGCTTTTCAGTAATTTTAAATTTCGCATTTCACTTCTGCTCAATCAAATTTGGCAGGAAATTTCAATATAAAAATAGTAAGTTTTTACATCAAATGCGGAAAAAACTTTCCGAATTGGCAATTTATCACACGACAAACATTAAATAAAACGGGACATTCAAGCATATTGAGCTATTTAAATAAATACTTACGGTTAGTTTGTAAAAATCCAACATTATCACAAAATTTAAAAAAATAAGTAAAACAAGCACTTTGGTCACACAATGCACGTAGTTTGCGCGTTATCCGTTATACCGTCGCGTCGCGTACTTGTGTACTCGTGATTCCGGATGCGAACTGAACGCGTCCCGGACTCGTATATTCCGAACACCGGAGTTGAACCGAAGGCGCCGGCGTCGTCCCGTGCCCGCGGGGTGCGTGTATATCATTATGAAATATAGTTCATTTAAATATACTGCTTTCTTGTCTGTATTTTGCCTTACGGTTAAGATTTCTTCCTTTTTTATCCGTCTCATTATACTTTGCGATTGTTTTGCCAAACCACAACGACGTGCTATCCGTTTTAACCAAATCACCCGCATTCGTGTTTTACTAGACGAACTAAGTGTTTGGTACAAGCCAATGTAATACAATCACATATTTTTTCTTCTCACATTTAATCACTTCATTTTGTTCAGCAAATTGTATCAATTTTACTTACAAAATATTGTGAAGAGAATCATTATATATAACACGTAACAAGCATTAACTGTCGAATAAATGCAGTTACATCGATATGAGCGAATCCTTTAGGTAATTCAATTTAAAGAAAAAAATGTATTATTTAACTTTATAATCTTTTTTTTGGCGGACGTTATCTATTAACATGTTTAAGCCACGAATAAGGTGTAATACCTCTAATATCACCCCCTACATATTGTTTACAAACATCTGCTGTCATATCTTGAATGGGTAACTCTTCATCAAGCAATGCACTCTTCACTGCAGCCTCCATTGTTTTAATAATTCCTTTATCTATAGCCTACAATCAAAGAAAACTATTATCTCAATACTTAACTCCTAAAATTACTAAGTTAGCTACAATTTTATTTAATTTATCTCAGACAAAATAGAACAAAATGTTAAAATAAAAAGAACTACTCTCGTTAAAAAAAGCAAATAAACCACGTTTTAATTAAAAATATAATACAAATGGTTATCTTTATTGCCCTGTAAAATGTTGCCGATGAGCTTACTTTTAATTCCTCCTCTTTAGCCAGGTTATATTTAATGATTTTCTCTTTGAAAGTGCTTATGGGATCCCTCGTACTTCTAACTTCTTGTACCTCAGTTCTGTCTCTGTAAGCCGTTCCTGAATCTGACATAGAATGCCCAAAATATCTAAAAACATGCACTACTATTAAAATCAATATGTTCTATATTCATATGTCAAATATGTACCTACGTTAAATCATATGTTATTTTTTATCACTCATGCACAATAGTACTATCTTGGTTCACGTTTTATAATGCGATAAAATGTTACTATTAGTCTATTACACGTAATTTGGGTAACGCACACAAATATTCAATATCGCTAGGTTATATTAAAATAAACAAATAAATAAAAACAATATGTAAAAAAGTGATGTGAAGTGTCAGAATTTTTGCATTTTTGATTCCATTTTTTGTTTGGATAGCACCTGGATCCCAAACTTGTAAGATACATCCCCTCGCATGAGTGATAAAAAATATTGTTTGTAACACGGGCAAAATGTTCAATTTCACTCTCGTTCGTGCCTACATTTTCGCTCTCGAGTAGTATTGATAACCTTTCGCCTTAGTTACAAAATCTATTAAAATAATACGTTTGTTTAATATGTTTCAGTTTAATACGCATCCAGCTATATTTTCTAATTTCGGAGTTAAATATGGAAAATGGGCAGATAACAATTTAAAAAATTGCCAATACAAATGTTGAATGTTGAATGTTGAAAATGTTGAATGAATGTAAAATATTCCTACTAATTAACTGATGATTCTTTGATTGCAGATAAATCTAGGTCATTTCAAGAGATAAAGAATATTGGGGAAACTAGATTTTTAGAACAAGAATTGTCAGATAAAATAAACTGACGAGACTAGACAGATAGGACTAAATAGACAAGACTATAAAAATAAGACTAGACTAGACTAACTAGACTGGTCGGCAGACTTTTAAGTGAGAAGAGCCAAATTGTCAAGAAAACAGGAATACAAAAGTATCAAAGCCAATATTTTTGAAAATATCGTCAATTTTCTGAAACTACAGAAAATTGTATTTTCTCTAGCTTATATTACTGTCAATTCGATCGAAATTTTATTGTGTAATATCTCATTTCCTAGGTAATTTAATCTAGTTTAAGCACAGTATTAACACATTTAAATATTGCTAATATTTCCGTAGATGTAAGGTGTTTACGAAATTGTTACCTATTAATTTGAAATGTCAATTGTTATCGAATTAATACCACATATAGACGTGTTACATAGCATTTTAAAGCTAACTTAATCTAGTTTATGGAATTTATGTAGCCATTAAAATACTTCTTATATTTTCAAAAATATTGCCGTTTGTTAAAATTAGTTTTATTTATCTTGTAACTCATTTAGTCACTATCCTTGTATCTGAGCTTATATCCTAATTAGTTGGTTCAATCAAAATCTGAAAACGCATAAAAAATTCCTTTAAAAACTCAAGATGTTGAAGAAATAAAAGAAGTTTAACTGCTTGAACCGAGGGCGACAAAGTGTTTCTTGTTTGAAGTTGAAGAACCGCAAATGGTCATGCACAGAGACCCGTGCGGCTCGCGAGCTGCGTTTTTCCGACCCCTGGACTAGACAGACAGGTTAGACAGACAAGGTTACATAGACAAGACTAGACAGACAAGATTATACAGACAAGAGTAGGCAGACAAGATTAATTATGAGAATAAAGAAAAATGAATCCTGTAGAACATGCTACCGATAACTAGAAGTATCAACTGTCATTTATAGATGTAAGCAAAACTTTGAAAAAAATCCAAATAAGCTAGAATACATGAGGAAAAGAAAAATTGAACTACATAGTGAGGCAGAACTCAATTATATTTGAATCAAATTCTGTTTCTGTAAATTATATTTCATTTGATTTATATTAACTACGTATGTTAAATCCTAATAAAATTTATATCTGCTTATGTTTTTCTTTTTTGGCAGGCTCAACACGCTTCATATGTACTTATATGTATATATGTCTGTATACCTAAATATTTAATAAATATTTGAATTGATTTGATTTGACTAGACAGGCAAGTGTAGACAAACAAAACTAGACAGAAGATACTTGATAGAGAGGAATGGACAGAAAATACTTGATAGACTAGACTACACAGACAATACTAGACAGATAACACTAGCGAACAAAGGCTACACAGCCAAGACGAGACAGAGAAGACTAGAGTGGCAAGACTAGACAGATAAAGCTAGACAGGTAAGACTGGACACACAAGACTAGACAGACAAGACTAGACACGCAAGACTAGACACCCAAGGCTAGAGAGTTCAGGCAAGACCAGACAGAAAGAACAGACTAGACAGACATGACCGACTAGATAGACATGACCGACTAGACAGACCAGACAGACCTGACAGAGCAGACAGACCAGACAGACTAGACACACAAGACTAGACTATCCTCCTCATCAGCGCAGTGGACAACATACCCGCTTGACAAGCAGGAGGCCGAGACATTTTCAACCAGGATGGCACTATCCTTCCGGGCTACCCAGAAGAAGGAGTGCGAATAAGCGAATATGCGATAAAGGAGTAGCGCATACTAAAAGCTAAGTGGAAAAGGGGGTTTAGCGATAGATTCCTCCAAACTCCAAAAAAGACAGGACATACAAGACTAGACAGACAGGACTAGACATATAAGAATAGACAGATAAGACTAGACAGAAAATACTAGACAGACAAGACTAAACAGACAAGACTAAACAGACAAGACTAGACAGATAAGACTAGACAGAAAAAACAAGACAGAAGAGACTAGATAGACTAGACGAAACAGACATGACTAGACAGACAAGACTTGACTTGTTTAGACTTGTCTCTAAACAGGCAAGACTAGATATACAAAACTAGACAGGCAAAACTAGGCAGATAAGACGAATGACTATAAATATAACGGAGGCATAGAGAAACGTTTCTATACAGGCTAGCCATCGCCGATATCCCATCCATAAAACTACTTGTGTCCGGACGCTGCCAACTGCACAAGAAAGGCATGGCCAACAGGAAGGAAGCGAGGGAAGATTTTTGGCTACATGGCAGGACTCATAGGGTGTATAAGGGCTTACATAACAATACCTACATAACCAACCTACCTAAAATCTACATAATAATCGTCAAGGTATTGTGCGAGAGACCATGGGGTAATGTTGACTACATAACCCAAGCAATGACAGGCCTGAACATACTCTGTTCTGCTGCCTCAGATGCCACGGTATGCCTCAGAGAGACAGCACGCAAAGGACTCTAATGGTATTGTCTTAACAAAGAGCAATACCTCAGAAGAACTAAGATCCAGCGAGGAGGGCTAGACAATGACCAACAAAAAGTTAATAAATACAATGCATCAAAGAACATGTTAAGCAAAGAAGCAGATGCAGTAGCTCAAATCCTAAAGACTATCCTTGAAGGAATGCCAAAAGGCGGTTCTAAGGAAAAAGGAGGGTTTTAGTCGGTGAGAGTCTGATACTACCGGAGTATAATGCATTTCCCCTCCTTGCATTTCATTTTTAATTCTTTTCATTTTCTTTAAATACAGACAAATTTTAAATAAACACTAGTCAGACAAGACTAGATAGACTAGATAGACAACGCTAGTCAGACAATACTAGAAAGACAAAATTAGATTGAAAGACTATACAGACTATAAGACTATACAAGTCTTAAGAGACAACACTATACAGACAAGGCTAGAGAGACAAGACTAGACAGACAAGGCTAGGCATACAAGACTAGACTGGCAAGACTATACAGGCAAGACTAGGCAGACAAGACTAGACAGATAAGACTAGACAGACGTGACTTTTTTTTCATTTTTGTACGTGAAGCTTAGTAATTGGACGAAATAAAATGCGTCCGACATCGTCCAGATGTTCGCTACTGCAAAAATAAACCCTACCCAAAATCACATTTCTGTTGCGGTGTGCCAGATGCTAAAATCCGAATCTTCGATTTGGACAGAAAGAAGTCCTTTGTTGATGACTTCCCTCTGCGCGTCCATTTGGTTTCTGATGAATACGAACAGCTTAGCTTTGAAGCCCTCGAAGTTGGGCATACTTGCTGCAAAAACACCTTGTGAAGAATTGTGGCAAAGATCAATGCCACATCCGTAGGAGATTAATTAATCCCTTCTATGTCATCAAAATTACCAAAATGTTGTCCGGAGCTGATAGGCTTCAAACTGGAATGAGAGGTGCTTTTGGTAAGCCCCAAGAAACATTAGCTCGTGTACGTATTCGGCAACCAATAGTGAGTGTAAGCTCTAGTGACCGCTACAAGGCGCAAGTTATTGAGACTGTCTCAACTTGAACGAGGCCAAGTTCAAGTTCCCAGGTTGTCAAAAGATCTGTGTTTCAAAGAAATGGGTCTTCACCAAGTTTGAAAGAGATCAATATGAAGATTTGAAGAACCAAGGACGTCCTCAACCTGATGGTTGCAATATATATATATATATATATATATATATATATATATATATATATATATAGAAGAGAGCATGGACCCCTTGCCGCCTGGAAAAAGGTATAAGAGGACTTGGCTTCTGCTTAGGAACAGTTACCTTATTTGGTTTATATAAAGACTAGATAGACAAAACTGGACAGACAAGCCTAGGCAGAATCGACTATATATTGCGACAGTATATGATGCGATATATTATTACGACGATATATTATGCAAAAGTCCAATCAATCCTAAAGCATGGAATCTTAGTATTGGGCTCGTCAACATACACTGTACACTATTTGTTGACCAGAAACGAGTAGTAAGAGCTTTCAAGGCAGCTGACATCAGAGAGTCCTGCAAATCCCACTCCCAAACATTCAAAATGTTAATGTTACTGCCACTCTATCTACTACAAATGGCATGTTTCATGTATATAGGTAAAAACATCTCCTAAAACTAGCTAGAGACCAATACTATTTTTTCACAAGGAGGCATTCAAAGGTAAATGTCTCGATCTACAAAGAGCCGTACCAATTGAGGTTAGAGATATTCAATAGGCTACCAAAAAAAAAGAAGAATGTAAAGACCAATGCTTTAAAACACAATTAAAAGAATATTTTGTAGAACAAGCACTATACCCATCCAAGGAGTAAGATGCTGAATCTTTTTTTGGCATTTCTCACAATTATTGTTATTTTTATTTCATGGGTGAATAACATTTTGATTCTGATTGACTATTGAGTATAAAGGGAATTCAAAAAGGCCGTTCTTAGCACAAAAATAATTATTATGATAATTACAGGAATAAAATCAAATGTATCATGCAAACCTAAATTTATAGAATTAAATTTAGGACTTTTGAGGGATTTTAACCATTCCATCCATTTATCTATGGGAGGCAGCGTGTCATATCTTGAAAAACAAATTAAGTTCTCTACAAATAAAGATATACATAACGTTAATACAAGAAACCGCGTCCAAACTACGTAGTCAGAAGAATAATCTTACGCTTTGCAGTACAGCGCCCAATAGGCTGGGGGTCAAAACATTTAATTTAAGTTATCTACAAATATCAAAGAACAAAAATCATACAAAGCCTTTCGAAAATTAACGAAAGAGTTCCTAAATAAAAAATGTTTTTATTCAATAGATGAATTTCTTGTACAGACTTATCATTCAACAACAACAATTTGTGCTTTTTTTTTATTTAAAGTTATAATGTAATTTATTTATTTATTTTTTCTTTTGCAAATATGTTCCTTCTTTTGTAATGTTACTTTTGAAGTTTGTGACTTATCTTAAGGCGGGTCCAGACGCTCCGTTTTGCCCAACGTTTTGTCTGCACAGTCTTAAGACGAAATGAAAACGTTGCAATTTGTAGAGCATCCACACGGTGCAGTTGTATCTGTATATTTCGCACAGTTTTAGTGACATCGTCATGGAGGAGGTACTACTCTGGTCAATTTTGGCATGCTGTGTTGTTATGAAACTGTTTAGCATAATCTTAATGTTATTTAATATTATCTACTTTTTGAAACAAAATTTTGAAAATGGTTTTAAGACCAAATAAAATAAAATAAAATTGTTGGGTCTTAGCATAGAGATTTTATTAATAATAATATAAGTTGCTCTTTATAGAGATATAATTTATTAATAATAATATATTAAATAAACACGTACAAAGAAACTGAGGAACAAAAGGAATCGGGAAACGGAGCTACCGTCCACATGCGCCGACTTGTCTGCACAGTTCATGGATATCTACGTTCTTTAGCTCAGTTATTGCTGCAACTGTACCGTCTCCGCGCAGTTCTCAAAACTGCGCAGTTTTCCTGTCCACACGCAACGTTTTATTTGCAACTTGCTGAACTTCGCAGACAAAAAGTTGTGCAAAACGGAGCGTCTGGACCGGCCTTTATATGTATAGCTATACATGGGAAGATTAATAAATGATTTGATTTGATTTGACAAGACTAGGCAGGCAAGACTAAACAGACTAGATAAGGCAAACAAGACTGGACTAGACAGACAAGACTAATAGTGCTTATTTTCAATAAATCCAATTTATTAATAGATGGAATTGAAGCTTTGTTCGGTGTGTAATTATGTCTACACCAGACAGCCTTTTATTCTAAATATTATAAACAGCTTATGAAATGTTTATACAATATATTCAGAATCCATTTAGTTCTAAAATAACTTTATTTTGGTGAAACCTAAAGTTGTTTTAATAATTAATTATTAATGACTCAATATTAATGACTCTAAACCAGATTTTGACAGCTTGTGTAAGCCAGGGTACTGTAAGCTATAGATTATCACTTGTAAATTATCCATTTACAATAAAATCTCAAAATCGACAATAAAGCGTATACACTGTATTGAATTAATACTACTAGTAGAATTTCTCAATGTTGGTTTTGTGGACTTGATTGAATCACATTGACTTCTCAACTACTCATATGTTAATTTTCTTCGATAAATATATTTTAAGGCAAATATAAAAATACCAAAACCAAGCACCAAATACCGATTTCTCAAGAGCATTTGATTAACTATGGTTAACTATGCGACGCATCCTTACTCATTATCAACCAGACCGTAGATGATATTATTCCAAATGCGAATAATATGATGTCAATGATCATGGTTTCATACCAATAAATTAATAATAAATAAGGATAAGACTCAAATTATAATCTTTCTAACTAAAAGATATACAAAGCAATACCTTCCGACAATACGAATTGATGAAGGAAACCTCCAAGTGCAACATTCGATTCGGCTCATTGGACTTTATAAAGATCAATCGCTCGATTGGACTACACATATTCATCGTGTCACAAAGAGTCTGAACAAGGTTAGGTTAGTTTAGGTTACGTTTTTGCAATGAGCTCACTCCAGAGCTATAAGGACACAGCAGCTCTTCGGATGGTGTACTTCGCCACATTCCACTCCCATTTAAGATTTGGTATAATGTTTTGGGAAAGTAGCATCCACATGCTAAATGTCTTTAGAATTCGGAAACAAGCTATTCGTAATGTGAATAATTTATAATATAGAGAATCCTGTACAGGTCAGTTCAAAGCAGCCAACATTTTAACCACCACGGGAATATATATGTATGAATATATACTTGTATGTATTGTAAAATATGCCCCATTGTAAAACATAGGCACTTATTCGTGAGTTTTAACAAGCCTAACGAAGGAACCACAAGATTCAGTAAGAAAAGCTTTCAACTTCCTCACTATAGATTGACGCTTACATTAAAAAATCCACCGTACAGCAATATGAAAATGTACAACACGCTACCAAGAAAAATTATTGAATTTAAACCTGTTGAAAAAGGAACTATATAAAATCCGAGTTAATATAGGACCATATAATATCGAGTAATTCTTTTTAGGTGTCAACAAAGTTAATTACCATGCACATGCTGATTAAACATCACAGCTTCACATTTCAATGCCACATTTCATTTAA
Source organism: Phosphuga atrata (assembly GCA_944588485.1). Taxonomy (NCBI): domain Eukaryota; kingdom Metazoa; phylum Arthropoda; class Insecta; order Coleoptera; family Silphidae; genus Phosphuga; species Phosphuga atrata. The sequence goes on along the minus strand of OX155896.1, from coordinate 51,415,959 downwards.
AATATTTTATATCCTTAAATAAATAATGAAATAAACTTATTTGATTTAAGGCTGTTATATTTAAAAAGCTTATTTTCATTATTTAAACTACCATAAAAAGTTGTCCATAAATAAAATTTTACCTGTAAGTTTTAAACTCTATAATAATTGGCCCATTTTTCCTACAATATTCTGAGGCGAATCTTGCAGCTTCCCTTACACTAACGACATCCATTCCATCCACCTTTAATACAATTAAAAACAAATTTAATGTATTGCTCTATTTTTCAATTTGTGTGTCTCAAAGGCGCTTTTATCTTACCTGAATACCTGGAATGTAATCGCCACGAGTGTAGTAATCAATGCTCGCGGAGGATCTTTCCGCTGACGTTCCCATTCCATATCCGTTATTCTCGCATATGAAAACCACCGGCAAGTTCCAAAGTTTCGCCATATTATAAGCTTCAAAAACTTGTCCCTAGAATTTATTAAAATATATACATACATATATATATATATATATATATATATATATATATATATATATATATATATAAACATTCACACTTGTAAAGAATAATTCCCATATGTAAAAGGTTCTTTTAACGTAACAAATTATTCAGTTAATATTTTGTAAATTAAATCAGAGGGAACATATACGCAGTTTTATCTCATGTTATCTATGTCAACGATTGTTAACCGGTGGGAGTGTGCGAATATATTATGGTGCTGAGAGCTTTGAATGGACTGTGGAAGCATAAATTAGAAAATCAACAATCAGTATTTAAGAATTAATATCAACAATAGATATGAATAAAGTCTGCAATCAATGCTTTATTAATTGAAACCTTTTAATCGTTCAAAAAATAAGTTTAATATTCAATATGTATTTCTAGAGAACATTAACCAGCCTGCGTGGGCTTTAGTCATATTAAAATAATCGAACTATATACAGGGTGTTAGGTAAACAAGCGGCAACAATTTAAGATTATTCCGTGGCCTATTCTAAGAATATTTTGCGCTATGGTGATTTCTGAAAAACCCTTTCTTTCGAAGATACAGCGTGAACAAAGTTTGCGAAAGTAACAACATTCTATTATCAAAAAGTTCATGTAAAGTTGCTCAATCTACAATAAAGTTTCGAAATGACTTCCTCCAGCCTGGATACAAGCATTCAATCTTCACGTCATTGAGTGCCGAACTCTTTCAAACACACCAGGGTTGTTTCTAAATTAGTTACACCCAGCAATTATCCGATTTCGCAATTAGTCCAAATTCTCCACTGAAGTAGCGTAAACAAATGACTTCAGATAACCCTATAAAAAATAATCCTGGGGGTTTTAGTCTGGGGATCAAGCAGACCGTGCGTGTGGCCCACCTCGAGCAATTCAGCGATCTCCGTTTGTTGCTGTTAAAAAATCACGAACCAAACTGCATTGTGGTGGTGCACCACCGTGCATAAACCAAATTGCAATTCTTGTCGCCAATGGTACATCCTGCAAAAATTCGAGCAGTTTTTCTTCCAAAAAGTTGCAAAACATCTCGCCAGTAAGCCTTGCTAGTTGAAATACCGGTCCAATTAGTTAGTCAACCACAATTCCCTCAAACATTCAAGGAGAACTGATGCTGAAATCGATCTTCATATACCTCAAGTGTATTTTCATCTGCTCACACATGGTTGTTAGGAAAATTCCTTATTGCATTTCTTGAAAAACTGGCTTCATCGGTGAAAAGAATCTGTGTTAGGAATTGGCGGATTATAACTAATGTTTGCAAAAATCTTTGGTATACCGCAATACGTGGATGATAATTAGCATGTAGTAGTGCCTGAACACGTTGAATGTGGTATGGATACAACAAATTACCCTTAGGAATTTTCCAAACTGTCCCATGAAAAGTCCAAAGTTTTGGAAATTTGTCTTGTACTTGGATCTTCCTTTGTCATGTCCAGCACATTCTGTTTCCGTTGTACACTTCTTACTATCATTACTCTTCCTGGCCCACCAGTTCGTTTCATGTGCCTGTTTCACGAAGACGTCGTTGAATGTTCTCGAAAAATTTTCGGTCGGGGTATTACGGTTAGGAAACCGTTCAATGAACAATCGTCTAGCTTTTAATGAATTGCCATCAGCAGAATTGCCTTACACATGGTAGAGGACTTCACTAACTATTAAAGACAAGCCAAACAGCCAAACATCACTCAATGTATACAGCTGCGACCGATACAGGTAATGATCACTGAAGAGACGTATTCAAATGAAATGCACTTGTACGTCAATAGATTAAACAGCCGTTCCAAGTTATCGTCAACAATCTTTTGTACTTGATAAACTCATTAGCGTATTCCATACTTTCATTTACATTAATGATTTCAAGAAATATCGAATATGGTTGTCGCAAATTTTGTACCATGTATCTTCGAAACAAAGGAGTTAAATCATCATAGGACAAAATGTTCATAGAATATGCCAAGAAATAATCCCTTGAATTTTAGCCACATGTTTACCTAACATCCTGTATAGCCTTATTTATTTAAACATTTTTGCCTTCAACACGTAGCCTCGCTGGTACATCTTTTCTAGTCTATTTAGTCTACTATAATCCTGAACCTATTATCTTTTCAATTTAGTAAGTATTACTTGCTTTACTGTCATTTTATTTCTAAACATAGCTTGCCTGTTTAGTCTTCTTTATCAAGTTTACAATGTATTCTTTGTTCAGTACTATTGTTAGTCCAATGTTGTTTAATTTAAATTCTCACTTGATTGGCGGCACCATCCCCATATAGAACATACGTCGCGCCATTGGTTTCAAGATATTTTTGACTGAAAGCAAGTCCTGCACCTAGAGGCACCTGCAAAGGAAAACATTATCGTGTGTTATTTATACTTATTTTTGCGATCTTTCACCTGCGCTCCGACGATTCCTTGTCCACCAAAAAAGTTTTTTGTGTAGATGTGCATGGAGCCGCCTTTACCCTTAGACACGCCAGATTTCCTACCGCATAGTTCAGAAATTATTAGGGGCGCTTTCTGGTTGCTCATCAGATAACACCATCCGTGCACTCTGTAGCCGGATATTACCATATCTTCCGGTTGCATTTGATTGTATATACCAACAGCAATGGCTTCCTAATCAAGAACAAAATCAAATCAAATCAAAAATAATTTATTACATATTGAATGTGCAAGATACATATATGCATTGTCACAAAAATACTTATTACAGATATAAACTAAAGAATTCATCAAAAGAATATAATGTCTGTTTTACTAAAACGTTTTTCAATTATTTCCTGAAAACTTTGTAAGAGACTTCATTAGTAAGATCGCTTAGATCAAGATCAAGATTAGTAAGATAAGCTTGTTGTAAATAGATACTCCAAAATTGGTTAGTGATTTACTACAGATTTATAGATTAGATTCAGGTGTGTAAAGTTTATTACGGCCCTAAAGTTTATTATGGTATTATGTATATGGTGGTGTATATCCATATTTCTATCGATACTCCTTTTATTTTTTTGTATAAAACTTGACATTTCTAATATACACATTCGGATTACGGTTAGTATTTTTAACCGCTCAAAAATGGGTCTGCAAGATATTCGTGAGGAAATACCCATTAAGGAACGGATAACGTCTTTTGATTTGATAATGATTGATTTGATAATGTCTTTTGAGCAATCAACATTAACAATTTTATTTGAGTTTCCCCAAACCGGAATTCGGTAGGTTAAGAGAGAATGAACCTCAGCATAGTAAAAACTTAGCTTAAGATTTGCATGGTTTATAATATTTCTGAGCTGCCGGATTGCAAACGCCTTTTGATATAGCCTTTTAGAGATGTTTTCTATTTCAATGTACCAAGTTAAGAATTCTTCAATGACAACGCCTAATTTTGTATGATTAACTCTATTTAAGTTCATCTTGACAACTTTTAAATTTAATAACTTTCGCCTACACTATCTAATAATTTATAAGCTAATATTTTATTACCATCACCAAGTGTGTCGGGTAAAATAAAGCTCGCGTCATCTGCATAGAAAGTACACTGATCCATATTTATGTATGCTGGTAAATCTGCTATGTACATTATAAATAACATTGGTGCTAGTATACTTCCTTGAGGGACACCAACATTTGTATGAATAATATCAGACTAGGCCGTATTGTTCTTATGATTTATTGCAACGAATTGACTACGATTACCTAAATATGATCTTAACCATCCACCAGCTTTTCCACTTATTCCATAAGTTTATAGCTTATTTAGTAGATTCTCGTGATCTACACAGTCGAACGCTTTAGATAGATCGCAGTAAATTCCTGTAGGTCTTTTTCCTCGATCTACTTCCTGCATAATACCGGTGATGACTTCTATTATGGCTGTGTTTGTAGATTTTCCTATTCGGAAACCATGCTGTTGTGTGAGGATAAGATTAAATCTTTCAACAAAGGGAGTTAAACGTTTCAACATGCAGTGTTCCAGGATTTTTGCAAATATAGATTTTAAAGCCACTGGTCTGTAATTATTTAGATCGGTTCTGCTCCCTTTTTTATACATTGCACAGATTTTTGAGGTTTTTAGAATCACGGGGAACTGTTCCATTGAAAAGGACGCATTTATAATGTGAGTTAGTGGGTTAATTATGAGATTCCGAAATTCCTTTATGATGTGACATGGAAGACAATCCGGGCCGCAAGATTTTTTATTTTTCAATACTTCAATGATAGTCAAAACTTCCATGTTAGTGAATTCCTGTATGTATATGGTTTTCGGGTTAAATGACATATGTCTATTTGAAATTTTGGTGGTTTCAATATTCTGAATAATTCTGTCTGGAGCATGTTTGAAAAAGTCATTGAACATATTTGCTATTGTTTTAGGTTCTCTAACTAAGGTATCATTTTCTATTAGCTCTATTGGTCTTTTTAACTATAATGTGTTCGTTTGGTTATTTATTAGATTCCAGAGTACTTTTTGTTTATATGATGCCTCACTCACATTTTTATTAAAAAATTGCCTTTTGGTGTCCGCTAGTAGCTTCTGGTGAATTTCCTTCATTCTTACATATTGCGGTCTAAGAATAGGTTATTCTTTTTGTAGAACGTAGAGATCCCTAAGCTTTGCTGATGATATTTTGATTTCCTTTGTAATCCATGTCTTTTTACACATATTTACTTTTATCATAGGAGAACTGTAAGTGTTATTGGAAAGTTTTTATAAATGCGATTTTTTATTGACCTAAAATTGATCTAAAATGTCTGTTATTGATGTCTTTAATTCATATAAATGATCTCTATTGATCTAAATTGGTACATGTATCTCTCCATATTTCTTGAGTTAGATCCTTTTCAAATTGTGCTTTGTTGTCATAGGCGAAGCTTCTAATTTGCCTATAATGTGTTGTGGTTTTCTTCTTTCTCATGACGCTTAACCATAATAGTCGATGATCCGACATTAGAGTATCCTCCACCGAAGTTATTATCTGCAGTCCGGATGTAGCAAATATATCAATAATCAATTTAAGTTTCACTCGTAGCTGTTATTCTAGTGGATTGTTTATTATTTGCTCCTCCATTCCATATGCTGCCAACATATTGATGACTCCCTCTGCTTCTTTAGACTTATTTGTGAAATTGATGTTGAAGTCTCCCAGCAGGAATACCTCCCTATTATTATTTACATATTTATTTAGAATATCGTCGAGAATATTCATAAATGTAGCAATACACCCTGTTGGAGGTCTGTATATATTTATATTTATATATATATATATATATATATATATATATATATATATATATATATATATATATATATATATATATATACAATACTGTATTTACATTGTTGTTTATTCTATTCGTTTTAAAACTACAGACATGTTTTCAAATTTAATGCAGTAAACAATAAATAAATGCAATCTCTTTCTCTTTCAAGCCATTTTTTACATAAAGGCTCAAATCAATCTGCTGATGTTTGGAAAATTAAATGCTATAAGATTTTAGAACTTTAAGAACCTCTATTTATTTTAGTTATCTTCTTAATTTATCTTCTCAGGTTCAATTAAGATCTTTATATATGTACCTGATAATAATCGTTTTATTTCATACAGTTTGTTTCATATAGAGGGTATTTCATAAATGTACGGCAGAAATTCTAGGGCGTGTTCTAGCGCAGTGGTGCGCAAACCATGGGTCGGGACCCCAGAGGGGTCGATAGAGAATCTTTTTGGGACGCCGAATTCATACAAAATTTAAGGCATTTCATGTGTAACTATTGGGTAGCAGTTAATAGTGAAATGTCTCAAAAACTAATTTGGGGATTTGTTTCAAATTTTGTGGAGATGTTGGTAGAACTGTTCCGGAATGCTATATACGTTTTCCGAACTAACTGGACGCTGAATTGATTGGTGAAGACTAGAGGTCTCTGTGGTGAGCCGTTCAAAAGTTATGACAGCGTCAAATCAGTCGGAAATTCGAGATGGTGTACAGCGAAAAAATATATAAAACTTGTTTATTTGTAACTTTAGAGCGAAATAAACTGGAAAACCGTCTTCAGCACTTCGATTTCCTTCGGTTAAACAAAAAAAAATCGCGAAAAAAATTTACAAAAAATTTTTCAACAAAAATTTTCAATCATTTCGTTTGAAAAATATGTGCTTTTTAGGTTTTTTTCGATTTTTACAAGAACGGTAAAACGCAGCAAAATTATTTTCAGCACAGAGAAACTACACGATAAGACGAACAAATCAATGTGTAAACTAATCGGAAAGATTCAATAATTCGTCAAGAAATTTCAAACTGAAATTTACCCAATTCTCGATTTTCTAAGTAGATGTCTCGGATACAGTTGCAGATAATCAAAAAGGGATTGCGGCATCGTTTTCAGAATATCATTTTCTTATTAATGCACTAAGACTGCTCGCGGGAAATTCACGACTTTCCGAGATTTCTACTCGACCGCCGAAATTTCTTAAACATTTCTTCAATTCTTGCATGCGATAGGAACGAAAACAGCTACCGAAATATAATTTGCACATTTGTAATCAGCAGCGAAAATGCTTTTAGAAACGTTTTTAAATTTTGATGTAACTCAAAAAATAACCACTTTGGCAAATTTGATTTTCTTGCATTTTATCGTGTCGGCAGTCTCGACTGCCCAAGTCGACGGTATTTCTTAATTAAATGCTTCCTAAGGAATATTATATACGTATTCCGACTAATTTTGGGACGTTGAATCGATTGTAGAAGACTAGAAGTCACTGTGGTGACCCGTTCAAAAGTTATGACAGCGTGAAATCAGTCGGAAATGCGAGATGGTGTACAGCAAAAAAATATATAATAAATCTTGTTTATTTGTAACTTTAGAGCGAAATAAACTGGAAAACCGTTTTTAGCACTTCGATTTCCTTTGGTTAAACAAAAGAAAATCACGAAACAAAATTTCAAAAAATTCTTTTCAATTTTTCATCATTTCGTTTAAAAAATATGTGCTTTTTCGGTTTTTTTCGATTTTTTCTAGAACAGTAAAATGCGGTGAAATCATTTTTGGCATATAGAAACTACACAACAAGACGAATAAGTGGATGTGTAGATTGTCCAGAAAGATTCAATAATTGGTCAACAAATTTAAAACTGAAATTTACCCGATTCTCGATTTGCTAAGTAGATATCTCGGAAACGGTTGTAGTTAATCAAAAACGGATTGCTGCATCGTTCTCAGAAGGTCATTTTCCTGTTGATGCACTAAGATTGTCCGCAGGAAATGCACGACTCTCCGAGATCTCTACTCGAGCGCTGAAATTTCTTCAAAATTTCTTCGATTCTTGCAGGCGATAGTGAACGGAAGGGGCTAGCGAAATATAATTTGCATATCTGTAATCAGCAGCAAAAATTATTTCTGAAACGCGTTTAAATATTTCTGTAACTCAAAAAGTAACGATTTTGACAAAATCGATTTTCTCAAATTTTGTCGTTTTGTCGGTCTAGAGCAGTTGTGCACAAACCATGGGTCGCCCCCAAAAACCCCCAGAGCGGTCGATAGAGAAACTTTTTGGATCGTCTAATTCATACAAAGTTTAAGGCATTTCGTGTGCATGTATTGGGTAGCAGTAAATAGTGAAATGTCAATGTAAGGAAATTAAAAAAACATTGATATTTTCAAACATAATTTTGTCAAAAACTAATTTGGCGATTTGTTTCAACTTTTGTGGAGATATTGGTAGAACTGTTCTGGAATATTTTGCAAATTTTCCCAATTTTTTAATATTTCAGGAAATATTGCAGTTTTTTTGTAAATTCCGCCATGAAAATCAGATTTGTAAACATTAAAATTTTCAAAGTTAATTTTCTCAAAAACTAATTTGAGAATTTGTTTAAGCTTCTATGGAGATGTTGGTTCAACTGTTCGGGAATTAAAATGTTCACGTTACTTTTATTCAGGGGACGCGATAAAATTTTACTGAAAATGTTGGGTCGCAAATGAAAATAGTTTCCGCACCACTGTTCTAGAGCCCAAAATAAGAAAAAAAGTCCGACTAAAGATGTGTCCGAAAACGCTTATTAATTGAGGTACAGCTCTTAAAAGTGGTGGCCCCACACAACATTTTTGATGTTATCTCAGACGCAACTAATGATAATTGATTCCAATTTTGTGTGTATTCGTTACTGGCGCCGAACTACCGTTTATGCTCATTTCCTTCTTGATAGCCTACCAGTGGCGGCACATACGCAGAAGGACCTTTGCACTTAAGAAGCGTTTTTGGACACATTTTGTTATTTACTTTTTTTATTATTTCGGGCTCTAGAATACGCCCTAGAATTTCTGCCAGACATTTATGAAATTTTTAGCAATTTTATTCTAAATGTACGTGATATGGTACATGACATGGTGGTACGTCGTATATGGTGGTACGTCATAAAATGGTTTAAATCGAGGAGAAGTATGAACTTCTCCTCGATTTAAGCCACGACCATATCCGACGATATTTCTCAACTTTTTCTCAACTCATTTTTCTCTCTCTTTTCACATACATTTGTACACTGGCGTAGAATTTGTTGATATGTAATTAAATGAATATAATACCACGAATAATTTCTAAATATAATATAACTTTAAATTATACTACGGTTAATAAGTACTATATCATACAATAATGTTTTATATATAATTTAATATTCAATTTTAAATTTAAAGATAAAAAAATTAATTAACTCCAAGTATATTTTTTTTTTCGTACGACAATTATGTTGAGCTGTTAGTTGTCAATGCACATGTCAATTCACAATTGTCATCTGATCTGTTTGGATAATTTAGATTTTTTGCGTTTTTCTCCATTTATTTGTTTGTATTTTATTACTATTGTTGCCATTTTGTGTATTTAATAGATATTCAATCAATGAATAAATTACCAATTTTATATTCAAGTAACTATATTTGAATTTAGCGCCAAATTTTGTAACTAGATTTAACATTTGTCATAATGTAAATCAGGTTTCTAGTTACTACATTCTTAAAAAAAAATCACTATAGATCAAACTAATCTAATTTTTTGTAAACAAACCTGTCCATTATATAAATGGCAAAATCCTCTTATAGTCCTCTTCGTATAAAGGGTACCAATATTTGTCTCCATTCTGCGAATGCTTTGCATTTCGCTATACATTTTAATAGCATCCTCTTTATTTAATTCTGTTGTTTTCGGCGGTCCAGAATCCAAACGGTGCAATTTGTGAACCTAAGTAAAAACAAGAAGAAATTTATATATTGCTTTTATTATATTGTTATATATATTGTTTTTTTTTTATTTGGATTTATGATTTCACTAAAATCTCATTTATCTGAACCGCAATTCATGAATAATATAAGCAAATAAATATAACTATATATATATATATATATATATATATATATATATATATATATATATATATATATATATATTCTATTTAACAGTGTAGTATTACATTTAAATTATATATTTCATAATTATATTAGGATTCTTAATAGGTTATGCTTGCATTTAATATCTACAATAATTTAATAGTGCTGCTAGGTTATATAATTTACTGAACAACGCCCTCATAAGGAAAAAAGAAATATCCAGCAAATCAAAAATTACGGCATTCAAAACTATTTTTAAACCCGTATTAACTTACGGAACGAGAGCTGGGTGTTATCCAAACAAACAAAACCAACATTCAAGCAATGGAAATGAGGTACCTACGAGGAGTGAAGGGAAGTTACATGAAAAGATACAATCACAAACAACATAGTAAGAGAAGAACTGGAAGTAGAACCCATCATAGAAAGCATCAAACGGCAACAATTAAAATGGTTTGGTCACCTAGTGAGGATGAAGGAGCAACGATTAACAAAACAAATATGGCAGACGAGACCGGATAAGCGCAGGGCAAATGGCAGACTAAAAAAACATGGGGTGAGGCTGTGACAGAAAGTTTAAGAGAAAAGGGACTATCATGGAACGAGGGGAAAAGGATGAGTAAGTGAATGAGCAGAAAGGAATGGGCTAGACTAGTCCACAACTAATATTAGTTTGACCCATTTAGAATACTGTACTTGCATTTATGTAGATTAACTTAACACCTAACGGTACTTACACCTAACGGTAATTTTTGGACTAATAAAAAAATTAAATTTTTTTCTTAGAATATTTGAGTCAGCAACTGTTAGAAGGATTACAATGAGAGAGGAAAAAGGAGGTGAACATTTTACGCGGAGTAAGGCAAGGCTGCATACTATCACCCTTCATATTCAATATCAATTCGGAATACATATTTAAAAAAGCGCCTGGAAGCTGGCATATCACTAAACGATTAAACAATCTGGGGGCACGGTAGTGCCCCAGCCAAGTCGAGCACAACCGTAGTATCTTTTCTCGAAGCGACAAACGGCACTTTTGACCCCCCTGTAGCTTCGTTGTATATAAAGTAGGAAGTTTGAATTTTTAAATATCAAGAGACATACTATAACTGGCTATATTGCCAATATACCAAATAATTACACCTTATAGTTTACGAATTATCGCCAGTCAAATTTCTTAATTTTGTAAGTGACACACTCACCTACGATCAAAATTCTAAGGTCCTTCTAGAAATCTTACAAACTTCAAATTTTGAATTTTAGTTAGTCTTTAGCCTATAACGGAAGGAAAAAGTCAAAAATCCTGAAATTTAATTATGGATTATTATGGATTAAATAAAAAATAATGATTATTTAAAAATTTCATAACTTTGTCACCGATCATCAAAATTCTAAGGTACTTCTAGCGATCTTACAAACATCAAATTTTGAATTTTAAATAGGTTTTAGTCTATAATGGAAGGAAAAAATAAAAAATCCCGAAATTTCATAATCCATTAAATGACAAATAATAATTATTAAAAATTTCTTAATTTTGTCACCGATCATCTAAACTCTAAGGTACTGCTAACAATCTTACAAACACCAATTTTTTAACTTCAGTTAGCCTTTATCCTATAAAGCAGGGGTTCCCAAAGTTTTTCTAAGGCGGGCCAATTGAATATTACCGAATTTTTTGGTGGGCCAAAGAAAAACGGAATAAAATCAAAACAATAACCACGTTTTTTTTTGTTTAAAATATATTTAAATATTTCTTTTTTTATTAGTATACTAAATTTAATATAAATCTTTAATTATATATTTATTAAAACAAAAAAAGTTGCTAAAAACTAGGAAAACTACAAAACTGGAATTGCTAAGTCATTATAATTATAATAGAGACCACCTTCGTTTCTTCTAATATTGATACGGTCACTATAAATTTTGATAGGTAATTCACTAGATAACAATTTATAACAAAGTAGTTGAATAGGTGCTTCTACATATACACTAAATAAAATAACTAACTTTGTCTTACATGAGATCCCACAACTTTTTGTAGCGAAAGAAACACAGTTCTTTGAGAGACTCGGCATTTTTTACATTTTATGTTTTTGATGGGATAAATAATAAAAGGTACGCGAAATAACAGATCTCCATAACAGACAGTCTGTGAGACGCACCCTGAAAGAAGTCTGTGGATTTCAGGAAAAACCCCGTAGGAAAGGTACCCCCTGGACAGAAGAGAGAAAGGAGTTACACTGCCAGATGATGCGACAATACTGGGCAAAGATCAAAGCCCAACACAGTTGAACAAGGGTGATGCAAAGTAGGCCTATTCGAAACAAGAAGAGGAAGATAAGGTACGCGGATGATAGGGTGATATTTGCTAATAGCATGGAGAAACTGCAACACCTCATGAATAGAGTAACAGCAAGTAGCGAAGGGTATGGTGTTGATATAAAATTAAGGATTATTAGTAAATCACAGCGTTAAGCGATAAGTTCATTGAGAGAAGGCAAAGCTCCAGGACCGGACGGAATACAGACAGAGTTCCTTAAGCTTTTGGATGAAGAATCAATAAAAATGATCTGCAAAATATTTAACAATATCTATAATACCGGCAACATCCCGAAAGAATGGCTCATTTTTGAATTTACACTGCTGCCCAAGAAACAAGGGGCAAAGAAATGGTGAGAATACAGAACCATAAGCTTAATGAGCCATTTACTCAAGATTTTAGTTAAGGTTATCCATGGCAGAATATACAAGATATACGAAGAGAGAGTAGCAGACACACAATTTGGCTTCATGAAAGGAGTGGGAACAAGAGAAGCACTGTTTAGTATACCAGTATTATTTCAACGGTGCAGGGACATGAATTGCAACATTTATACCTGCTTTGTGGACTACCAAAAGGCGTTTGACAAAGTTCAACACCAGAAGATGATACAAGTGCTGAAAGGGCAACGGAATGGATGATAAAGACCTCAGAATTATACAAAACCTGTACTGGGACCAGACAGTGACCATAAATATCAACGCTGGAGATGAAACAACAGTGGCAGTTAACATTCTTTGGGGCGTACGACAAGGGCGTATCATCTCCCCTCTGATATTCAATCGGTATTTAGAAAATATATTTAGAGAGGCTCTGGAAAACGATGAGAATGAAATTCTAGTAAGCGGTGAACGACTGAATAATATCCGCTATGAAGATGATACCGTCATATTTGCAGATAGTATAGAAGGTCTACAATAACTAGTGAACAAAGTGAATGAAGTAAGTGAACGATATGGGCTAAAAATGAACATCAACAAAACAAAATTTATGGTCATAAGTAAAGAGAAGAAAGAAAACTGCCTATTATTTATTAAAAACATACTAATATTAGGGGTATGCAAACTTGTCTACCTGGGAACCTTAGTAAACGAACAGTGGGACCACTCACAAGCAATCAGATGTAGAATAGAAAAAGCAAGGGATGCCTTCATTACAATGTCTAAGCTCTTCAAAAGCCACAACCTCAAATTAGATATCAAAATAAAAATCCTGCGCTGCTATGTGTTCTCTTAATTGTACTATGGCATGGAATCCTGGACATTGACCGAAGCAACACAAAAGAAACTCGAAGAGTTCGAGATGTGGTTATACAGAAGAATCCGTAGAATATCATGGGTAGATAGAGTGACCAACGAAACAATACTGGAAAGAATAGGGAAGGAAAAAGAGGTGTTAAACACGATTAAAAGAAGGAAACTGGAATAGCTCGGACATATAATGAGAAACGACACCAAATACAAATTCTTAAAATCCATCTTCCAAGGAAATGTGTTTGGAAAGAGAGGGCCCGGAAGAAGGATATCATGGCTCAAGAACATAAGGACATGATATTCAGAAACAACCACAGAACTGTTTAAAGCAGCAGTCAACAAGGTCATCAGAGCCAGGATGATCGCCAATATTCGAAACGAATAGGCACTAGAAGAAGAAGAGTAAATCACACATTGGAAATTGTCACCTCATAGTCAATCAGAAAACCATCGAGATAGTAAATAAATATTCATATCTTGGCACTACTCTAAACGATCAGTGGGAACTTTCTTAGAAAGTTAAGATCCGTATCGAGAAAGCGAGAGCTGTTTTCAGCATAGGATCCCTACTAAAGAGGCACGACCTCACAATGTTAACGAAACTGAGAATTCTGTGTTGTAACGTATTTTCGGTTTTTTTTACGAAGTTGAATCGTGGACACTAACCGCTGCTATGAGCAAGAAACTGGAAGCATTCGAGATGTGGTTATATCGAAGGATGTTGAGAGTTTCGTGGAAAGATCACGCAACCAACACTGAGATCCTTTCTAGAATGCAGAAGGATAAAGAGTTCCTCAACACCATAAAATGCAGAAAACTCCAATACCTGGGGCATACTCCTCCATACTCCTGGCACTAAATCAACCATAACTGGTGAAGGGATAACGCGGATGAAGCTCCTAAACAAAATCTGCAAAAACATGGCAACAACCATGTTTACTGTTCAAAAAGTCGCATGGGCTGTGAACAGTTTTAAGCCATTTAAGGCTCCGGACCTGATGGCATTTTCCCGGCAGTGCTGCTGAAAGGGATCGAAACCATAGCCCCCTGAATTGCTGAGATATTTAAGGCCAGCTTTCGACTGGCGTACATACCGCTGGAATGGAAAGAGGCCAAGGTGATATTCATCCCTAAGGCAGGACGCAGGTCTCAAGACCTGGCAACCAATAAGCCTCACTTCCTTCCTCCTCAAAACAATGGACAAAATTGTGAACAATCACACACGGTGCGGACCTCTTAAAAGAAGTCCTCTCCATAAGCATCAATACGCTTATCAGCCAGGCAAATCTACAGTGGACGCTCTACACGAGATAACGAACACATTGGAAGCAGCACTGGACTGCAAAGAAATTGCAGTAGGTATCTTTATAGATATAGTGGGAGCTTTTGACAACACAACCCGTTTATCAATAAAGAATGCAGCCACCAACAAAGGGATCGAAGACCCTATCATTGAGTGGATTCAAGACATGCTGACCAATCGTAAAATTACCGCCGCACTGGGGGGATCAACGAGGACGGGTACCACAGAGAGAGGCTGCCCACAAGTGGGGGTGTTATCGCCTCTGTTGTGGTGCCTGGTCGTTGATAATCTCCTACATGTGCTAACAAAGAACGGGTATAAGGCGGTTGGTTATGCAGACGATGTTGCCATCATAATAAGGGGTAAGTTTGGTAGTACAATCATGAACCTTGCATAGAGTGCAGTTAACATCATCAACTGTTGGAGCAAGATGAGCAAAAAGTAACCCGAGCAAAATAGTAATGGTCCCCTTTACCAGAAAGAGGAAGCTGAACTTGAAAGCTCCGAGCATTGATGGTCAGATGTGAGAGTTCTCCGAGGAGGTGAAAAATCTAGGGGTAACCTTGGATAAGAAACTCACTTGGAACCTGCATCTTAACAAAACGCTAGCAAAAGCCACAGCGGCCTTTTGGATCTGCCGTAAGCTTTTTGGGAAAACATGGGGACTAAACCCCAAAATGGTCCTATGGTCTTACACAGCAGTGGTAAGACCGATTATCACCTACGGTTCACTCGTATGGTGGTACTATGCTATGAGCAAGAAACTGGAAGCATTCGAGATGTGGTTATATCGAAGGATGTTAAGAGTTTCGTGGAAAGATCGCTTAACCAACACTTAAATCCTTCATAGAATGTAGAAGGATAGAGAGCTCATCAACACCATAAAATGCAGAAAACTCCAATACCTGAGGCATATTATGAGGAATGAAAGCAAATTCCATCCATTGCAAGGGAAAGTAACGGCAAACAAGAAAAAGATATCATGGTTGAAGAATCTAAGTACATGGCTTGCCATGACCACAACTAAACTTTTCCAAGCAGCAACAAACAAAGTGATGATTACCAAAATGGTTATCAACTTCAGGAACGGATAAGGAACTTTCAGAAGAAGAAGATATTTCTAAACTCCTCGTACAATAAAACGTGAGTGATATATTTATTTGAACGCATATCACCCACAAATTGGTGACCCCTACGTAATTGTACGAGAAGTTACATACAACTATGGAATCGGACGTACCTGAAGTCAGCCGCATCGTTGGACCTCTCCCTGTACCTGTGCCAAGGAAACCTTAAACGCGATTCTAAACACATTGCTTTTCGTAGGCGTCACGATGCCGCCACCACCCTACAACACCAACCAAACCCGAGTCGGTTGTCGCAAACCGAAATTGAACTTCTTCATGATTCCTGATGCCGCCTCCGCCCTGTAACACCAACCAAACTCCGATCGCTTGCCGAAAAGTGAAATTCAACTTCTTCCTGGACACATCAACTAGGCATACACAGTCAAACAAACCAGTCATACAAATGTCATACAAACCAGTATAAGTCATACAAACCAGTCAAACAACCAATCATACAAACCATTGTCAGACAAGCAGAGACGCTAAGACAGTCACAAGATCGGCACCACCGAAAAGTTAGAACAGTGCAGTGAAACTGCGGAACAAACTGCAACTTCCATTTCACTATTATATATTTATAAATAATCCTATAAACAATTCACAATCCTATAAAGAAGTGTGAATAAATAGATGAAATCTTTTTAAAGAATAATGATGTTAATTTGTCTGCTGCATTCTGTAGGTAAGAATTAGCTTCTAAATAGTAATTTTTGCGATTTCGAATAATTTATAAGTTCCAGCTCGGAAGCCGCTCCACTAATTGGATTAAAATTTGATTATCTTAGAAATCCAATTTAATTTACTCGATATTGTAAACGTCGACGTTTAACTATTCTTCATCCTAACAAAACACTTCTACAAAGGTCACAAAGAACAAATTAAAACACTGACACACGCTCAATTATTTATAATAGTTGATTACTCACGCTTGTTGTCCATGTAACTTTTTTCCTATTGCAACTTTTAAACAAATTTGTCTGAAATAATGGAGTAATTTACAGCAACGTGTTATTATTAGTGTTAGTACTTACGTAACATACGCCAGGGCATTTTAATTGGACAATTCGCAAAGCCATCGCCAATTACAATTTGGATTGTGTATTGAACCTTAATAGACAAGAAAAATAATAATAGCCTCGGCTCGCTGCCAAATACATTGGCAGAATCTGAACTACTGTTTGCGTAATCATTATTTATAAAAACAATTTGCAATTAAAGAGAGTTTAAAATGAAGAGCAAAACGACTGATAACATGTTTTTACCTGCGTTGTTGTATTAGTGTTTGGCTGGCGAAGACTAAAATTAAATCGTTTGTTAACAGAGCGGTCTAAAATTGTTTTTAGTATGATGAAATTTGTGTTTACTTGCGGCCGGCTCGAAACATTTATTTTAGTTTTAACAGCATTTGAAGCTTGGTGTTGTAAATGCTATTCGTTGTAATATTTTTTTAAATGCCAACATGTTGAAATTGGTTTAATATAAATTGATTGATTCATTTTAATTAAATACATATTTTCGGTATTTATGGAAATTATTCCTTATTCGACAGGAAATACGTTATTGTAGAAAACAACAAAAATATTATTGTCATTACATGTTTAGATTTCTATTATTAACACATTTTAATTACATATGCAATTACGGTGCATTAAATTAATTGGGCAGATCCAGCCTGTGGGAAAATCGTCGTTAAAGTTTCGAGTCTCAAATTTACAGAATCGTTTTATAGAAAATTTGAGAGTTTTATTTTCCTTGCAGCTGCAAATATCATAAATAGTTTTAATCTACATTTAATTTAGAATACTTTAGAATAGAAAAAGATTCAGTGAATTTATTATTTTCAAAAAAGTTTCGTGCAAAAATTCAAAAGTACGCTATTTTGCACATTTTCATAATCGCTAATTTCAGGCTTAGGTTTCATAAAACAAGATTATTCGTAGTTTTTTCTATACAAAATTTCACATTTTCTGATACATTATATCTCCAGTCTCAATGTCCAAGTACGGAATTCCAAAAAAAACTATTTTTAACACATTGTTATATTTACAACGATATCTTAATAAGGAATTAAAATAACGGAATTAGTTTTAGACTTTCTGAAAGGTTAAAGAAACCTGAACATTTTGAGGTGATTTATTAATATTGTTTGAAATAATGAGAACTAGGTAGACTGTGTAAAAACGACGTCGAAATTTAGAATTGTTTTTTGGAACCCATTTGGCAAAACCAACCATCGATCACAAGTAATCAGTGTGCAAAGTTTGCATAAAATCCATTCGAAAATATTGGAGAAAATATGAGCAAATTATACAGGTGTTTATTTAATTGATTTTATCCGACCCTTGTAACAATTTGCAAATCTTGAATAATATCAGTCTTTATTTTATTCATAAGATAATTTGGTGGAAAAAATCAATTCGGTATATTTGACCTGAATTGGAAAGCTGACCTGAATTAATTTGACTGATCCGAGAAAAGTCGCGGGCTAAAGCTAGTAATAATTAATTCTAACAAAAGTTAATTTCAATCAATCAATACAGTTCAATACAGTTCAATCAATAACCTGCTTAGTTCATGTCTCTCTCACAAAATGTGAAAATTATAAACATCTAACCCTAAACACCACATGGGTTTTCAATTGAGTGGTTTAAAAATTATTGCTCATGGAGGCAAAACTGTGCTGCTGAGAGATAAATCTCGAAACGCGTCCACCGATGGCTATCCACTTAAGGTATCGGAAAGACATGATCTTAAAAGCAATATTATTTTTATGGTTTTTATTGAGTGCCACGAAAGTAGACTGAAAGCTGTAAAATAACTTACAAATTTCATGTGAGATTTGTTTCGGTAGTCCTAAAAAGACTCAATAATTGTTATAGAGCTCCGGAAAGGCTAAATATATTTAGATATTCAGGCTGTGTTCCGTTTGTTTTAAGTTTGTATGATTATCTATAACGTATGATGGTTTCACCAATTCTAATATACTATTACTTGTGCTATAGAATATTCTATATAAAAATATTTAAATATTTTGTAATAGGTGCAGGTTTTGGATTTATAGTTTTAAATTTTAATTCTTAAACTGTTCAAAATTGTAGTAACTAAATTAACTTTTTCTAAGGGTTTCTTTTTGTTACGATTCGAATAGGAACAGGAACCAAATGTTTTTTTCGTTTAAAAAGCTGATTACATTTGTAACTGTAAACTTGTTTTATTAAGCTATTATAATATAATATATTTTAATAATGAGTTTTTACAATAAAAACAGAACTCAGACAAGGTGATGGATTGTCCCCTTTGTCTTTCAATGTGGCCCTCGATTTCATCATGACAATCTGGCAAAAAGAAAATCCATGTAAAATCAATATTACTACAAAATCATCAATAAGAGCATACAGTCTTGGGTTTGCTGACGGTTTAGCTCTCTTAGCTCTTGACATCGAAGAAGTTCGTGCTCAGATTACAAGTCTCCAGAAAATTGCTTAAAAAATAGGGTTATAAATATTCTTTCAGAAAACTGAAATCATGCCAATGAAACCTCTTTGCATAGATAAAATCTTCATAAATTATCAAGCAATTGGGCAACACACACTGATCAAACACCTTCCTCTTTAAACATTGTCGTATGTCGCTTTTAAAGACTTCCGCAAGTTTTAAATAGGCTGCCCAAGACAGTGTAACTTTCTTTTCATTTCGCACGATTGATTGTCTCGTGAGATTTGGATTTCATGACCAAGATAGTTGTACTTATCCACCAGAGCTACTTCTTCATCACCAATGAGAATTTGCTCACTGGGAACTAAGTTTGTCATATATTTTGTTTTGAAAATATTAATTTTTAGACCTACGTTAGCACATACATTTTGTAGTTCTTGTAACATATCTTGAATGTATTTAAGGTTATTTGAGAACAAAACTATATCATCCGCAAAACGTAGATTCGTAGGCCCTTATTTTCCCAATTGAGTTTTTAAAAAGCATACTCCAAAACTGTGATAAAGAGTTTGGAAACACGACATCGTCTCTCCCTGTCTGACACCCATGCCCATTTGAATGCATTTAGTATTTTCATGGAGTTTAACCATTATTGTAGCATTTTTGTAAATATTGTAAATCAGCTTTTAATATCTGTAATCAACTCGACGCTCCTGTAATGCACTGAGGACCGCATTCAGCTCTACCGTATTAAAGGCCTTTTGAAAGTCTACGAAAGCAAAGACTAGTGGTCTATTGTAATCGATGCTCTTTTCAATCAACGTTTTTATGCTTTGCAGATGGTCGGTCGTTTGTTCCAAATTTAGCACGGAAGCCCGCCTGCTCTAGAGGTTTATAGAAATCCAGTTTTTTCTCAAGTCTCGTCGTTTATTATTTTTGTGAACATGGATAAAAAACAATGCAATGGATAAATAGAACAATGGATAAATAGAACCAACCAAATGAAAAGAGCAAAATTTCTAACCTGGTCAACATACAATAAGAAATGCCTGTCAATAGACACAACGATCCAACATTACAAAACTGAAACTCTCCCGCAAGCAACGTATGCTTGCGAAACTCTGCTCCGAATTAAAAATGAAAGAAGAACCGATCAACTCCTCAGTACTGAACGAAAAATTACCAATACATGCATCAATAAAGAATACCAGGTTGGTGGGTTCTGGAGAATCCTGCCTAATGAAACTGTCTATCGTGAGATTGGCCCAATCACCAGCACAATGAAGAAGAAAAGAATCTCATATTTCTTTCATGTCCTACGACTGCCCAATAACAGGATTTTAAAACAACTAACGATGAGAAGTCTGGGAAAGAAGACAGGAGGACAGAGGGTTATACAAGATCTTGAAGCTGTCGAATGCAGAGAACAAAAACAAAATTAACACTCTCCTTGAAAATTAGAAATTTTCACCAGAAATGACATATAGAAGACCGGTAGAGATTTCAGACGAGTTAAGAAAATTGCGTTCGGAACGAATAAAAAAGTAGAGGGATGAGCGTAAGAAGCAAGTAGTCCAATCTTCAAAAAGAAAGTGAACATGGAATAGCTCATAATAATAATAATATGAATAGGATGGTTGCGACAGTTACTACGTGGTAATTCATACTTACATTGAATTGAAAAATTCACTATGTTTTTACCACACTTATACTATGCAAAAATGTTATACAACTTGTTATTCACAGTTATATAAATTTCTACACATATAACGACTTAAGTTTCGATGTTTGACGGTAATTTTCAAGTGGCTTAACAAATTGATGACGATGAATATATGATGGGGAGGGGCGGCGGTGTCTGTTCGTAGATGAGGACTTATGGGCTTGAGATTGGGTGAGATTAACAAGTTGGGAAAAGATTAGGTCTATTTGCTCATTTAGGAGATTAACTGAGAGATTACGGGTTTTTTTGAGAATTTCTAATGACTCTAGGAGATTTAGTTTCGGGCCTTTGTTGCAATTTATTTAGAATAATATAATAGATTAGCTTTAGATTTATTTCGGGGAATTTGTAATTACATTCAAGACAATGACTAGAGAATGAGCTTGTGTCTTTTTTAAGACGTTAAGCCCGAAAGTGTTCGAAAAACGAGTTGATATGCTTCGTCCTGTCTGACCTACGTAGACGCTATTGCATTCTGAACAACGAATCTCATAAACGCCAGATTTTTTGAGGGGGTCTATTTTGTCTTTTGAATTAAATAATGTGTGGGATAATTTGGTTTAAAGGTTTAAGGTTTAAACGCCAATTGTAGGTTCTATTCCCTCTGAACGTTAGCTAGTTGCTCACTAGTTTTGCCAAAGTACGTGAGGGAAACGAAAGTTTTTTTCTAAATTGGACGTTTTCGGATGTATTTGGGACTTTGTGAATTGGCTCCATTTTTATGGTATAATAATAATATAATATAATTAATCTCATACAAAAGCAGTTATTACAATTATTGCAATTATATCCTCTGCGTTTGTAAACTTTGCCACATTCAAACTCAGAGATGAACTTGAATGGATATGTGTGAATAGGATATATGGGAATGGGAGACTAAAACCTCCCGCCCACTAGGTAGCCTGGCTATGCAACTACCGGCAGCCAGTCTAATACATGATGGCGTATGGGAGCCCGCGCACTAGGTGGGTACGAACTCCTGGCTGCGGCAGCTATTAGAACACGCCTGATTGAACGGCAGCCCATTGCAGAGCGAGAGTAGCGAATTTATGTGGCAGTCAGTCTCCACACTAGTCGTAGCAACCAGACAATAGTTGATTTTGTAGCTAGGGCGAAAAGTTGTCAATATGAGTCGAGAGCGAAGTTGTGCGCAAGTACAAAGTGAGGGCGCGCAATCGCTTGAGACGAGAATTGACAATTTCGCCCGTGGTACAAACAATATTTTTTATAACTCCTGCGAGGGAATGTATCTTACAAGTTCGGGATCCAGCTACCATCCAAAAAAAATGGAACAAAAATGAAGAATTTGTTTTGCAACTGCGGCGGTGTGGATTTGTATTAAGAACTCTCCGCAGTCAACGGTATCACCATAGCATTTACACTCACTTTGAAGCGTTTTCACTTGAAAAACACTTCACGTCACTTTTTTAATACCGTGGACTTGATTGTAATCATTTTATTTTTATTAGATATATCATACTGATATATCTAACCCCCGCGAACCAAAATAAAGGTTGAGCATAAGGTTAACTACCCTGCCTCGGAAAACAAAAAACAGTTATGAAAACTACGAATGCGCCTCGGGACCGGACGGATCACACAGGAAAAAGACATAAGCATCGAAAAAAGAGGAGTATCGGTACCTGAAATATTCTCAGCTGGCACCGAACAGCAGCACCACCCACGCCATAAGAGAACTGGCAAAATTAGGAATGGACATCACAGCAGTTCAAGAAATCAGATAGCTCGACAGTGGGGCGCTTAGAATTAGCAAGTCTCATATTTTCTACAGCGCAAGCCAAAACGGAAAACATGAATTTGGAACAGGGTTTGTAGTTTCTGAGAAGATCTTTAACAGCAAAATAGGCTTCAAGCCAATAAGTGAACGCATTTGAGGTATCCGGATAAAGGGGCCATTGTACAAATATTCTATCATATCAGTTCATTACGGAGCCCTTACGGAGGAGAATGATGAAGACACCAAAGAAGATTTCTCAGACCAACTAGAAACATCAATTATGCAAATACCTAAACAAGACATGATACTACTCTGTGGCAACTACAATCCAAAGAAGAGAGCGAATGTACAAACCAACCATAGGCATACACTGCCTACACAACACTAGTAATGACAATGGTATTAGGCTTATCCAACTAGCGGCTAGCAATAACTTGCTAGTCAAGTCTACAATGTTTGAACACAAGGATATTCACAAACAGACTTGGATATCAAATGATGGTATCACAAGGAATCAGATAGACCACATTTTAGTAGACGCCAGACATGCAAGCAACGTCCTTGATATACAGAGCTTGAGAGGTGCAGATGCGGACTCGGACCACAAAAATAAAAGAGCGGAAAAAATGAACTAGGTGGGAAGTATGTAAACTAAATGACGAAAAAACAAAAAATGAGTTTCTACCTGCCAAGGAATGCTGCCAAGGAAACACTGGGTCCAACACAAAAGAAGAAGTATAAGAACTGGTTCGACGATGACTGTCGTAGGGTATTAGAACAGAGAGAAGAAGCCAGAATTCTAACAATACAAGAGCCCAATGAGACAAACAGAAGATATCTCAGTGAAATAAAAATGGAAGCCAGAATACTAATAAGGACAAAGAAAAGGAAACATGAACAACAAATGCTAGAAGAATTGGAAACCAATTTCAGAGGCAATCAACTAAAGGAATTCTTCTAATTCGAAGGCGGACGAAGCAAAATTTGGATTCAGACCAAGAACAGGGAACATCCTGAAGAAGGATGATGGGACCCTAATTACAAATGAGCAAGAAATTATAACGGAATGGCATAACTACGTTAGTGGACTTCTCAATATTCAAGTAGGCGACAACCAAAATGCACAAGCTTACCACACGACAGATTTTCCTGTAGAAGACCCAGTGCGGCTTTAGAAAAAAACAGGTCTATAGTCGTCCAAATAATCACTATTCGACAAATTCTGGAAAAGTGTTGGAGGTTTAATCAAAGATTTCATCATATATTTATCGATGTACTATGAGGTACTCCGCAGAGTGTTTGGGCTGACTCTGGATCCAGTACATCTTATCCACAGAACTAGAAAAAATAGGGAACTCACGGACTTGTACAAGGAACCCGATATTATAATTGTTATCAAAGGGATGAGATTGAGATGGGCGGGACATGTCCAAAGATTGCCGAACGAACGAACGACAAAATTGGCAAACTACCCCAATGGTTAACGACCGCTGGGAAGGCCGCGAATGAGATGGCGCGATAATGTAATCAGAGACATACGTACCATGGGATTGGACTACGACCCACAGATGATGATGGACCGACAGGGGTGGAGACGCATTGTGCAGTCAGCCAGAACCCACATATGGCTATAGAGGTACAGAAAAAAAAAACGGATCCAAAAAATTATTTTATTTTTATTTATTCGTTTATTTTAATGTGACCTAGCTATATTGAATATTTGCGTGCGTTATTCAAATTATGTAAAATACAGCTAATATTGATTGACAAAATGACTTTCGATGCGATTGGCTGCGCGTACGTGTATTATCGATACATACAAATACTTAAATACTTGAAAAATGAAAAATAGGTACAGTTTTATGCTGCATGTTGTTTCATATCTTCAGAAATATAGATTTAGTACCGAAGAAAAAGTATGTTTTTCAAATGAAAATTTATTTTGATAAAAAGCTTTTTGTCGTTCCCTAACTTTAACAGTAGTATTAATTCTCTGTCGACTCCCCATGCGTTTTTTATAATTTGAGTACTCCAAACCAAAATTCATATTCGTTTTGGCCTCCTAAGAAAAAACTATTATATAACATATACACATGTAAATGTCTTATTGTTTCTTATAAGCAAATAATCTTAAACCTACTATGACCTGTTATAAAGTCTTATGAGCTCAACATTTTCAACACATTTTCTTATATTTAAAATCGTTTTAGGTTTCCTTTCTGGTATAACAACATATGTACTGTTATTGAAAATTACGCAAAATTTGTTTTAGATAATTATAAAAAATAACTCAAATATTTTCTCATTATTTTTTATTTCATTATTTATTTCATTTATCTCATTATTTATCCTTTGCTATTTTATTTTAGATTTGGTTCTAAAACGGCATTAGTTAAGTTTAGCGGGAATTTTCAGCTGAAATCATAGTGTTGATATTCAAAGTAAATTATTTCAGTTCAAAAAGTCACCGCAAAATCACTGACCGTACTAGAAAAATTTTGTATTCGCGATCAATCAAAAATTATAACGTGAATTAACTTCTACATCGCGATCGACATTAATACATTCGATTATAAATTTATTTATAGAGAGAGAATATATTTATTTTACACTTTATGCATTATATAAAGGTCTAAATTTATTTATATTAAACCCCAATATAGCATTATTCCATCAAGAAGAATATTTGACAGAGTCTATGAACAAACTGTAGAATATTGTGAAAAGGTTATAAATATTTCATCAATATGTTTACAAAACATTTTCATTTCAAAATCACTCTCAGCTAAGTGTATATATCGTTTTCTAAGATTTTTCTTGGAATACATGTGGATTGGTTTGATTACATTTCCCTAATGCTTTGTATTTACGTATGGTGTACTGTGGCTTGCTTCTAAAACGGTATAAGTCTAGTTTTGGAGGGGGATTCAGCTGAAATAGTGTTGTTCTCTCTGGTTGATACTGTAAGTTTATTATTTTAGTTCTAAAAGCCAAAGCAACGCCACTGGCCGTATTAAAAAGGTTTTGTTTAATATACAGGTATGTCTCCTAGAGGAGTCGCGTCCCCCAAAGGGAATTTTTTGGTCGTCGGATTCATAAAAATTTATGGCTTTTCCCATAGAAGTAACAGATAGCAGTAAAATAGTGAAATATCAATATAAACAAATTTAAAATACGTCAACTTTAACATCTGCTCGTCTACTTAAACGTATACAGAGGTCGCGATAAAATTTTACACAAAATAGTATTGGATCCTTAATGAGAATAGCTTGTCCTTGTTAATGTGTTTAAAATTCAAGAACAATTCGAGTTAGGTATGCCTAGAATTGTTCTGCTATAAATAAAAATAGTAGAAACATGTATATTTAACTTGACAAAATAAATTATCTTAAATTTACTTAAAATATTATTTTGCCATTACTGCAAAACAGACTTTTACGACTAATGAACTTTTAGAGCTAAACCACAAGAAAATTGGTGTCGCATTAGCATTACGGTGTGGTGTGCACATTCATCATCTGGCATTATTGGGTCATATTTTTTCCAAGACGATAGAGGAAACGCCACAACTGTTAATGCTGACCACTACTGACCACTACTGACTCACACATGATCAGAAAATTTTATTTGTTTCGTTCTTGCCAAACTTGGGTTCTTTACGCCTTTAACACGTCGACTGCGTGTTCGGGTGACAACAAAAGTTTTCATCGAGCCGTGTCACCCGTATTCGGGTGACCCTTATTTAACTACTTACAAGGGATCTTCGAAAATATTTGAATAAATATTCCACAGTAAGTAATCTACGAGTGAGTAATCATCAAGTAAACTGCTATCCGAATTTGAATAAAAACAACTCATACTTAGGTATATATTTCAATGCAGTGGCAGTCAACGTGTTAAACAAATTAATTTTATATTTCAATGCAAAACGCGTGGCAGTCAACGTGTTAAGCAAATCACTTTTAACCCTAATCCACCTTTAAAGAAAAACCAATTGATGTTCCATTAGCAGACTTTGCTGCCCAACTTATGGGTCCATTACGCCTTCAACACGTTGACTGCGTATTCGTGAGACAACAAAACTTTTCATCGGGTCGTGTCACACGTATTCGGGTGACCCTTATTTGACTACTTATAAGGGATCTTCGAAAATATTTGTACAAATATTCCACATGAAGTAATCAACGAATAAGAAATCATCAAGTAGGTAAACTGCTCTTCGAATTTGTATGAATATCAACCCATATCTGGGTATGAACTAAGTTAAGATATACCAATTTGTGTTGCATTAGCAGACTTTGGTGCCCAACATATGGGTCCATTACATCTTTAACACGTTGACTGCGTATTCGGGTGACAACAATAGTTTTCATCGGTCCGTGTCACCCGTATTCGGTTGACCATTATTTGACTACTTACAAGGCACGAAAATATTTGTACAAATATTCCACAGTAATCATCGAGTAAGTAATCATCAAGTAATCAGACGCGAATTTGTATGAATATCGTAACTGCTCTCTTCTTCACTGCTGTATGACTAAGAACTATCTAATTTTTCTTTTTAATATTGAAAAAATAGGGCAGAGATTTTAAGTTATACCGCTCGGTACTCATCAAAAAATGCCAACTGTTCATGCAGAGTAGCGGGGTGATAAGTGATGATCACTGAAATATATACTACCAGGAACGAGTACTGTCCTCTTGGCTTGTGCGGGCCGAGAGAGAGGTCCCAAGGATCTCCCTTCATCCTTGTCTACCCAACAGTGTAGTGGAGGGTGGGAGGATGTGATACAGCTAGTTATATTGAGTTGTATCAAGAAAGAGAGTGAGATCGTTTAATCGATGAGCATATTATAAACCGAAGTTTATATATTTTAATGAGTTGTTTTCAAAAAGACAATGGTAAAATACTGTTGTATTTGCAGGAAAAATGGACGTAGGACGTCGGACACACATTTAGTTTTCCTTTTGTACTTTTCTAGACGAAGACAGATCGATACGAGAGACACCTTGTGATGCTCTCTCTCGGCCCGCACAAGCCAGGAGGCCAGCGCTCGTTCCAGGTAGTATATATTTCAGTGGTGATGATAGTAATAATGTATCGAAAGAAACATACGAACATGAACAGAAACATATAAGCGCACGAAAACACGCGTGGCAGTCAACGTACGTGTTAAAGAAATCACGTTTATACCTAATTAATCTTAAAAGAAATTCAACCTTTCAATACAGACTACATTGGTAAAATGGACTTAGGCACCATACCTCAAAAATCAGTGTCATATTGTTAGCAACACTTTACAAAGTGCTTGATTGGTAAAAGGGGTTTTATAAACATCAGAGGTTTTATTAAATTGTTTAAAAGAAACTACGTTTATTAAGAAAATATCTCATTTCTTTAATTTTAATCATTACAGAGACCGCGAGTGAAGCGTGAAAATTTAAAGTACCCATTTGTACACCCTGCTCTACAGAAATCCCCAAAGAAAAGTCACAGGCGTACAAATCTGGGGATCTTAGATCGAGATATCGCCATGTTTGGATCAGTCCGCCCGGGAAAAGTTCTTTTAAAGCAGCCATAGACGCACGAGCAGTATGACTTGTGGACCCATCTTGCTGGAAAAAATAATTTACGGAAACAAATAAAATGTTCTGACCATTTGTAGCGGTCAGCAATAACAGTTGTGGCGTTTCCTCTATCGTCTTGGAAAAAATATAACCCAATAATGCCAAATGATGAAAGTACACACCACACCGTAACTTTTGGACTATGTAATGGCTTTCATGCAATTCACCTGGGTTTTCATCATTTCAATATCGTTTATGTTGTTTGTTTACAAATCCATTCAAATGAAAATGGGCTTCATCTGACATAAACAAACGGTGAATAAAGTGTTCATCATTACTTACACGTGGCAATATTTTCTCATCTCTCAGCTTTTAACTCCTGGACTACTTAAATTTGGTAAGTGTGCAAAGATAAATCTTTATGCAAAATTCGTCGTAACGATGTATTACTAATGTCCAGTGAGGATGCATGTTTAATTGCAGAACTCCTTGGACTACGTATCAATGCTACTCTAACTCTCTCAATGTTTTCTTCTGTTCTTACTGATCTTGTTGCTCGTTAAAGGCCGATTCTCATATACGCGACACTCAGCTACGCGACGTCACGCGACATCACGCGACATCGCCTGTCAAATAATGATTACATTCTTTAAATGGGCACGTTCTCACTACGCGACAGCTACGCGACGTGCCTATTTAAAACAATGTAATCATTATTTCAATCAATCAAATCAATTTTTGTTTTAACTAAGATATACCGATGTACATATCAAAACATGTCACAATTACAAAAATTAAAATGCTACATATAGCTACATATTTAAAGTTCTACAGAACAATTGAGTATAATTAATTAGGCCAAATAATTAAAAATACAGATCACAGGCGTATATTGCTTGAGGTAAATTCTTCAACACTGTAAAAAGCTTTGTCGGTTAAAATATCTTTCAATTTTCTTCTAAAAGCTTTTGTGTTTTCTTGCTTTAAGTTAGATGGGATACAATTATATATGAATTTTCCTATTCTGATTGGGGCTTTGCTACATAATGTGAGGTTTGATCTATGTGTGATCAAATTTGTTCCGTACCTTGTGTTGTGGTTGTGTATGTCATGCCCAGTCGAAAACTCAGACAAGGAGCTGTTAATATCTTTAGCGAAGTACGATTTGCCAGAGGTTCTCCAACTAATTCCCACCAGGCATCGGATAGCCCTTTTTTGAGCCTTTAATACTCTTTCCATGTGGGGGGAAGCGCCCCATATCATGATTCCGTATGCAATCACGGAATGTATCTCTGCAAAATAGAAGTGAATTAGCACCGCACCATTGACAATATTCTTCAGCACACGAAGACTCAGTCACATACAATTGACTCTGTCGTGATATTCCATGTGAGGAATTCTTCGAAGGTAGTTCCTAGAAATTGTGTATTTCTTGCTCTTTTACTCGTCTTTGCCAATTGCCAAGGATAGGTTTTCTGCTGACCTCTTTCTAGGAGTTTGGAAAATCATATATTTGGACTTTTTTCTATTTAAGAACAAATTATTTGCGGAGAACCAATTGAACACTTTTACCATCAGTGCATTCGCTTCGATTTCAGTGTCGATTAATGAGCTCTGGGAAATTAAGAACTTCATCAGAATTTCACTTTAAGAGCATCCTCCGCATATAGGATGCACTGTTTACCACTTATGTAATGAATGAGGTCTGCTTTGTATATTGAGAAAAGAGTCGGGGCAAATACGCTGCCCTGTGCCCTGTGTAGCATTGTCTATTATGGAGGTATGATTGGATCCATCTTCCCACCTTCCCTCTGAAACCATAATTGTGTAGCTTGTCCAACAATATCTCATCAGACACACAGTCGAATGCCTTCGACAAGTCGCAAAACATCCCGACCGGAGATCTTCCTTTGTCTATCTCATTAAGGACCTTATTATAGAACGAAAGGATTACCGTCGTTGTGGATTTGTTTTTTCTGAATCCATGTTGTTTTTGTGGGATTATATTGTGTTTAGTAATGAATTTTATTAGTCTCCGTTGCATGCTGTATTCCAGGATTTTGGCTGGATATATCTCACTATTAAATGAACAATTTACTAACTCTGTAATAGGGAGGACTAGAAGATCACTTAATTCTTTTATAATATGGCATGGGAGTAAATCTGGTCCGCAACTGGATTTATTCTTCATTATGCAGAATTTCAGACATCTCCGTGACTGTGTAGTTTTCAAGAAACATAGATTTGTCGTTGAACCAGCTATGATCATTAGTTATAACTGCCGGTGGAATATCTCTTGATGCAAGCAGGGGTGCATTTTTGAAGAAATCATTGAAGGCGTCCGCTATTTGCTTCGGATTTTCTATATCGCACTTATTGACCCTGATTTTCCAGATAACTTTAGAAAAGGTTTTATTATTTAATTCATTAATTGTTTGCCATATCGCCTTCTGGAGGTCTCTTAAAGAAATTTCGCTTTGTTTGTAAGATTAACCTATTGTGTATACTTATTTTAAACGATATTAAATCTCTTGCAAAACAATTTTTTTTACAAAACAAATAAATCTTTTCTTCTTCTTCAAGGTTCTTACTTGATAAAATAATTTCATTTGAGACCCATGTCTTTGTATATTGTTTTATTTTTCTTAGTGGGAACGATGTAAAGAAGAGATGTGGTATTTTCTGAAGGAAGCATTTAGTTTTCGCAGTCTGTTTTTCTGTACATCTCCTCCCATGTTTCATCCATAAGCATCGATCGAAATTTTCGTTTATTATTTTCAGAGAAATTTCTTTGGAATTTGTAAATTGGTAAGTTCATATCTTTAATCGAGACACAAGAAGTACGGTTTGTGTTGTTGAGTTAATATTTACAGATGAGGAATTTTCTTTGCTAAGCTCTGAATATTTAGATATAGCAAAAACTTGGTAGCTGGTCTATGTGTTACCTTGATTGTGTTGTTATTATGTAGAAGACTTGACTTTCTATTATTGTTTATTAGAGGGTTTAGATTTTCCACTGTTTTTATAGAAAATCTGTTTTCCGTTCCGTTTGTGATTTTTTTTTTATATTAGTTTTGGAGAAATTTCGGAAATTGAATCTTTCATGCCTAATGCGCTCTGGCCAGAATGATTTATCATAAACTTCTTCTTTCAAATGTAGATCTACTTGAATTTTGAAGCTAACATTGTTATGTATATGCACTGAAGGAGTTATTTTTTCAACTATAAAATTGTTTGCCGGTTTTCCTGTTTTATCAACTAAATAATCAAGAACAATCTTTTCTCTGACGTGTTCTTTAGCTCCCGTAGCTTTCATCATCAACCTCCTCCTCATCCTCCCCATCATCCTAAAGATTGGCGATGAGTTTTTGTTTTTTTAATTTTATTGTGGAAACTTTTATTTGATTTTTCCTTCGGTGCAATTATTTCAGATTCGAACATTTTATCCTTTTACCGATGTTAAACTGGCAATAACTTTCAGCAATAAAAATTTTGCGTAAAATTTTTATTTCAAAAGGCTATAACTTTCTTATTGATAGGGATTTTTTAAAATTTTCTTCACAGAACTGTTGCACAGCAAGTCACCTCATAAAATATTCCAACAAAATTTTCTTTTTACACATAGGCATAATAATCATATTAAAGATCAACA
The DNA here is from genome assembly GCA_944588485.1 of Phosphuga atrata. NCBI lineage: Eukaryota > Metazoa > Arthropoda > Insecta > Coleoptera > Silphidae > Phosphuga > Phosphuga atrata. The sequence continues at coordinate 51,383,973 of OX155896.1, read as the reverse complement.
AATATTCACATTTACTCACTTCTTAAACGCGGAACGTCAAAGTGTATTATTTTCCAAAATTTTCCAACATAATTTTCAGCATCTATTAGGCTACAGTATTACCTTCATTTCTCAAGCAGGAATTTTTCCAAAATTCCTAATAATAAGCACACAGCGATTATTTAAAAAAGTGCATTCATAAAAGTTGCCATTTAAAAGAAAATCCAAAGAGGTAGTAATTTTCAACATTTCTCAATTTTTCTTTCAAATATCACTAGAGAATGAACGTACCTAACAACTAAATAAAAAACTTCTCGAAATATAAAAAACAATTGAATAACGACCAACTTGAAATGCAGCTGCTCCACGTAGAACCGTTTCATAGCCAGAACGTCAAATTGCAGTAAATTGTAACTTTTCTCACATTTTCTTTCATACATCACTAGTGAATAAATGTACCTAGACATGTGTAAAAGGTCTAAATTTTAACTTTTCTAACATTTTCTTTCATTTCCTACTAGGGTATTAATATTTCTACTTAACTGTATAAGGATTTAAAGAAATTCGCAAGATTAATTGCATTTGACGATGACTTAAAATGCACTCACTCGACGCAGCACTGTGTTATTGCTCGACCGTCAAATTGCTCTAAATTTTAACTTTTCTAACATTTTTTTTCATTTCCTACTAGGGGATGAATATATCTACTTAATTGTCTAAGCATTAAAAAAAATTCGCAACAATAATTGCATTTGACGATGACAAAATGCACTCGCTCGACGCAGCACTGTTTTATTGCTCGACCGTCAAATTGCTCTAAATTTTAACTTTTCTAACATTTTCTTTCATTTCCTACTAGGGAATGAATATATCTATTTAACTATTTAAGCATTTAAAAAAATTCGCAAAAATAATTGCATTTGACGATGACTTAAAATGCACTCACTCGACGCAGGACTGTTTTATTGCTGGACCGACAAATTGCAGTAAATTTTAATTCTTCTTAAATTTTCTTTCACATGTCACTAGAAAATGTGAAAAAAGTTAAAATTTATAGCAATTTGACGGTCGAGCAATAACACAGTGCTGCGTCAAGTGAGTGCATTTTAAGTCATCGTCAAATGCAATTAGTCTTGCGATTTTTTTTTAAATGCTTATATAGTTAAGTAGAAATATTCATACCCTAGCAGGAAATGAAAGAAAATGTTAGAAAAGTTAAAATTTAGAGCAATTTGACGGTCCAGCATTAAAACAGTGCTGCGTCGAGCTAGTGTATTTTAAGTCTTGGTGAAATTTTATTATTTGTACGATTTTTTTTTATTACTTCGATAGATAAGTAGATAAATTTATCCCCTTGTGGGAATTGAAATAAAATGTGAGAAAATGTAAAATTTACTTTTATTTACCCCTATTGCAATAAAACAGTGCCCGGCGATCCAAAGTGGGGTGGAATACATTTACTTTTGAGAATTTTTGCAAAAGCTTTTACACATATCTAGGTACATTTATTCACTAGTGATGTATGAAAGAAAATTTGAGAAAAGTTAAAACTGACTGCAATTTGACGTTCTGGCTATGAAACGGTGCTACGTGTAGCAGCTGCATTTTAAGTTTGGTCGTTATTCAATTGTTTTTTTATATTTCGAAAAATGTTTTATTTCGTTGTTAGGTACATTCATTCTCTAGTGATATTTGAAAGAAAAATTGAGAAATATTGAAAATTACTACCTCTTTGGATTTTTCAATTAAATGTCAACTGCGTGGAATGCACTTTGTTAAATAATCGCTGTGCTTATTATTAGGAATTTTGAAAAAATTCCTGCTTGAGAAATGAAGGTAATACTGTGGCCTAATAGATGGTGGAAATTATGTTGGAAAATTTTGGAAAATAATACACTTTGACGTTCCGCGTTTAAGAAGTGAGTAAATGTGAATATTTGTTGATCTTTAATATGATTATTGTGCCTATGTGTCAAAAGAAAATTACATTTTATTGGAATATTTTATGAGGTGACTTACTGTGCAACAGTTCTGTGAAGAAAATTTTGAAAAATCCCTATCAATTAGAAAGTTATAGCCTTTTGAAATAAAAATTTTACGCAAAATTTTTATTGCTGAAAGTTATTGCCAGTTTCACATCGGTTATCCTTTTCGATTTGTTTATTTCCATGACTATTTATTTCATCTCGCTCTCTTGAAGTTTCGAGCGACATCGCGCATTTTTTTGTCGTTTTATTTTCTATTGAGATTTTTTCCGTGGTCTCCATATATACGGATATTTCTTTATTAGATACGGAGTCTGATGAATTGTCAAATTGTATTAGTTGAGATGATATTAGCTCCAATAGATTTTCATTTTTATTTGTTAGAAGTTCTATGTCGTTAGTTAGTTTTGTTATTTTTATTAACAGTGGTTCTGTTTCTTGTTTTATAATCCCACTTAGTAGTTGACTTAATTCTGCACTTTCAAAATATGGAATTACTTTATCGCTGCTGTCATCAGTAGGCTGGCTAGATCTCAAGATTCTAGACATTTTCACGTTAATTTAGTACTCATTAGACAACTAGAATGATTATTTAACAGGCGATGTCGCACGACGTCGCGTAGCTGAGTGTCGTGCATATGGGAATCGTGAACTTTTATGCTTTAAATTTAATGTGGAACCAGTTAACTTTTTCACCCATGACATAATTGCATGACCGGCGACACTCTTCCATGTCGTGGAATATTGATCACAAAATTTCCTGCTTCACTTGCGGACCCTGTATAACAAGTGTTATTTCTATTGCTTAAAGGTAATTTCAAATTGATTGCACATACTTTCCAATTTTCTGCCCTTTCTTTTATTGAGAAAATTTCAAAAATATTTTTGGAACAGACAATTTTTTAAACTGTATAGAGCTAGCAAGTATTCGCAACTGTCTGTCAAATCTTCTCGCAAATATTCTATTTTGGAAGAATTATAATAAATAAAACTAATTAAATATTGAAAGCTTTATTTTTGATACACATTTTTAATAATATTAATTATATTTCACATTGAGTTTAAACAAAAGTATATATAATTTAAATTTCATTCATTTGATACGTTGGCTTAATCTCATACGAGAAATAGGAAAAACCACTAACCCATCATTATTGGTCCGACCACAAGACCTTTAATGTAAGCCAACTTACCAAACAATTATACATCCTTCATATTTAAGCTAACTAGACACTAATTGTTACATTCAAATTTTTCTGTAAACTCGTACCAATTTTTCAATTTTATACAAATTTAAGCAATCATAACTTATAAAAATACATTTATTTCCTTTTTGGTTATAACTTAATAATATTTAACAAGGTAATAGAAATACGAAGCTGATAAGCTGTACATGAAATACAAAAAGCTTTTTATTTATCTTTTTATAAGTTATCATCACTTATTCATTTCAACATATTCCATCGGAAAAATCTCAACTATAATTATTTAAGTACGTTGCTAATTCGCGTTTCCTTCTTCATAGAAATATTTCAATTACTTTAACACAGAGATTTAGATTTTCTATTTTAGCAGACAAAAATAATTTATATCTAGAAAATAACTAATTGAAATATTTCCAACAAACGCGTTTTATATATTTTTAAAAATTAAATTAAATATATAAAAATAACATTGCTTAAAGAAATATAAATTGCACAAACAATATACCAACTTCCTTTCTAATTATTAAAAATTTTTAACATATAATCTCGATCAGTTATTTTAATAAAAATGGCAAATATGTTACTATAATCTGGTGGGCGGGCTTGGATTTTTATTGGACTATATCTCAAAAACTTAAATTTTACTTAAAAATATTTGCGATAAAATGGACCAAGCGAGTGATCATGTGTAAACGTGAGATTTTATATCAAGTTGAAAAAAAGCAATAGCTTTAAAAAATAAGCGAACAATTTTGATCCTTATAAAATTTATTTCTTGCTTTCTTTCTCCATATCCTTCAGTAGTTCCTTCATTTCTTCAGATAGTTGATGTTGGTCAAAAGCATGACTAGAAACAAATTACAATTACATTTTGTAATTAAACAATAATATTAAACTTGCCTTGTAGGTTCAGGGGTTCTGGCACTGGCCTCGTCCTTTTCAGCTATAATAAAACAGATATATTACATGTGAATCTGTACCAAAATATTATGAATAAATATGGAATTATTATATACAGTATTAGTTCCTCCTTCTAAGAGAAAAATACAAAATATAGATAAATATATGTATATATTAAAAAGGGACTGTTGGGGTAAAAATATCATTGCAGTATCTGAGAATATAAAGAAATAAAGTAATTTATGTGAGGTAAATATAAATGAAGAGATTCATAAAGATATGTTTCATATGGACTAACTAATACTGTATTAGTTGTTAGAAACATATCGAGATTTGGGGAGAAGGGTAGTGAATAAAAATGTATATATACATAGATATTGACATAAACAACAAGATTCGTGAACATGCTAGTGATATTTTTTTGGAAAAAAAAATTGGTACATCGATATTTGTATTATCTACCATGATGAGGTAAATTAAAACGCCAGTCGTGTTCACGTGGATCGACTTCGATCATACTTTGGTCATCTAAACTGATTTCAAGTTGTAACGGACGTCTATGAGATGATATTGCTACGAAATAACATTTTAAACTGAAGATTTAAGAAGCAGATTCATATTTACCTTTAGTTGGCTTAGTCGTTTCCTGTGTTACTTGTTCCCAGCTAACCGAAGCTTCACCTAGATACAAACAACTATTAGATTTTTGGGTCAATTTAATGGAGAGTTGTTATTAGTTTGGTCAGAAAAAAACACATGCATTAAAACTTGTAACTTACCAAAAAATATATAAATATAGACAACAAAAGTATGGTGATTATCTAAGTGATGAAATAAATAAAATACGATAGCAAATTTGTTTTAAGCCTGGATCAAATTAAAGTTAAATTTCCTCTTTTTCTGGACAGGGAAGATTTTCGTATTTTTGTTTTTGTAGAAATTATAACAAACCTGCAGAATCTCCGGCAATTGATGTTAGCAAACTGCGCGCATCGAAATTAGGATCGTCACCGTGCTCAAATTGTTGGGTATATATAGTTTTTGTCCCTTTGTCGTCAATATAAGTGCGTTTCATAATTCCTTCTTTAAAATCCTCGCTGCCACCATCATCTCTAATCACTATCCTCTTTTGTATGGTCCTCTTAATTCTAATATTTCCATCGTCATCGACAGTTTGTTCCTCGTGAACTTCTTCCCCCTCATTAAAGTTTTCTATGAATTGTTTTAAATGCTGCTCGGCATCCGGTCCTTTAAAAGTATATCTTTTCACTTCCGTTTCTCCGGGTTCAATAACTTCTGTAACATAAGGTTTGCTTTCATCGTCGTCGTATTCATCTCCGAACCAAACTTTCCGAACGGCTTCTGCTAAATCTGCGGATTCTCTAGTTACCGGATCGATATTATCCGTCGAGGAGACCATTGTATTTGATCCTCCACTAGTGAAACTACCCGAGAAAACCGAGTCAGTTTCATATTGATAAGTTGCATGGGTCGCTGTCGATGTGGATGCTATACTATCTGTACTTTCTAACATGAAATCTGTTAATTTATTATCAATAGTATCATCTTCTTTGTTTAAGCTAACATCTTTGCCGGTGCTTGAACTGCTTTGGTCATGTCCTCCAATCCTGGATCCATCTTCATCTATAGAATCACTGAAATTTACTAAATTACTTCCCGTAGCTAGTTCTAGTGAATCACTTGATGTCATTCCGTGACTTCCCTTAATTTCTATGCTGTCCGTCATGATTGCTCCTTTAGATTTTTGTCCTTGAAATTCTATAGAGTCTGTACTTGCCGTCATTATATCCATAGCCGTCCTTTGATCTAAACTATCTGTACTACCTTCTAGACTAGGTTTTTCCTTAATATCCAAAGAATCTGTTGAGGCTTGCATAACATCATCTTCTCCCCATTGCACCCTAGTTCTTTGGATAGGAGCATCTAGATCTAAATCGGGGACTTTGGACACTTCTTCGATGGAATCACCTCTTCCTATTGACTCAGTTTTATCTCCTTCTTTTAGATCTATAAACCTTTCGACGTTTGTTTGAGCTTGTCGAATTATCTCGTCTATTTCAAACATTCGTTTCTCATAATCTTCTTCATCCGAATCTGCGATCTGCTTCTTTTCAGCTACTATTTCACAACTTTCAGTTTCTGATGCTAAACTTTCATGACCCTCCTCAATTTGAGCAAGTAACAATTCTTCCTCTTTAACTTTAACTTCTACTTTATGAGCTGCTATACAAGCCATTTCAAGACCCTCGAATTCTTTCAAGGAATTGACAGAAACATCATCCCCCTGAGCAGTCCTGCCAAAGTATCTCGTTTTAAAACTTCCATTACTTATCGACTCTTGCGATCCTTGATGGAACCTTCTATTTTCTAAAGACATCGCTCTTTCCAAATTTTCAAATTCTTGTAAACTATTCATTGAGATGTCATCGTGTTCTCCAGATTTTGTAAAATACTTTCTACCAGCTAACACATCATATTCAGGCGTGCTAGAATAAGAATCTTTAACACTGCCTAAACTTCCACCAGATTCTTTTTGTGAGTTCAGACTTCCCATTCTGGAATCAAAATCAGTTATGTCTTCTTCTTTAATATCTTCCAATGGACATCTTTCGAATTCCATTTCATATCCATAACCTGCAGCTATCATGGCCGCTTGGTCACCCTGGAATTGTTGCTCAATCCATTTTTTATTAGCTTCTAATTCTTTGTCATATTCATACACGTAGTCTCTTGGACTTTTTGTAGATACACCAGCATTTTTCTGGTTAACAGTAGGTGGACTATCCTCGAATTCGAAACCTAATTCGTCACTGGACGATCCTTCTGGGTAATATTTAATTTCGGTCATTTTCGTTGATGGGGATGGAGCAGATTTGACTAATAATTCTTCAACTTCCGTATCATGTTTTTTAACTAATTTTCCTTTTGATATTCGTACACTTTTACCTTCTAAATCAGCTTCGTGAGCTTCTTTTGCTACTTCTTCTATTACAACAAACTCGTCGATTAAATCAGGTTTTTCCAGCATTTCGAATGAGTCACTATTTGGAGATTCTGTCGGAGAGGCTGCTTCTTTGTCAGCTTCATAAGCAAGAGGTTTCTCTGAAGTTACCGTTTTTTCAACTATTGACGACACTTCACTTTTAGAATCCCCTGTTTTTTCATCTTGCAATTGACTATCGGATTCTTCTGGAATAGATATATCAGAAGTATGGTCTAGAATATATTCTCCTCCTTGGTCGGTGGACTCGGAACTTCTACTAGAATTTGAAGCAGGAGTTTGTGGAGTGGAAATTTGAGCTTCATCTTCCTTTTCTTCTAATTCTAAATCTGGGTAATGGAAACCTTTTCGGTCCATCGGTGTCATATGTTGTGTAACTTTTATATCAGGAATAGCACCAGGGCTTTGATCTTTTAGCACCTGTTGTCGTCGTTCTTCGAATTCTTTTTGAACTCTTTCTCTTGTTTCTATTTCGTGCTTTTCCGCATCTTCGTCTTCTAATATTGGACAAATCTGTTTAGCTTTATGTGCTGGAGAAATGTGAGGCACCATACTAAAGGCAGCCTCAGCTTCAGCTTCTTCAAAGCTAGATCTTTCGCTCGAAGTAGCACTTGATTTACCATGGGAATCACGTTTGTCCAGAGTTTCTTTGTGCGTTATTCTATCGACAGCGACTTCCTTAGTAATTGTTACTATAGCTTCAGTAGCTCCATCTTCTTGCACTTCTGAACACGTTTCATCGATATAAGTGTCACGTTGCCTACCAGTATTGATGAATGTATCTGAAATAGGAACATATTCCTTGGGTGTTGCAGTTAAAATAATTTCTTTCACAACTCTTTCAGCTTCTACGGTTTCCGAACATTCTTCAGCAGAATATACTCCCTCTGAAAGATCTTTTTCCAAAGCTTGATCTGCTTCTGTTTCGTAACTTTCTTCTTGCTCATCTACGTCTTTCTTTTCGTCACTTTCTACTTCTTTATAGCTCAGTTCGTGAGTATAGTTATCACTTTCTGCTAAATCTGTATGCAGTTTCTTTTCCATTTCAATTTGCGAGCTTGCTGCCTGAGGAATTACAACTGGAATAAATGATGTGCTTTCTGTTCTTCTATGTCCACGTTTTTTAGTTTCTGGCATATCAATAGCTTTGGAGGAAAACTCATCATCTAAGGATTTTTCCATTTCAGGAGTGTGCGTTTGTGAAATTACTTGGGTGCAAACTGATTGAATGCCATTTTCATCAACCATCGAAGTTGTTAAAGTAACATTTTCTATCTGAACTTCCTGCATAAATTGGTGAGTTGATGTAGAAATTTCACTTGTTAGAGGAATCGGCGTTTGAGAAAGACTCTCTAGACTTCCATTTTTATCTGGATCATCTATACTTAATTGATCAGGTGTTATAGCTTCAAATCTATCAGACTCTGCATGAGATAACTCAATAACAGTTCTTTGAGCTGCAAGACTTGACGTACTGGATAAACTCACACTTAATACACTACCGTCGTCCAAACTAGTACCTAATTTCTCATCGATTTCTTGTGCTCGGTCAAATAAAGGCGAGTCTAGAGCTAGTGATTTCGGTTCAGGTTGGAAAGTCATCTCTTGTGAACGTTTCATTTTACAAGAAAGTTCCAATACTTCATTTTCATCATTTACAAAATCTTCTTCAGAAATATCAATAGATTCTTGTAAATCTTCAGGTATCAATTCTGATTCACTACATTCAGTGCTTTGTCTTGTCGGTAGTAAAGGTTGTTCACCACTTAAATCATAATCTACATTATGTTCCTCTCCCCCTAATTCGAATTCTGATGGAACTAATGTTTCAGAAGCCTCAGAAACTTCAACACTAGCTAAATGTCCTGAGCTTTCGCTGTCTAAACTTTTCATGCTTTCTTTAGAACTTAAACTACTGACAGCTGTGTGGTAATCAGTAGAAGTTAAATTATTTGATTGAGCTGATATATCTTGCGAAGTTAAAGCGCTCTCATATTCTGAAGAACCTGCGGCCATAAGACCTTCTACGTCTGATGAGCAAGGTCTGCTTTTTGTACTATCTATTTCAAAACTTTGATAATGGCTCTCACCAGAGCTTGAGTAAGCTTCGAATTCTAATCCTGATTTTCTATCAGGTTTAAGATTTGAACTGCTACTGCTTGTATCATCTAAAGTTCTATGTTTTCTAAATATCACCTTTTCTTCTTTCTTTCCCGAAGAACAAGTCGAAAAAGCATCTTCATGAGATTTCCCTTCTATGCTCGATTTAGAATCACTACTTACCGTACGACGCATTTCTCCTATTTTAATAATTTCTGGTGGTGTAATTTCTGTTGTTAAAGTCAGCTGGCCACTTGCTATTAATTCAGCGATATCAGCTTCATCAATTTCTTCCAAGATTTTATTAGAAGTTGTAGTCGTCTCTTGATGAGAAACGTTAATAATTGTGCTACTACTTGATTCTTTAGTTTGCGTATGTTGTTTGGAAGTGAGAGTTTCAACATCTCCTAAAATTTCAGATTCTTCAATATGTTCAACTTTTTGTTCAAAATCTTTGTCTATCTTTCCTTCAATTGTGCGTGTTTCAGAAATACTTTTGTCTATGCTTTCATCGTCCAAAATTGTCTTGCTGATTTCTTCAGAAGAGTATGTGCCCTCAATTACTTCTTGGTCTTTTTCAGCCATTTCTACTACAGATTCTGCTTTAACTTTGTCATCAGTTATTGTCGATGTAAGTTTTGTAAGAATCTTAGAAGTATGCACGGCATCATCCGTAATTGCAGCAGAAGAAATAGATGAACTCTTAAATTCATCAGTTTCTATCAGTTCTTTTTCCTTGCAAGTCATATATGTTTTAGTTGTTATGTTTTCAGTTTCCTCAGAAACGGAATCTAGAATAGTTTCATCTTCTTCCATAATTACATCTTTCCTTTCTTTGCTAGTCTTTTCACCTTTAATATTTTCTGTTATTGTGGAATCATGTTCTGATTTGACATGTACCGTTTTGTCCTCATCCACTACTTCGTAATCTTTCAATATGCTAGATTCTTTACGTCGTAATTCATTTATTATATCTCTAGCAAATTCCTCATCCAATTCCTCGTCATGAACTTTCTCCGCTTCGAGTTGATCTATTTGTTCTTCCAAAACGTTAGCTCGACTGCCAGATGGCGAAATATCCGCTCCACTATATCTTAAATCTTCATCTGTGATTTCCATACTAGAAGCTTGAGTATCGCCTCTGGACAACTTCGATAGCTCTCGCTGCTTTCTAGCGAGCACAGACTGTACTAATTCAACTTCTCTGGAGTCTAAGCCTTTAGTTTCAGCTAATTGTTTTAAATAGTCAGACACTTGATTCTTTGCATATTCGGGTGCCGGTGGTTCTTCGTAATCAGAACTATTCCTTCTATGAATTTCAGCTTCAATATCAGCAATTAGTTCGCTGGCTATAATTCTTGCTTCTTCGGGTGAAATCTTCTGATGGTGCAGACTTTCCAATATCAATTTTTCAATGTCCGCTTGACTTTCCGATCGACTATCTGAATGGTCTTGATGAATTTCTGATCCCAAGTCAGATTCATCACGAACACTGCTGCTTAAATCGTCATCTTTTTCAATACACACTTGTTTTTCAATTCGTATATCGGTTACTCGTTCTTCAAATGTTTGTGGTTGAGATTCTACCGAAACAACCTCCCATATTGTGTCTTGAATATGTTCTTCAGGTTGATATATTGGAGATTTTGCTTCGGGTATAGGTGATTTTGCTTCAGTTATAGGTGATTTTGCTTCAGGTATAGGTGATTTTACTTCAGGTATAGGTGATTTAATTTCAACTGGCTTCTCAATAGATTCTTCACTGTCTTCACTGATTCTTCTCTGTATCCCCGATAAGCTGATTGTAATTTCTGGAATATCTTCTTGATAGAGTGTTTTAGGTGAGAGTTCTTGTGCGTTTAACGAGTCACTTGATTTTGTTTCAATATCTGTTGCATCAAAATCTATCATTTTTTCGGAATCTTCTATTTCGCTCTTGTCCACGTGAACTTCGATGGAATCGCTAGTTTTCGCAACAGTTTCATCTTGACTTGTAACGTCGTCAAATATATTATCTCCGTCCAAGATACTATCTGATTCCGTAGAAGATTGTTGTATTTCTTGTGTTTTGTAGATATGTGTGTTTACTTCAGAAACAATTTCTTCAAAATTTTTAATATCTTTTACAATATCGCTCTTTTCTTTAATTATTTGTTCGGTTTCAAACACCTTTTTCAAATCCGAAACTGTTTTTAAATCGTATTCGGGTTCCAGTATTAAAGCTTCGGCTATTTCATCGTGAACGGTAATAGTTTCTATTGTGTCTGGTTTTCCAGTTTTTTCATAACTAACGTCATCAGGAACACTTTTAACACCACTTGGTTCTTCTTCCTCTTCTTCTTCAAGTGTTGGTTGTCCTAAAGTTTTGTATTCTGGAGAAGGTTCTTCTTCAATTTCAGTCATTAATTCATCTTCTACCATGTCTTTTTTTATTTGTTCTTCGAAATATTGTTTTCGCAGCAAAATACTTTGGGCGGAAACTTCATAAAGATCCTCTGTTGGTAATGAACAAGATCTTTCATAGATTGATTTCCTGGTAATAGGTGGCTGGAAAACGCTCATTTGCCTTTCTCTGATTTGCGGAACTCGGTCTTCTATTTCAGAATCTGAAATATAATGTTCTACGTCTCCACTATCTGAAATATATCCTGTATTTTCGTAACCGCTAGATGTATTAAATTGGCAAGAGTTTTCATTATCTGAATCTATACTATCTTCTGTGCTTTCTAATGTGTGCTTAACTTCATCAAGTTTCGGTGAAGTTTTCGATGGGTCCTTAAAAGATGATTGATACTCAGTTACTGGTACAAATGGAGTCTCCTCTTTAATGCTTTCGGAAAAGCTTTGGGCGGTTTGAATTGTTCTTGGTTTAGGTATGGGCGGATGAGTAGGAACTTCATGAATCGATGTTCTCTTCATAGGAATTATTGGTTTTACACATTCTTCGTGTAAACTCATTCGCTTTTTAATAGATGTGTCTTGAGATTGGTTGCTTACATTTTCCCAGAATTTCTTTCGTTCTGAATAAGATTCGATAATACTTTCAGATGGACTAATTCCTACTTTAACGTTTTCTATATCTACAGCATCGTCTCTAACTGGAGAAATTTGGGTATCGTCTATTGTGAATTGTTCTAGTGGCGATGTTAGTTCAAGTTGAGATTCTGAAGTTTTGGTAGATCGAGGTTTAGGTTGTGGTAAAGTCGTTATTTCAGCAGATGTTTGGGTTAGTGGTACGTTGTTGATTTCTAAAAATAATTAGGGAATAGTTAACAGGGTCTAGCGTTATTACAAATCTTGTTTTTTTTGGTATAGTTAATATTAACAGAAATAAAAGCATTAGTTTATTTGCTATCTCCTTGAACTTACCCAAGATATTTCTAAATAAAAAATAATATAAATCAAAATTGACGTAACAACACAGCCAGTTTGCCAGTGCAAATAGTGTAAAACTAAACAAAACTCACAGAAAAAATAACAATAAGTCATGCAAAAACCACACATTCAAACATATCGGGCACGTATTTTTTCTCTCTCGATTTCTCTCTATTTCACTACCTCTTTTCTAAAGTATTTACCTATGTTTTGGTCGGTTGTGGCATTATTTACTGTTGGTTCGTTATAAATTAAAAATGCTTCGTCTTCGGATATAAATATATCTGGGACAATATTATCGGGTCGGAAACTATTCCGGTCGGAAAGAAACCAGGATTCTAAAGATTCGTCATCATCGCATATAGATATATTTGTGTCAGTATAACTTTGGTTCAAATAATCTATTGAACTAGATCTGTTAAGCCACTGTACGACAGCATCCATAATATTCCCTTTCGACAAAGATTCTGAACTACCCAAAGATTGTGACAGTTGTTTTTCTTTAGGAAAATAGTTTAAAGAAATTGTGCTTTGGTCTTCGGTACTTTTGCTTAAAAATCTTTGAGGACTCATTGTAAGGATGGCGTTCATTATGGCGCCTTTCTTACGTGCATACAAATCTGGCAAACTTCCACGGTCTTCTTCAGAAGTATTAGGTTTCATATGAAAACCCAATTCAGATTTGGCGCGTTTGCTGCGCTTTTTCCTTTTTGGTTTCGGTGATGCGTAAGGGCTACGCATTCTGGGAATAACATCGACTTCGATGCCAGCTTTATTAACTAAGTTATCTATATTTAAAGTTACCGGTCCCATGTAAACTATATCACCTACGAAATTAAATAGGATAATTTCTTTTAACCAATGATAATGCCCCGATATGTTTGGAAACAAGAGTAAATGGAAATTATGTATTTACCTAAAGATTAAGCGGTATGAACGGTAACATGCGTTTGCAACACATTGACAGTAAAATGACATTTTTATTTATTGTTGCATGAGAGTTTTGTGTGAGTTCTTAAGCTACATCAAGAAATACCTTGTGGTAGTTCGATTATGTCTGCTTGGCTCTCGGGTGTCTTAGTAGAGTCCCATTCATCTGTATGTGAGAATGTTTGTTCGTCCCATAGAGACGCGTACTCTTTTTGAAACTCGGACACTTCCTCGGTACTAAGCTGTGAGACTACCTTCCTAAAATCGTTTTCTTGCTTTTCTTCCATTTCAGGAGTGGTTAACTGTGATGCCTTGGCCTCCTCTTTCTCAGTGTCGATTACCTCTGAAGCCATTCTCTCAAATTTTCTCTCGACCCGTTTCAATTTTCCTTCGATCTTTTCGTTATTTAATTCGCTCTCTGTCTTTTCGATGGATTCAATAATTTTCTCGATATCGTTCAATTTTGTTTCTAGTTTCTCGGTTAAAGACAGGTCGGGTTCAACTAAACTACTATCTTCGAAAACATCTAAATCTGTAACTAACGCTTCCAGTTTTTGTTTACTAAAATTTTCTAATATATTTGACTTAATGCTATCCCGTTTCGAAGTCAAATCTTCCGCAGAATCTTCTTCAGATTCTATTCGAAATATAGGTTTACGTCTTACATCGCCTTCAACTGAAACCTTATCATCACTTAAAACACTTGAGGTATCATCAATACATTTTTCTGTTTCCTCTTCCAACTCTTTACCCACATTAGCAGGTTTTGTAATGATTTCTTCTTCTGCGTATTTTATTGTATCTAAAACAATGTCAGCATCTTTAATTTCTTCTTTAATATTCTTCAAATCATCCACCTTTTTGTGCTTTATTTGATCTAATTCTGATATTTTAGAAATACAACTGCCATCTTTCACATCTATAGTTTGTCTTTCTAATTCATCTAGAATTTTATCAATTTGATTCTTTGTGTCTGATTTTACATCTTGTGATGTGGATTTAACATCGATTGGATCTTCAAGCATTTCAGAGCTCCCGTCTGTTTTTGCCTCAACACTCCTTCCAATGTTAGTTTTTTTCTCAATTCCTTTTCCTTCCGTTGTAATCATTCCATTATTGATTATTGCTATATCAGACGTAGCCTTAGATTTATCAAAAGTCTCGCCAATGTCTTTCCCAGTGGGAGTAATAGTTTCTCCATCAATATCTATTACCTTTTGTTTAATAATATCTTTAATTTCAGAAACTGCACCCAATAACATATCCTGTTCTTTCTCGAATAATTCCGTAACTTCTTTTTTGTTAATATGAGAAGATTCATCCATGTTGCCTTTAAAACTATCTGTGATCTCTTTAACATCATCCCTTTTAACTTCCTTTGTATCACTAATTTCTTCTGCAAGCTGTGGAATTTTAATTTCTTCAGTTTTTAATTTTTCTTTGCTAACACTAACTTTGTCCTTGATGTTATCCTTAGTTGTATCTTTTTCCGTTTTTGTAACACCTTTTAAGATATCATCTTTGGTTGTAAGCAATGCAGTCTTGGTCATATTTGATGCATCCTTTGTGTCTTCTCTTACTTCATTTATTTTTTCGGACATACTTTGTGCGACGTCTTTCGTTGTGTCAAATGTAGCATCTTTGGTTTGTGAAAATTTGTCGCCAACTTTACTAAATATTCCTTTGGATTTTTTAGGCTTAACTTTCTTCGATTGGTCCAATGTATCCTCCGGTTTAGATTTAGATCCTAACTTACTTGATAGCTTTCCCAAAAATCCCTTTGATTTCTTTTTATCCGATAATGCCGATTCATCTTCTTTCAGAGTTATTTCTGAACGCGATGAAGTTTTATCTCCAGACTCTTTTTCTACCGTTCCTTTGATATCTTCAACATCAGTTGTAGTAGCTTCTGCTAAATCCTTTTCAATTTCTTCTTTTGAATCTTTAATTGTCTGAACTAATTCTTTCATATTTTTATCTATGGCAACTCCTGATTCCACTTTATTTGCGATGGATGCTTTTACATCCTCATATTTATAAGCAATACCATCTCCTACATCAGTTACATTATCACTAATGTTACCTTTTATTTCTTGAGTTTTAGCTATTAAATCATTTCCAATTCCATCTTTAATAGCAGAGATATCCTTTCCAAGTTCTTTAGATATATCTTTAATATCAGCAGATTTATCATCAATAAAGTGTTTCGCATTATCAAGACTACTCTCAATTTTTGTTTCTATTTTATCTTTCCCACCAGCTCCCTTGCTCTTCATATCGGAACCGATTTTCTCTACATCATGTTTAGTATCTGCAAGTTTAGTAGCAATCTCATCTTTAAATTCAGCAGTTTTCGCTTCTGATGCATTAACGATATCAATAACTTCCAGTTCTACATCACCTTTGATTTCTTTAGCCTTTTTAGAAACATCAGAAGTTACAGAATCAATCGCTTGCTGTGTATCCTTAATTGCTTCCCCAACACTTGATATTCCTTTCGTAATTCCTTCCTTAGATTCTGTTGATATCTTCTCGGTTACATCTTTATCCGGCATAGAATCTTTAATATATTCAACAACTTTTCCAACATTTTCTTTTTTATCTACTGTCACATCTGCCACAGTTTGAATGGAATCTTTAATTTCTTTTTCAATAAATTTATTGGTTTCTTTAATTTCATCTTTGAGATCCAAAAGTGTGTTGTCTACGGCTTTTCTAGTATCCTCGGCCTTGACTTTGGCGTCATCGACCTTTCCAAAAACATTTTCTTTGAAGCCTGAAAATAGTCCCCCTACGGATTTTGCAGCAGTTGTAACTCCTTTTCCTATATCTTCTTTCGTTTCTAAAGCCTTGTCGGAAATATCTACGGCTGTCTTCTCTAAAATATCCTTAGTATCCCGAGATATTTGAGCCATTTTGGAATCTGCTAATTTATCTGCGACTTTACTACTTTCATCTTCAAGCGCAGCCTTGCCTTCTATAAATTTACTTTCTGTTTTTGGTTCAAAAGGTTTTGTCTTGCCATCAATATCATCACGTTTGTCAATCGTTTCTGTTTCTTTAGTAATTTCACCTTTGAGATCCAAAAGTGTGTTGTCTACGGCTGTTCTTGTTTTCTTAGCTTTGCCTTTGGCGTCATCGGCTTTTCCGAAAATATTTTGTTTGAAGCCTGAAAATAGTCCTCCTACGGATTTTGCCGCAGTTTTAGCTCCTTTTCCTATATCTTCTTTCGTTTCTAACGCCTTATCAGAGATATCTACAGCTGTCTTCTCTACAATATCCTTCGTATCCCGAGATATTTGAGCCATTTTGGAATCAGCTAATTTATCTGCGACTTTACTACTTTCATCTTCAAACGCAGCTTTGCCCTCTATAAATTTACTTTCTGTATTTCGTTCAACAGGTTCGGGCTTATCATCAATATCTACACTTTTGGCAATCGTTTCTGTTTCTTTATTAGTTTCATCTTTGAGATCCAAAAGTGTGTTGTCTACTGCTTTTCTAGTTTCCTTAGCCTTGTCTTTTGCGTCATCGACCTTTCCAAAAATATTTTGTTTAAAGCCTGAAAATAGTCCCCCTACGGATTTTGCTGCGGTTTTAGATCCTTTTCCTATATCTTCTTTCGTTTCTAACGCCTTATCAGAAATATCTACAGCTGTCTTCTCTATAATATCCTTAGTATCGCGAGATATTTGAGCCATTTTGGAATCTGCTAATTTATCTGCGACTTTACTACTTTCCTCTTCAAGCGCAGCTTTGCCTTCTATAAATTTATTTTCTATTTCTTGTTTTGCATCTTTAGTTCTTTCTAGAATATCCGTTGCTTTACTATCTACAGTGTTTTTAATATCGGCTAGTACCTGACTTTCTTGAAAGGTTTTTCTTTCAACTTCTTTCTCGTCGGTAATTCTATCAATAACAGCAACTTTTATATCGTTTAGTTTACTTTGGGCATCGTCAAAAACAGTTGGAACGGTTTCTGTTTTCTCTTTCGCAATTTTTACTTTTTCAAATATAACATTCGTAGTTTCGCTAACGTCTTCTTTAACCTTGTCTTTAATATCTATTAAGGTATCTTTAGTTGAAATAGCGGCTTCTTTGGCAACTTCTGTGAGTTTTTCTTGAATGTCTTTAGATTTATGTTGGATATCTGTTGTTGCTCGACTAGCATATTCTTTTGTTTCCTTAATGTTTTCGTCTACTCTGCCTTGAATATCATCGGTAGCAGTATCTATGCTTGTTTTAATATCAACTAATGCATCCCGGGTTTTTTCTGTCGAATCCCTACTTTTCTCTTCTATTGAATCCTTTATTTTGAACCTTGTTTCTTTAATGTCATCTGTTTTCTTAAGTAAAATATCTTTAGCATCGCTTGCTTTCTGACCAATAACATCTTTAGTAGCATCAACCTTGGACGCTATTATATCTTTCATATCAAGTACTTTATCCTTTGTTTCTTTTAGAACACCTTCTTCTCCTAAAATTGTTTCCTTAGCATCGCTTGCTTTCTGACCAATAATATCTTTAGAAACATCAATCTTTAACGTTACTATATTTTTCGTATCAAGCACTTTATCTTTAGTTTCCTTCACAACACCTTCTTCTCCTAAGATTGCTTCCTTAGCATCGCTTGCTTTCTGACCAATAATATCTTTAGTAACATCAACCTTGGACGTTATTATATTTTTCATATCAAGTAATTTATCCTTAGTTTCTTTTATAACACCGTCTTCTCCTGAGATTGTTTCCTTAGCGGCGCTTGCTTTCTCATCAATAACATCTTTGGCAACATCAACCCTGGACGCTATTATATCTTTCATATCAAGTACTTTATCCTTAGATTCTTTTAGAACACCTTCTTCTCCTGAGATTGCTTCCTTAGCGTCGCTTGCTTTCTGACCAATTATATTTTTAGTAACATCAACCTTGGACGTTATTATATTTTTCATATCAAGTACTTTATCCTTAGTTTCTTTTAGAATACCTTCTTCTCCTGAGATTGCTTCCTTAGCGTCGCTTGCTTTCTGATCAATAATATCTTTGGTAACATCAACCTTGGACGTTATATTATTTTTCATATCAAGCACTTTATCCTTTGTTTCTTTTAGAACACCTTCTTCTCCTGAGATTGCTTCCTTAGCGTCGCTTGCTTTCTGACCAATAATATCTTTAGTAACATCAACCTTGGACGTTATTATATTTTTCATATCAAGTACCTTATCCTTAGTTTCTTTTAGAATACCTTCTTCTCCTGAGATTGCTTCCTTAGCGTCGCTTGCTTTCTGATCAATAATATCTTTAGTAACATCAACCTTGGACGTTATAATATTTTTCATATCAAGCATTTTATCCTTAGTTTCTTTTAGAACACCTTCTTCTCCTGAGATAGCTTCCTTAGCGTCGCTTGCTTTCTGACCAATAATATCTTTAGTAACATCAAACTTGGACGCTACTACATTTTTGATATCAAGTGCTTTATCCTTAGTTTCCTTTAGAACACCTTCTTCTCCTAAAATTGTTTCCTTAGCATCGCTTGCTTTCTGACCAATAATATCTTTGGTCCCATCAATATTGGACGTTATTATATCTTTCGTATCAAGTACTTTATCCTTAATTTCTTTTAGAACACCTTCTTCTCCTGAGATTGCTTCCTTAGCGTCGCTTGCTTTCTGACCAATTATATTTTTAGTAACATCAACCTTGGACATTATTATATTTTTCATATCAAATACTTTATCCTTAGTTTCTTTTAGAATACCTTCTTCTCCTGAGATTGCTTCCTTAGCGTCGCTTGCTTTCTGATCAATAATATCTTTGGTAACATCAACCTTGGACGTTATATTATTTTTCATATCAAGCACTTTATCCTTTGTTTCTTTTAGAACACCTTCTTCTCCTGAGATTGCTTCCTTAGCGTCGCTTGCTTTCTGACTAATGATATCTTTAGTAACATCAACCTTGGACCTTATTATATCTTTCATATCAATTACTGTATCCTTAGTTTCCTTTAGAACACCTTCTTCTCCTAAAATTGTTTCCTTAGCGTCGCTTGCTTTCTGACCAATAATATATTTAGTAGCGTCAACCTTGGACGTTATTACATTTTTCATATCAAGTACTTTATCCTTAGTTTCCTTTAGAACACCTTCTTCTCCTAAGATTTTTTCCTTAGATTTCACAACTGTCTCCTCTATATCCCGCCTTCCCTTCATAATAGCTTGTTCAGAATCAACAACTTTTTGTTCTATTGCACTTTTAGTAATGCCATTGCCATCGAGTTTTTCCGTTATATTAGATTCAATATTACCTACAGTGTCTAAGGTAGCATCTACTATATCTTTTGTTCCACTGGCTATAGAATCTCCAGTGGTTTTAACTTTGTCTTTTATATACCCAGTGTTCTCATCAATAGTTTTATCTATACTTTCCTTTGCATCTTTTATGTTGCTTTCAATTTCCTTTTTAATATTGTTTTTAGATTCTTCCATCGATTCTTTTGTTGGTTGAATGGCTCCCCTAGCTTGATCCTCAATTATATCTTTTCTGTCTATAACATTTTTTATAAGATCTTCAGATTTTTCTTCAATACTTTCTTTGGTATCTACAATTTTTTCTTTTACAGCTTCAACTTTCTCAGCTGCAACGCCTTTAGATTCGGCTACTTTATCTTCAACAGCCTTTGCAGCTACTTTAACTCCTTTATCCATTGCATCTTTAGTATCCTTTGTCTTCTGTTTAATTTCTAGAGATTTCTTATCGATTTTCTCTTTTTCATCTTTAGTTTTCTTATCGACTTTACTCTTAAGATTATCTTTAGTATGTACTAAAGAATCTTTAGTAGATTTCACAAAGCCCATTATTCCTTTTCCAATAGACTGCTTCGATTCTTTAGCCTTCTCCTTCATTTCACTAGTTTTCTTCTTTATTGTTTCTTTAGTTTCAACTGCTTTGTCATCAACACTTTTCTTAGCCTGTTCTGTATGAACTTTAATATCCGTTGATGCTTCGTCGGTTATTTTTTCTAATCCTTTGATACCTTTTTGGATAGAATCCTTACTATCGGCAGTTTTCTCTTCGATTTCTTTAACTGCTTTGTCTGCAATATCCACCGTTTTTACAATACTACTATCGATAGATTCTTTAGCATCCTCAACCTTGATTTCTATGCCATCTTTAACTTCTCGTAAATTTTCTTTTGTATCTACCGCATGTTGTAATTTGTCTTCAATCAAACCTTTATAATCTTCAACCTTGTTTATTAAATCTTCACTTGTTTTAGTTAGAACTGTTTGCGTGCTTTTCACTTCATCTTCAATATCAATAGCTTTATCTTGAAGAGCATCTGCAGTCTTAATCACAAATTCATTACTTGTTTTATCTAGAAATTCTTTAGTATCTAAAGCCTTTTTATCAATACGAAATTCTGCAGCTATTTGTTTCTCTTGATCTTTTTCATCTGTAATATCATCCTTTGCATCAATGCCATTAGTTTCTTCATCTTTCGTAGATTTTTTAAAATCTTTAACTTTCTCGAAAATATTATCCTTAACATCCTTTAATTCATCTTTGGTTTCGGTAATTTTATCGGTAACTAGTTGCTTAACTACATCTATTTTATAACTCGTTGAATCTTTGGCGTCTATAATTGCAGATTTTAATACTTCAGCTTCCTCAGAAGATTTATCTTTAGCACTTTTTACTTCTTCTCCAATTTGATATTTAATGTCGTTACTTTTATCAGATATCCTTTCTTTCAGATCTGCAATTTTTGTTTTTGCAGAATGCCCTTCTCCACAAACTGTTTCTTTAAAGCTTGTAGCTTCAACTTGTGCATCTTTTATTCCCGTTGTAATTGCTTCTTTGCTATCCTTAGCTGCGTCGTCAATACCATCCTTAATAATTTCGATTTCTTTTATTACGGCTTTTTTCTCTGCATTAACAGATTCCTCTATTGTCTTCATAGAATCATCTAACTTATCCTTCATAAATGTTGTAATAGTTTCCTTTCCTTCTTCTACTTCTGCTCTAATTACACTTTTTGTATCTTTTATTTTATCATCCAAATCACTAACTTTTTCTCCAACAAGCTTAAGAGATTTACTTACACCTTCAGTTTTGTCCGCTTTTGTAGTATCAGATCCTACAGCAATTTCTCCAAATTCATTAATATTTGTTTTACTGTCTATACTTATGTCGCTAAGCTTTGCTTTAGTTAGATCAATCTTGTCTTCAATTGCTTTTTTGGCAGATTCTACTGTATCCCTAGCACTGGTAGCAGATGTATCTAACTTGGTGCTGATTTTACTGCCGAGTTTCGAAAATATTCCTCCTTTTGTTTTAACAGGTTGTACGTCTGTAGCTTCAGACTTTGATACATCAACTTTGCTTTTCTTTGTTACAATTTTTCCTAGTAATCCTTTAGACTTCTTTGAATCCTCAATTAATTCTTCAGTAGGTGCAGAAGGTTCAATACTTTCAGTTGTACTTACAGATTCCACTTTAACGTCCTTTGGCAATTGTTCCAATTTTTTTTCTTGTGACAATTTCGTGTCAATATTTTCAGTAACTTTGTCATCTATATCGCTCTCGTCTTTACCCTTACTAAATATTTTTTCAAGAATACCCTTTTTCTTCTTTTTCTCTAATTTCGGCTTAGTTTCAGTATCCTCTTTCGTTTTAGGTTGACTATCATTTTCAAGATTGAGTTCTTCTTCAGGTGTTATTGACTTATAACGTTTAATGAGATCTTCAGGTGATTCAAAAACTATGGTTCTTACTAAAATAGGATCTGATTTATAAATAGAATCCTCGTACTTTTCTTTTTCTGTTGTTAAAAAGGACTGCGTATCTAGAATATCTTTTAATGTCGCTTCAACAAATTTCACTTCTTTTTTGGGCTTTTCTTGTGGTTTATGTGAAGAAATCGTATCACACATCGAAAATTCAACTCCATCATTAACCTTATCTCCATTTTCATCATAATTTGGATAATCAATATTCTCGATAGATTTGCTCGATAGATTCTTATCTATTTCGTCAATCTTCGATTTTACTTGACTAATTTTTACATCGTGATAATGTTTAACTTCTTTGTCTAGAAAATCGTTTGTGTCTCGCATTTCTTTTACTGCGAGTTCTGATAATCCTAACTGACTTTCTTTCGATGGAGCTTCCTTTATAGGTTTCTCGACTGAATCCCGTTTACTACCTTTTCTTCCGAATAAGCTGAATCTACCTTTCTTTGCGCTACTGTCACTCTCGTCTCCACTTTCAGACGAATCTCGTTTATTTCTAGGCTTAGTTTCTTTTCTGTCGAGTTTTATGTCATTTTGCTTGATAATATTTGTTTCAGTTTGTGATATTGAGGTGGTCTTAGCATCCTCGTACTTTTCAATCTCTGTATTTAGAAAATCTGTTGTGGTATTGATTGCTGAAATAGCTTCTTCTGAAAAGATGAGTTTTTCGTCTTTTGAAGATGCTTCTGTTATTGTAGCCTTTGGAATTTCCTTCTTCTGACCGAAAATTTTAAACTTTTTGCTCTTTACAGCCGAATCACTTTCTTCGCCACTTTCAGAGGAATCTCTTTTTTGTTGTTTCTTAGATTTTTTAGTCCTCAACTTTACATCAGCACGTTCCGAGTCCATAAGACTACTTCGACTGACATCTTCGTAATTTTCAATTTCAGTATGTAAAAAGTTCGCTGTATCATTCATTGCTTTAACTGTGTCATCAGAAAGACCAATTTTGCTCTCTACTGAAACAGCTTCTTTAATTGGATCCTTAATTTCTGGTTTTGTTTTCTTGGAGAATATGTTAAATCTGCTTTTTTTGGTTGAACTGTCACTTTCTTCTCCACTTTCTGATGAGTCTTTTGCTGACTTAGATCTAGACTTAGATTTTTGTTTTTTCCTAGGTGTCACCTCCTCTGCTTTATCTTCTGGCACTTGCTTTGGTTCTGATATTATTTCTTTTCTTATTGCAACCGGAGATTCCTCTTTTTTATCCTTCTTTGTAAATATCTTAAAAATACCTTTTTTATGAGATATCGGTGTTGTTTCTTCTGTTACAGACTCCTCTTTCGACGAATCTTCCTGTTTAGAAATTTCCAAAGGCTTTTCGGGTTTTCCATCCTGATACAAATCTACTTCTCTTTTAAGAAAAGTGGTGGTATCAGAAAGTATAGTATCAGGCATCTCGGGCTTTGTAACTGCTTTATCCTTTTTAGAAAGGATTGCTGTTAGTGGTTTAACTTGTGCGTCTTTGGATATTATTGGCTGAGGTTCTTCTTCACTTACTTTTTTCTCTTTCTTTGTAAATATTCCACTGAAAATGCCAGATTTTCGCTTTTCGGATTTGTCTTCCTCTTTAAATTCTTCTACTATAACAATAGGAGGTTTGACTAATTTAACGTCCTCGTAAACTTCAACTTCTTTTTCGAGAAAATTACTAGTACAAATTATTTGTTCTATAATTCCATTTGCATCCTCTGATTTTGTTTGTTGAATGATTTTCTTCTTATCTGGAATAGGACTAACCGATTTATATACTTGAGTGTCTTGAAGCTCTGCCTTAAATTTAACATTTTCTTCATCCACTACAATTTCTTTAGGGGTGATAGTATTAGATACTTTAGTCGTTCCATCCTCATAAAGCTCCACTTCCTTTTTTAAAAAGTCAGCAGTTTCGTTCATTTGTTTTATGGGAAGTTCAGATTGTACTACTACTGGTTCATCAACTTTTTTAGTTTCTGTTTTTACGGACTGCTCTTTAATTACTTTTCTTTTGGGTTGTTCTTTAGTGGACTGTTTATCTTCCTTCCCAAATAATCCACTAAATATTCCTGATTTAGGCTTACTTACTTCCTTGTCATCTGGCTGAACTTTATCTAAATCAGTTTTACCAGGTGTTCCATCTTTATCTGTTATTAACAATATAGCAGGTAAGGAATCTTTCTCGTCAATTTTCGATTTATCTTTTTTCTCAGTTGAAGATGGTTTCTTCTTATCTGTTGGTTCCTTGGCAACTTTTATAGTTTCATTAATAGTATCCTTCTCTTTATTTACTAAAAATGCACCAAGTATTCCGTGTTTTCCTTTTTCAGCGATATCTTTGTCGAATTTAACATTCTCGGTAATTTTCTGCTCGTCCTCAGATATTCCATTTCGTTGTGGATCTGTTTTTTCGTCAATTGGAATTGGTTTAACATCTTCATATAATTCAATTTCATTCTTTATAAAATCGTTGGTCGCAACAATATGTTTCAAGTTTACAACGGGTGCTATAACTTGTTCCTTTTTATCTTTTACTGAAACGGGTTTTGATTGAGATTGTAGAATTGCTTTGGAATCAACTGTTTTTTCAGAATCTTTACCAGTACTGGATATTTCCGTTTCCGGTTTTTTACTTTCGGCTTGATTCACTATAGACTCGCTTTCATCTTTCTTATCTTTTTTAGCAAAGATTCCACTAAATATTCCAGATTTGCGTTTTTCACTTTTCTCAGTTTTATCAGTCACTTTGCTATCTTCTATAGTAACTTTAGTAACAACTGGCCGAACGTCTTCATATCGTGTGATTTCTTCATTAATAAAATTATAAGTATCTTGCATGTCGGTAATAGTATTTTTACTCAGTTCCACTTTCTTCTTGTCACTTTCAAACTCCTCCTTTAATTCAGATATTTCCATTTTGTCAACGTCTTCTTTTTTATTCTTTTTACCGAATATGTTAAAGAAGCCGGTCCTTTTGTTTTCTTCTTCAGTTTGTATTTTCTCTTTAGATGGTTCTTCGTCGTGTTTCTCGACAATTTCTTTTGAAATGTCATCATCTGATTCTTCAACTTCTTTGGAAGATTTTTTTCCCAAAAACCCAAAGAGTTTTCCATGTTTACGTTTAGTTTTCTGACTGCTGGGTTTCACCAAGGGCTTGGAAATATTATATTTGTCGTCAGCCCAACCCTGAAAATTTATTTCGTTTTGTATCAAATTGTAAGTTGTAATTTTAAGTTTTTGAGAATCTTCGTCTAATTGTGAGTAGTGTAATAAATGATCTGGAGGTTCTGATAAAATAGGTGCATCAACGTCTTCAAATATTTCAGATTTTGATAAGCGCGGAGTGTGCTGAACAATAGGTTTCTCGTCTAATATTTCTTTACCAATGTCTTCTATAGTTTGATGAACATCAACTTCGAAAAACTTTTGTTTAGTAGGTATTGGTGGTTTAGATTCAATCGCGTGTTCTGAGGCTTTCTTTATCCTGGTGAGAGCTTCAATTTCAACTTCATTAATAATTTCGTTGGCTTTTTCTTTAATAACAACATGAGATGCTTCTTCACTAGTAGGTGAGGCTTCAGCATATGGTATATTTTCAAATTCGGGTCTTTCTAATGGAGGCGTTGGTAATCTAGGTTTTTTAGTTGGTGTTACTATTATAGGTTCAGAAGTATCTTTATCCTTCTTATCCTTGCTTTTCTTCTTTTTGTTCCTTTTGCTTTTCTTTTGAGACTTTTCAGATTCGGAGTCTGAATAATCGAATGATTTAGTTACAATAGTTTTAAGCGTTCCAAAAAATCCTTTCTTTTGTTTTTTATCTTCACCCTTTTGGTCTTCTTTGGTTTCAGTTGGGCTAGTTGGGGCTTCAGTGATTTCATAAGGTTCAGTTTGGCGTTCTGAATTTATGAAAGCGTTAGTTTTACTCCTAATTTCTAAATCTACAGGCGTAACTTTAACTTTAATATCTAGTTTATCTTCGGGTATAGTTTTAGCTGTCGGTGTTGGTTTTCCTGCAAGAACATGCACTTTCTCGAACAAGCATCCTAACTACCAAAATCCTCGCCAAGTACCTAACTGTAAAATATCCTTACTGCAGAACAACTAGGCTAATGCATTGATATTTTTGGTAAAGATTAGTTAATAAAACTTAACTACCAAAAAGAAAACCGCATGCTTATAAGTTTTGCCACCACGATAATTTCAACGTTACCTCTATCGGCTTCTGCCTGGGGAATCCAATCGCAATATGCTTTTGGAGGAGTAAATTGACTTGGAGGAGTTACAAATTCTATAAAAGGATTCGTGTTGGAGACTGGAGTGGTTGGACAAGATTTATAAGTACTATAACAGGGATAAAATGGAGTATTTGCGTATAGATCAAGATTTTCACAACTTGTTGCATCAAATTTTAATGGAAAATTATTTGGCGAAGTAGGAACTAACTCCGGTTTACTTTTAGATAATTCTTTAGAATTTTGGAAACTACTGCCGTCATCGTTAGATTTCGGGGTCCTAATAAACAATCGTTGCAAAGTGAAAACCGGCTTAGAGTTCTTGGTTTTATTAAAATCTATCAGACATGTATCGCTATCATTAAAACTCGAGATGCAACGTTCCGGTTCTAGAAACTCACTAACAGATCTTATTTCAATTTCGTCTTTACCTCCCTCGGAAGTTTTAACTAACAATTTAACTTCGGCCTTAACAACTTTTTCGTTTTCACATTCATCTTCGCTACTAGAATTACTGGATTCGCGAGAATTATACTTATTGACCCCGTCTAAACTGGAATGAGTCCCTATCAAACTAACATTTTCCTCATCTTCCTCCGGTACGATACTCAAATTTCGATAAGTCCCTTCCCACCAAATATCGTTATTAAAAACTTTATAACTTATAGGTTCTATAGGCTCATAGTCATGTTGATCTTCATCGTCCCAACTATCCGGATAAGCATCAGAAGCTTCACTTAGACTTTCACTAGAAGCCTTTTTAATAGAAATTAGAGATTTATAAGGAATTCCTTGAGATTCTAATAACAGTGCCGATTCTTCGTTCTCAACTTCAGATATTAATTTTGAAATAGAATTTTCTATAACACATAAATTGTTGTTATCGAAAGAGATTAAATCGTAACTGCTGTCTGTCTGTTTTTTGGGACCAGGTTTGTTGGGATCTCCAAACGAAATTAATTCGTAATCGCCTGAATTGTCGCCTAACATAATTTCTTGTGTCGTTTCGTAACGTTTTGGGACGCGAATTGACTTTT
The DNA here is from genome assembly GCA_944588485.1 of Phosphuga atrata. Taxonomy (NCBI): domain Eukaryota; kingdom Metazoa; phylum Arthropoda; class Insecta; order Coleoptera; family Silphidae; genus Phosphuga; species Phosphuga atrata. The sequence continues at coordinate 51,356,437 of OX155896.1, read as the reverse complement.
TTATTGGGACTTCTATTAAAGCATCACTAGAAGGTACTAGTTCTAAGGTGTTTATACAAGAAGCCTCGTCTTGATCGAGTGAAATTATTTTTTCCTGTTGTTCTACTTCTGTTAACATTCTGTCTAGCATAGCGTCGATTTCTGTATAAGAATTTGTTTTATAAATAGGTTTTTGGGGATTTGGGAGCAAAGGTAAATTGCGATTGAAATTAGTTAATAGCACGCTTTCGTAAGTAACTTCTTCGGCCATAACCGCATCGGGATCTAGCAAAAAAATATTTACTTTTAAGCATATTAATTAAATCACTAAACGCATTAACCACTCTGTAGTAAGAATATTTCCACATTGTTATTGGACTACTTTCAGGAAGTTTTTCATTTTGATTTTAAATTATATTTATTTATCAGTAATGTTGCCAATGATAATGAATGATTGGAAAAATAAAGGATTTCTCGTGAATATAGGGTGTTCAAAAAAGTAAAGCTGTAAGCTAGCTTGGTTAAAATTAAAATAAAAACATATGTAAGCTCAACTCACGTGACAATTAGTTTTAACTTTGTGCTGATTCTGAATTTAATTTTTTTATTTTATTAATTGATTAAACTCGCTAGCATTGAATCTTATTCTTCTATCTTCGTATTGGCTGGTCAATAATTATGAAGAAACGACACAGTTAATGAAACATGCAACGTGCTTATGAAATTCATGCAGACGATTACACCTTCATATTAACACATATATTTTCCCTGAATGCAAGAAAGCTCGTTTGAATTGTTTTCTTCTGTAAGCATATTTAGTGCTAATAGTATATCAAATTTTAATATGCGAACACACAGAACATTCTGGCTTTTGTTAAATTATAAATTAATCGAAAATAAAGGAAAATAAATTATGAAAAAGTTAAAAAACGTGTGGAGATAGAAAATAAATTATTAAATGAAGATGCTCCTAGCTTTCGATTTTTTCAAAATTTCAATCTCAATGATGAATTTTCTTATTTTTTCTTAAAAACAAATCATAGTTTTTAATAGTTCTTACCTTCTTTTTCTGCGTCTAGTCGTTGCGACGGCGAGACGGACTCATCCTGGAGGTCCTTTCCTGAGGTCTCCCATTCTATAAATCAAAAGTTTGTATTAGTTTTATATATATTTTTTTAATCTCTTAACCTAATCACCAGACAAGACTAATACTACGTTTAAGCAACTAAGACTACACCATACCTTTCTCCCACCTTTTAGAGCGATTACTGCAAACCTACCTTATGTTTGTGCCAGAAATTGTAACAAAAAAAAAACAAATAATAATTACCTGTTTCTCTGGTTAAATTAAATAAAGTTTTAACTCGGACTAATTTGAGCTTCTCACTATCTTCTTCCCATTTACAAGTCATCGGTTTATTACGTGCCTCATAAATTCTAATAATTTTAGCGATACTCTCATCGGTTTTCTTCCTGTGTTTTGCTCCAATATAAATTTTAGCTTCAGTTTTATATTGCATGTCGTAAGGAACATTTACATTTAAAGGATTTTCAAGGTAAAGCATGGAAACATTTTGAAATCTACACGAGTGAAAGCCTACATTAAAGTTAGTTTTGTAGCCAATTTTGGTTCTCACGATATTGCAATAAAATATAAACGGGGGAATTTTATCTATTATTACGTTACTTCTATTTTTAAGTACATCAAACCTAGAACCAGTTTTGAAGTCTATATATATTGTATTTTCTAGATTTTCACCTGATTTTTCGAAAGAAGATTCCGGGTCGATTTCTTCAATGTCGGTATTAACTTCGCGAACATTTCCGCCTTTATAATAAATCATTTCGGAATTTTTATCAACAGCTTTTGTAGACAAAGTTACAACATTAGAGAAAGACATATCATTTAATTCCTTCCTGATTTCAACTGGAGTACCGGTATCAGAATATAAAGCAAATTCTTCCTCTGACGCGAAAACTTCCTCGGTATCAGTGGCCATTGGACTCCAAATAGCATTTTCTAAAATAATCTTATCGTGAAATTTTTCTGGTTTAATGTTCTTGATCTTGCCACTGCCTTCCTGAGTAACGACAATTTCACCACCCATATATCGCATTAAATCTGGTGTGCAAGATGAAGGTCTTTTCGCGATAGCTTCATCCTCACTAACATCCAAATTTTCAACATCTGTTAGTATCTCTGTATTTACGGTAATATTAAGCAACGCTATTGGTAGTTCACTATCAGTCAAATAAAGATCCTCAATATCTGTTTTAGCTGATTCACCTGCATCATTTACCAACAAAACATTGCTATATTTTTTATTTTTTTTAACTTTTGTCTTAGATTTCTTGTTTAAGAATATATCCTCCGTGTCCGTCAATGGATCAGGATTAGTAGCAGTTGGATTTAGAAGAGAATGTCTTAAATCTTCGTGAGTTAAAATATGCCCGCCTTCAAGTATTGGAAGATCAGGAGTTACACACACACCACTTGCTTCAATATTAAGATAAATGTCATCAGAGAAACTTTCGTTATCTGTATCTCCCTCGCTTTTTCCAGTCAACCCTAAAGTAATATCAGCTTCGTCTAAATCGTGTATTAAAACGCTCGGTTTTCCAAGATTATTCTCGTGAATGCAAACTAATGCCCGTACTGGTTTTGGTAAATCGTAATCTGTAAAGTCAAAGGAACTGCTTTCATCGTCGCTGAACTCTTCATTATCGGTTGCATGTTTTTCTATTTCTTCCGCAACAGCAATGGGAATAATTTCTCTTTCTTCGTCGGATGAATAAATGCTCTCCAAATCAGTACCTTCCTTGTATTTTTGGATAGGAGCCAAATATTTTTGCGTATCAACATTCATGAAATTTACTTTAAAATTATTCTGTTGATCGGAACAAAAATCAATGTCGCTGTCGGTTTGATATACATCTACATCTGTATCGTCTTCATAAATTGAAGTGGTTTTAGGTTTATCTGATGTTTTTTCACTGACACTACTGTAATTTCCAGCGAGAGTTTCCAGTTGTTTATTAATTTCGGAATTATCATAGTCGTAATCCTCTACATCGGTTAAATTAAGATCATCTACATCAGTCAGCCCATCTTCGTTCTCAGGAACCCACAAATTAGTTTGTTTGCCTATTTTCCTTAGATTAACAGGTTCGTTATTTTCTTCATAGTCGCTATCATATAAGTGGGATGTTATTTGTTTGTTATACACTTTATACCTTCCAGCTAATTTACTGAAATCAGGAGGTTTAAAAATATTGCATTTTTTAACCTCTTCTGCTGTTAAATCAACATCTTCTATATCAGTTACTGCACCTCTATTTCTCAAACTACCTCTTGGCCTACGCTTCCGTATCTTTTTACTTTTCTTCAGAGTACTAATATTTTCAGAATCGGAAACCATCTCAACATCCGTTGGATTAGGTTCCACCGATTGGGAAACACTCAAAAGTTCTTCAAATATTTCTTTCTCTAAACCTTTATAATCAGGTTTTGATGCATTACGTTCCAAAATCACAAAATTATCGCGAATATTAATATCATCATTCGCAGAAAAAAGTTCTTTTGGCAAATCAATATCCGGAATTTGAACATTTTCTTCGGCGTCGGATGCTTCCAAATCTTCTAAATCTGTTAGAACATCATCTATTGCATTATTTAAATTTGTGTTTCCTTGATGTAACTTTGTAGTTGACTTTTGGGCTTGTAATCTCTTTTTCCCTTTGCAATGTTTCGCTTGTATCTTATAAGTTTCTTCGTAATTAGTGGGATCTAAATCAATATCTTCCAAATCGATTGGTCGTTTATGTAGAACTATTTTCTCTTCTTCGGCCTCAGATCCCTCCATATCTTCAACATCTGTATGGATAATTGAATTATGGGAAACCTTGACCAACAATTTAGGCTTTCCGCGTTTTTTATTGCGTATTTTAGCCTTGTTGGATCTTTCAGTGCCCATATATAATTCTTCAACATCTGTTAAAGCTTCAGCCAAACTGAAATAGTTATGATCGTCATCTTCTTCGCTTTCCGGAGTTATTGAAATGGTTGGAACTTGCAGATTTAGAGTCATGTTGCTTGTTATATATAAATGTATAACAAGGTTTTAACGGGAATCCCAACTTCTTTTAATTTCCTGTATAATTAAAATGAATTAAAAAAAATATAAAAAATATATTCCACCATGTACCCATAACCATTTTTTTTATAAATATACTTTACCTGTTCTGTTTGGTGTCGATATTTAAAAAATATTAACGTGAAAGGAATCTAAAGAAGCAATTAACAAAAGCATAACTATCAGGCATCTATTTGTATACCTCATCCGGTACTGGGTAAGCCATGCTGTGGGGTGGTACAGCGGATGTTTCAGGCAACACAGAGCGTGTGTTACCTGAACTCATTTCCTCTTCAGTTTCAGATTCAATGTAACCAAACTTGTGCTTTCTTCTTGTCGGACTTCTAACTTGTACATCCAATATTGGTGATAATCTTTCTTCAGTTTGTGCTCTGTGCGGGGTGCTATGTTCTAACATTGTTTTGGAAGTATATTGTGACTTTTCGTAAGAGGTAGATTTATATTCTTCTTGTTGTTTTTCCATCTGAGATAACAGTTTTCTGGGCAAAGAAACCGTATCGTCTTCAAGTAACTGGAAGCGCTCTTGAATCTCTTCGAATGTAATGTTTTCGGAAGTTTGTGCGCATGTAATTAAATCTGAAACTCGATATGTTTCCTGAATGGATTCTAGAGATTTTCTGGTAGACTTTGGTGAAATTGGAGACAACGACTTTTGCCTGCCGTTGGCATCCGAACTCATATCGTGATCAGATGGAGAGCTTGGTAAAGCTATACTTTCAGAAAGACTAGAATCAGTAGTATCTATCATAGATATTTCTGTTTCATTTCTTATACCTAAGGGGACTTTTTTTAAGTTTTCGTAGGGTTGCCTATATATAACTTCAATGGATCCTGAATGATCATGGCTTGTAAAAACTTCAGAAGTCATTACTTGAGTGCCTCCATTCGCGCTCCTTGCTCTTATTGGGCTACCGGGTAAAGATGTTGGTGTGGCACTTCTTTCTAATAGTTGTCCTTCGGGAGTTTTTGCTCGAAAAGTTGTTGTGATTACTGACTGACTTCTGTTGCGGTCGGAAAATTGGACGGTCTTTTCAGTTTCTGTAACTTTATGGGACGGAGTTATCAAAGTTTCACTAATGGAAACTTTCTTGATATGCTCTTCGATTGGAATTGTTCGGCGTAATTTTGTAGGTGATGGCGAAGGTTTTGGACTGCGAATTCTTGGTGGAATTTCGGCCTTTCTGTACTTTGTTCCCTCTGTTCTCACCTCTTCTATCTTAACGGATTTTTGCTCTTTAATATGCGAAGATTTAGAACGCTTTTCGTCCTTCAGCATACTTCTACTTGAACTATCAGAGGAACAACTGACTGTTCTAGAAACATGTTGAGGGCTATGTCTGTGCTCCTTTTCTAAGGTTCTACCTCTAGTTTTAACTGGTGTAGATTCCCTTGATAAAACCTTATTTTCAGAAGATATAGTTTTTCTTTCATAAGCATATTTGTGTTCAGGAGTAATTGTTCTCTTTTTTTCCGTAGCAATTTTAGAAATTTGCTTCGTTTTTTGATTTGCATTATCTATATCTTTTTTGCTCTTGGGTTTATACTGGTACTGAGTGGTCTTCTTAGTTTCATCTTTCAAGTGTTTTTCGATTTTCATATCTCTAGATAATGTAGATTGCATGTATCCATATACTCTGGTTACTTGTGGAGGTTTGTAAGGGGGTGGTGTAGTCAGAGCAGGTTTACTTTTCTTCTTAACTTCATATTTCTTAGTGACAACTGTGGCATCGGTTGAAGTACTATCACTACTAGACAATTTAGAAGCCGATGGTTTCACTAATTTAGGTATATAAGTTCGCGTTTGTGATCTTACAGTAGAACTAGTTGCAGTACTAGAAACTTTTTTGTAAACTTTTTCCCTAACTTGTTTCTTGACTAATTCTTTTTTCTCATCATCTGAACTGATATCAGCATCTGTTGCAACTTTCATTGATCGCAATCTAGGACTGGTGAAAACTCGGCTAGTTTTAGTAAATTCAGTAACCTTTCTTGTTTGTTTTCTAGACCGAGTAACTGATTTACTCTGCTTTTCCGAAGCATCTGAACTTGGAAAACCATTTTCTCTGGTCCTATCGTCATGCATAGTAATTTGAATAATATCATCTTCCATTACAATATCACTTGACTCAACATCGTACAGTTTTGGTGAAGTGTAATCGCTTTCACATTTGCTTTCATCCTTTTGAGTCTCAATAATGGATTCGATGTGAGACTCAGTATATTCAGTATCATCACTGCGTGGCGATTCTATTTCATATTGATTGCTTTCTTGTGGAATTTTTTGACATATGCTTTTCTCAGATAAAGATTGCATGTCGAGGTGTAATGAAGAATCTGTACCTGATGAAATCGGTTCAGCGTCGGTTTCTGAAAATTTGGCAGAATCGCTACGTGGTAAATAACTTGGATATTCGCTGTGATCAATTGCATCGATTTCGAAGTAAACTTCTTTTGTGACTACTGATTTTTGCACTAGGTCTAAATTATTTACATGGTCAAGCTTTACATCTACTGCTGTTCTTAGAATATCAGTATCCATACCTTCCTTGATTTCTTCAGTTAATTCCTTAGCCGATATATGTTGTTCTTCAATTTCGCTTTTCTTTGGTATCTTACTTCTAGTCTCTGTTAAAACTTTCTTTACTCGTATATCTTCCGTATCATCGCTTAGTTGTTCTATTTTATCAGAATCATCAATTATCTGATGAGTACCATTAACAACAATAGTATCTTCCTTTAATATATTTTTTTCAATATCTTTTGTATATGGTTTTTCTGGTTCTGTTACTTTACCTTCCAAAGAATCGATTTCTTCACTAGGTGATGTAACTTGATACTCGCTATCCTCGAAAGAAACTTTTGTTTTCGTGGAACTAATAACCTGTCTAGATTTTGTGCTAATTTGACTAGGTTCGAAAGTTATATGTTTTGTTGCACTATACTTTTCATGATGTATCTTCAACGAATCTTCAGTTATATCTAAAAGTGAATCTGTCTCTATTGAAGATTGTTCCATGGATATATCGTCTTTATCTATAAGTGAATCTCTCGAGAGAGTTATCTTCTGTGATTCTCTATCTAATTTTACATGAACGAAACCTAAAGAGTCGTCTTCTATACTGGGAGATTCGAACGAATCGTCAGAATCAGGTTTTTTAGAAACCACTTCAGTTTTCCGAATCAAAGAAGTATCTTTAGCATCTTTTTCTGACGAAACCGACGTTGTTGTGATAATTGTTGTAGTGGTATATTGAGTAGATTGGGTACTTGACAAATCACTAACAAAACCTAATTTTTCTTGAACATCGTCAATTTTATATGTTTCTCCTGAATGTACTTCAATATCTTTTTTCAGATCTGCAGATTCAAACCCATTTATTTGTTCATCAATATGCATTTTAGATTTATCTTCTTCTTCAGTAAGTTCTTCCTTTTCAACAATCCTTTGCTGTGTTTTAATTTCATTTGCGTCTATGCTTTCACTTTCTTTTATTATTTCTGTAGACTGAATTATTTTTTTAACATCTGTATCGGAAACTTTTACATCGGCTATAACGCTCGTAGATTTTAATTCTGTTAGATGTGTAGATTCTGATTCAACAGGTTTAATAGTAAAGAGATCCTCGTGTGCTGACTTTTCATCCGACAAAGTTCTTGACATTCTACTTTCCATTAAAGTTGTTGATGATTTTCCATCTGCCAATAAATCTGTTTGAACAGTTCGAACAATTAAAGAATCGTCAACTTTTGAAACAGACTCATCTTCATTATCGTCCTCCCTTATATCTTTATATTTTGTATCTGCTGTATAATGTTCTTCATCGACATCACGTTTAGTTCTTTTAATCAGACTGTGTTTATCTTCGGTAATAATTTCCTTACTGTCATCCACAGTTTTTCCTAAATCTGTAGTTGGAATATCGTCAAGTGACACAGCTGGTACGATTGTAAATGCTTGACCCTCTGGAGTTGGAGTTAAGTCTGGTTTCAATTCTTTAACATCCCGCCTAATTTGTCGGGAAGCTTCTAGAACTTCTAACATAGCTTTGTTAATTTCTGATTCTGTTATGATATCTATTATTTTTAAACTATCACTAGCTGAGGAATCTTCCGTTGTTTCTCCTTTGGTGGTTTTATAAATCTCAGATTTGAATATGGAATCTAAAGAATCGTGTGCAACGGAGGCTGGCAAAGCAAACATAGATATTAGTTTAGTATTACTTGTTAAAGCTTCTTTAATTGTGCTGTGACTAGAAAATGTAACATCAGATGTTTTAGACAGTTCATTTTCATTGGACGGCATGTCTTTCATTGCTTCATCACGTGGATCTTTTTCAAGCACTGTATCCGTGGACAAACCAACTCCTTCCAAGTTCTTATCAATTTGAATAGGACTTGGAATTTCTAATTTTGTAGGTTTCTCAATATCACAAGAATATCCAGCTGACTCAGTTGGTTTTACTGATTCTCTAATAAGTATTTCTTCTGGAACATAAACCGGATGGCGTACCTTCTCAGAACCTTCTATCTCAGAGGATATATCATATTCTGTTGATTTTACCGCATCTTCTACAGCTGTAGGTTCCTCCAATTTAATAAATGATTTTCCATCTTTGTCAGGAACAGCAGGAGTTGTGCCTTTAATCTGATCCAGTTTAGTAGGTGATTCAACATCAACATCTGTTGGCTTTGCTGTTTCTAGAATCGGCGATTTATCGGACGTTATTGGAACTGTCGGAGATTTTATAGAAACTGACGGTGACTCAGACACTTCTCGTTTGGCGGATGATTCAATATCAACTGATGATTTCACATCTTCACCAACAACTACAGGAGATATCTCTTTAGTTTGTTCAAGTTTTGTAGATGATACAAGTTCTAGTTCTGTAGGTTTTATAATTTCTACAGGCGATGCTGTCACATCTCTGTCGGAAACAGGAGATATCTCTTTCGACTCTTCCAGTTCTTTCGTCGCAGTTTCTAGTATTAGCGATTTGTCAGATTTGATAGAAACGGTCGGAGATTTCTCTACAGTAGCTTCTAACTTAACAGGCGAATCAATAGACAGATGTGATGGTTTAATAATTTCATAAATAAGTGATTTTTTGTCTTCAACACAGACAGCAGAATATTCTTCTTGAATAGATGTCTCTGGATATTTTTCTTTGTGCTCTTGTTGTTTAACAGTGAATTCAGTAACAGGCTCCTCTGGCTCTACAATCTCTAATGTAGATAACACTCCATCCTTAACAGTACCTGCAGATTTCTTTTCAAAACCATCTTCAATAACAGGCGACACAATTTTCTGTATTACTGGTTCTTTTGTTTCTAAAACTGGTGATCCTTTTGCTTTAATAGAAACCACTGGAGGTTCTGTAGGTTCTTCTAATTTAATAAATGATTTCCCATCTTTGTCAGGAATAGCAGGAGATGTGCCTTGAATCTGATCCCTTATAGTAAGTGAGTCAATATCAACTTCTGTTGCCTTTGCTGTTTCTACAATCGGCGATTTATCGGATGTTATTGGAACTGTCGGAGATTTTATGGGAACTGACGGAGATTCAGACGCTTCTAGTTTGGCGGGTGATTCAATATCAATTGATGATTTCACATCTTCACCAACAGCTACAGGAGATATCTCTTTAGTTTGTTCAAGTTTTGTAGATGATACAATTTCTAGTTCTGTTGGTTTTATAATTTCCACAGGCGATGCAGTCACATCTCTGTCAGAAACAGGAGATATCTCTTTCGATTCTTCCAGTTCTTGCGTCGTCGTTTCTAGTATTGGCAATTTATCAGATTTGATAGAAATGGTCGGAGATTTCTCTACAGTAGCTTCTAACTTAACAGGCGAATCAATAGACAGATGTGATGGTTTAATAATTTCATAAATAGGCGATTTTTTGTCTTCAACAGAGACAGCAGAATATTTTTCTTGAATAGATGTCTCTGGATATTTTTCTTTGTGCTCTTGTTCTTTAACAGTGAATTCAGTAACAGGCTCCTCTGGCTCTACAATATCTAATATAGATAACGCTCCATCCTTAACAGTACCTGCAGGAGATTTCTTTTCAAAATCACCTGCAATAACAGGCGACACAATTTTCTGTATTACTGGTACTTTTGTTTCTAAAACTGGTGATCCTTTTGCTTTTATAGAAACCACTGAAGTTTCTGTAGGTTCTTCTAATTCAATAAATGATTTTCCATCTTTGTCAGGAACAGCAGGAGTTGTGCCTTTAATCTGATCTGGTTTAGTAGGTGATTCAACATCAACATCTGTTGGCTTTGCTGTTTCTATAATTGGCGATTTATCGGAATCTATTGGAACTGTCGGAGACTTATAAACTGTCGGAGACTTATAAACTGTCGAAGATTTTATGGGAACTGACGGAGATTCAGACGCTTCTAGTTTGGCGGGTGATTCAATATCAATTGATGATTTCACATCTTCACCAACAACTACAGGAGATATCTCTTTAGTTTGTTCAAGTTTTGTAGGTGAAACAATTTCTAGTTCTGTTGGTTTTATAATTTCTACAGACGATGCTGTCACATCTCTGTCGGAAACAGGAGATGTCTCTTTCGACTCTTCCAGTTCTTGCGTCGCCGTTTCTAGTATTGGCGATTTATCAGATTTGATAGAAAGGGTCGGATATTTCTCTACAGTAGCTTCTAACTTAACAGGCGATTCAATAGACAGATCTCGTGGTTCAAGAATTTCATAAATAGGCGATTTTTTGTCTTCCACACAGACAGCAGGATATTCTTCCTGAATATATGCCTCTGGATATTTTTGTTTGTGCTCTTGTTGTTTAACAGTGAATTCAGTAACAGGCTCCTCTGGCTCTACAATATCTAATACAGACAACACTCCATCCTTTACAGTAACTACAGGAGATTTCTCTTCAACATCTTCAATAACAGGCGACACAATTTTCTGTATTACTGGTTCTTCTGTTTCTAAAACTGGCGATGCATTTCCTTTAATTGAAACCACTGGAGAATCGGCAGGTTCTTCTAAATTAACAAATGATTTTTCATCTTTGTCAGAAACAGCAGGAGATGTGCCTTTACTCTCATCTAGTTTAGTAGGTGATTCAACATCAACTTCTGTTGGCTTTGCTGTTTCAAGAATCGGCGATTTATCGGATGTTATTGGCACTGTCGGAGATTTTATGGAAACTGACGGAGACTCTATAGCTTCTTCAAACATATCATCAGATACAATAGTAACCTCTGCCATGGCGGGCGATACAATATAAACTGATGATTTTAGATCTTCAGCAAAATCTGCAGGTGATATCTCTTTAGGTTGTTCAAGTTTTGTAGATGATACAATTTCAAGTACAGTTGGTTTTACAATTTCTACAGGCGATGCTGTCACAACTCTGTCGGAAACAGTAGATGTCTGTTTCAGCTCTTCCAATTGTAGCCTCGCCGTTTCTAGTACAGGCGATTTATCAGATTTAATAGAAACGGCCGGAGATTTATCTGTAGCTTCTTCAAACGTAACAGTCGATGTAATAGAAAGTTCTGTTGGTTTAATAATTTTAGAAATTGCCGATTTTTTGTCTTCAATTTGTGTCGTATGAGATTTAATGGCTTCATCATCAATTGTTTCTTCTAATGTTACAGGTGGTAAAATATCAAGTTCGACCGGTTTAATGGTTTCTAAAACAGGTGATTTTCCCTCCACAACGGAAACTGTAGGATATTCTTCTTTAATAATTTCCACTGGAACTTCTTCTTTAGACGCTTCTAGGTCAACAAAAGATTCAATATTATGCCCTACTAGTTTTGCAGTATCTACTACAGGTGACATTACATCTGCTAAAGAAGTAGCAGGAGATGTTACTTTTGTTTCCTTTGGATTAACAAGTGGGGCAATATCCACTTTTACTGGTTCTTCTGATTCTAGAACTGGCGATTCTTCGCCCTTAACAGAAACGGTTGGTGATTTTGCCTTAGGCTCTTCTATTTTAGCGGGTGATCCGCCATCATCTGCCAACTTGAAACCCTTAATATAAACCTTAGGAGATATATCTTTAGGCTCTACAAGTTTCGCTGCAGCGCCCGTGACGAGTTGTCCTGGCTTAGCCATTTCTAGAATTGGTGACTTATCAGATATACTAGAAACTGCAGGAGATTTGTCCTCAGTTGGAGTATTATCTGATTTAGTGGAAACTGAAGGGGATTTTGCTGTAGTTTCTTCTAATTTTACAGGTTGTAAAACATCAAGTCCGGATGGTTTACTGATTTCTAAACCAGGTGATTTTCCCTCCACAACAGAAACTCTGGTAAATTCTTCTTCAAAAATTTCTGTTGATTTATGTTTAGGCTCTTCTAGATCAGCAATAGATTCAATAACTTGCTCTCCAGCTTTTACAGTATCTAGTACAGGTGATACTACATCTTTCAAAGAAGACGCAGGAGATATTTCTTTAGATTCCTTCGTTTTAACAAGTGGGGGTTTTACTGGTTCCTCTAATTCTGGGACTGGCAATTCTTCGCCCATGACAGAAACGGTTGGTGATTTCGCCTTAAGCTCTTCTATTTTAGCTGCTGATCTGTCATCATCCACCAACTTAAAATCCTTAATATGAACCGTAGGAGATATCTCTTTAGGCTCTTCCAGTTCTGCTGTAGCTCCCGTGTCAAGTTGTTCTGGCATAGCTGTTTCGAGAATTGGTGATTTATCAGATATACTAGAAAGTGTAGGAGATTTTTCAGGAGATTTGTCTTCAGGTGGTGTCTTTTCTGATTTAATGGAAACTGAAGGAGATTTTGCTATAGTTTCTTCTAATTTTACAGGTGGTAACATATCCAGTTCGGCCGTTTTAATAATTTGTAAATCAGATAATTTTCCCTCCAGAACAGAAATTGTAGGATATTCTTCTTTAATATTTTCCGCTGGAACTTCTTCCTTAGGCTCTTCTAGATCATCAAGAGACTTAATATCATGCTCTACTGGTTTTACGGTATCTATTACAAGTGACATTACATATTCTAAAGAAGTCGCAGGAGATATTACTTTAGGTTCTTTCTGTTTAACAAGTGGTGTAATATCAAGTTTTACAGGTTCTTCTGATTCTGGAACGAGCGATTCTTCTCCCTTGACAGAAACTGTTGGTGATTTCGCCTTGGGCTCTTCTATTTTAGCTGGTGATTCATCATCTTCTACCAACTTGAAATCCTTAATATGAACCTTAGGAGATATCTCTTTAGGCTTTTCCAGTTTTCCTGTAGCTCCCATGTCAAGTTGACCTGGCTTAACCGTTGCTAGAGTTGGTGACTTATCAGATATACTAGAAGCTGTAGGAGATTTTTGAGGAGATTTGCCTTCAGTTGGTGACTTATCTGATTTAGTGGAAACTGAAGGAGATTTTGCTGTAGTTTCTTCTAATTTTATAGGTGGTAAAATATCAAGTTCGGCCGGTTTAATAATTTCTAAAACAGATGATTTTCCATCCACAACAGAAACTGTAGGATATTCTTCTTTAATAATTTCAAGAGGAGATTCTTCTTCAGGCTTTACAATATCATCAGTAGATCCAATATCATGCTCTACTGGTTTTGCAGCATCTACATCTGCTAAAGAACTCGAAGGAGATATTACTTTAGATTCCTTTGGTTTAACTAGTGTAGCAATATCCTGTTTTACAGGTTGTTCTGATTCTGGAACCAGCGATTCTTCGCTCTTAACAGAAACCGTTGGTGATTTCGCCTTAGGCTCTTCTATTTTATCTGGTGATCCGTCATCATCTGCCAACTTGAAATCCTTAATATAAACTTTAGGAGATATCTCTTTCGACCCTTCCGATTTCGCTGTAGCTACCGTGTCAAGTACTCCTGGCTTAGCTGTTTCGAGAATTGGTGATTTATCAGATATACTAGAAAGTGTAGGAGATTTTTCAGGAGATTTGTCTTCAGGTGGTGTCTTTTCTGATTTAATGGAAACTGAAGGAGATTTTGCTATAGTTTCTTCTAATTTTACAGGTGGTAACATATCCAGTTCGGCCGTTTTAATAATTTGTAAATCAGATAATTTTCCCTCCAGAACAGAAATTGTAGGATATTCTTCTTTAATATTTTCCGCTGGAACTTCTTCCTTAGGCTCTTCTAGATCATCAAGAGATTTAATATCATGCTCTACTGGTTTTACGGTATCTATTACAAGTGACATTACATCTTCTAAAGAAGTCGCAGGAGATATTACTTTCGGTTCTTTCTGTTTAACAAGTGGTGTAATATCAAGTTTTACTGGTTCTTCTGATTCTGGAACGAGCGATTCTTCGCCCTTGGCAGAAACTGTTGGTGACTTCGCCTTGGGCTCTTCTATTTTAGCTGGTGATTCATCATCTTCTACCAACTTGAAATCCTTAATATGAACCTTAGGAGATATCTCTTTAGGCTTTTCCAGTTTTCCTGTAGCTCCGATGTCAAGTTGTCCTGGCTTAACCGTTTCTAGAGTTGGTGACTTATCAGATATACTAGAAGCTGTAGGAGATTTTTGAGGAGATTTATCTTCAGTTGGTGACTTATCTGATTTAGTGGAAACTGAAGGAGATTTTGCTGTAGTTTCTTCTAATTTTATAGGTGGCAAAATATCAAGTTCGGCCGGTTTAATGATTTCTAAAACAGATGATTTTCCCTCCACAACAGAAACTGTAGGATATTCTTCTTTAATAATTTCAAGAGGAGATTCTTCTTCAGGCTTTACAATATCATCAGTAGATCCAATATCATGCTCTACCGGTTTTGCAGCATCTACATCTGCTAAAGAACTCGAAGGAGATATTACTTTAGATTCCTTTGGTTTAACTAGTGTAGCAATATCCTGTTTTACATATTGTTCAGATTCTGGAACCAGCGATTCTTCGCTCTTAACAGAAACCGTTGGTGATTTCGCCTTAGGCTCTTCTATTTTATCTGGTGATCCGTCATAATCTGCCAACTTGAAATCCTTAATATAAACTTTAGGAGATATCTCTTTCGGCCCTTTCGATTTCGCTGTAGCTACCGTGTCAAGTACTCCTGGCTTAGCTGTTTCGAGAATTGGTGATTTATCAGATATACTAGAAAGTGTAGGAGATTTTTCAGGTAATTTATCTTGAATTGGTGTCTTATCTGATTTAATGGAAACGGCAGGAGATTTTGCTATAGTTTCTTCGAATTTTGCAGGTGGTAAAATATCAAGTTCAGCTGGTTTAATAATCTCTAAAACGGGTGATTTGCACTCCACAACAGAAACTGTAGGATATTCCTCTTTAATAATTTTCGCTGGAACTTCTTCTTTGGGCCCTTCCAGGTCATCAATAGATTCAATATCATGCTCTACTTGTTTTACAGTATGTATTACAGCTGACATTACATCTTCTAAAGAAGTTGCAGGAGATATTACTTTAGGTTCCTTTGATTTAACAAGTGGGACAATATCCAATTTTACTAGTTCTTCTGATTCTAGAACTGGCGACTCTTCGCCCTTAACATAAACCGTTAGTGCTTTGACCTTAGGCTCTTCTATTTCAGCTGTTAATCCGTCATCTGCCAACTTGAAATCCTTAGTAGAAACTGTAGGAGTTTTCTCTATAGGTTCTTCCAGTTTCTCTGTAGCTCCCGTGTCAAGTTGTCTTGGCTTAGCCGTTTCTAGAATTGGTGACTTAGCAGATATATCTTTAATAGAAACCGCAATAGATAACTCCTTAGGGTCTTTCTGATTTAAAGGTGTTTTAGGCACAAGTTCTATTCGTTTCGACGGCTCTAGAATCGGCGATTTATCGGATTTAACAGAACCTATAGGAGATTTTTCTATAGTCTCATGTATGCTAAGAGGTGATACAATATCAAGTTCGGCTGTTTTCATAATTTCTACTGCAGGTGATTCCTTCTCTTTAGCAAAACCAACAGGTAATTCTTCTACCAAATATTCTTCCGGCGATTTTTCTAGTCCAAGAACAGACTTGATATCGAGCTGCGATGGTTTTGAAATACCTCCTACAAGTAACATCTCATCTCTTATAGAAACTGCCGGTGATATAACTTTAGGTTCCTCCAGTTTAACAGTTGAACCAATTTCTTGTATTCTTGCTTCCTCGGTGTCTGGTACTGGTGTCTCTAGTTTGTCGTCAGACAATTCAATATCATCTGGTGGTTTGTCATCTTTAACAGCAACTGTAGGAGATATATCCTTCGGCTCCTCCGGTTTAACAGGTGATATAGTTGTAAGTTTCGCCATTTCTAGAATTGGTGATTTATCAGATTTAGAAGAAACCACCGAAGATTTTTCTATAGTTTCCTTTATGGTAACAGGTGATACAATATAAAGTTCTGCTGATTTAATAGTTTCTAGAACAGGCGATTTTTCATCCTTATCAGGAGCCACGGGTGATTCTTCTTCAATTAGTTCAATTGGAGATTTTTCTCCGGGCTCTTCTGGTTTGACAATTGAGGCAATCTCCTGCGCTGTTGTCACTGCATCTAGAACTGGTGACTTCCCAACTTTGGGATCCTCAAGTTCGACTGGTGATCTAATTTGAACTGGTGACTTGGCATCTTTAACAGAAACATCAGCAGATAATTCTTTTGGCTCATCCAGTTTTGTGGGTGATATAATATCACACTCTTGTTCAACATTTTTATGTTCTTCTAGTTCGGCTGGTGATCCAATTTCATCTGGTGATTTGGCCTCTTCAATAAGAACCGCGGGTGCTATAGCCTTTGGCTCATCCAGTTTCATTGGTGATATAATATCAAGTTCCCTTGGTTTTGCTGTTTCTAGAACTGGTGATTTTTCAGATTTAATAGAAACCGTTGGAGATTTTTCCTTAGTGTCTTCTAACTTTACATGTGATACAATTTCAAGTTCTGTTGGTTTTCTAATTTCTACAACAGGTGATTTCTCCTTTTTGATGCCAACTGCGGGTGATTCTACTTTAATAGATTCCACTGGAGATTTTTCTTTAAGTTTTTCTAGTCTGACAGTTAAGGCAATCTCCTGTGACCCTGTTTTCTCTGCATCTAGAACTGGTGATTTTGCATCTTTGGGGTCCTTTAATTCAACTGGTGATACAATTTCGTCTGGGGATTTGGCAACCTTATCAGAAACCGTGGGAGATACTTCTTTTGGCTCCTCCAATTTGGTGGGTAATATAATATCAAGTTCGCGTTCAACGTGTTTATGGTCTTCTAGTTGAGCCGGCGATTCAATTTCATCTGGGGATTTGGCACCCTTAATAGGAACCGCGGATGATATAGCCTCTGGCTCATCCAGTTTCATGGGTGATATAATATCATGTTCCTTTGGTTTCGCCGTCTCTAGAATTGGAGATTTTTCAGATTTAATAGAAACCGTCGGTGATTTTTCTTTAGTGTCCTCTAACTTAACAGGTGATACAATTTCAAGTTCTGTTGGTTTTATAATACCTACAACAGGTGATTTCTCCGCTTTAATGCCAACTGCGGGTGATTCTTCTTCAATAGATTCCACTGGAGATTTTTCTTTAGGTCTTTCTAGACTGACAGTTGATGCAATCTCCGGTGCCACTGTTTTCTCCTCATCTAGAACTGGTGATTTTGCATCTTTGATGTCTTTTAATTCAACTGGTGATACAACTTCCCCTTCTGGGGATTTGGCATCCTTAACAGAAACTGTGGGAGATACTTCTTTCTCCTCCTCCAGTGTTGTGAGTAATATAATATCAAGTTCTTGTTCAACGTCTATATGTTCTTCTAGTTCAGCGGTCGATCCAATTTCATCAGGTGATTTCGCATCCTTAATAAAAACCGCGGGTGATATAGCCTCTGGCTCATCCAGTTTCATGGGTGATGTAATATCATGTTCCCTTGGTTTCGTCGTTTCAAGAGTTGGTGATTTTTCAGATATAATAGGAACCGTCGGAGATTTTTCTTTAATGTCTTCTAACTTAACAGGTGATACAATTTCAAGTTCTGCTGGTTTTATAATTTCTACTACAGGTGATTTCTCCTCTTTAATACCAACTTCTGGTGATTTTTCTTTAATAGAATCCACTGGAGATTTTTCTTTAGGTCTTGTAATTTTGACAGATGAGGCAATCTCCTGTGCCACTGTTTTCCCTGCATCTAGAACTGGTGATTTTGCATCTTTGGGGTCTTTTAATTCAACTGGTGATACAATTTCGTCTGGGGATTTGGCATCTTTAACAGAAACCGTGGGAGATACTTCTTTTGGCTCCTCCAGTTTTGTGAGTAATATAATATCAAGTTCCTGTTCAACGTCTTTATGTTTTTCTAGTTCAGCTGGCGATCCAATTTCATCGGGTGATTTAGCATCCTTAATAGAAACCGCGGGTGATATAGCCTCTGGCTCATCCAGTTTCGCCGTTTCTAGAACTTGTGATTTTTCAGATTTAATAGAAACCATCGGAGATTTTTCTTTAGTGAACTCTAGTTCAGTGAACTCTAGTTCAGCCGGCGATCCAATTTCATCAGATGGTTTGGTACCCTTGATAGAAACCGCGGGTGATATAGCCTCTGGCTCATCCAGTTTCATGGGTGATATAATATCATGTTTCCTTGGTTTCGCCGTTTCTAGAATTGGTGATTTTTCAGATTTAATAGAAACGGTTGGAGATTTTTCTTTAGACTCTTTTAACTTAACAGGTGATACAATTTCAAGTTCGGTTGGTTTTCTAATTTCTACAACAGGTAATTTCTCTCCTTTAATGTCAACTGCGGGTGATTCTTCTTTAATAGATTCCACTGGAGATTCTTCTCTAGGTCTTTCTAGTCTGACAGTTGACGCAATCTCCTGTGCCACTGTTTTATCTGCATCTAGAACTGGTGATTTTACATCTTTGGGGTCTTTTAATTCAACAGTTGATACAATTTCGTCGGGGGATTTGGAATCTTGAACAGAAACCGCGGGAGATAACGCCCTCGGCTCTTCTAGTTTCGTGGGTGATACTGTATCGAGTTCTACTTGTTTCGTTGTTTCTAGAATTGGTTCCTCTATATCCAGAACAGAAACTACAGGATATGTCTCCTTGTGCTCTTCTAGTTTCGCGGGTGATTTAGCAACAAGTTCTGTTGCTTCCGCCGTTTCTAGAATTGGTAATTTTTCGTATTTAAGAAATACTTCTGGAGATTTGTCAATAGTTTCTTGCAAGCTAACAGGTGACACCATATCAAGTTTCGCCATTTCTAGAATTGGTGATTTATCAGATTTAGAATAAACTACCGAAGATTTTTCTATACATTCCTCTATGGTAACAGGTGACACAATCTCAATTTCTGTTGCTTTTAAAATTTCTAAAACAGGTAATTTTTCCTCCTTACTGCAAACCCCGAGTGATTCGTCTTCAACAGGTTCAGTTGGAGATTTGTCTTCTGGTTCTTCTGGTTTCACAGTTGAGGCAATCGACTGCGCAGTTGCCACTATATCTAGTGATTTTCTTTTGTCTGGTGTCTTGACATCTTTAACAGAAACTGCCTGAGATATTTCTATCGGCTCCTTCAGCTTTGTGGGTGATATAATATCAAGTTCTTGTCCAACATCTTCATGTTCTTCTAGTTTAGCTGGTGATCCAATTTCGTCTGGTGATTTGCCATCCTTAACAGAAACCACGGGTGATATAGCCTTTGGCTCGTCCACTTTTAGGGGCGATATAATATCAAGTTCCCTTGGTTTCGTCGTTTTTATAATTGGTGATTTTTCAGATATAATAGAAACCGTCGGAGATTTTTCTATAGTGTCTTCTAACTTAACAGATGATACAATTTCAAATTCTATTGGTTTTTTAATCTCTACAACAGATGATTTTTCCTCTTTTATGTCAACAGTAGGTGACTCTTCTTTAAAAGATTCCACTGGAGATTTTTCTTTAGGTTTCTCTAGTATGACAGTTGAGGCAATCTCCTGTGCCTTTGTTTTCTCTGCATCTAGAGCTGGTGATTTTGCAACTTTGAGGTCTTTTAATTCAACTGGTGATACAATTTTGTCTGGGGATTTGGCATCCTTAACAGAAACCGTGAGAGATTCTTCTTTCGGCTCCTCTAGTTTTGTGGGTGATATAACATCAAGTTCTTGTTCAATGTCTTTTTGTTCTTCTAGTTCAGCCGGCGATCCAATTTCATGAGGTGATTTAGCTTCCTTAATAGAAACCGCTGGTGATATTGCCTCTGGTTCATCCAATTTCATGGGTGATTTAATATCATGCTCCTTTGGTTTTGCTGTTTCTAGAATTGGTGATTTTTCAGATGTAATACAAACCGTCGGAGATTTTTCTTTAGTGTCCTCTAACTTAACTGGTGATACAATTTCAAGTTGTGTTGGTTTTATTCTAACAACAAGAGGTAATTTGTCGCCTTTAATGCCAACTGCGAGTGATTCTTCTTCAATAGATTCCACTGGAGATAGTTCTTTAGGTTTTTCTAGTCTGACAGTTGACGCAATCTCCTGTGCCACTGTTTTCTCTGCATCTAGAACTGGTGATTTTGCATCTTTGGGGTCTTTTAATTCAACTGGTGATACAATCTCGTCTGAGGATTTGGCATCTTTTACAGAAACCGTGAGAGATACTTCTTTCGGCTCCTCTAGTTTTGTGGGTAATTTAATATCAAGTTTTTGTTCAACGTGTATATGTTCTTCTAGTTCAGCCGGCGATCCAATTTTATCAGGTGATTTGGCATCCTTAATAGAAACCGCGGGTGATATAGCCTCTGGCTCATCCAGTTTCATGGGAGATATAATATCATTTTCCATTGGTTTCGCTGTTTCTAGAAGTGGTGATTTTTCAGATTTAATAGAAACCGTTGAAATGTTTTCTTTAGTGTCTTCTAACTTAACAGGTGATACAATTTCAAGTTCCGTTGGTTTTATAATACCTACAACAGGTGATTTCGCCTCTTTAATGCCAACTGTGGGTGATTCTTCTTTAATAGATTCCACTGGAGATTGTTCTTTAGGTCTTTCTAGTCTGACAGTTGACGCTATCTCTTGTGCCACTGTTTTCTCTGCATCTAGAACTGGTGGTTTTGCATCTTTGGGGTCTTTTAATTCAACTGGTGATACAATTTCGTCTGAGGATTTGGCATCTTTTACAGAAACCGTGGGAGATACTTCTTTAGGCTCCTCCATTTTTGTGGGTAATATAATATCAACTTCTTGTTCAATGTTTTTATGTTCTTGTAGTTCATCCGGTGATTCAATTTCATCAGGTGATTTGGCATCCTTAATAGAAACCGCCGGTGATACAGCCACTGTCTCATCCAGTTTCATGGGTAGTATAACATAATGTTCCCTTGCTTTCGCCGTTTCTAGAATTGGTGATTTTTCAGATTTAATAGAAACCGTCGGAGATTTTTCTTTAGTATCCTCTAACATAACAGGTGATACAAATTCAAGTTCTTTTGGTTTTATAACTCCTACAACAGGTGATTTCTCCTCTGTAATGCCAACTGCCGGTGATTCTTCTTCAACAAATTTCACTGGAGATTTTTCTTTTGGTCTTTCTAGTCTGACAGTTGTTGCAATCTCCTGTGTCACTGTTTTCTCTGCATCTAGAACTGGTGATTTTGCATCTTTGGGGTCTTTTAATTCAACCGATGATACAACTTCGTGTGAGGATATGGCATCTCTAACAGAAGCCGTGGGAGATACTTCTTTCGGCTCCTTCAGTTTTGTGGGTAATATAATATCAAGTTGTTGTTCAACGTCTTTATGTTCTTCTAGGTCAGCCTGCGATTCAATTACATCAGGTGATTTAGCATCCTTAATAGAAGCCGCGGGTGATATAACTTCTGGCTCATCCCGTTTTGTGGCTGATATAATATCATGTTCCGTTGGTTTCGCCGTTTCTAGAATTGGTGATTTTTCAGATTTAATAGAAACCGTCGGAGATTTTTCTTTAGACTCTTCTAACTTAACAGGTGATACGATTTCATGTTCGGTTGGTTTTATATTTTCTACAACAGGTGATTTATCTTCTTTAATGCCAACTGCGAGTGATTCTTCTTTAATAGATTCCACTGGAGATTTTTCTTTAGGTCTTTCGAGTCTGACAGTTGACGCAACCTCCTGTGCCACTGTTTTCTCTGCATCTAGAACTGGTGATGTTGCATCTTTGGGGTCTTTTAATTCTACTGTTGACACAATTTCGTCTGGGGATTTGGCATCCTGAACAGAAACCGCGGGAGATAACGCCTTCGGCTCTTCTAGTTTCGTGGGTGATACTGAATCGAGTTCTACTTGTTTCGTTGTTTCTAGAATTAGTTCCGCTGTATCCAGAACTGGAGATTTCGCACCTTTAGGTTCCTCTTGTAAGACAGGCGATTTAGCATCTTTAACAGAAACTGTAGGATATGTCTCCTTGGGCTCTTCTAATTTCGCGGGTGATTTAGCAACAAGTTCTGTTGCTTCCGCCGTTTCTAGAATTGGTGATTTTTCGGATTTAAGAAAAACTTCTGGAAATTTGGCAATAGTTTCTTGCAAGCTAACAGGTGACACAATATCAGGTTTCGCCATTTCTAGAATTGGTGCTTTATCAGATTTAGAAGAAACCACCGAAGATTTTTCTATAATTTCTTCTATGGCAACAGTTGACACAATATCAATTTCTGCTGATTTAATAATTTCTAGAACAGGTGATTTTCCCTCCTTACTACAAACCCCAGGTGATTCGTCTTCAACAAGTTCCGTTGGAGATTTGTTTTCAGGTTCTTCTGGTTCCACAGTTGAGGCAATCTCCTGCGCAGTTGTCACTATATCTAGAGCTGGTGATTTCCTTTCATCTGATGACTTGACATCCTTAACAGAAACTGCCGGAAATATTTCTATCGGCTCCTCCAGCTTTGTGGGTGATATAAGATCAAGTTCTTGTCCAACATCTTTATGTTCTTCTAGTTCAGCTGGTGATCCATTTTCGTCTGGCGATTTTCCATCCTTAACAGAAACCGCGGGTGATATAGCCTTTGGCTGGTCCAGTTTTAGGGGCGACATGATATTAAGTTCCCTTGGTTTCATCGTTTCTAGAATTGGTGATTTTTCAGATATAATAGAAACCGTCGGAAGCTTTTCTAGAGTGTCTTCTAACTTAACAGATGATACAATTTCAAATTCTATTGGTTTTATAATCTCTACAACAGATGATATTTCCTCTGTTATGCCAACTGTAGGTGACTCTTCTTTAACAGATTCCACTGGAGATTTTTCTTTAGGTTTTTCTAGTATGACAGTTGAGGCAATCTCCTGTGCCTTTGTTTTCTCTGCATCTAGAACTGATGATTTTGCATCTTTAGGGTCTTTTAAATCAACTGGTGATACAATCACGTCTGAGGATTTGGCATCTTTTACAGAAACCGTGGGAGATACTTCTTTCGGCTCCTCTAGTTTTGTGGGTAATATAATATCAAGTTCTAGTTCAACGTGTTTATGTTCTTCTAGTTCAGCGGGCGATCCAAATTCATCAGCTGATTTGGCATCCTTAATAGAAACCGCGGGTGATATAGCCTCTGGCTCATCCAGTTTCATGGGAGATATAACATCATGTTCCCTTGGTGTCGCCGTTTCTACAATTGGTGATTTTTCAGATTTAATAGAAATCGTTGGAGATTTTTCTTTAGTATCTTCTAACTTAGGTGATACAATTATAAGTTCTGCTGATTTTATAATTTCTACAACAGGTAAGTTCTCATCTTTAATGCCAACTGCGGGTGATTCTTCTTTAATAGATACCACTTGAGATGTTTCTTTAGGTCTTTCTTGTCTGCCAATTGAGGCAATCTCCTGTGCCACTATTTTCTCTGCATCTAGAACTGGTGATTTTGCATCCTGGGGGTCTTTTAATTCAACTGGTGATACAATCTCGTCTGAGGATTTGGCATCTTTATCTGAAATCGTGGGAGATACTTCTCTCGGCTCCTCCAGTTTTGTGGGTAATATAAAATCAAGTTCTTGTTCAACGTGTTTATGTTCTTCTGGTTCAGCCGGCGATCCAATTTCATGAGGTGATTTAGCTTCTTTAATAGAAACCGCGGGTGATATTGCCTCTGGTTCATCCATATTCATGGGTGATTTAATATCATGCTCCATTTGTTTTGCTGTTTCTAGAATTGGTGATTTTTCAGATGTAATACAAACCGTCGGAGATTTTTCTTTAGTGTACTCTAACTTACCTGGTGAAACAATTTCAAGTTCTGTTGGTTTTATAATTCCTACAAGAGGTGATTTGTCACCTTTAATGCCAACTGCGGGTGATTCTTCTTCAATAGATTCCACTGGAGATTGTTCTTTAGATCTTTCTAGTCTGACAGCTGACTCAATCTCCAGTGTCACTGTTTTGTCTGCATCTAGAACTGGTGATTTTGCATCCTGCGGGTCTTTTAATTCAACTGGTGATACAATTTCGTATGAGGATTTGGCATCTTTTACAGAAACCGTGGGAGATACTTCTTTCGGCTCCTCTAGTTTTGTGGGTAATTTAATATCAAGTTCTTGTTCAACGTGATTATGTTCTTCTAGTTTAGCCGGAAATCCAATTTTATCAGGTGATTTGGCATCCTTAATAGAAACCGCGAGTGATATAGCCTCTGGCTCATCCAGTTTTATGGGAGATATACTATCATGTTCCCTTGGTTTCATGCTTTCTGGAACTGGTAATTTTTCAGATTTAATAGAAACCGTTGGAGATTTTTCTTTAGTGTCTTCTAACTCAACAGGTGATACAATTTCAAGTTCGGTGGGTTTTCTAATTTCTACAACAGGTGATGTCTCTTCTTTAATGTCAACTGCGGGTGATTCTTCTTTAATAGATTCCACTAGAGATTCTTCTTTAGGTCTTTTTAGTCTGATAGTTGACGCAATCTCCTGTACCACTGTTTTCTTTGCATCTGGAACTGGTGATATTGCATCTTTGGGGTCTTTTAATTCAACTGGTGATACAATTTCGTCTGGGGATTTTACATCCTCAACAGAAACCGTAGGAGATACTTCTTTTTTCTCCTCCAGTTTTGTGAGCAATATAATATCAAGTTGTTGTTCAACGTCTTTATGTTCTTGTAGGTCAGCCTGCGATTTAATTTCATCAGGTGATTTAGCACCCTTAATAGAAACAGCGGGTGATATAGCCTCTGACTCATCTAGTTTCAAGGGGGATATAATATCATGTTCCCCTGGTTTCGCCGTTTCTAGAATTGGTGATTTTCCAGATTTAATAGAAACCGTAAGAGATTTTTCTTTAGTGTCTTCTAACTTAACAGGTGATATAATTTCAATTTCTGATGGTTTTATAATTTCTACAACAGGTGATTTCTCCTCTTTAATGCCAACTGCGGGTGATTCTTCTTCAATAGATTCCACTGGAGATTCTTCTTCAGGTCTTTCTAGTCTGACAGTTGACGCAATCTCCTGTTCCACTGTTTTCTCTGCAGCTAGAACTGGTGATATTGCAACTTTGGGGTCTTTTAATTCAACTGGTGATACAATTTCGTCAGGGGATTTTACATCCTCAACAGAAACCGTAGGAGATACTTGTTTTGTCTCCTCCAGTTTTGTGAGTAATATAATATCAAGTTGTTGTTCAACGTCTTTATGTTCTTGTA
The DNA here is from genome assembly GCA_944588485.1 of Phosphuga atrata. Lineage (NCBI taxonomy): Eukaryota > Metazoa > Arthropoda > Insecta > Coleoptera > Silphidae > Phosphuga > Phosphuga atrata. Next base: position 51,330,725 of record OX155896.1, on the reverse strand, counting down.
GGTCAGCCTGCGATTCAATTTCATCAGGTGATTTAGCACCCTTAATAGAAAGCGCGGGTGATATAGCCTCTGACTCATCTAGTTTCATGGGGGATATAATATCATGTTCCCCTGGTTTCGCCGTTTCTAGAATTGGTGATTTTCCAGATTTAATAGAAACCGTAGGTGATTTTTCTTTAGTGTCTTCTAACTTAGCAGGTGATATAATTTCAAGTTCTGATGGTTTTATAATTTTTACAACAGGTGATTTCTCCTCTTTTATGCCAACTGCGGGTGATTCTTCTTCAATAGATTCCACTGGAGATTCTTCTTTAGGTCTTTCTAGTCTGACAGATGACGCAATCTCCTGTTCCACTGTTTTCTCTGCAGCTAGAACTGGTGATTTTGCATCTTTGGGATCTTTTAATTCAACTGGTGATACAATTTCCTCTGAGGATATGGCAATTTTATCAGAAACCGTGGGAGATACTTCTTTCGGCTCCTCAAGTTTTGTGGTTAATATAATATCAAGTTCTTGTTCAACGTGTTTATCTTCTTCTGGATCAGCCGGCGATCCAATTTCATCAGGTGCTTTGGCATCCTTAATAGAAATCGCGGGTGATATAGCCTCTGGCTCATCCAGTTTCATGGGAGATATAATATCATGTTCTCTTGGTTTCGCCGTTTCTACAATTGGTGATTTTTCAGATTTAATAGAAACCGTTGGAGATTTTTCTTTAGTGTCTTCTAACTTAACAGGTGGCACAATATCAAGTACTGTTGGTTTCATAATTTCTACAACAGATGATATGTCCTCTTTAATGCCAACTGGGGGTGATTCTTTTTTAGTAGATTCGTGTGAAACTGTTTTCTCTGCAGCTAGAACTGGTGACTTTGCATCTTTGGGGTCTTTTAATTCAACTGACACAGACACCGTGGGAGATACTTCTTTCGGTTCCTCTAGTTTTGTGGGTAATATAATAGCAAGTTCTTGTTCAACGTGTTTATGTTCTTCTAGTTCAGCCGGCGATCCAATTTGATCAGGTGATTTGGCATCCTTAATAGTAACCGCGGGTGATATAGCCTCTGGCTCGTCGAATTTCATGGGTGATATAATATCATGTTCCCGTGGTTTCGCCGTTTCTAGAATTGGTGATTTTTCAGATTTAATAGAAACCGTCGGAGATTTTGCTTTGGACTCTTCTAACTTAACAGGTGATACAATTTCAAGTTCGGTTGGTTTTATAATTTCTACAACAGGTGATTTCTCTTCTTTAATGCCAACTGCGGGTGATTTTTCTTCAATAGATTCCACTACAGATTCTTCTTTAGGTCTTTCTAGTCTCACAGTTGTCGCAATCTCCCGTGCCACTGTTTTCTCTGCATCTAGAACTGGTGATTTTACATCTTTGAGGTGTTTTAATTCAACTGTTGATACAATTTCGTCTGGGGATTTGGCATCTTGAACAGAAACCGCGGGAGATAACGCCTTCGGCTCTTCTAGTTTCGTGGGTGATACTGTATCGAATTCTACTTGTTTCGTTGTTTCTAGAATTGATTCCTCTGTATCCAGAACTGGAGATTTCCCACCCTCAGGTTCCTCTTGTAAGGCTGGCGATTTAGCATCTTTAACAGAAACTGCAGGATATGCCTCCTTGGGCTCTTCTAGTTTCGCGGGTGATTTAGCAATAAGTTCTGTTGCTTTCTCCGTTTCACCCAGTGTCATAGGTAATGTAATATCAAGTTCCCTTGGTTCCGCCGTTTCTAGAACTGGTAATTTTTCAGATATTATGGAAACCGTTGGAGATTTATCGAACGTGTCTTCTAACTTAACAGATGATATAACTTCAAATTCTGTTGGTTCTATAATATCTACAACAGGCGATTTTTCCTCTTTAATACCAACTGAAGGAAATTCTTCTTTAATAGATTCCACTGAAGATTTTTCTTTAGATTTTTCTAGTCTGACAGTTGAGTTAATCTCCATTGCCGCTGTTTTCTCTGCATCCTGAATTGGTGATTTTGCATCTTTGGGGTCTTTTAGTTCAACGGGTGATACAATTTTGTCTGGGGATTTGGCATCCTTAACACAAACCGTGGGAGATACTTCTTTCGCCTCCTCCAATTTTGTGGGTAATATAATATCAAGTTCTTGTTCAACGTCTTTATGTTCTTCTCGTTCAGCCGGCGATCCAATTTCATCGGATGATTTGGCTTCCGTAATAGAAACTGCGGGTGATATAGCCTCTAGCTGATCCAGTTTTAAGGGTGATATAATATTATGCTTTAAGGGTGATATAATATTATGCTCCTTTGGTTTCGAAGTTTCTAGAATTGGTGATTTTTCAGATTTAATAGAAACCGTCGGAGATTTTTCTTTAGTGTCTTTTAACTTAACAGGTGATACAATTTCAAGTTCGGTGGGTTTTCTAATTTCTACAACAGGTGATTTCTCTTCTTTAATGCCAACTGCGGGTGATTCTTCTTTCATAGATTCCACTGGAGATTCTTCTTTAGGTCTTTCTAGTCTGATAGTTGACGCAATCTCCTGTACCACTGTTTTCTCTGCATCTGGAACTGGTGATATTGCATCTTTGGGGTCTTTTAATTCAACTGGTGATACAATTTCGTCTGGGGATTTTACATCCTCAACAGAAACCGTAGGAGATACTTGTTTTGTCTCCTCCAGTTTTGTGAGTAATATAATATCAAGTTGTTGTTCAACGTCTTTATGTTCTTGTAGGTCAGCCTGCGATTCAATTTCATCAGGTGATTTAGCACCCTTAATAGAAACCGCGGGTGATTTAGCCTCTGACTCATCTAGTTTCATGGGGGATATAATATCATGTTCCCCTGGTTTCGCCGTTTCTAGAATTGGTGATTTTCCAGATTTAATAGAAACCGTAGGAGATTTTTCTTTAGTGTCTTCTAACTTAGCAGGTGATATAATTTCAAGTTCTGATGGTTTTATAATTTCTACAACAAGTGATTTCTCCTCTTTTATGCCAACTGCGGGTGATTCTTCTTCAATAGATTCCACTGGAGATTCTTCTTTAGGTCTTTCTAGTCTGACAGTTGAGGCAATCTCCTGTTCCACTGTTTTCTCTGCATCTAGAACTGGTGCTTTTGCATCTTTGGGGTCTTTTAATTCAACTGGTGATACAATTTCCTCTGAGGATATGGCAATTTTATCAGAAACCGTGGGAGATACTTCTTTCGGCTCCCCAAGTTTTGTGGTTAATATAATATCAAGTTCTTGTTCAACGTATTTATCTTCTTCTGGTTCAGCCGGCGATCCAATTTCATCAGGTGCTTTGGCATCCTTAATAGAAATTGCGGGTGACATAGCTTCTGGCTCATCCAGTTTCATGGGAGATATATCATGTTTCCTTGGTTTCGCCGTTTCTACAATTGGTGATTTGTCAGATTTAATAGAAACCGTCGGAGATTTTTCTTTAGTGTCTTCTAACTTAACAGGTGGCACAATATCAAGTTCTGTAGGTTTTTTAATTTCTACAACAGATGATATCTCCTCTTTAATACCAACTGGGGGTGATTCTTTTTTAGTAGATTCCTGTGAAACTATTTTCTCTGCATCTAGAACTGGTGATTTTGCATCTTTGGGGTCTTTTAATTTAACTGGTGACACAATTTCGTCTGAGGATTTGGCATCTTTTACAGACACCGTGGGAGATACTTCTTTCGGCTCCTCTAGTTTCTTATGTTCTTCTAGTTCAGCCGGCGATCCAATTTCATCAGATGATTTGGCATCCTTAATAGTAACCGCGGGTGATATAGCCTTTGGCTCGTCGAAATTAATGGGTGATATAATATCATGTTCCCGTGGTTTCGCCGTTTCTAGAATTGGTGATTTTTCAGATTTAATAGAAACCGTCGGAGATTTTGCTTTAGACTCTTCTAACTTAACAGGTGATACAATTTCAAGTTCGGTTGGTTTTATAATTTCTACAACAGGTGATTTCTCCTCATTAATGCCAACTGCGGGTGATTCTTCTGTTATAGATTCCACTACAGATTCTTCTTTAGGTCTTTCTAGTCTGACAGTTGTCGCAATCTTCTGTGCCACTGTTTTCTCTGCATCTAGAACTGGTGATTTTGCATCTTTGGGGTGTTTTAATTCAACTGTTGATACAATTTCGTCTGGGGATTTGGCATCTTGAACGGACACCTTGGGAGATAACGCCTTCGGCTCTTCTAGTTCCATGGGTGATACTGTATCTAGTTCTACTTGTTTCGCTGTTTCTAGAATTGGTTCCTCTGTATGCAGAACTAGAGATTTCCCAACCTTAGGTTCCTCCTGTAAGACTGATGATTTAGCTTCTTTAACAGAAACCGCAGGATATGTTTCCTTAAGCTCTTCAAGTTCTGTTGCTTTCGCCGTTTCGTCCAGTTTCAGGGGCGATATAATATAAAGTTCCCTTGGTTCAGCCGTTTCTAGAATTGGTGATTTTTCAGATTTCATGGAAACCGTCGGAGATTTATCTAAAGTGTCTTCTATCTTAACGTGTGATTCTGTTGGTTTTATTATATCCACAGCAGGTGCTTTTTCCTCTATAATACCTACTGCAGGTGAGTCATCTTTAATAGATTCCACTGGAGATTTTTCTTTAGGTGTCTCTAGTTTGACAGTTGAGGCAATGTCCTGTGCCTCTGTTTTCTTTGCATCTAGAACTGGTGATTTCTCATCTTTTCGGTCTTTTAATTCAACTGGTGATTCAATTTCGTCTGAGGATTTGACATCTTTAACAGAAACCGCGGGAGATAACGCTTCCGGCTCCTCCAGTTTCGTGGGTGATACACTATCTAGTTCTACTTGTTCCGTTGTTTCTAAAATTGGTTCCTCTGTTTCCAGACCTGGAGATTTTCCGCCCTTAGGTTCCTCTTGTAAGACTGGTGCATCTTTAATAGAAACCGCAGGATATGTCTCCTTGAGCTCCTCTAGTTTCGCCGGTGATTTAGCAACAAGATCTGCTGTTTTCGCCGTTTCTAGAATTGGTGATTTATCAGACTTAGGAAAAACTTCTGGAGATTTTTCAATAGTTTCTTGCACATAAACAGGTGATACAATATCAAGTTCTGTTGGTTTAATAATTCCTACAGCAGATGTAATTTCCTCCCTAACACTAACTATGGGTGATTCTAGTTTAATAGATTCCGCTACAAATTCGTCCTTAGACTCTACAGTGGATTTAATATCAGGCTTAGTTGGTTTTGGAATTTTCTCTATAGGTAGCATTTCATCTTTTACACAAATCTCAGGAGATATTGATTTAAGTTCCTCAACTCTGACTGTTGCGGCAATCTCATGTGGTTCTGCCTCTTCTGTACCTAGAACTGGTGATTTCTCATCTCTGGATTCCTTTAGTTTGACAGGTATGCTAATATCATCTAGTGATTTTCCATCTTTAAGAGAAATTACAGGAGATGTATCATTGGACTCCTCCAGACTATCGGGAGACAAAGTGTCAAATTCTTTCGGCGCTTCTATAGCTGGTGATTCATCAGATTTAATAGAGACTGTAGGGGATTTGTCTATAGATGCTTCGAAGGTAAGGGGTGATACACTATCAAGTTCTGCAGGCCTAATGATTTCTAAAACAGGTGATTTTTTCTCGTCAACTCCAACGACAGGTGATTCATCCTTAATAGATTCCACTGGAGATTCTGTTTTAGATTCCTCTAGTTTGACAGCAGAAGCAGCCTTCTGTGTGGTTGCTTCCTCCAAAACTGGCGATTCTTTATCCACAGGTTTCTCTATCAAGACTGGTGATCCAATATCAGATGGTGATTTGGGAACTTTAACAGAGAGCACAGGAGATAACTCTTTAGGCTCTTCAAACTTCGCGGGTGATATAATATCAAGTTCTTGCTTCGCCATTTCAAGAACTGGTGATTTATCAAATTTAATAGAAACACCTGGCGATTTTTCTACAGTTTCTTGTATAATAACAGACGATTCAATATCAAGTTCAGCTGGTCTAATAATTTCTACAGCAAGTGAATTGTCTTCCTTCTCACAAACCGCAGGTGAATCTTTAATAGATTCAGATGGTGATTTTTCTTTGGGCTTTATTAGTTTAACTGCAGATTTTATATCCAGCTCAGTTGGGACTATTTCATCTATTACAGTAACTGCAGGAGATATCGCTTTATGTTCTTCTAGCTTAACAGTAGAGGCGATCTCCTGGGTAGTTGCTTCATCTAGAACTCGCGGTAGTTTTTGCTTAGGTTCTTCTTGCTTGACTGGTGATTCAATATCATCTGGTGATTGCGCATCCTTTACAGAAACTACAGGAGATAGCTCCTTAGGCTCTTTCAGTTTCGTGGGTGATATACAAACAAGTTCCTCTGTTGGTTTCGCTATTGCTAGAATTGGTGATCCATCAGATTTAGAAGAAACTGCCGGCGATTTTTCTTGTAACTTCACAGGTTGCATACTATCAGGTTCCTTTGGTGTAATAGTTTCTGCAACAATTGATTTTTCCTCGTAATCAGACACCACAGGTGATTCTGCTTTAATAGAATCAGCTGGAGATTTTTCTTTGGGCTCATCTAGTTTAACTGTAGATTTAATATCTAGCACTGTGGGTTTTGCAGTTTCTGCCACAGTTAATATTTCATCTATTACAGATACAGCAGGAGTTGTCGCTTTAGGTTCCTCTAATTCAACAGTTGATGCAATCTCCAGAGTTGTTGTTTCCTTTAGAACTGGTGATTTTTCATCCTTAGGTTTCTCTAGTAGAACTGGTGAAACAATAACTTCTGGTGATTTGGCATCTTTAATGGAAACGGAGGGAGAAACCTCTATTGGCTTTTCCATATCAGATTTAATAAAAACTGTCGGAGATTTTTCTATGGTCTCTTCTAAGATAACAGGTGATGCAATATCAAGTTCTGCTGGTTTAACAATTTCTACAACAGGTGATTTTTCCTCCTTTGAATAAACCACAAGTGATTCTTCCTTAATAGGCGATTCTTCTTTAGCTTCTTTCAGTTTGATGGTTGCAGCAGTATCCTGTGTCCACGCTTCATCTGTGTCTAGAGATGGCGATTTTGTGTCTTTGGGTTCATCTAGTTTGACAGGTGATTCAACATAAACTGGTGATTTGGCATCTTTAAATGCGGGAGATATCTCTTTAGGTTCCTCTAGTTTCGCAGTTAATAAAATATCAATTTTTGCTAGTTTTGTCATTTCCTGAATTGGTGATTTATCAGATTTTATAGACGCTGTAGAAGACTTTACTGCAGCTTCTTCTAGAGTAAAGGGTGATACAATATCAAGTTCTGTTGGTTTACTAATTTCTTTAACAAGTGATTTTTCCGCCTCAACACAAACCAAAAGTGATTCTTCTTCAATAGATTTTTCTTTAGGTTCTTCTAATCTGACGGGTGAAGCAATATCTTTCGGTATTGCTTTCTCTGTATCCTGAATTGGTGATTTTGCTTCTTCAGCCTCCTCTAGTTTGACATGTGATCCAATATCATCTGGTGATTTGACCTTTTCAACAGTAACTGCAGCAGATATTTCTTTAAGTTCTTGTATTGGTGATTTATCAGATTTAATAGAAACTGTTGGAGATTTATCCGTAGCTTCTTGTAAGTCAACTGGAGATTCAAAATCAATTTCTGGAGATCTTATCATTTCCTCAGCAAGTGATTTTTCTTCAATAGGTTCCGCTGGAGAACTGAGCTTTTCTTGTTTATCTATAGATTTAATATCCTGCTCAGTTGGTTCTACAATTTCTCCTACAAGTTGTATTTCATCTTTTACAGAAACCGCAGGAGATAACGCTTTAGATTCTTCTATTTTAACAGTAGATACAATCTCATGTGTTGTTGTTTCCTCTAGAACTGGCGATCTTTGATCCACAGGTTTCGCTGGTGAACCAATATCATCTGGCGTTTTCGCTTTAACAGAATCCGCAGGAGATGAATCTTTAGGTTCTTCCAGATTCCAGAGTGATATAGCCCCAAGTTCTCCTGGTTTAGCCGTTTCTAGAATTGGTGATTTATCAGATTTAATAGAAACCGCTGGAGATTTTGCTGTAGTTTCTTCTAAGGTAACAGGTTCTACAATATCAGGTTCTGTTACAATTTCTTTAGCAGGTGATTTTTCCTCCTCAACACAAACGACAGGTGATTCTTCCTCAATAGATTTTTCTTTAGGTTCTTCCAATCTGACGGGTGAAGCAATATCTTTCGGCATTGCTTTCTTTGTATCCTGAATTGGTGATTTTGCTTCTTCAGACTCCTCTAGTTTGACATGTGATACACTATCATCTGGTGATTTAACCTTCTCAACATTAACTGCAGGAGATATCTCTTTAAATTCTAGTATTGGTGATTTATCAGATTTAATGGAAACTGTCGGAGATTTATGCGTAGTTTCTTGTAAGTCAACTGGAGATTCAAAATCAAGTTCTGAAGATCTAATCATTTCCTCAGCAAGTGACTTTTCTTCAATAGGTTCCGCTGGAGAACTAAGCTTTTCTTGTTTATCTAAAGCTTTAATATCCAGCTCAGTTGTTTCTGCAATTTCTCCTACGAGTAGTGTTTCATCTTTTACAGAAACCGCAGGAGATAACCCTTTAGATTCTTCTATTTTAACAGTAGATACAATCTCCTGTGTTGTTCCTTCTTGTAGAACTGGCGATTTTTGATCCACAGGTTTCTCTGGTGATCCAATATCATCAGGTGTTTTCGCTTTAACAGAATCCGCAGGAGATAACTCTTTAGGTTCTTCCAGTTTCGAGAGTGGTATAGCCTCAAGTTCTCCTGGTTTCTCCGTTTCTAGAATTGGTGATTTATCAGATTTAATAGAAACCGCTGGAGATTTTGCTGTAGTTTCTTCTAAGGTAACAGGTTCTACAATATCAGGTTCTGTTACAATTGCTTCAGCAGATGATGTTTTCTCCTCGACACAAAACACAGGTGATTCTTCTTCAACAGATTTTTCTTTAGGTTCTTCTAATCTGACGGTTGAAGCAATATCTTTTGGCATTGCTTTCTCTGTATCCTGAATTGGTGATTTTGCTTCTTCAGCCTCTTCTAGTTTGACAAGTGATCCAATATCATCTGGTGATTTGACCTTTTCAACAGTAACTGCAAGAGATACCTTTTCAAGTTCTTGTATTGGTGATTTATCAGATTTAATGAATACTGTCGGAGATTTATCCGTAGCTTCTTGTAAGTCAACTGGAGATTCAAAATTAAGTTCTGCAGATCTAATCATTTCCTCAGCAAGTGACTTTTCTTCAATAGCTTCCGCTGGAGAAATAAGCTTTTCTTGTTTATCTATAGATTTAATATCCAGTTCAGTTGGTTCTGCAATTTCTCCTACAAGTAGTGTTTCATCTTTTACAGAAACCGCAGGAGACAACCCTTTAGATTCTTCAATTTTAACAGTAGAGACAATCTCCTGTGTAGTTCCTTCCTCTAGAACAGGAGATTTTTTATCCACAGGTTTCTGTAGTAAGACTGGTGATTCAATATCATCTGGTGTCTTCGCTTCAACAGAATCCGCAGGAAATGACTCTTTAGGTTCTACCAGTTTTGAGAGTGATATAGCCTCAAGTTCTCCTGGTTTCGCCGTTTCTAGAATTGGTGATTTATCAGATTTAATAGAAACCGCTGGAGATTTTGCTGTAGTTTCTTCTAGGGTAACAGGTTCTACAATATCAGGTTCTGTAACAATTTCTTTAGTAGGTGATTTTTCCTCCTCAACACAAACCACAGGTAATCCCTCTTCAATCGATTTTACTTTAGGTTCTTCTAACCTGACGGGTGAAGCAATATCTTTCGGCATCGCTTTCTCGGTATCCTGAATTGGTGATTTTGCTTCTTCAACCCCCTCCAGTTTGACAAGTGATCCATGATCCAATTGTATAGGTGATTTATCAGATTTAATGGAAATTGTCGGAGATTTTTCCCTAACTTCTTGTAACTCAACAAGAGATTCAAAATCAAGTTCTGTAGATCTAATCATTTCCTCAGCAAGTGACTTTTCTTTAATAGATTCCGCTGGAGAACTAAGCTTTTCTTGTTTGTCTATAGATTTAATATCCAGCTCAGTTGGTTCTGCAATTTCTTCTACAAGTAGTATTTCATCTTTTACAGAAACCGCAGGAGATAACCCTTTAGATTCTTTAATTTTAACAGTAGAGACAATCTGCTGTGTAGTTCCTTCCTCTAGAACAGGCGATTTTTTATCCACAGGTTTCTCTAGTAAGACTGGTGATTCAATATCATCTGGTGTCTTCGCTTTAACAGAATCCGCAGGAGATGACTCTTTAGGTTCTTCCAGTTTTGAGAGTGATATAGTCTCAACTTCTCCTGGTTTCGCCGTTTCTAGAATTGGTGATTTATCAGATTTAATAGAAACCGCTGGAGATTTTGCTGTAGTTTCTTCTAAGGTAACAGGTTCTACAATATCAGGTTCTCTTACAATTTCTTTAGCAGGTGATTTTTCCTCCTCAACACAAACCACAGGTGATTCTTCCTCAATAGATTTTTTTTTAGGTTCTTCTAATCTGACGGTTGAAGCACTATCTTTAGGCATTGCTTTCTCTGTATCCTGAATTGGTGATTTTGCTTCTTGAGGCTCCTCTAGTTTGACATGTGATAAAATATCATCTGCTGATTTGACTTTTTCAACAGTAACTTCAGGAGATATCTCTTCAAGTTTTTGAATTGGTGATTTTTCAGATTTAGTGGAAACTGTCGGAGATTTTTCCCTAACTTCTTCTATGTCAACAAGAGATTCAAAATCAAGTTCTGCAGATCTAATCATTTCCTCAGCAAGCGACTTTTCTTTAATAGATTCCGCTGGAGAACAAAGCTTTTCTTGATTATCTATAGATTTAATATCCAGCTCAGTTGGTTCCGCAATTTCTCCTACAAGTAGTATTTCATCTTTTTCAGAAACCGCAGGAGATAACCCTTTAGATTCTTCTATTTTAACAGCAGAGACAATCTCCTGCGTTGTTTCATCCTCTAGAACTGGCGATTTTTTATCCACAGGTTTTAATCCAATATCATCTGGTGTCTTCGCTTTAACAGAATCCGCAGGAGATAACTCTTTAGGTTCTTCCAGTTCCGAGAGTGATATAGACTCAAGTTCTCCTGGTTTCTCCGTTTCTAGAATTGGCGGTTTATCAGATTTAATAGAAACCGCAGGAGATTTTGCAGTAGTTTCTTCCAAGGTAACAGGTTGTACAATATCAGGTTCTGTTACAATTTCTTTAGCAGGTGATTTTTCCTTCTCAACACAAACCACAGGTGATTCTTCTTTAATAAATTCCGTTAGAGATTTTTCTTTATGCTCTTCTAGTTTGACTGTTGAAGCAATATCCTGTGCTGTTGCTTCTTTTGCTTCTTCTGTATCTAGATGTGGCGATTTTGCTTCTTCGGGTTTCTCGAGTTTGACAGGTGAACCAATATCGTCTGGTGATTTCTCCTCCTGGGAAGAAACCGCAGAAGATATCTCCCCATGCTCTTCCAGTTTCGTTGGTGATTTAGTTACAAGTTCTGTTGGTTTCACCGTTTCTAGGATTGTTGATTTATCAGATTTAATAGCAACTGCTGGAGATTTATCTAAAGTTTCTTGTAACTTCACAGGTGACACAATATCTAGTTTTGTTGGCTTCACAGATTCTACAACAAGTGATTTTTCTTCCTCAACACAAACCACAGGAGATTCTTCTCTCATAGATTCTGTTGGAGATTTTTCTTTAGTTTCCTCTAGTGTGACAGTTGCGGCAATCTGCTGCGTTGCTGCTGCTACTGTATCTTGTATTGGTGATTTCTCATCTTTAGGTTCCTCTAGTTTGACTGGTGATACAATACTATCTGGTGATTTGGCATCTTTAACAGAAACTACAGGAGAAACCCCTGCAGGCTCTACCAGTTCCATGGGAGGTATAAGTTTAAGCTCACTAGGTATCGCCTTTTCTAGAATTGCTGTTTTATCAGATTTAATAAGAGATGTAGGGGACTTGTCTATAGTTTCTTCCAAGGTTACAGGTGATACAATATCAAGTATTCCTGGTTTAGAAATTTCCACAACAGTAGATTTTTCCTCCTGAACACAAACCACAGGATATTCCTCTTTCATAGATTCCGTTGGAGATTTTTCTTTAATTTCCTCTAGTGCGACAGGTGAGGCTATTTCCTGCGTTACTGCCACTTCTGTATCTTGAATTGGTGGTTTGTCATCTTTAGGTTTTTCTAGTTTGACTGGTGATACAACATCATCTGGAGATTTGGCATCTTTAACAGAAACTGCTACAGGCTCAACCAGCTTCTTGGGTGATATAATGTCATGCTCACTTGGTATCACCTTTTCTAGAATTGGTGATTTATCGGATTTACTGCGGGTTGTGAGGGATTTGTCTACAGTTTCTTCTAAAGTAACAGGTGTAGAAATTTCCAAAACAGGTGATTTTTCCTCCATGACGCAAACCCCGGGAGATTTCTCTATAATATATTCCGTTGGAGATTTTTCTTTAGGTTCTTCAAATTCCACGGCTGAAGCAATCACCTGGGTTGCTGCTACTACTTTGGCCAGAACTGGCGTTTTTCTATCTTTATCTTGATCTAGTTTGACTGGTGATCCCATTTCATCTATTGATATGGCGTCCTTAACAGATTCCACTGGAGATACCTCCTTAGTCTCCTCCAGTTTCGTCGGTGAAATAGTTTCATGTTCCATTGGTTTCGCCGTTTCAAGAGTTGGTGATTTTTCAGATTTAGTAGGAACTGACGGAGATTTTTCAAAACTTTCTTTTAAGATAACAGGCGACACAATATCAAGTTCTGTTGGTTTAATAATTTCTACAGATTTTTCCTCCGTAACAGAAATTACAGGAGATTCCTTTTTAATAGAATCTCCATCAGATATCTCTTTAGACACTTCTAATTTAACAGTTGATTTCACGTCAAGCTCCGTTGGTTTCTCCACGGTTAACATTTCATCTTTTGCAGAAACCAGAGGAGATAGCGCTTCAAGTTCCTCTAGTTTAGTTCTTGAAGCAATCTCCGGTGTTATACTTATCTTCGTATCTAGAACTGGCGATTTGGCATCTTTAGTCTTCTCTAGTCTCTCTATTTCTGTTGGCATTGCCGCGTCAAGAATAGGTGATTTATGATGCTTAACAGAAACAGACGGAGATTCTACATTAGTCTCTTCTATGGTAACCGGTGATACAATTTCAAGTTCTGCTGGTTTAGTGATTTCTAAATCAGGTGATTTTTCCTTCTCAACGCAAACCACAGGAGATTCTTCTGTCATAGATTCCGTTGGAGATTTTTCTTTAGTTTCCTCTAGTGTGACAATTGGGGCAATCTGCTGCGTTACTGCTGCTGCTGTATCCTGTATTGGTGATTTCTCATCTTTAGGTTCCTCTAGTTTGACTGGCGATACAATATCATCTGGAGATTTAGAATCCTTAATAGAAACTACAGGAGAAACCCCTAGAGGCTCATCCAGTTCCTTGGGTGATATAAGTTCAAGCTCAATAGGCATCGCCTTTTCTAGAATTGGTGATTTATCAGATTTAATAAGGGCTGTAGGGGATTTGTCTATAGTTTCTTCCAAGGTAAGAGGTGATACAATATCAAGTAGTCCTGGTTTAGTAATTTCCTCAACAGAAGATTTTTCTTCCTTAACACAAACAACAGGAGATTCGTCTTTCATAGATTCTGTTGGAGATTTTTCTTTAGTTTCCTCTAGTGCGACAGTTAAGGCTATTTCCTGCGTAACTGCTACTTCTGTATCTTTAATTGGAGATTTATCATCTTTAGGTTTTTCTAGTTTGACTGGTGATACAATATCATCTGGTGATTTTTCATCTTTAACAGAAACTGCAGGAGAAACCCCTACAGGCTCAACCAGTTTCTTGGGTGATATAATGTCAAGCTCACTTGTTACCGCCTCTTCCAAAACTGGTGATTTATCAGATTTAGTAAGGGCTGTAGGGGATTTGTCCACAGTTTCTTCTGAGGCAACAGGTAATACAACATCAAGTTTTTCTGTTATTGCAATTTCGAGAACAGATGATTTCTCCTCCTTAACACAAACCACGCGAGGTTCTTCTATAACAGATTCCGTTGGAGATTTTTCCTTGGGTTTTTCTAATTTGGCGGTTGAAGCAATCACCTGTGTTGGTGCTTCTTCTTTATCCAGAACTGGTGATATTTTAGCTTTATCTTGATCTAGTTTGACTGGTGATCCCATATCATCCATTGATATGACGTCCTGAACAGAATCCACTGGAGATACCTCCTTATGCTCCTCCAGTTTCGTTGGTGAAATAGTTTCAGATTCTATTAGTTTTGCCGTTTCAAGAATTGGTGATTTTTCAGATTTAATAGAAACTGACGGAGATTTTTCAAAACTTTCTTTTAAGATAACAGGCGATACAATATGAAGTTCTGTTGGTTTAATAATTTCTACAACAGGTGATTTTTCTTCCTTAACAGAACCTAGAGGTGATTCCTCTTTAATAGAATCTTCAGCAGATTTTTCTCTAAACTCCTCTAATTTAACAGATGATTTCAAGTCGAGCTCTGTTGGTTTTTCTACGGGCAACATTTCATCTTTTGCAGAAACCAGAGGTGATATCCCTTCATGTTCCTCTAGTTTAACACTTGAATCAGTTTCTGGTGTTGCAATTATCTTCGTATCAAGAACTGCTGATTTCGCATCGTTAGTCTCTTCTAGTCTCTCTTGTTCTGTTGGCATTGTCGCCTCAAGGATAGGTGATTTACGATCCTTGACAGAAACAGACAGAGATTTTACTGTAGTCTCCTCTATGGTAACATGTGATACAATATCAAGTTCTCCTGGTTTAGTGATTTCTGAAACAGGTGATTTTTCCTCCTGAACACAAACCACAGGAGATTCTTCTTTCATAGATTCCGTTGGAGATTTTTCTTTACTTTCCTCTGGTGTAACAGTTGAGGCAATCTCCTGCCTTACTGTTACATCTGTATCTTGTATTGGTGCTTTCTCATATTTAGGTTTCTCTAGTTTGACTGGTGATACAGTACCATTTGGTGATTTGGCATCTTTAACAGAAACTGCAGAAGAAACCTCTGCTGGCTCTACCAGTTCCTTGGGTCGTATAAGTTCAAGCTCACTAGGTATCGCCTTTTCTAGAATTGGTGATTTATCAGATTTAATAAGGGCTGTAGGGGATTTGTCTATAGTTTCTTCCGAGGTAATAGGTGATACGATATCAAGTATTCCTAGTTTAGTAACTTCCACAACAGAAGATTTTTCCTCCGGAATACAAACCACAGGAAATTCCTCTTTCATAGATTCCGTTGAAGATTTTTCTTTAGTTTCCTCTAGTGCGACAGTTGAGGCTATTTCCTGCGTTACTGATACTTCTGTATCTTGAATTGGTGATTTCGCATCTTTAGGTTTTTCTAGTTTGACTGGTGGTACAATATCATCTGGTGATTTGGCATCTTTAACAGAAACTGCAGGAGAAACCCCTAAAGGCTCAACCAGTTTCTTGGGTGATATAAAGTCAAGCTCACTTGTTTCCGCCTTTTCTAACACTGGTGATTTATCAGATTTAGTAAGGGCTGTAGGGGATTTCTCCACAGTTTCTTCTGAGGTAACAGGTGATACAACATCAAGTTTTTCTGGTATTGCAATTTCCACAACAGATGATTTTTCCTCCTTAACACAAACCACGGGAGGTTCTTCTATAACAGATTCCGTTAAAGATTTTTCCTTGGGTTCTTCTAATTTGGCGGTTGAAGCAATCACCTGTGTTGGTGCTTCTTCTTTATCCAGAACTGGTGATATTTTAGCTTTATCTTGATCTAGTTTGACTGGTGATCCCATATCATGCATTGATATGGCGTCCTGAACAGAATCCACTGGAGATACCCTCTTAGGCTCCTCCAGTGTCATCGGTGAAATAGTTTCAGGATCTATTGATTTCGCCGCTTCAAGAATTGGTGATTTTTCAGATTTAGTAGAAACTGAGGGAGATTTTTCATAACTTTCTTTTAAGATAACAGGCGATACAATATCAAGTTCTGATGGTTTAATAATGTCTACAAGAGGTGATTTTTCCTCTTTAGCAGAAACTATAGGTGATTCCTCTTTAATAGAATCTTCAGCAGATTTTCCTCTAAACTCCTTTAATTTAACAGTTGATATCACGTCGAGATCCGTTGGTTTTTCTACGGGTAACATTTCATCTTTTGCAGAAACCAGAGGTGATTTTGCTTCATGTTCCTCTAGTTTAACAGTTGAATCAGTTTCCGGTGTTGCAATTTTCTTCGTATCAAGAACTGGTGATTTGGCATCTTTAGTCTCTTCTAGTCTCTCGTGTTCTGTTGGCATTGTCGCCTCAAGGATAGGTGATTTACGATCCTTTACAGAAACAGACGGAGATTTTACAGCAGTCTCCTTTATGGTAACAGGTGATACAATTTCAAGTTGTTCTGGTTGAGTGATTTCTAAAACAGGTGATTTTTCCCTCTGAACACAAACCACAGGAGATTCTTCTTTCATAGATTCCGTTGGAGATTTTTCTTTACTTTCCTCTATTATAACAGTTGAGGCAATCTCTTGCGTTACTGCTACTTCTGTATCTTGTATTGGTGATTTCTCATCTTTAGCTTTCTCTAGTTTGACTGATGATACAGTATCATCTGGTGATTTGGCATCTTTAACAGAAACTGCAGAAAAAAATTCTGCTGGCTTTACCAGTTCCTTGGGTGGTATAAGTTCAAGCTCACTAGGTTTCGCCTCTTCTAGAATTGGTGATTTAGCAGATTTAATAAGGACTGTAGGGGATTTGTCTATAGTTTCTTCCAAGGTAATAGGTGATACAATATCAAGTATTCCTGGTTTAGTAATTTTCACAACCGGTGATTTTTCTTCCTGAACAGAAACCACAGGAGATTCTTCCATCATAGATTCCGTAGCAGATTTCTCTATAGTTTGCTCTAGAGTAACAGTTGAGGCAATCTCTTGCATTACAAGTACTTGTGTATCTAGTATTGGTAATTTCTCATCTTCAGGTTTCTCTAGTTTGACTGGTACTACAATATCATCAGGTGATTTGGCATCTTTAATAGAAACTGCAGGAGAAACCCCTAGAGGCTGAACCAGTTCCTTGGTCACTGGTATAATGTCATGCTCACTGGGTATCGCCTTTATTAGAATTGGTGATTTATCAGATTTCATAAGGGCTGTAGGAGATTTGTCTGCAGTTTCTTCTAGAGTAACAGGTGATACAATATCAAGTTTTCCTGGTTTAATAATATCCAAAACAGGTGATATTTTCTCCTTAACACAAACTACAGGTGATGTCTCCTTTTTATACTCTGCAGGGGACTTCTCTTTGGGCTCCTCTAGTTTAGATTTAAAGTCAAGCTCCGTTGGTTTTTCTAGGGGCAACATTTCATCTTTTACAGAAACCACAGGAGATGTCGCTTTATGTGTATCCTCTAATTTAACAATTGCGCCAATCTGCGGTGTTGTTTCTTCCTTTGCATCTAGAACTGGTGATATGACCTCTTTAGTTTCCTCTCTTTTTACTTGTCCTTCTAGTATCGCAGACTCTAGTAGTGGTGATTTATCAGACTTGATAGACACAGAAGGAGATTTTACTATAGTTTCTTCTATGCTAACAGATGATACTATATCAACTTCTGGTTCAATAATTTCTACAGAAAGTGTTTTTTCTTCCTTAACACAAACTACAGGTGATTCTTCCTTAATAGATTCTGCTGGAGATTTCCTTTTAGGCTCCTCTGGTATAACAGTTGATGTAATGTCAAGCTTTGTTGGTTTTGCTACAGGTAAGTTTTCATCTTTTACAGAAACCGTTGGAGATATTGCTTCGGGTTCTTCTAGTTTAACAATTGAGGCAATCTCCGGTGTTTTTCCTTCTTTAGTGTCTAAAACGGGGGAAATAGCATCTTCAGTTTTCCCCAGACTCATTATCTCCTTTGGTATAGCCGTTTCAAGAATTGGTGATTTACCAGACTTGATAGTAACACTCGGAGATTCTTCTTTAGTCTCTTCTAAAGTAACAGGTGATAGAATATCAAGTTCCGTTGGTTTAGTAATTTCTACAAATGTTGATTTTATCTCCTTAACACAAACCTCTGTTAATTCTAATATAGACTTCTCTGGAGATTTTTCTTTAGGTTCTTCTAGTATAATGTCATATTTTGTAGCTTCCTCTTTAGCTATACCCGGTGATTTCTTATCAACAGGTTCCTGTAGTTTGACTGGTGATGCAATAGGATCTAATGACATGGCATCGGTAACAGAAACCATTTGAGATATTTCCTTGGGCTCCTCCATTTTTATGGGTTGTATAGTATCAAGTTCTACTGATTTCAACACTTCTAGAATTGGTGATTTTTCAGATTTACTAGAAATTGTCGGCGATTTTTCCAAAGCTTCTTCTGACAATTCTGTAATAGGTGATACAATTTCAAGTTCAGTTGGTTTAATAGTTTCTTCAATAGGTGATTCAGGTCCTTCTAGTGTTACAGTTACGGCATCTTTAACAGAAACCGCAGGAGAAATCTCCTTGGGCTCATCTTGTTTCGTACGTGATTTAGCAACAAATTCTGTAGGTTTTTCCGTTTCTAGAACTGGTGATTTATCATATTCTTCAGGTTCCTGTAGTTTAATTGGGGAGGGAATCTCCTTTGCTGTTACCTCCTCTGTCTCTAGAACTGCTGATTTTATATATTCAGGTTCCTCCAGTGTGACTGATGAAACAATTTCAACTGGTGATTTGGCATCTTTAACAGAAACCGCTGGAGATAACTGCTTAACCTCTTCCAGTTTTGTGGGTGATTTATGACCAAATTCTTTTGGTTTCACCGTTACTAGAATTGGTGGTTGATCAGGTATAACTGGCGACTTTTCTGCAGAGTCTTGTAACTTTACAGGTAATAATGTTTCAAGTTCTGTTGGTTTAATATAATCTGGAGAAGGTGGTTTATCCTCCATAACACAAACCACAGGTGGTTCTTCTTTGATAACTTCTGCTGGAGTTTTTCCGATAGCCTCATCTAGTGCAACGGAATATATACTTTCTGCTGCAGGTAATATTTCTTCATCTGCAGAAGCCACAGGGGATATCGCTTTAGGTTCCTCTGGTTCAACAATCAAGGCAAGGTCCTGTCCTGTTTCTTCCTCTTTATCTGGAACTGGCAATTTTTCATCTTTTGGAGAAACTGCAGGAGATTTATCTTTTGGTTCTTCTAGCTTCATCTCCTTTGCTGATGCCTTCTCTGTCTCTAGAACTGCTGATTCTTTATCCTCAAGTTCCTCTAGTGTGCCTGGTGAATCAATTTCAATTGGTGATTTAGCATCTTTAACAGAAACCGCAGGAGATATCTGCTTAGGCTCCTCAAGTTTCGTAGGTGATTTACTATCAAGTTCTTTTGGTTCCACCATTTCTAGAATTGGTGATTTATCAGGTTTAAGAGAAACCACCGGGCACTTTCCGATAGATTCCTGTAACTTTTCAGGTGATATTTCACAAACCACAGGTGATCCCTTTTTAATAATTTCCGCTGGAGATTTCTCTAAAAGCTCATCTAATACAACGGAAGATTTACATTCTTCTGGAGGTAGTATTTCATCAACTATAGAAGCAACAGGAGATATCGCTTTAGATTCCTCTGGTTCAATAGTCAAGGCAATCTCCTGTATTGTTTCCTCCTCTTTATCTAGAACTGGTGATTTTTTATCTTTCGTAGAAACTACAGGAGATTTATCTTCTGGTTCTTCTAGCTTGACTGGCGTTTCAATATCATCTGGTGATTTTGCATCTTTAACAGAAATCGAAGGAGATATCTCCTTAGGCTCTTCAAGTTTCTTAGGTGATACAGTATCAATTTCTGTTAGTGTTTCCGTTTCTACAATTGGTGATTTTTGAAGAGAAACCGTCGGAGATTTTTCTATAGTTTCAGTTAATATTGCAGCTGATACAATATCAAGTTCTGCTGGCTTAATAACTTCTACAGACGGTGATTGCTCCTCTTTCTCCATTGGAGATTTCTCTTTGGGCAGTTTCGCAGCAAATGTAATATCAAGCTCTGTTGGTTTTGTTGTATCTACATGCAACATTTCATCTTTAACTAAACCTGTAGGAGATATCGCTTCAGGTTCGTCTACTTTAACTGGGGAGGCAATCTCCTTGACGGTTGCCTTCTCTGTCTCTAGAATTGCTGATTTTATACCTTCAGGTTCCTCTAGTGTGACTGATGAAACAATTTCAACTGGTGATTTAGCATCTTTAAGAGAAACCGTAGGAGATAAGAGTTTAAGCTGCTCCAGTTTCGTTGGTGATTTATGATCAAGTTCTTCTGGTTTGACCGTTCTTAGAATTGGTGATTTATCAGATTTAAGAGAATCTACTGGAGACTTTTCTACAGCATCCTGTATTGCGACGGAAGATTTAGTCTCTGTTGCAAGTAACGTTTCTTCATCTACAGAAGCTGCAGTGGATATCTCTTTAGGTTCCTCTGGTTCTACAGTCAAACCAATCTCCTGTTTCGTTTCTTCCTCTTTATCTAAAACTGGTGATTTTTCATCTTTTGGAGAAACTGCAGGAGATTTGTCTTTTGTTTCTTCTAGCTTGACTGGTGATCCAATATCATCTGGCGATTTTGCATCTTTAACAGAAACCACTGGAGATATCTCCTTAGGCTCTTCCAATTTGGTAGGTGATACTGCATCAACTGCTACTGGTGTCGCCATTTTTTCAGTTGGTGATTTATCAGATTTAAGAGAAACCGGCGGAGATTTTTCTATAGTTTCAGCTAATATTGCAGCTGATACAATATCAAGTTCTGCTGGTTTAGCAACTTCTACAGAAGGTGATTGCTCCTCTTTCTCCATTGGAGATTTCTCTTTGGGCTCTTTGGGTTTCACAGCAGATGTAATATCAAGCTCTGTTGGTTTTGTAGCATCTACAGCATGCAATATTTCATCTTTTACAAAACCTGTAGGAGATATCGCTTCAGGTTCCTTTACTTTAACTGGGGACGCGATCTCCTTTACGGTTGCCTTCTCTGTCTCTAGAGTTGCTGATTTAATACCTTCATGTTGCTCTTGTGTGACTGATGAAACAATTTCAACTGGTGATTTAGCATCTTTAGGGGAAACCGCCGGAGATAACTGTTTAATCTCTTCTAGTTTCGTGGGTGATTTATGATCAAGTTCTTCTGGTTTGACCGTTTCTAGAACTGGTGATTTATCAAATTTAAGAGACTCTACTGGAGACTCTTCTACAGCATCCTGTAACTTTACCGGTACTACTGTATTAAGTTCCGTCGGCTTAATAATATCTACAGAAGGTAATTTTTCCTCCGTAACAGAAATCACAGGTGATTCCTCTTTGATAATTTTCGCTGGAGTTTTCTCCATAGCCTCATCTAGTGCCACATAAGATTTAGTCTCTGCTTCAGGTAATATTTCTTTATCTACAGAAGCTGCAGGGGATATCGCTTCAGCTTGCTCTGGTTCAACAGTAAAGGCAATCTCTTTTCTTTCTTCCACATCATCTAGAACCGGTGATTTTTCATCTTTCGGAGAAACTGCAGGAGATTTATCTGTTGGTTCTTCTAGCTTGACTGGTGATCCAATATCATCTGTTGATATTGCATCTTTAACAGAAACCACAGGAGATATCTCTTTAGGCTCTTCAAGTTTCCTAGGTGATACAGTATCCAGATTTGTTGGTGTTGCCGTTTTTAAAATGGGCGATTTAACAGATTTAAGAGAAACCGTCGGAGATTTTTCTAAGGCTTCATCTAATATCGCAACTGAAACAATATCAAGTTCTGCTGGTTTAATAACTTCTACGGAAGGTGATTGCTCCTCTTTCTCCATTGGAGATTTCTCTTTGGGCTCTTCAAGTTTTGCAGTAGATCTAATATCGAGTTCCGTAGGCTTTTCAGTTTCTTCTACATGTAAAATATCATCTTTTACAGAAGTCTCAGTATAAATCTCTTTAAATTCATCTGGTTTAACAGACGAGGCAATCTCTTGCATTTTTTCCTCCTCTAAGACTGGTGATTTCTTATCCTTCAGAGAAACCGCTGGAAATTTGTCTTTCGGTTCTTCTAGTTCCACTATCGCAGATGTTTCTCTAGTTTCTTTTAAATCATCAGAAGATAAAATATCAGGTTTTGTTGGCTTAATAGTTTCTACAATGGGTGATTTTAGCTCCTCAATGGAAACCATAGGTGATTCTTCTTTAATAGATTCTGCTGGGGATTTTTCTTTAGGCTGTTCTAGTTTGACTGTAGATTTGATATCGAGTTCCGTTGGTTTTGTAGATTCTACTACTTGCAGCATTTCATCTTTTACCAAAACTGTAGGTGATATCACTTCAGGTTCCTTCAGTTTAACTGGGGAGATAATCTCCTTTGCTACTGCCTTCTCTGTCTCTAGAACTGCTGTTTTTTTATCTTCGGGTTCCTCTAGTGTGACGGGTGAAGAAATTTCAATTGGTGATTTAGCATCTTTAGCAGAAACCGCAGGACATATCTGCTTAGAATCTCTCAGTTTCGTGGGTGATTCACTATCAAACTTCTCTGGTTCTACCGTTTTTAGAATTGGTGATTTATAAGATTTAAGAGAAACTACTGGCGACTTTTCTACAAAGTCCTGCAACTTTGCAGGTAATACTACATCAAGTTCCGTAGGTTTAACAATATCTACAGAAGGTGATTTTTCCTCCTTAAAGGAAACAACAGGTAACTTTTCTGTAATAATTTCTGCAGGAGATTTCTCTATAGGCTCATCTATTGGAATTGAAGATTTAGTTACTCCTACAGATAATATTTCTTCATCTACAGAAGCTGCAGGGGATATCTCTTTAGGTTCTTTTGGTTCTACAGCCAAGGCAGTCTCCTGTTTTGTTTCTTCCTCTTTGTCTAGAACTGGTGATTTTTCCTCTTTTGGAGACACTGCAGGAGATTTTTCTTTTGGTTCTTCTAGCTTGACTGGTGACCTAATATCATCTGGTGATTTTGCATCTTTTACAGAAACCGCAGGAGATATCTCCATAGGCTCTTCTAGTTTCGTAGGTGATAAAGTATAAAGTTCTATTGGTGTAGCAGTTTTTACAATTGGTGATTTATCAGATTTAAGAGAAACCGTCGGAGATTTTTCTATAGTTTCAGCTAATATTGCAGCTGATACAATATCAAGTTCTGCTGGTTTATCAACTTTTACAGAAGATGATTGCTCCTCTTTTTCCATTGGAGATTTCTCCTTGGGCTCTTTGGGTTTCACAGCAGATGTAATATCAAGCTCTGTTGGTTTTGTAGTATCTACAGCATGCAATATTTCATCTTTCACAAAACCTGTAGGAGATATCGCTTCAGGTTCCTTTACTTTAACTGGGGACGCATTCTCCTTTACTGTTGCCTTCTCTGTCTCTAGAATTGCCGATTTAATACCTTCATGTTGCTCTAGTATGGCTGATGAAACAATTTCAACTGGTGATTTAGCATCTTTAGGAGAAACCGCCGGAGATAACTGCTGAATCTCCTCCAGTTTCGTGGGTGATTTATGATCAAGTTCTTCTGGTTTGGCCGTTTCTAGAATTGGTGATTTAACAGATTTAAGAGACTCTACTGTAGACTTTTCTACAGCATCCTGTAACTTTACCGGTACTACTATATCAAGTTCCGTGGGCTTAATAATATCTACAGAAGGTAATTTTTCCTCCTTAACAGAAACCACAGGTGATTCCTCTTTGATAATTTCCGCTGGAGTTTTCTCCATAGGCTCATCTAGTGCGACAGAAGATTTAGTCTCTGCTGCAGGTAATATTTCTTTATCTACATAAGCTGCAGGTGATATCTCTTTAGGTTCCTCTGGTTCAACAGCAAAGGCAATCTCCTGTTTTCTTTCTTCCTCTTTATCTAGAACCGGTGATTTTTCATCCTTCGGAGAAACTGCTGGAGATTTATCTTTTGGTTCTTCTAGCTTGACTGGTGACCCAATATCATCTGGTGATTTTGCATCTTTTACAGAAACTGCAGGAGATATCTCGATAGGCTCTTCTAGTTTCGTAGGTGATAAAGTATAAAGTTCTATTGGTGTCGCAGTTTTTACAATTGGTGATTTATCAGATTTAAGAGAAACCGTCGGAGATTTTTCTATAGTTTCAGCTAATATTGCAGCTGATACTACATCAAGTTCTGCTGGTTTAGTAACTTCTACAGAAGGTGATTGCTCCTCTTTCTCCATTGGAGATTTCCCTTTGGGCTCTTTGGGTTTCACAGCAGATGGTATATCAAGCTCTGTTGGTTTCGTAGTATCCACTGCATGCAATATTTCATCTTTTAGAAAACCTGTAAGAGATATCGCTTCAGGTTCCTTTATTTTAACTGGGGACGCAATCTCCTTTACTGTTGCCTCTGTCTCTAAAATTGCTGATTTAATACCTTCATGTTGCTCTTGTGTGACTGATGAAACAATTTCAACTGGTGATTTAGCATCTTTAGGAGAAACCGCCGGAGATAATTGTTTAATCTCCTCCAGGTTTGTGGGTGATTTATGATCAAGTTCTTCTGGTTTTACCGTTTCTAGAATTGGTGATTTATCAGATTTAAGAGAAACTACTGGAGACTTTTCAACAGAATCCTGTAACTTTACCGGTACTACTATATCAAGTTCCGTGGGCTTAATAATATCTACAGAAGGTATTTTTTCCTTCTTAACAGAAATCACAGGTGATTCCTCTTTGACAATTTCCGCTGGAGTTTTCTCCATAGGCTCATCTAGTGCCATAGAAGATTTTGCTGCAGAAGTCTCTGGTGCAGGTAATATTTCTTCATCTACAGAAGCTGCAGGGATTATCGCTTTAGCTTGCTCTGGTTCGACAGTAAAGGCAATTTCCTGTTTTATTTCTTCCACTTTATCTAGAACCGGTGATTTTTCATCTATCGGAGAAACTGCTGGAGATTTATCTTTTGGTTCTTCTAGCTTGACTGGTGATCCAATATCATCTGTTGATATTGCATCTTTAACAGAAACCGCAAGAGATATCTCCTTAGGCTCTTCAAGTTTCGTAGGTGATGCTCCTGGAGATTTCTCTATAGGCTCATCTAATGCAATGGAAGATTTAGTTTCTCCTACAGATAATATTTCTTCACCTACAGAAGCTGCAGGAGATATCGCTTTAGTTTCCGCTGGTTCAACGGTCACGGCAATCTCCTGTTTTGTTTCTTCCTCTTTATCTAGAACTGGCGATTTTTTATCTATCGGGGAAACTACAGAAGATTTATCTTTTGGTCTTTCTAGCTTCACTGGTGTTCCAATATCATCTGGTGATTTTGCATCTTTTACAGAAACCGCAGGAGATATCTCCATGGGCTCTTCTAGTTTCGTAAGTGATACAGTATCAAGTTCTATTGAAGGTGCCCTTTTTACAATTGGTGATTTATCAGATTTAAGAGAAACCATCGGAGATTTTTCTATAGTTTCATCTAATATTGCAGCTGATACAATATCAAGTTTTGCTGGTTTAATAACTTCTATAGAAGGTGATTGCTCCTCTTTCTCCGTTGGAGATTTCTCCTTGAGCTGTTCAAGTTTCGCAGCAGATTTAATATCGAGCTCCGTTGGTTTTGCAGTTTCTTCTTCAGGTAAAATATCATCCTTAACAGAAATCTCAGTCGGAGATGTTTCTGTAGCTTCTTTTAAATTATCAGGAGATACAATATCAAGTTTTGTTGGCTTAATAATTTCTACACAAGGTGATTTTAGCTCCTCAGCGCAAAACGTAGGTGATTCTTTAATAGATTCTGCTGGGGATTTTTCTTTAGGCTGTTCTAGTTTGTCAGTTGATTTTATATCGAGTTCCGTTGGTTTTGTAGTTTCTACTACCTGCAACATTTTATCTTTTACCAAAACTGTAGGTGATTTGACTTCAAGTTCCTTCAGTTTAACTGGGGAGGTAGTCTCCTCTGCTATTGCCTTCTCTGCCACTAGAACTGCTGATTTTTTATCTTCAGGTTCCTCTAGTGTGACTGATGAAGCAATTTGAATTGGTGATTTAGCATCTTTAACAGAAACCGCAGGAGATATCTGCTTAGACTCCTCCAATTTTGTGGGTGATTTACCATCAAGTTCTCCTGGTTTCACGGTTTCTGGCATTGGCGATTTATCAGATTTAAGAGAAACTATCGCAAACTTTTCTACAGAGTCCTGTACCTTTACAGGCATAACTATATCAAGTTCCGTTGGTTTAATAATATCTACAGCAGGTGATTTTTCCTCCTTAACACAAACCACAGGTGATTCTTCTTTAATAATTTCAGCTGGAGTTTTCTCTATGGGCTTATCTAGTGCAACGGAAGATTTACTTTCTGCTACAGGTAATATTTCTTCATCTACAGAAGCTACAGGGGAGATTGCTTTAGGTTCCTCTGGTTCTACAGTCGAGGCAGTGTCCTGTTTAGTTTCTTCTTCCTTATCTAGAACTGGTGATTTTTCATCTTTCAGAGAAACTGTAGGAGATTTATCTTTTGGTTCTTCTAGCTTGACTGGGGATCCAATATCATCTGGTGATTTTGCAACTTTAGCAGGAACCGCAGGTGATATCTCCTTAGGCTCTTCAAGTTTCGTAGGTGATACAGTATCAAGTTCTATTGGTTTAATAACTTCTACTGCAGGCGATTTCAGCTTCTCAACGCAAACCATAGGTGATTCTTCTTTAATTGATTCTGTTGGGGATTTTTCTTTAGGCTGTTCTACATTGACTGTAGATTTAATATCGAGCTCTGTTGGTTTGGTAGTTTCCATTGCATGCAACATTTCTTCATTTACCAAAACTGTAGGAGTTATCGCTTCAGGTTCCTTTAGTTTAACTGGGGAGGCAATCTCCTTTGCTGTTGCCTTCTCTGTCTCTAGAACTTCAGATTTTAAATCTTCAGGTTCCTCCAGTGTGACTGATGTAACAATTTCAACTGGTGATTTAGTAGAAACCGCAGGAGATATTTGCTTAAGCTCCTCCAATTTCGTGGGTGATTTATGATCAAGTTCTTTTGGCTTCACCGTTTCTAGAATTGGTGATTTATCAGGTTTAAGAGAAACAACTGGAGTCTTTTCTATGGAGTCCTGTAACTTTACAGGTGATACTATATCAAGTTCCGTAGGTTTAATAATACCTATAGGTGATTTTTCTTCCTTAACACAAACCATAGGTGATTCTTCTTTAATAATTTCAGCTGGAGTTCTCTCTATGGGCTCATCTAGTACAACGGAAGATTTACTTTCTGCTGCAGGTAATATTTCCTCATCTACAGAAGCTACAGGGGAGATCGCTTTAGGTTCCTTTGGTTCTACAGTCAAGGTAGTGTCCTGTTTTGTTTCTTCCTCTTTATCTAGAACTGGTGATTTTTCATCTTTCAGAGAAACTGTAGGAGATTTATCTTTTGGTTCTTCTAGCTTGCCTGGAGATCCAATATCACCTGGTGATTTTGCAACTTTAACAGGAACCGCAGGAGATGTCTCTTTAGGCTCTTCAAGTTTCGTAAGCGATACAGTATCAAGTTCTGTTGGTTTAATAACTTCTACAGCAGCTGATTTCAGCTTCTCAACGCAAACCATAGGTAATTTTTTATCTTTCGGAGAAACTGTAGGAGATTTGTCTTTTGTTTCTTCTAACTTGACTGGTGAACCAATATCAACTGGTGATTTTGCATCTTTAACAGATACCGCAGGAAATATCTCCTTAGGCTCTTCAAGTTTCGTAGGTGATACAGTATCAAGTTCTGTTGGTTTAACTTCTACAGCAGGCGATGTCAGCTTCTCAACGCAAACCATAGGTGATTCTTCTTTAATAGATTCTGTTGGGGATTTTTCTTTAGTATGTTCTAATTTGACTGTAGATTTAATCTCTGTTGGTTTTGTAGTTTGTACTGCATGCAACATTTCTTCTTTTACCAAAACAGTAGGAGTTATCGCTTCAGGTTCCCTTAGTTTAACTGGGGAGGCAATCTCCTTTGCTGTTGCCTTCTCTATCTCTAGAAGTGCTGATTTTAAATCTTCAGGTTCCTCCAGTGTGACTGAAGAAACAATTTCAACTGGTGATTTAGTATAAACCGCAGTAGATATTTGCTTAAGGTCCTCCAGTCTCGTGGGTAATTTATGATCAAGTTCTTTTGGTTTCGCCGTTTCTAGAATTGGTGATTTATCAGGTTTAAGAGAAACAACTGGAGACTTTTCTATGGAGTCCTGTAACTTTACAGGTGAAACTATATCAAGTTCCGTAGGTTTAATAATATCTACAAAAGGTGATTTTTCATCCTTAACACAAACCACAGGTGATTCTTCTTTAATAATTTCAGCTGGAGTTTTCTCTATGGGCTTATCTAGTGCAACGGAAGATTTACTTTTTGCTACAGGTAATATTTCTTCATCTACAGAAGCTACAGGGGAGATTGCTTTAGGTTCCTCTGGTTCTACAGTCGAGGCAGTGTCCTGTTTAGTTTTTTCCTCCTTATCTAGAACTGGTGATTTTTCATCTTTCAGAGAAACTGTAGGAGATTTATCTTTTGGTTCTTCTAGCTTGACTGGGGATCCAATATCATCTGGTGATTTTGCAACTTTAACAGGAACCGTAGGTGATATCTCCTTAGGCTCTTCAAGTTTCGTAGGTGATACAGTATCAAGTTCTATTGGTTTAATAACTTCTACTGCAGGCGATTTCAGCTTCTCAACGCAAACCATAGGTGATTCTTCTTTAATAGATTCTGTTGGGGATTTTTCTTTAGGCTGTTCTACATTGACTGTAGATTTAATATCGAGCTCTGTTGGTTTGGTAGTTTCTATTGCATGCAACATTTCTTCATTTACCAAAACTGTAGGAGTTATCGCTTCAGGTTCCTTTAGTTTAACTGGGGAGGCAATCTCCTTTGCTGTTGCCTTCTCTGTCTCTAGAACTACAGATTTTAAATCTTCAGGTTCCTCCAGTGTGACTGATGTAACAATTTCAACTGGTGATTTAGTAGAAACCGCAGGAGATATTTGCTTAAGCTCCTCCAATTTCGTGGGTGATTTATGATCAAGTTCTCTTGGCTTCACCGTTTCTAGAATTGGTGATTTCTCAGGTTTAAGAGAAGCAACTGGAGACTTTTCTATGGAGTCCTGTAACTTTACAGGTGATACTATATCAAGTTCCGTAGGTTTAATAATATCTATAGGTGATTTTTCTTCCTTAACACAAACCATAGGTGATTCTTCTTTTATAATTTCAGCTGGAGTTCTCTCTATGGGCTCATCTAGTGCAACGGAAGATTTACTTTCTGCTGCAGGTAATATTTCCTCATCTACAGAAGCTACAGGGGAGATCGCTTTAGGTTCCTCTGGTTCTACAGTCAAGGTAGTGTCCTGTTTTCTTTCTTCCTCTTTATCTAGAACTGGTGATTTTTCATCTTTCAGAGAAACTGTAGGAGACTTATCTTTTGGTTCTTCTAGCTTGCCTGGAGATCCAATATCACCTGGTGATTTTGCAACTTTGACAGGAACCGCAGGAGATGTCTCTTTAGGCTCTTCAAGTTTCGTAAGTGATACAGTATCAAGTTCTGATGGTTTAATAACTTCTACAGCAGCTGATTTCAGCTTCTCAACGCAAACCATAGGTGATTTTTTATCTTTCGGAGAAACTGTAGGAGATTTGTCTTTTGCTTCTTCTAACTTGACTGGTGAACCAATATCAACTGGTGATTTTGCATCTTTAACAGATACCGCAGGAGATATCTCCTTAGGCTCTTCAAGTTTCGTAGGTGATACAGTACAAAGTTCTGTTGGTTTAACTTCTACAGCAGGCGATGTCAGCTTCTCAACGCAAACCATAGGTGATTCTTCTTTAATAGATTCTGTTGGGGATTTTTCTTTAGGCTGTTCTACTTTGACTGTGGATTTAATATCGAGCTCTGTTGGTTTTGTAGTTTCTACTGCATGCAACATTTCTTCTTTTTCCAAAACTGTAGGAGTTATCGCTTCAGGTTCCTTTAGTTTAACTGGGGAGGCAATCTCCTTTGCTGTTGCCTTCTCTGTCTCTAAATCTGCTGATTTTAAAAATTCAGGTTCCTCCAGTGTGACTGATGAAACAATTTCAACTGGTGATTTAGTAGAAACCGCAGAAGATATTTGCTTAAGCTCCTCCAGTTTCGTGGGTGATTTATGATCAAGTTCTTTTGGTTTCACCGTTTCTAGAATTGGTGAACTATCAGGTTTAAGAGAAACAATTGGGGACTTTTCTATAGAGTCCTGTAACTTTACAGGTGAAACTACATCAAGTTCCGTTGGTTTATTAATATCTACAGCAGATGATGTTTCCTCCTTAACACAAACCACAGGTGATTCTTCTTTAATAATTTCAGCAGGAGATTTCTCTATGGGCTCATCTAGTGCAACGGAAGATTCACTTTCTGCTACAGGTAATATTTCTTCATCCACAGAAGCTACAGGGGAGATCGCTTTAGGTTCCTCTGGTTCTACAGTCAAGGCAGTGTCCTGTTGTGTTTCTTCCTCTTTATCTAGAACTGGTGATTTTTCATCTTTCAGAGAGACTGTAGAAGATTTATCTTTTGGTTCTTCTAGCTTGACTGGGGATCCAATAACATCTGGTGATTTTGCAACTTTAACAGAAACCGCAGGTGATATCTCCTTAGGCTCTTCAAGTTTCGTAGGTGATACAGCATCAAGTTCTGTTGGTTTAATAACTTCCACAGCAGGTGATTTCAGCTTCTCAACGCAAACCATAGGTGATTCTTCTTTAATAGATTCTGTTGGGGACTTTTCTTTAGGCTGTTCTACTTTGACTGTAGATTTAATATCGAGTTCTGTTGGTTTTGTTGTTTCTACCGCATGCAACATTTCTTCTTTTACGAAAACTGTAGGAATTATCGCTTCAGGTGCCTTTAGTTTAACTGGGGAGGCAATCTCCTTTTCTGTTGCCTTCTCTGTCTCTAGAACTGCTGATTTTAAATCTTCAGGTTCCTCCAGTATGACTGATGAAACAATTTCAACTGGTGATTTAGTAGAAACCGCAGTAGATATTTGCTTAAGCTCCTCCAGTTTCGTGGGTGATTTATGATCAAGTTCTTTTGGTTTCACTGTTTCTAGAATTGGTGATTTATCAGGTTTAAGAGAAACAACTGGAGACTTTTCTATAGAGTCCTGTAACTTTACAGGTGAAACTATATCAAGTTCCGTTGGTTTAATAATATCTACAGCAGATGATTTTTCCTCCTTAACACAAACCACAGGTGATTCTTTTTTAATAATTTCAGCTGGAGATTTCTCTATGGGCTCATCTCGTGCAACGGAAGATTCACTTTCAGCTACAGGTAATATTTCTTCATCTACAGAAGCTACAGGGGAGATCGCTGTAGGTTCCTCTGGTTCTACAATCAAGGCAGTGTCATGTTTTGTTTCTGCCTCTTTATCTAGAACTGGTGATTTTTCATCTTTCAGTGAGACTGTAGGAGATTTATCTTTTGGTTCTTCTAGCTTGACTGGGGATCCAATATCATCTGGTGATTTTGCAACTTTAACAGGAACCGCAGGTGATATCTCCTTAGGCTCTTCAAGTTTCGTAGGTGATACAGTATCAAGTTCTGCTGGTTTAATAACTTCTACAGCAGGTGATTTCAGCTTCTCAACGCAAACCATAGGTGATTCTTCTTTAATAGATTCTATTGGTGATTTTTCTTTAGGCTGTTCTACTTTGACTGTAGATTTAATATCGAGCTCTGTTGGTTTTTTAGTTTCTACTGCATGCAACGTTTCTTCTTTTGCCAAAACTGTAGGAGTTATTGCTTCAGGTTCCTTTAGTTTAACTGGGGAGGCAATCTCCTTTGCTGTTGTCTTCTCTGTCTCTAAAACTGCTGATTTTAAATCTTCAGGTTCCTCCAGTGTGACTGATGCAACAATTTCAACTGGTGATTTAGTAGAAACCGCAGGAGATATTTGCTTAAGCTCCGCCAGATTCGTGGGTGATCTATGATCAAGTTCTTTTGGTTTCACCGTTTCTAGAATTGGTGATTTATCAGGCTTAACAGAAACAACTGGAGACTTTTCCATGGAGTCCTGTAACTTTATAGGTGATACTATATCAAGTCCCGTAGGTTTAACAAAGTCTACAGAAGGTAATTTTTCGCCCTTAACACAAACCACAGGTGATTTTTCTTTAATAATTTCTGTTGGAGATTTCACTATAGGCTCATCAAATGCAATGGAAGATTTCGGTTCTCCAGTAGATAATATTTCATCAACTACAGAAGCAACAGGGGATACCGCTTTAGGTTCCTCAGCTTCAAAAATCAAGGCAACCTCCTGTATTGTTTCTTCCTCTTTATCCACTACTGGTGATTTTTCATCTTTCGGAGAAACAGTAGGAGATTTATCTTTTGCTTCTTCTAACTTGACTGGTGATCCAATATCAACTGGTGATTTTGCATCTTTAACAGATACCGCAGGAGATATCTCTTTAGGCTCTTCAAGTTTCGTAGGTGATACAGTATACAGTTCTGTTGGTGCCGGCTTTTTTATGATCGGTGATTTATCAGATTTAAGAGAAACCGTCGGAGATTTTTCTATAGTTTCATCTAATATTGCACCTAATACAATATCAAGTTCAGCTGGTTTAATAACTACTACAGCAGGTGATTGCTCCTCTTTCTCCGTTGGAGATTTCTCTTTGGGCTCTTCAAGTTTCGCGGCAGATTTAATATCGAGCTCCATTGGTTTTGCAGTTTCTTCTACAGGTAAAATATCATCTTTAACATAAGTCTCAGTATAAATCTCTTTAAATTCCTCTGGTTCAACAGATGAGGCAATCTCTTGCATTTTATCGTCCTCCGTGTCTAAAACTGGTGATTTTTTATCTTTCAGAGAAACCGCTGGAGATTTGTCTTTAGGTTCTTCCAGTTCCACTGTCGGAGATGTTTCTGTAGTTTCTTTTAAATCATCAGAAGATACAATATCAAGTTTTGTTGCCTTAATAATTTCTACAACAGGTGATTTTAGCTCCCCAACACAAACTGTAGGTAATTCTTCTTTAATAGATTCTGCTGGAGATTTTTCTTTAGGCTGTTCTTGTTTGACTGTAGATTCAATATCGAGTTCCGTTGGTTCTGTAGTTTCTACTACCTGCAACATTTCATCTTTTGCCAAAACTGTAGGTGATATCACTAGAGGTTCCTTCAGTTTAACTGGGGAGGTAAGCTCCTTTGCTACTGCCTTCTCTATCGTTAGAACTGACGATTTTTGATCTTCAGATTCCTCTAGTGTCACTGGTGCAGAAATTTCAATTGGTGATTTAGCATCTTTAACAGAAACTGCAGGAGATATCTGCTTAGGCTCTTCCAGTTTCGTGGGTGATTTACTATCAAATTCTTCTTCAACAGTCAAAGCAATCTCCGGTTTCGTTTCTTCCTCTTTACCTAGAACTGGTGATTTTTCATCTTTCGGACGAACTGTAGCAGATTTATCTTTTGCTTCTTCTAGCTTGTCTGGTGCTCCAATATCATATGGTGATTTTGCATCTTTAACAGAAACCGCAGGAGATATCTCCTTCGCCTCTTCCAGTTTTGTAGGTAATACAGTATCAAGTTCTGCTGGTGTCGCCGTTTTTACAATTGGTGATTTGTCAGATTTAAGAGAAACCGGCTGAGATTTTTCTATAGTTGCATCTAATATTGCAGCTGATACAATATCCAGTTCTGTTGCTTTAATAACTTCTGCTGCTACGGAAGGTGATTGCTCCTCTTTCTCCGTTGGAGATATCTCTTTGGGCTCTTCAAGTTTCGCAGCAGATTTAATATCAAGCTCTGTTGGTTTAACCGTTTTTTCTACAGGTAAAATATCATCTTTATCAGACGTCTCAGTATAAATCTCTTTAAGTTCTTTTAGTTTCGTTGGTTTAATTATTTCTAAAACAGGTGATTTTAACTCCTTAACGCAAACCGAAGGTGAATCTTCTTTAATAGATTCTGCTGGGGATTTTTCCTTAGGCTGTTCTGGTTTGACTGTAGATTTAATATCGAGTTCTTTTGGTTTTGTAGTTTCTGCTACATGCAAAATTTCATCTTTTACCAAAACTGTGAGAGATACCACTTCAGGTTCCTTAAGTTTAACTGGGGAGGTAATCTCCTTTCCTGTTACCATTTCTGTCTCTAGAATTGCCGATTTTCTATCTTCAGGTTCCTCTAGTGCGACTGATGAAGCAATTTCAAATGGTGATTTAGCATCTTTGAGAGAAACCGCAGGAGCTATCTGCCTAGGCTCGTCCAGTTTCGTGGGTGATTTGCTATCAAGTTCTCTTAGTTTCACCATTTCTAGAATTGGTGATTTATCAGGTTTAAGAGAAACTATCGGGGACTTTTCTACAGAGTCCTGTAACTTTACAGGTGATACTAAATCAAGTTCCGTGGGTTGAATAATATCTGCAGGTGATTTTTCATCCTTAACACAAACCACTTCTTTAATAATTTCTGTTGGAGATTTCTCTATAGGCTCATCTAATGCAGCGGAAGATTTAGTTTCTTGCGCAGGTAATATTTCGTCAACTACAGAAGCAACAGGGGATATCACTTTAGGTTCCTCAGGTTCAACAGTCAAGGTAATCTTCTGTCCTGTTTCTTCCTGTTTATCTGGAACTCGCGATTTTTCATCTTTCGGAGAAACTGCAGGAGATTTATCTTTTGGTTCTACTAACTTAAGTGGTAATTCTATATCATCTGGTGATTTTGCATCTTTAACAGAAACCGCAGGAGATATCTCCTTAGGTTCTTCAAGTCTCGTAGGTGATACAGTATCAACTCCTGTTGGTG
The DNA here is from genome assembly GCA_944588485.1 of Phosphuga atrata. NCBI lineage: Eukaryota > Metazoa > Arthropoda > Insecta > Coleoptera > Silphidae > Phosphuga > Phosphuga atrata. Next base: position 51,295,862 of record OX155896.1, on the reverse strand, counting down.
TCGCCGTTTTCACAATTGGTGATTTATCAGATTTAGGAGAAACCGTGGGAGATTTTTCTATAGCTTCGTCTAATATTGCAGCTGATACAATATCAAGTTCTGCTGGTTTAATAACTTCTACAGAAGGTGACTGCTCCTCTTTCTGAGTTGGAGATTTCTCTTTGGGCTCTTTAAGTTTCGCAGCAGATGTAATGTCAAGCTCTGTTGATTTTGTAGTATCTACTGCATGCAATATTTCATCTTTTACTAAACCTGTAGGAGATATCGCTTCAGGTTCCTTTACCTCAACTGACGAGGTAATCTCCTTTACTCTTGCCTTCTCTTTCTCTAAAGTTGCCAATTTTATACCTTCAGGTTCCTCTAGTGTGACTGATGAAACAATTTCAAGTGATGATTTAGCATCTTTAGGAGAAACTGCAGGAGATAACTGCTTAAGCTCCTCCACTTTCGTGGGTGATTTATGATCAAGTTCTTCTGGTATGACCGTTTCTAGAATTGGTGATTTATCAGATTTAAGAGAAACTACCGGAGACTTTTCTACAGCATCCTGTAACTCTACCGGTAATACTATATCAAGTTCCGTTGGTTTAATAATATCTACAGGAGATGATTTTTCGTCCTTAATACAAACCACAGGTAATTCTTCTTTGAAAATATCCGCTGGAGTTTTCTCTATAGCCTCATCTAAAGCTACAGAAGATTTAGTTTCTGTTGCAAGTAACATTTCTTCATCTGCAGAAACTGCAGGAGATATCGCTTTAGGTTCCTCTGGTTCTACAGTCAAGGCAATCTCCTGTTGTGTTTCTTCATCTTGATCTAGAACCGATGATTTTTCATCTTTCGGAGAAACTGCAGGAGATTTATCTTTTGGTTCTTCTAGCTTGACTGGTGATCCAATATCATCTGGCGATTTTGCATCTTTAACAGAAACCACTGTAGATATCTCCTTAAGCTCTTCCAATTTAGTAGGTGATAATAATGTATCAAGTTCTGTTGGTGTCGCCGTTTTTACAGTTGGTGATTTATCAGATTTAAGAGAAACCGCTGGAGATTTTTCTATAATTTCATCTAATATTGGAGCTGATGCAATATTAAGGTCTACTGGTTTAATAACTTCTAGAGAAGGTGATTGCTCCTCTATTTCCGTTGGAGATTTCTCTTTGGCCTCTTCAAGTTTCGCTGCAGATTTAATATCGAGCTTCGTTGGTTTTGCAGTTTCTACTGCATGCAAAATTTCATCTTTTACCAAAGTTGTAGGTGATAAAACTTCAGGTTCCTTCAGTTTAGCAGTGGAGGTAATATCCTTTACTGTAGCCTCCTCTGTCTCTAGAACTGCCGATTTTTTTTCTTCGGGTTCCTCCAGTGTGACAAATGAAGCAATTGCAATTGGTGATTTAGCATCTTTAATAGAAACCACAGGAGATATCTGCTTAGGCTCCTCCAGTTTCGTAGGTTCTTCTGGTTTCACCATTTCTAGAATTGGTGATTTATCAAGTATAAGAGAAACTACCGGAGACTTTTCTACAGAGTCCTGTAACTTTTCAGGTGATATTATATCAAGTTTCATAGGTTTAATAAAATCTACAGAATGGAATTTTTCCTCCTTAACAGAAACCACAGGTGATCCTTCTTTAATAATTTCTGCTGCAGATTTCTCTAAAGGCTCATCTAATGCAATGGAAGATTTAGTTTCTTCTGAAGGTAGTATTTCATAAACTTCAGGAGCAAGAGGGGATATCGCTTCAGATACCTCTGGTTCAACAGTCTCCTCTGGTTCTACAGTCAAGGCAATCTCCTGTTTTGTTTCTTCATCTTTATCTAGAACTGGTGATTTTTCATCTTTCGGAGAAACTGCAGGAGATTTATCTTTGGGTTCTTCTAGCTTGACTGGTGATCCAATATCATCTAATGATTTTTCATCTTTAACAGGAGCCGCAGGAGATATCTCCTTAAGCTCTTCCAGTTTCGTAGGTGATATAGTATCAAGTTCTCTTAGATTCGCCATTTCTATAATTGGTGATTTGTCAGACTTAAGAGAAATCGCAGGAGATTTTTTCTCATCATCTAATTTTGAAGGTGACACAATATCTAGTTCTGTTGGTTTAATAATATAGTCAACAAGTAATTTCTCTTCTTTAACACGAACCGTAGTCGATTCTTCTTGCTTCTCCTTATGTTCTTCCATTTTCACCGTCAGAGATTTATCTGTAGTTTCTGTTAAGCTAGTAGGTGATACAATATCAAGTTTTGATGGTTTCATCATGTGAACAACAGGTGATTTTAATTCCTCAACACAAACCACAGGTGACTCTGGAGATTTTTCTTTTTGTTCATCTAGTTTCACAGTTGTAATATCGAGCTCTGTTGGTTTTGCAGTTTCTACTATATGTAATATTTCGTCTTCTACAGAAACTGTAGGGGATAGCGCTTGGGGTTCTTTTAGTACCTGTTTTGTCTCTTCCTCTTTACCCAGAACTGTTGATTTTGCATCTTTAGCAGAAATTGCAGGAGATTTATCTTTTGGTTCTTCTGGTTTACCCGCTGCCCCAAAATCATCTTGCGATTTTGCATCCTTAACGGAATCCGCAGGAGATATCTCCTTATGCTCTTCCAGTTTCTTAGGTAATACAGTATCAAGTTCCCTTGGCTTCGTCTTTTCTTTAATTGGCGAAGGCGCCGGTGTTTTCTCTTTAGTTTCATCTAATGTGGCAGATGGTACAATATCAAGTTCAGTTGGTTTAATAATTTCTACATCAAGTGATTTTAGCTCCTCAACACAAACCACAGGTGATTCTTTTTTAATAGATTCTGTTGGGAATTCTTTCGTAGGTTCTTCTTGATTAACAGTAGATTTAATATCGATCTCTTTTGGTATTGTAGTTTCTACATCATGCAACATTTCATCTTTAACCAAAATCACAGGAGATGTTGCTTCAGGCTCCTCAAGTTTAACTGGTGAGGCTGTTGCTCTCTCTGTCTCTAGAACCGCTGATTTTTTATCTTTTGGTTCCTCTATTATGTCTGATAATCCATCTGGTGATTCGGCATCTCTGACAGAAACCGAAGGAGACAACTCTTTAAGCTCTTTCACCTTTGTAGGTGATATAACAACTTCTGTTTCTTTCGCCGTTTCAAGAATTGGTAGTTCATCAGATTTAAGAGAAACTGCCGGAGATTTTTCTATAGTTTCTTCTAAGAAAGCAGGTGATACCATTTCATGTTCTGTTGGTCTTATAATTTCTACAACCGGTGATTTTTCCTCCTTAACACAAACCACAGGCGATGCTTCTTTAATAATTTCTGCTGGACTTGTTTCTATGAGCTCATCAAATTTAACGGAAGTTTTAATATCGAGCTCAGCTGGTTTTGCAGTTTCTACTACAGCTAATATTTCATCACGTGCAGAAACTGCAGGGGATATCGCTTTAGGTGCCTCTAATTTTACAATAGAGGCAATCTCCTGTTTTGTTTCGACCTCTTTATCCAGAACTGGTGATTTTTCATCTTCAGGAGAAATTGTAGGAGATTTAACTTTTGGTTCTTCTGGTTTGTCTGTTGACCCAATATCATCTGGCGATTTTGCATCCTTAACAGAAACCGTAGGAGATATCTCCTTAGGCTCTTCCAGTTTCTTAGGTGATATTGTATCAAGTTCCCTTGGCTTCGTCCTTTCTGCAATTGGTGAGAGCGCCGTTTTTTCTTTAGTTTCATCTAATGTGGCACATGATACAATATCAAGTTCCGTTGGTTTAGTAATTTCTAAAATATGTGATTCTAGCTCCTCAATACAAACCACAGATGGTTCTTCTTTAATAGATTCTGCTGGGGATTTTGCTTTAGGCTCATCCAATTTAACAGATTCAATATCGAGCTCTGCTGGTTTTGTCGTTTCTGCTACAGGTACTATTTCATCATGTGCAGAAGCTGCAGAGGATATCGCTTTAGGTTCCTCTAATTTAACAATGGAGGCAATCTCCTGTTTTGTTTCTTCCTGTTTATCTAGAATTGGTGATTTTTCATCTTTAAGAGAAACTGTAGGAGATTTTGGTTTTGGTTCTTCAAGTTTGTCCGTTGAACCAAAATCATCTGGCGATTTTGCATTCCTAACAGAAACTGCAGGAGATATCTTTTTAGGCCCTTGCAGTTCCGTAGGTGATTTAGTATCAAGTCCTCTTGGTTGCGTCATTTCTATAATTGGCGATTTATCAGATTTAAGAGAAACGACCGGAGATTTTTCTATGGTTTCGTCTAATGTGGCCGTTGATACAATATCAAGTTCTGTTGGTTTAATAATTTCTAAGTCAAGTGATCTTAGCTCCTCAACACAAACCACAGGTGCTTCCTCCTTAATAGATTCCGGCGGAGATTTTTCTTTAGGCTCTTCTTGTTTGACAATAGATTTAATATCGAGCGCCGTTGGTTTTGTAGTTTCTGCTACATGCGGCATATCATCTTTCACCAAAACTGCAGGAGACTTTGCTTCAGGTTCCTCTAGTTTTAGTGGCGAGGCAATCTCCTTTGCAATTGCTATTGCTTTTTCTGTATCTAGGGCTGGTGATTTTTCATCTTTCGGTTCCTCTAGTTTGACTGATAAAACAATTTCAACTGGTGATTTAGCATCTTTAACAGATACCGCAGATATCTCCTGCTTAGACTTCTCCAGTTTCGTAGGTGATATTGTTTCAAGTTCTTTTAGTTTCATCGTTTCTAGAGTTGGTGTTTTATCAGCTTTAAGAGAATCTACCAAAGATTTTTCTACAAAATCCTCTAACTTAGCAGGTGACACTATGTCAGATTCTGTTACTTTCAGTATATCTACAGTAGGTGATTTTTCCTTCTTAAGATAAACCACAGGTGATTCTTCTTCAATAATTTCTGCCGCAGTTCTTTCTATACTCTCATCCAATTTACTGGAAGATATAATATCGGGCTCAGCTTGTTTTTTAGTTTCTTCTACAGGTAATACTTTATCATGTACAGAATCTGCAGGGGATATCGCTTTAGGTTCCCGTAATATGTCAATTGAGGCAATCTCCTGTTTCGTTTCGTCCTTTTTCTCTAGAATTGTTGATATTTCATCTGTAAGAGAAACTGCAGGAGATTTATCTTCTTGCTCTTCTAGTTTGACTCGTGAGCCAATATCATCTGGGGATTTGGCGTCCCTATCGGAAACTGCAGGAGATCTCTCTTTGGGCTCCTCCTGTTTCGTTGGTGAAACAATATCAAGCTCTCCTGGTTTCGCAGTTTCTATAATTGGTGATTTATCAAATTTAAGAGAAACATCAGGAGATATCGCTTTCGGTTCTTCTACTTTAGCTGGTGGGCCAATCTTCTTTGCAGTAGCTCTCTCTGTCTCTAAATCTGCTGATGTTTTGTCTTTTGGTTCCTCTAGTTTTACTGGTGATCCAATAGCATCTGGTGATTTGTCGTCTGCACCAGAAACCACAGGAGATATCTCCTTAAGCTCCTGCACTTTTGTGGGTGATATAACCAGTTCTGTTGTCTTTGCCATATCAAGAATTGGAAGTTTATCAGATTCAAGACAAACTGCCGGAGATTTTTCTATAGTTTCTTCTATTGTAGCAGATGATACAATATCAAGTTGTGTTGGTTTCATAATTTCTACAAGAGGTGATTTTTGCTCTTCAACACAAACTACAGGTGATTCTTCTTTAATAGATTCTGCTGGGGATTTTTCTTTAGGCTCTTCTGGTTTGTCAGTAGATTTAATTTCGAGCTCCGTTGGTTTAGTAGTTTCGCCAACAGGTAACGTTTCAACCGAAATGGCAGCCTCCTTAGTTGTTGCTTTCTCCATTTCTAGAACTCGTGTCTTTTTGTCTTTAAGTTCCTCTAGTTGGACAGGCAATCCAATATCATCTGGTGATCTGGTGAGACTGGTCTCCTTAGTCTCTTTTGTGGGTGATACAGTAACAAGTTCTCTTGGTTTCGCAATCTCTTCAATTGGTGATTTATCAGATTTAATAGAAACTGTCGGAGATTTTTCTACAGCTTCCTCCAACTCAGCTGATGATACAATATTAAATTCGGTTGGTTTAATAATTTCGGCAACAGGTGGTCTTTTCTCCTTAAGACATACCACAGGAACAGTACCTTCAATAGGTGGCACTACATCCTTAACAGAAACCGCAGATATCGCTTTGGGTTCTTCTAATTTAACTGGTGAGGAAATGCTTTGTGTTGTTGTTTCCTCTGCGTCTAGAACTGATGGTTTCTCGTCTTCAATAGAAACCGCTGGAGATTTCTCCTTAAGCTCTTCTAGTTTGGTGGATGCTACAATATCAACGGGCGTTTTTGCTTCTTTTATAGGAACAACCGGAGATATCTCTTTAGGTTCTTCTGCTTCTACAGGTGATATTGTAGCAGGTTCTGTTGGCTTTGCTGTTTCGAAAATTTTTGATTCTTCAGATTTAGTGAAGATTGTCACAGATTTTTCTATAACTTCCGCTATCTTTACACTTGGTGCAATATTAAGTTCTTTTGATTTAATTATTTCTACTTCAGCTGCTCTTTCCTCCTTGTCATAAACCGCAGGAGATTCTTGTTTAATAGATGTCACTGGGGATTCTTCTTTAGGCTTTTGTAATTTAACAGTAGACTCTACTACAGTGTCTACTACATGTAAAATTTTATCAACCACAGGAGGTATTACCTTAGATGCCTCTAGTTTTACAGGCGACCTAATTTCCTCTTTTCTTAGTTCCTCTGTTCCTTGAACTAGTGTTTCTTCATCTTTAGAAACCACTGGATATATCTCTTTAGATTCTTCTAGTTTGGTGGGTGGCATAATATCAACAGGCGTTTGCGCATCTTCAACTGAAACCACATGATATATCACTTTAGGTTCCTTTGATTTAACAAGTGACTCAATTTCCCGCTTTCCTAGTTCGTCTGTATCTAGAACCGCGGAATCTTTTCTCATATCAAATTCTATTGGCTTTTTAACAGGTGACTTTTCATCCTCGACAGGAACCGGAGCTGATATATCTTTAGGTTCCTCTAATTTAACAGCTAAAACAATTTCTTGTTTGATTGCTTCCTCTGTTTCTTGAACTAACGTTTTGTCTTTAATAGAAACAGTTTGATATTTCTTTATGGGTTTTTCTAGTTTATCAAGTGGTATCTTATCAATTTCGGATGCTTTTATAGTTTCTACAAACTGTGATATTCTATCCTTAACAGAAACTGCGGTATATTCCTCTTTGGGTTCCTCTGTTTTCACTATCTCTATCCCTGATAATTTCGTATCAGGAATGGTAACAGCTGTAGATATATCCTTAGGTTCCTGTAACTTAACGGTTGGTGCAATATCCAGTTCCGCTAGTTTTTCAGATTCGATTAAAGAAATTTTTTCATCTTTTATAGATTCGGCAAGATATTTCTGTTTGAGTTCTTCTAACTTAACAGATGCATCGATATCAAAATCTGTTTCTTTTACAGTTTTTACTATAGATATTTCTTCTTTGGTGGAAACAACGGTGGATTTGTCTTTAGGCTCTGCTAATATAGGAGCTGAGAGAATATCACGTTCTGTTGATGTTTCTTCTTTCAAAGAAACAACATATGATTTCTCTTTAGGTTTTTCAATTTCTGGAAAACTGTCTTTGGACAGTTTTTGTTGGATTATTGTTTGCTGGGTTTGAATTGACTTTAAAATGTGCTTGTTTAATTCTTCTTTAATATCAGTGTCAGTGGTGCCATTTTGTATATACGAAATATCTCGTTTCCGTCTGAATTTAGGAGTTTCTTCATCTGTTTTTGTCGATACTTCGAACTGTTCGATAAGATTTGTTACAAATTTTTCTTGTTTCGTATAATCCCTTTGTTCTCGTTCAATAAATTTAGGATCGAATTTCTTCCTTAAATCCTTCACGTTGAATTGCATATGTTGCGTTTCCTTTTCTGTTTCCAATTTCTCGTGTTGTATTAATTTCTGCGATTCTTTTATTTCATTTCTATATATAGTTTCTGCAGATGGTTTACTTAACATTATATCTTCACCCGTAGTTTTATCTATATCTTCAAATCTCTCCTCCGTTTCTTTAGCTACCTCCGACACAGATCTTTTTAAACAAATTGGTTCCTTGCTTTCAATACTCGGTTTGTATGAATACGTTGATAAATCTGTTTTTATAACCTTGAACATTTCTAGCGGTGGGCCTGGTGGCGGTAAATCGCGTTTTATTACCGTTTTACAACAAATGGGTTCGTTACATGGTTCTTTACTACCTTCGACGGGTTTACAAATATGCTCATCAAGTATAACATCGGCTTTCTTTGAGGTAGAAATTTGTACATCTGATATAATTTGATTATCTAAATCTGAAATTCTTTCTATAGAAATTTCGTCCACTACCATCTTCTTTTTAGTTATATGATGTTTTGGAGGGATAGCTTCGTCCCTAATAATCACATCTCTTGCTCTCACAATTTCTTCGATTTCTTTCGAAGTCTTTTGTTTCTTGATTGGTGTAGTGTCGGCGGATTTTGAAATTAATTCCTCAAACATATTTTTTGTTTCTTTGACGCTCTTTATAACTTCCACTTCATCCTCCTGAGATTCTTTGTAAATCGGTTCTGATATTTTGTTGTCCTCTATAATTTCTTGTTTGATAGTTTCAACTGTGATTTGCTTTTCTGGTAGAATTTTCTCTTTGCTAATTGACTTACTTTCACTAATTTCACTGACATCGTCTATACTTTTTGAGAAAAGTCTTTGTAATTCAGCTATTTTAGTACCAACTTTATGTGTAGTAGCAGAATATTTTATATTAGAAGGTCTTGACTCTGATATTGTGGAATCATCAATATCAATATCAACATCTTTTGAATAACGTTCCGATACGCTGTCAACTCGATCATATTGATCATCATCTATTTGTGCTAATGTTTCTGTAGAACCTTTTAATACCTCTTCTTCTTCTTCCTTGAGACTAGATAATTCATCTTCCGAATCCACAACTTCTCTTTGTTTTTTTCGAAGAAAATCTATATGAGGAGATTTGGTAGAGACTTCCTCTAAATATCTAATTTTAGCTTTAACGTCACCTGAACTGCGACGACCAGAGAGAACGTCATCTGATTTTAAATGGTCCGTAGTTGATAATACAAGACTATCATCTGGTTTAATTGGACTTATCGAAGCATCTTTTGTATCTATTTGATCAGTCAAAGTACCAGCTTCAGAAGTATCAATATGTGAAGGAAAATCTATCGGACTAGTGCCAGTATCAGTATAGTGTGTTTCATCTTCAGGAAAACCGCAAAGTGGGGCCATTTCATCTGCCTGAATTGGACTTAAGCCGGCATCTGTCAGTTCATATTCTTCCTGTTCATCTGCATTATCAGATGCGAAGCCAGTGGTTTGTACACCTGGTAATATACCAGACGGGTGTTGCATGAAACTAGTCATTGTATCTGTAAGGCCGCGAGTTAAAGAAATACCCGTATCAGTGATATGGTGCGAAATACTCTCTTCGGTGCACGGAGAATCTAAATGAGTATCAGTAACTTCTGAATCGTAATGGTAAATCTTTTTAGTACCACTGAAATTAACGGATTCGTCTTTTCTCCGTTGTGTTGCTTCTGTAATTGTAGTTTCTGCTAAACTGCTAGGTGGAATTATATAAGTATCAGTCTTAATTGCATCTTCACTTGAACGATCGCTTGTTTCTGCACTGGTGGTAATACCAACATCAACTCTTTGCGAAGTTTCAGTACCGCTGGTGTCTTTCCGAGTTGTCGTCACTGAAATATGAGATTTAGAATGAATCGAAATCTCGACATCTTTTGTTCCATATAAAGTTAATCTACTTTCCGCAGTTGCTGATGTGTCTTTAGTATGAATTTCTTTTCGACCTATAATTAATTCTAGGGTTGGATTAGGTTTGGTTAAGGTAATGGGTGAGAGGTCAGGTACGTGTTTTCTGTCCAAAGGGGAAGTACCTCTAGTAGTAAAGCCCTGAGTTTTGTTGTATACCAAATTTTGTGTTGAGGTTTCTTCAGTTGCTGCAAAAGAAATTCGCTTTTCTTTATCTGTAACATCTAAAACGATGTTAGATGCTTCGTCATTTGTTAAACCTGTTTTCTCGATGACTATATCACCGGTTTGATCTTTAAATGTTATATTCGTTTTGTGGTCTGGAGTTGTTTTTATCGTGACCTTTTCTGCGTCAATTTTTCTTTTCCCAGCACCACCATGCAGTCTTTCTACGATTCGAGCTTCCTTTCTTTCCCAGTCTTCGGGTTTCTTAGAATCCTTAGCACCTTTTTCTTCGGGCGAAGTAAATCCCTTTATTTTCAATTCTCCTGGGCGTATTGGATCATAATCAATAACCTTATATTCATTAGCACCTAGATAAACAACGCCTGTGTAATCATCAGTTGGTTGTTTGGTCTGAGCAATCTTTTCTGGCGTCTTAAAATCTCCATCTAAATCTTCAGTTGACGCTAATCTTTTTCTCTGACCAACAAATAATTTTGCTTGATCTTTGTAATACTGTTGAATGTCATCACAAGCTGTAATGTCTTGAGTAGTAATATCGTCTATAGTTGTACGATCACGCTGATAACCACCCAGATAAGAAGACTCTACACGAATAGAGTTATCTTCCCCTGGCGTGGGTGTCTCAAGAAGGTAATTGTCCTCGCGGAAACCATCTGTATCTAATGAATCATCATCATCCTGAGGTGACGCGCTGGCTGTTGACGTCGGGAAAAATAATAAGGTATAAGAGGAATACATGTGTAAAACTCATTCTTAAATTTTATATGTGTTCTTATCTGGTTTTCATTTTGTTTCTTTTTCTTATATAAAAAATTCTATACCAGAAAATAAATCATAGAGAGGGTAACAACTCACAACCCACTATCTCTCTTTCTCTCTCTCTCTCTCGGATTAAATGAAGTGTGTGTGTGTATGAATTGTTGCTGATAGGGATAGAAATGGATATTTTGGAATGATGGGAAGTCCACAGCCATATTTATATAAGCCAGCTAGGCATTCTGCATTTATATCTTAAAGCGTTCGTTCTAATTTTTCCGAAAGCATTGCTTGTAAAAGTATACCAAACAAACTAAACCCAATAAAAACAGCAAACCAAAAAAGAAAAATATATACTAGGCAGAACCAAAGTAAGCCAAATATATTGCAATACAATTGACAAATAACATTTGTCCCCTTCTTATTAGAAAATAAAAACTGACCTTTATGTAGACCTTAGCTACATGTCGCCCGAGGCCATGATATGTCCCCTGAAAATCCCTACCCACAATCACCCAGAATAGCAAGATTTTGAAAACAAAAAATTATTGGGGTAGTGGGTAGGACATCTTCATGCACAAAATATACATATTCAAAGATGGAAAAAACACACATTTTCATACTTGAAATGGAGTTTGCATTACGGTCCACCAAGCCTTAGAAAACTATTGTCAAGCGTCTTTGAATGGCTGAATGTATAAAAAAATATTTAGGAAATTTTATGGGAGACAATGATTTTATTAAAATTTGGGAAAGATTATAATAAATCACAAGATGTAGAACACACAAGGTGTAATTATGTTGGATATTATAAGTGTGGATGAAATGGGTCTTTGCGTTTAAGACAAACTAAGAAAATTTATAAATACTATAAGCTTCTTAACGAGTATTTATAAGATTCTCTTTAATGAAACACATACTCAATTCACAGACACAACATCAATATTATTTATAGAAAAGGGAAGCATTAAAGTTGTTAATAAAGTTAAAAGAATGTTAATTTGTCTGAAGTTGAAAGCCATGCCATTCACAGCACTTTAGTATAAAGCCTGTTTTAAGTGTAAAAAAAATAAAACTTTGTGTATAACGAAAATATTTAGAAAGCGTGAAAGTGTAAGGAAGTAAATACTAGAAAATAAAGTTTGTTTCAATAATTTGAATCATTTTTTCTGGTATTACTTACTTTCAATAAAGCACTAAACAATTTAAAAGTTGCGAATTCACAGTAAGCTTGCAGAGTAGCTGTACAATAAAACAGTGGAACGATAATTCGGAAATCGACTAAGAATGATTTATTTTCTGATTTATTTAGTAGCATTCGTAGTTATTTTTTTAATTGAGTTTAAAATATATTCAATATATTTGAAAAACCATTTGCAAAAGCATATTGCATCAAAAAAGCGTTAATATACATCGAGTTAGTGTTAAATTGTTAAATAGGTTTAATATGTTTTATAATATTTTTCGATGAATAAAATTTCCTCAATTGCTATAGCGATATATGTACACTATTTCTTATAGATAAATAGTCGCATTTCCATTCTTTTTTATAAATCGTTCGAAAACAAGGTTTACACTCTTAAATAAGTAACGTTTATTAAATATTAAATAATAGTATTTGAATAAACCATGGTCAGCTTAAATACACCTTTTCATAGTTTCAAAATTTTTTGGGCGCATAAGTCAATTTCCGTCATGTTTTTCGGGCACTTTTTAACATATAACCAGTGAAAATAACAAAATGTGCCCGAAACTTTCATATTCTCGCCTTTTAAACAAGGCGGACGCGCGTGCGCTAAACTAACCGTAAAAAGGCCTATTGTTACTTTTATTTAATAACGTGAGTCCCAAAACTCTTAGAATACACTCTTGCCATGAAGAGGCCGGTGATTTCTTAATTCACACACATAAAATTAAACAAATTATCAAATATCATTTTTAAGTAGCTGTTAATTGTTTTAATCGCATTGTTTTTAGTGTTGATGATAAACAATTTCATTAGTTATAAATAAAACGCCTTCTCATAAATTTAATACTATGATTTATTCTATAATGTTGTGTATAGATCTTTTCATACTTTAAATTTTTTTGTGCGCAAGCGTCAATTTCCGCCATGTGTTTCGGGCACCTTTTGATGTATAGTCAGTGAAAATAACAAAATGTGCCCGAAGCTTTCATATTCCCGCCTCTTAAACATGGCGGACGCGCGTGCGCTAAACTAACCGTAAAAAGGTCTATTATAACACGTTTCTGAAAATGCGAACGTTCTTTTGTGATAGACAAACTAATATAAAAATAATAGTATTCTGTATTTATAGATCCCTGTCTGTACATTCAATCACTATTCAAATAAACATAATGTGACATTATAAAAATAAAACTCAAATTATCTTCTGCAATATATCATAACAACGTCATATATTTACTCAAACAAGCTTTTCTTATCCTGCTCCTTCTTTTCCATATCTAACCTTTTCCTTCTCTTCCGTACTTCTTTCATCCACTGTATCTCTCTTCCATACTTCTTTCATCCACTGTATCTCTCTTCCATCTTAATTCTGTATTTCTTCTCTATTCCTTCCTTCTCTTTCATCTCTACACATTCGTTCCACATATGCACTCTCTCTCTCTCTATCCTCGTAGTACATCCTACACATTATCTTCTTCCATCCAATATCTATTTTCTCTCTCCTCGTTTCTACATCTGAACCTCGCCATTTTCATCCTTTCTTTCGCACGTTCTCTTCCCAGCTACTTCAGAATTCCTTCTAACATACAGCTCTCATACTTCATATTGTATCTGGATTCCCTTATTCTTTCTCCTCATTCCTGCATGTCTAAGTCCTTGTCTCCTTCGCTCATCTCCCCAATCATCCACTGCCTTCCGCTCTTAGCCTCTCAATTTCCTTACTCGCGTATCCATTTCTTCGGTAATATTTCTCTCTTCCATTCATTTCTATACTCTTTTTTTTCTTTCCAGCATTCAGTAAGTAACCTGCAATCTTCCCATCTACCTTCAAACTTAGATGTTTTCTTCCCAGCTTTCACTCTCAGTTTGCTCCTTTTACATTCCGCATTTCATGTGTATCCCAGACTTTCTCTGTCTACCCGTAAAACCCATTCCAGGTATTTCTATTGCACTCTCTCAACCTCTTCCTGTTCTTTCCATCCCCAGATTTCTGATCCATATACTCCCTATCAAACTTTCAAACATCATTATCCTCCTCCTGAAATCGCTTCCTCATCTTCTTTCTCCTATACTCCAAATTTTACCCAGTGGCGACCTAGAGAAACAACAAGGAGCAGGAGTTGTACACAAAGAAGGTGGTTGGACGACATTCAATCGATCGCTGGTAAAGACTGGCATCGCAAAACCCAAAATCGCCAGATGTGGAAGACTTACGAAAAGGCTTATGTCGAGGAGTGGACGATGGAAAGCTGATGAAGATACCCCAAATACACCTCATTACCTTGGTTGCTTTCCTGGCTAATTCTCTCACATGCGATTTATCCGAGACTCTCTCGTTCTTTGTGTAGCTTATATACTTAAAATCTTTTACTCGCTCAATTGTTCCCCCTTCCCACTTACATTCCTACTCCGCGTTTACTACGTACCATCATTTTCGTTTTGTGCACATTCACTTCCATGTTTTCCTTCCTCATATACTTCCCTAGACTTTTCATCTTTCATCTCCTTCCCCTTTGCTCTTTGCTACCTCTAGCACATCATCCGCGAACGCCAGGCTTCATAATTTCTCTATACCTATCACACACCCTCCCGCGTGCGTCCTCTTAAACATTCATTCCATTTCTGGCACATATATCGTAAATAATAAGGGGCTGATGGGAAAACTTTGTCTAACTCCTTTTGTCGTCTCAAACCAATAGATCTCTTTCTCTCCCACTCTCACAAATTGAAACATTTTCTCTGTATCCACTCTGTCAAACGCCGGCTTGAACTCTATGACTAATGCATACATTCTTCCTCCTTTCATTTTTAGTTCATTCTTTGTTAAATGGTCCAGGAAGTATATATTATCCTTAGTTCCTCTCCCGTATCTAAATCCTGCCAAACTAAACTAAAATAGATCTGCGTACAAGAATGCTAAGAGGGTACGTCTTCTCGATCCTAATCTATGGAGTGGAAGCATGGACATTGAAGCAAGCTGAAATAAAGAAGCTAGAGCCCTTCAAACTATGGTGCTATATATGTATGTACAAGATATCCTGGAAAGACGGAGTAACGAATATATGGAACGTGTGAATAAACAAATGACAGGAAGTCATATCGACAAATGCTGATGAAAGCTGCAGTACCTGGGTCATATAACAAAAGGCAAAAGCAGTTCGTATCTGCTCCAATTGATAATGCAGGAAAAGTTATTAGGCAGACGAAACATTGGTAAGCGCAAAATCTCATGGCTGCGTAATCTGAAAGATTTTTTTTTAAGTTTGGTCCAATGTGGATACCGAGTAATTAACCCTTCAAACACTGCGGCCCAGTGGCCTATTGTATTTTGCCCACATTTATCTCTTCATCATGCAGCCCCATGCACGTCCATTGTTGGACATAGGCCTCCTCCAAACGTTTCCAGTTCTCTCTGTCCCTGGCTGTTGCAATCCAATTTGTCGCTATTCTCTTTAGGTCATCCGTCGATCGAGTGGGAGGTCTGCCTCGGCTACGCTTGTCAGCTCTTGGTCTCCATTCCAACAGTTTTTTGGTCCATTGCCCGTCCTCAATTCTAGTAATGTGCCCAGCCCATTTCCATTTCCGTGTAGTGATTCGCTCTATAATATCATCTACTCCAATACGTCGACGTATCTCTTCATTTCAGGCCAAGCATCGATCTCTCCATTCGCCTTTGTGTTACTCTTAGTTTTCCTCGTTAAAGTTAGGGTCTCTGAGCCATAGGTCAGAAACGGTAATACGCATTGGTTAAATACTTTTCGTTTCAAGAAAATTGGGATATTTCCTTTAAGGATGTCCTTCATTTTGTCTGACTTAATTTGTCTCTTATATGCCCAGAAACCTAGAGGTTTTTATAAATTTTCGGTAATTAATTACACATGTGTCTTCTAGTACAAATGCGGCCGACACTCGGGATAGAACTCGTTACCCCCAGACTTGTTAGTTAGCGCTCTAATACTAGACCAGTGGTTCTTAACCTATGGGTCGCGACCCAAAATTGGGTCGCGAAACATATTTCTTGGGTTGAACGAAAACGTGAACCAGAAAAGTTTGTTTATTAACCAGCCATTATTTATTAGGTTATTCATTCAATTTTCATTTTATCGAAAAATCGCTTTCTTCTTCTTTCGAATGGGCCTACTTTGGACCACGCTTGTTCAACTGTTGGGCTTTGATCTTCGCCCAGTATTGTCGCATCTTCTGCCGGTTTAACTCCATTCTCTCTACTGTCCAGGTAGTACCATTTCTTCGGGTTTTTTTCTGAAATCCAAGGACTTCCTTCAGGGTGCGTCTCACAGACTGTCTGTTTTGGAGATCTGCTATTCCCAGTTCATTAATATCCTTCTCGGTTTCTGTCAACCAAGTGGTATGAACCTTCTTGTTTCACCAGAAGGTGAAAAGACGGTTGGTTAGTCGGTTTGGGGGCAATCTTGCATCGTGGCCATAGAAAGCTAACCTTCTTTTCCTTGCACAGTCCGAGAGCATCTCAATATGTTCGTAGAGCTCAGAGTTATGCCGCCTTCGGAATTCCCCATCTTCCTTTACCGGGCCTAGGATCTTCCTGAGGATTCTCCTCTCTCTGATATCCAATTTCTCTACCAGACGAAAAATCACTTCGTTTATCTTTCACTTGAAAGTGGCCAACAGTCGAAACTCGTGTAAAGTGTGTAGATTTATATAACTTATATATACTTATAATAACACAAGTTATCTTTAGAAATAAGTCAACAATTGGCAAAAATGAATAACTGGGCATGGACACTGTAGAGATTTTGGTCTAAAAGATTTGATCATTTTTGGCTCATGTTGGAAGAAAGTTATTGGCAATAGACAAGTAATTTTCATAAAAGACAAGTCAAAAATCACAGTTAACTACGTATATTGCTTGGACTATTTTCTCGATAAAGGTAGCAGACGTTAAAACGACTTGGGCAGACTATCTCATTTTTGCCAATTTTTAACATTGTCACTTTTGGCATTACACCCACGATATCTGAGTTACAATGTTAATTATTGTAACCAGTCCCATTTTTTTAATATGGCCTAAAAAAGTAATGAAAAAAGTTAGGTTTTTGGGTCTCGCTATAAACATATTCCTGAAAATCGGGTCGCGCCTTAAAAAAGTTAAGAAGCATTGCAATAGACCACGAGAGACGACAATCTGAAGGAATGGCACAACATTCAATGAACTATTCCGAGCTGCAACATCAAAGATATAGAATTGCGTTGATGACTGCAAACCTCCTGAAAGGAGATGCCACTTAAAGGCGACGAAGAATTATAAAATTAACAAAGATTCAAACATTACAACAGACGTTGAATGTGTTGTCCATTTTCAAGTAATACATAAATACCAAATGAATACGCCTTTTCAAGTTATCAAACACATTTAGAAATAATGTGTTATCTATCTCTCCGCATTTATTTATTATATTGTTTCGCAAATCTTCTATTGTAAGCACTGGACTGCTGAATACTGATATTTTTAAATATGAAAAAAAGTCCAAAGATCACATGAACGTGATGTAAATCGATCCTTGCTTATTAGCCTGTCGATGAATTCATGAAGGTAATTTAATGTAATCTTGTTGGAAGAACCAATTTTGGAGTTTGTTAACAAATTGTTGCAAAATACTGTTTCTATAAATGGCAGCGTTTAAATTACCATCGAAAAATATTGAAGCGATAATTCTTCGCTTCGATATTGCTAACCACACAGGAACTTTAATTGGATGCAGTGAGGTCTCTCTAAAAAAATGCGGGTTGTCAACTTATTATGGTAGAATTAATCACATTTGCAATTTATAAGGTTTCAAGTGAAGTTCTAGACTAATAATCCTGTGAGTGATAGTAGATTTAAATTCAACTGTTGAGCTAGTTTCCTAATTGAAGTGATACATTCGTCTTGCACTGCATTTCTGATAATAACATTCTTATTGTTAATGCGAGGCCTTCCACTTCTTGATTTGTAGTTAACGTTTCCAGTACTTAGAAAGCATTAAACTGATCGTAATATCTGCCTTCTGAACTGATTTCTGTTAAATACAGCCATAGTAAAACGTCGTCTAAATTCTGAAATGCAAACGCCGCGTCGGTACCGCATTGTTATTCACTATTTTCCAGGCGTCTACCATTACAAAAATAACTTTCCACAATAAATGTTTCCTGTTGTCTTATAAACATTTTCAAATCAAATAAAATAAGTAAAACCGATAGGAATTTATATTAACAACTAATAACAGCTACTTAAAAATGATAATGTGTTTAATCATATTATATAATTATATTTTATTTGTGTGAATTGAGAAAAGACCTGCCTCCTCAAATTCATGACAGGAGTGGAATCCAAGAATTCTGGCACTCGAACAAACTTGTTTCATATTAAAAATGTTAAGCCTCGTTTCTATGAGATTTATAAAATCTGTATACGACTTTCTACCTTTAATCTATAGACATTGAAGGAAACTTTATTCATTATTGGTTAAATAATAACAAGGATGTATCGTGAAGGAAAATGGAATACTTTAAATAAAATTGTAACCATTAAATTAATAATAATTGCTATTCTATCTTTTTGTACCGTTGCAAACCCCATTTTAAACGTGGCATATCAATATACATTTTGGGTACATGGTGGAAAATTACGCTGTCAAAATTTTAGCAAAGACTCACCCAGAAATAAAAAGGGCAAAACGCGATCACGAAACACACACTACGAGAATCTCACGATAACTACTAACCGAAGAACAGACGTAATTGTAATGCATGGCGACTTTGTAACTTAATAGTATTAGAAGCCATATTATATACTGACTTTCAAATAGGCTTACTATAAACAAAAGCTTTTGTTACATATATATATATATATATATATATATATATATATATATTCCATACATATATATATATATATTCCATATATATATATATATATATATATATATATATATATATATATATATATATATATATATATATATAGCTTTAATTGATACCTTTAATTCAAATTAAAAGATATTTTTGACACATTTTCAATTTGAAAAATTTATATATTTTTAAATTTAATTAAACATTTATAGGTTTTCAGCCCCAACCTTGTTGGTTAATTCAATTATTGATATGCCACATTTTACTCGAAACATATTTCTCACAATAGAGTTTAAACTTGTCTGGTGTACAATTGGTGGTTAATATGTTCCGAGCTCTTTACTACAAAGCTCGAGTATTTATCAAAAACTATATTCCTACCTTGAGCGGCGACTGTTTGTTCGCGAAGAATGAAGTCGGCCGGACTTGGCGGTGGAGTTTTGGAGAATTTTGGTGATTTCGGGTCTATAACGAGAACAATATATCATTAATTTAAATCTTTTTTTATTATTAAGCTAATTATTACCTTGTTCAGCTGAAATCTTAGGAATAATCCTCTTTGTCTCAAGTCGTTGTGAAACTCCTTCGAGTAATTCTGTTTCGCGTTTGTGCGTGTTATCTGTTGTAATTTCTTGTATTGTGCGTGTTTCAGTGACAATGGTTTTATCCAAACCTTTAACATCAGGTTTACTGTCAATAGTCACGATATTTGTAATAACTTCCGGTTTTGTGTCAATTTTCAAAACTTCTATTTTGCTATCACTTGTTACAGTCTTAAGTTCAGGTTTACTTTCAGTCGGGAGAGTTTTGACGGTAGTTGAAGCTATGTCCATTACCGGAGATAATGTGGTTTTTACTTCTTCGGCAATGGGTTTAGTTTCCGGCGGTGGAGATTTCTTTTGCTCGACTTCGGCAATCTTATCTTCAACTATACTTTGTCTTTTAATAGAAGTGATTTCTTGAACGATCTCCGTCCGTTGTTGCGAAGCCGGAATCGTCCTTTCAACAGACAATCTTTTTTCAATCATCTCTCTCTTTTCTGCGACTGATTTATTGAAATCTTCTTCATCGGAAGGTTCCTCGACAACTTTCTCTTCGGCAGAATATTTATCATAGCTACCCCGCTTTTTAGTCTTATCTTCCTTTCTTTCAATCTGAACTAAAGATTCAATACTCTCTGAATCTTTCATTATATCTCTATCTTCCAAACTAATATCTTTCTTAATTCTATATTTAACAGTCTCTTCTTTTTTGATAATCTCGTGCTCTTCGTTCAAACATTGAGGAATAATGTCTTCCCTTCCAATCCTCTTCAAAGCGTTTTCAAGGACATAACCTTGAGACCTATTGCTTGATTGGGAAATCCACATCCTCAGCATTGATTGAGCTTGTTTAGCAACACTATCAGGATATTCAGATTTAATCACATTTATTTCTGATGAGGTGAGTCCCAGCTGTGTGGCCAGAGGAACCCAATCTTCACCAAGCAAATTGCTCATATCTGCAAGTCTTGGATCTGGTCGATAATATTCATAATTTTCTTTAAGGAATTCGTGACGCTTAATATGCTCGCTATCAGATAGCGAAATTGTATCTGCTACTATATCATCTGGTAGGACAATATTTAATATACAAATTGGTTGTTGCGGGGGTTCTCCTTTAGCAACCTTAAAATAATAAATATTTGTTATGATTATTAAGTAAAATTTAAAATAATGTAGATCATACCTTTGGTTCTCTCATAAATAAACTTCTTCCGATAGCTTCAGCATGTTGGTCCTTAATTTTTACAGAAAATGGTAGCCTATTTTCTCTAAAAGCTCTAAAGGCAAACTGGAGCTGTTCTCCACTTTTAGTTATAGGCACTAAGTTCCCGGCAAACTCTATATATTGTGGTTTACCCTCTAATACCTTAAAACACAAGCTTCATATGGTATCTAAGATTTATAAAAGGAAATATATACCTCAACATCTCGACTCTTGGCCACCTCTGTAAAGTGTTCTTGATGTTCAAGTGTTTTGTCTTCTTTGTCATCGGTCATGCAAAAAACTCTTAATCGAGCTTCTAGCGGATCGACTCGTTTCGCGAATACTACGAATTTAGCCATGAAAGGTACGTGAATAGCTTCCCTAAAAGAAGAATAAAATATTTAGATTTTGTGTTTTAATGGTTGTTGAAAATGAAATAAACCTGTATAATTCAGTGGCCATTTTGGTAGCATCACTTATATTTCTACAATCCATGAGCCAGAATCTGGCTGAGACAGTGGTCGTGAAAGAAACACAATCGTTGACAAATGTAAGGGGTGTCGAACCGGTGACATCTTCCCATTGGGCCCTCGTTGTACCACCTTGTGAAATAAATAAGAATGTCGAAATCTCGTTCATGTAATTTAAATTTTCGTTTACTTACGCTTAACATTCAAGTCATGCAAAATGTACAAAAAATCTTGGGAGGGGGGGTCTTACAGCAAAATTATTTTATCAGTTATTGTCATTCTGTGGCTCAAGCACAATAAAACTGTTTATAACATATTTGGGCATACAAACAAAAGATCTTGTTAAATAGCGTGTTTTTTAGAAAGGCGGTGTTTAAAAAAGCAGCATAAGCAAAGCATTTTGTTCGAATGGTTTCAGAAAAGACCAGTCGCGGGGCAACTAACTTCCGGTTAAAAACAAATCCGATTCATTATTATTTAAAAACTTATTTTATAAACGACTGATCTAACGATTTATCCCATTGAAAGTTAATTAACCAAAAGAAAATATGCAGCAAATCTAAAAGGTGATATTGCAATTTGTGTTTTCGTGATATTTTTTATTCCAATTCAATTAAATCAAAAATTATATTAAAGATAACGAAATGAGAAATGAAATTACTAATAAGAAAGGCTCAAATAAATAAACCAAAAACCTCTTAGAAAAAGTAATTAGTAGTGAAGATAAGTTACGCAGCAATTTACGTGTTGCTTTCTCCCTTCATCGTTCCGGTGCTGGCTTTTGGTAAACGTGAAAGAACGGAATAATTGATAAAAAATAAAAATAATAATAACTGCGTACGTTCATTTTCCCAAAAAATATATGTATATATAATTATAAAACTAATAATAATATAATTTCAAATTATAAAAAGAGTAGATACATTCTAATAAGAGGGGGCAGCCCACAATATGAGTTAGTTACCTTTGAGCGATCTTTTCCGAAACACCCCTGGATCGCGCGTGAAAATGATTAAGGAGCGCATTAGTTCACCATTTACGAAATCAACCCCGTCATCATGACGTCATAAGGGCGCGGGACACGATTTCAATGACGCCATAATGTCGTTTGTATTTTTTACACAAGCAGGCGGCTGGCAAACTTTTATGATTATCTTTGATGTTTATTTTTCATGTCCCACATTAGCACAATGCAAAAAAAATAATAGGCGATATGAAATTATAAGAAATTTTTGTTATCGCGAATTATCTGCTATTTAGAATTAAAGAAGTTTACATCAATTTTTGATGATTGGAAAATCTATTTTATTCTATTTATATTTCAAAAATTTAATTTGTCTGATCAAAATCTCATTTAAAAATCCTCATTTTCTCCGTTATTCATTTTAGCACTGAAGTGCAATACAAAAGATTTTTAAAATTAGGAATTTAGGAATGGATTAGGAAAGTACCAACATTTCACTTAATATATTACGTTCCTATTATAAAATAGATTTTTTTTTTCTTAAGCTGATGACGAGTGTTGACATCTTGTTACCTTGACTTTGGATAAGTGTCAAAGATCACAATTTTTAATAATAATAAAGCAACTGAACTAAAAAACAATCAAAATTCCCCACAGAAAGTTTAGTTACTTAAATTGAGGATTTGAAGCGAAAAGCGAGGTAAGTGCACAAAAAATCCCATTTTATTTTTTCTTTACGAAATGTGAGGTAAATGTCAAGCCGAGTAACTTGAAAACTGAGCTATATTCGAATGAACTGGAAAGTAGTTTTAAAAGAATGAAGATGTAAGGTGTTAAGAGTCGACTTAACATAGAATTAAAAAAAATCCTATTTCCTAAAAATATCTGATTTTGCACATAACCCTCTAAGTTCTAGTACATGTGTGCCAGTGTAAACGTACCATTTTGTAGACAACCGCCCTTGTCAATATTTGTTTGAAATTCTATCATTTACTGCACAAATTTGCATACAAGCTGTTTACTCTTTCTTATTTCAGGTTTACGATGGATTTAATGTAACGGGACGTGACGTGAACTTAACGTTGAGATAAGTTTGTGAAATTACATAGCCGTAACGTGCCGTAAAACAGCGTGCAATACTTTTCTGAAATTCTATCATTTGCTGCACAAATTTGCATACAAGCTGTTTACTCTTTCTATGGCGGGTTTATGATGAATTTAATGTAACGGGACGTGAAATGACGTGATGTGAACTTAACGCTGAGATAAGTTTGTGAAATTACATAGCCGTAACGTGCCGTAAAACAGCGTGCAATACTTTTCTGAAATTCTATCATTTGCTGCACAAATTTGCATACAAGCTGTTTACTCTTGATGAATTTAATGTAACGGGACTTGAAATGACGTGACTTGAACGTGCACTGAAAAGTTATTTTACAGCGTCAGTAGTTCAAAATAAATTCTGCGGTGAGGTATTATAAATTTAATTTTGAAAATATAATTGCGCAACACAATGCCAAAAGTTACTCTTGAATTCGAGTGCATGCGCTCTTGAATTCGAGTGCAAGAATCGAGATCGTTGATTGGCTAAGTCAGATAAAACAGCCAGACGCAACGCTACGCTAAGTTTTACATTGGCAAGCTTTTACGTTGCGTTAAGTTGTGATATTTCACATCACGTCGACCGTTAATCAGCCGCATATAAAACAATGTGTTTTAGATCTACGTAACGTCCCGTCGCGTCCCATTACGTCAAGTTTATGGAGCCTAGAGGTAAGGAGGACTAAGGTAGATAGAGACTAGTTTAAAAAGCGTCCACGCTGTAAGCTATACATAACAGTTCAAAAACCCTCCGGAATGGTAGCGTAAGTAAAGGACATTGTTTGAATGTAGCAGTTGTAGACGGTTTGAAGTATGCCGAGTGAAAAAAAAAGTGATATTTTTGGTGACAATAGTTTTTTTTTAAATGCAGTACAGGGAAGATAAGGCTTATTTGACGTTGTTCTCTTATTAGCTTAAATCGAGGATAAGTTCACACCGATGATATTTACTTTACCATCTCTCTCTTTTCACATTTGCAGTCACTGGCACAGAATTTTGTGATATTTAATAGGGAATATGCATGTTTTTTTTTATATTTTTAATTCACTGTTTACACCGTTTACAAAATTTTTGAGCTATTTAAACGCCGCCATTTTCGCGCAGTCTGTTGATTGACGTCAATTACCACTGACAGTTCAGTCCATTGTTTACTACAGCTGTTTTTATTTTTAACTTGACGTTTTTGACGTTTGGTTTCTAACCAAAAGACTGCAATGACATACAAATGTATAAAATACGGACTTGTTTATATGGTATGTTACATCATACAACACTGAATGCAGTGTTGCATAGCATATTTGCATAGACAGTTAAGGCTCCTGTACCTGTTTTTAATGTAAGCGTATCTGGAGAATGCAACATTGTGGCATTGTTTGCCACTTGCTTCATTCTAGAAACGGCTCTCTTTACTTTTCCAACCATTGCAGCTGCTCCATCGGTTCAAATATCAACACACTAGCTCCATTTAAAATCATTTTGCTGTATATATTTGTTGATAACTTTGAAAATTTCCTCGCCAGTGGTGTAAGTTTCAAGCAATTCATTCATCAATAGTTCTTCTATTTGCATTTCAAATGGATACCTTACAAACAAAAGAAAGTGCCAAACAAGGCACCCAGTTTGAGAACCACTGCCCTATTGTCATCTGATCTATTTGTATCATTTAGATTTTTTGCGACTTTCTCCATTTATTTGTTTGTATTTTATTAATATATTTAAATTTTAATTTAATTTAGCGTCAAATTTTTTTACTAGATTAAACATTTTTCATAGTGTAAATCAGGTTTCTAGTTACTGCATTCTTAAAAAAATGGACTATAGAGTAGATAGTGACAGTACAGTATACAAACGTAAATACTTGATGTAGTATTAATATAATGTAGTAGTAATATTTTTGTAAAATAACTGTTGTGGGAAAACGAGTGATTTAATTCTTATGAATTTAAGTGATTCTTTAGTGTTCACCGTTATAAAACTTTTGAAAATAATAAAACAATAATGGTCAAAATTTGTATTGTGAAAAGTTGTCCAAGTGGTCGTATATTGAAAAATAGATAAAATGATTCAACTCGGTCTCTATCCTATTTCCAACTAACAGTATATAGAATAAATTTTATGAAATATTTACTATTTTCTATTGTTATAATTTTAAACGAAGTGGAAGTTTTTCTTTCCTTTTTTAGTTCTCTATCCTACTTTTGGTGCTTTCTTTAAAATTTTACTATTTCACTGTTACTATTGTAGCGCCTCCCTAATTTAATACTCCTCATCGGACACTTTTTCATACACAGAGACAGTCCTCCTTACCTCCACCCTCCATAGTCAAGTTCATCGAAAACCCGCCATTACTTGCACCAGGCGACCTGAATCTCAAAATTCAATTTTGATGTCAAATCCGTGTTTTCCGTCTACATTACTGCAATATGAGTTTATTACCTTAAAGTTAAAACCTTAAAAGGGACATCACTAAACAAGACTAGACAGACAAGACTAGACAAATAATACTAGACAAACAAGACTAGACGGACAAGATTAGACAGACAAGACTAGACAGACAAGACTAGACCGACAAAACTAGACCGAGAAGACTAGACAGGCAAGACTAGACAGAAAAGACTAGACAGACAAGACTCGACAGACAAGACTAGACAGACAAGATTAGACAGACAAGACTAGACAGATAAGACTAGACAGACAAGGCTAGACAGACAAATCTAGACAGACAATACTAGACAGACAGGACTAGGCAGACAAGACTAGACAGACAAGACATACAAGACTAGACTGGGAAGACTAGACAGACAAGATTAGATTGACGCCATTATAAGAGTGCTTAAGGTAGAAACCGCTTCAGCTGGATCCCGGAGGAAAAAAGAGATTTGCACACTTGTAACTTCTAAGACTAGATGACCAAAATGCCTTCAACTACGCTGTCTAGAAAAACATTGTTGATGAACTAATAGCTTTTCCTTCATAGCTTGTCAAGCTCGTGAGCAGCTATCTCTCAAACCGAAATATCATGGATGGAAGCAGAAGGAGATGTTGTAGACCGCGAAATCTATAGTAGTGCTCCACAGGGCTCAGTTATGGGGCCCACGCTTTGGAATATACTATATGACGGCGTCATTAGGCTTGCACTTCACGAGTTGCTCCAAATAATCGGCTTTACTGATGATCTGGCTCTGATTGTAATGGAAAGAACGGAAAATGTTGTAACAAAAAAAGTAAATAGAGCCATAGAGCAAATAGACACCTGGATGGAGGACAAGCTTCTAAAACTCGCCCCAAAGAAAATAGAATTGGTCCTACTGACCGGAAGAAGGAAAATTCTTTCTCTTTTTCTTAAAAAAAACAAGCGATCATCCCCAAAGATGCTGTCAAATACTTAGAAGTAACCATCGACAAAAACGTCTTCTTTAGAGAACACATACTCGTGGATATTTTATGTGTGGTTATAAGGGTGGTTATATTAGGGAATTTATTCAGGCCCGGGCGGTTAATGATAACCGCTCTAATTTAAAATGCCTCCTCGGCCAGGAATCGAACCCGGATCTCCAGCTTGTCAGATGTTGTCAACTACACTTCCGACGAGGACAGACAGGCAAGACTAGACAGAGAAGACTACACAGATAAGACTAGACAGACAGTACTAGACAGACAAGAATAGACAGACAAGTCGAGACATTCAAGACTAGAAAGACAAGGATAGACACACTAGACTAGACTGCTAAAACTAGACAAAGAAGATTAGTCAGTTAAGGTTGGAGAGACAAGACTAGACAGGCAAGATTAGATAGACAAGACTAGATAGACAGATTAGACAGACAAGACTAGACTGATAAGACAGACAAGACTAGACTGATAAGACTATACAGACAAGACTAAGACAAGGCTAGATAGACAAGACTAGACAAACAAGACTAGGCAGACAATTCCGTGCTTTAAAGGGATAAAAAAAGTTTCCAGAATTCAATTTAAAAACATAGGGCATAGGGGATGTCAAACGGTCGGCAAACTGTCCGACGTATGGGCAATGTTGCAAACGGAAATGATTTTAAATCATTGCCGGTACATTAGCAAATATTTAAATCATCTATCTTGAACGAGGGCAATTTTATCGAAAACAGATTTTGTTGATACACTATTCTTAATTCGCAAGATGCCACGCATTGCATTTACAAATTTTATTTAATAGACCTTTTCATAGTTGAAATTTTTTTGTACGCATGCGTCAATTTCCGAAATGGTTTTCGGGCACTTTTTGACGTATAACAAGTGAAAATAATGTTTTCAATATAATTGTGTCAAACAAATGCCCAAACGTAAGAAATGACACCAAACGTTAAAAAGCAATTCACCTACGGAAACATCACCAACAACAATTGGCCGAATAGAAAGTTCACCGACCCGCATTTAAACGAATGGATAATTCACCAGTTGGTAAATTGTTGTCGGTGAATATTCCTAGTTACACAGATTTCATATAATAATTTGTTTTATCTACTCACACGCCAAAATAAACACATTAATAAATACATTATTGTATGTGAAGCATGCCATTATTATAATCGTGTGTAAAAGTATCCAAATCGTGCGTAAAAGTTCAATGTAAATCAAATGGAGTTTAATTATTAAACGATTTCTGTTTGTTGTTACTATGACAACAACTCGCGTCACTAAACAAAAACGTATATTAAAATTGAATTAATTTTACTTATTTTGAATTAAGGAGTCTCGACTTCACAGTCTGGATTTATCTGGCTCTAATATAACATAACCTAACCATAATCTAATCTAGATTAAATCTAGGTTAACTTAGATTACATCGAAGTAAGGAAAGATGGTTCCTCCTAGACCCTCCATCTCCATTGACCTTGATACTTCCGGTCCTCACTTCCGGTTCCGACTTCCGTTTCTGGTTTCGACTTCTATTTCCAGTTTCGACTTCCATTTCCAGTTTCGACTTCCGTTTCCGGTTTCCGAATTCCCGTTTCTCACAGATGAGTGTGAGGTCTATGTAGCCCCACGTGCGAGGTCTATGTAACCCCACGCTAGGTGTGAGGTCTATGTAGTAGGTCCCACATGTGACTGTATGTAAACCCACGCTGGTGTGAGTCTGGTTATGACTTCCGGTTTCGACTTCCGTATCCGGTTTCCCACTTCCGATTTAGCACATTCGGCCGCCCCATTTCCGGTTCCTGCACTATGCGCGGGAAAATTCGAAATTCGGCGCAGACGGGCTAATCAAAAGAAAATTGTAAATCGAAACCGGAAGTCAAAACCAAAAGTGTCAAGGTCAAGGTCAGTGGAGAGCCTAGGTCAGTGGAGAGCCTAGAAGGAAAAATCTTTCCCTACTCATCGACAACGACCAAATAGTGTTCCTGTTACTGTACGTTTTTACTAGTTAGCAATTTATTCCACGGAGGCGCTGAACGTTCTAACGTTATTGTGTATGTTGTCTGTCAAAATTACAATTTTTACAATATCATCGGTAAGAAACAATTATTTTTTTGTAGATTCAACAGTGTTTTAACATGCTTCGTAGATAAAATAATGTATGACACACGTGTGAGAAAGACATTTGTGAACTCGATGCGATTAAACCACTCGCCTTGGGCTCGTGCTTTAAACTTCGCAACTCGTGCACAAAAGCCCTTCTTAACACACTTCTATCATAAACTGCTATTATAGACGTAACTAAAACCAGCCCTCAAATTCGAAAGGTCAAACGCGATAGTAGGAGAATAAGTGGATCTAATAATATTCTAATTACTTTTTACGACTTTTAATCAAAATACAAGATTAATTATCAAACCCAGCATACCTTCATTGAGACAGTTTTACTACATGCTCATGAAACTAAAGTACACTATTTTACTATTCTATATACGAGATCTAATCAATTTCTAAGATTACTTTTACAAACAAACAGAAAGGCAATAAATATAAAATTATAAATTTGTATTTGATATCCACCGAAATAAATATATATTGTAGCCAGTTTATATATTAGATGGTAGGTATATATAAATTTAGTTTTAAAATCCAATATGAAAAATGTATAGTTTTGTTTAATACTGTTGTGTTTTTAAATATATTCTCATAATTGTTTAAATTAAATTTACTCGGTTTACTATTACAAATTTTCTAAGATTATTTTATGTTTTATTAAAAAATAAATGTAGAATAGTACGTTACACTTATTAAAGATATTCGTTGCTCTATAAACTAAAATATGAATCCTGTATACAGGAGATACTTACAATCGTACTAAGTTTACTAAATGATTAATGCTACTGGAACTAATGACCTACGAATCTACCGCAAAAATTTAAGCTTGCCAACCCCTCAACAAACAAAAATAATGAACAACTTACAGAGGCACAAACAACATCAAACCAGTTTAAAAAATAAATAATATAACAAAACTATTATCACAACAAATAAAAAAATATATAAAAAACTATAAAACATAGATTACCCGAAAAGTGGTTTAAAAAAATATATTCTTGTAGAGACAAACAAATAAAATAGACAAACAAGTAGTGTTCAACATATTTGTGCCACACCACACAAACTGTGTATTTATATATTATTTTACGGTTTTTTTTTTAAACAAACAAAAAGGCACAAAGTGTTTTGAGTCAGTAATCGTCAGTATAAATTAAAGAAATAAATTAAAGAAATAAAATTTAAAAAATGTTGTTTAAATAATTAGGAGTTTTCAAAAATACCAAATACAATTAACTTACCGGTAATTGAGCAAAGTAAACGCAACGTCGGCGTGGAGCCCGAATATTGGTTTATCATCCCTTGGGAGTGCGCTCTGGGCGCAGGCATACTCAAAGTTATAGCCTTGTGGAACTTTCTTCTTCTCGGTTCTACAGTTACTACCGGAGAAACAGCAACTCCGTGTCCTAATAGCTTCGCCGTTAGCTCCGGATCAATCGGTTGAGCCTAATATTCAAAAACATTATAATAATGGGACCGAATATTTTATGTTTTTATTTATAAAAAAAAAATGTTAATGTAAAGCTAAGCGTTAATATACAATATACTTACCTCAAGTTTGAAAAGAATTAAGACATATATTATAAAATTATGCGGGGAAAGGATAAGGTTAACACAAAGCAAGGTTCGACAGCAAACGAAAAATAAAATAACAAAAGAGCAAGAAAAGAAACAGCAAAGTGCACAAAATTATACGAATATTATGTACAAGAAGTTAAAGAATGAAAAGCGAAATGAATGATTTTTATATATCTTTATATGTTTCTTGATATTGAGCTGAGCGCCCAATAAGAATATTTAGTTAAACGAGCTTGTTGCGAACCATGCTTTGTCGTGTGTACACGTTTTTGTGTTTTGCTATTTTTATACTTTTTAAATAAAATGAAATGTATTAGTTTAACTAAGTTTTATTGGGCACTCAAAAAATTGTACACATATTTCTTTTCACAACAAAATCTTTTGGGTGCAGTGAAACCAGTGACATAGAGAACTTTTTTACAAATAAATAAATTCGCCTTTGTTCCACAAAGGGGAAATAATTATGATAAATTGTTATTGTCGCAAATTATTTCAAATAAGATGAATTATTAAAAAAAAGGTAATGAAAATAAATTCGTTAAATATTAGTAGAAGCCGTTAAGGGAGCACAAATCAATATACAAACATGCATAAAAAAATAAATATTATATAACTTTCTTCCTCTATTTCCCATTATACAGTGCGTAAAGTGGAGAGATTTCTTATAGGGAAAACTTTTTTAATATGAGTTACAGGAGAAAATCTTATTCTCTATAAAAATTTTTGCTTGTATCGAAACCCCTCATAGTCAAAGAAAAAAATCAAAAACTTGAAATAATGTCGAGTTGTTGATTTTAAATACGACTAAGTCCGAACGGTGAATCAGGATCGTGTTACTAGGGCCTCACACGAGAGTTTCGTTTCTGATCTCGTCTTCAATCTTTGACTCTGACACGGGCAGCCGTGTATTTATTTTTTTGTTGAACGCGCGATTTTTTAACCTAAAATTTTCTTCATAAATTTGAACTGCTCGTTCTGGAGCTCGGGCAAGTTCGCGATGCTCGGGTTCAAATTTATGAAGAAAATGTTACGGCTGCCCGGAACGAGATCAGAAACGAGACTCTCGTGTGAAGCCCTATGTGTTACCCATGTATTACTCGTTAACCAGCGACATTTACTTCAACGAGCTTAATATGAAAACACTGTTAACGTTAGAGCAGCGAATCTCCCTAGGAATCTTCTATTAATCACGAGATGTTTTTTAGCAACTTTTAAAACACCCCTCCCCCCGGTGATACGTGCTGAGGTTTTAGGTTAACCCCAATAGAATCAATAGAAATAGAATCAATAGAATATAATCAATAGAAAACCCCAAAAAAATGGACGAAAGAATGATTAAAAAAGAGATATCAATTACCTCATATTAATTTGATAAATGAGTTATTACTGGAACCGAGCGTAATGACTGGCGTAACTATTTGAGAATGGACGAATCTACATATTTCAAGCTATTTTTCTATCAATTCTTTTCTATCAAACAGTTATTGCACGTCCTGAAGCCATGGTGGTGAAGCGCTACGACTGACTAAGCTCATGCGCGGTCAGTTTGGCATGATGAAAACTCACTGAGTCCAGCGGATTTATGGTGTGTCCGGAAAATCCGTGGATTGCCGTCAGTTAAAAATTTTACCTTAAGATTTCACACTCACGGTCGGGTTTTGGATGTACGTCAACTCATTCAACGTTCAACTGATCAGGTTAACTGAGCGTGAGTGGCGGGCTTTAGTCATACATTATTGCAGACAATTTATAAAGCGAATAAAATTTATCCATATAAACCTAAATTCAGACACACCTTGGAAATTGAAGATCACACTTTTAGACTCGAGTTTTGTTTATGGATTCGTGAGAACACTATGGAACATCGCCTATTTTATCAAAATTTAATGTTTTTAACATTTTCGGCAAATAGTACTGCTTCCTCGCAAAATTGTAGATATTGGTAAAAAAGGATAATCCAAATTTTAGAATCAACGCCAGGAATCATCGATATCATAAAGTCAATGTTTGGTGCGGAATGCTGTTTAACAGATTGGACCCTATTTTTTTAATGGAAATTTAAACCAAACTCAATTACTTTGAAATGCTTCAGATTTTTTTATTGCCATTACTTGAGCAAGAGGAATTGCGACGCATCTACTTCTAACAAGATGGGTGTCCAGCTCATGGTACCTTGATTGTTAGAGAATTTACATTTTCCTGGTAGATGGAACTACACACTTAGACTATATTATTAAAAGTGTAGTCTATATGAATCCTTGAAGAGCAAGTCTAGTCCAGCGTTTCTCAAATTATAGGTCGCGACCCAAAATTGGGTACCACGAAATTTGTATTGAGTCGCGAAACGGAAGTGTTTTAAAAGCCAAAAAATAAAAACAAAATAAATATCTCTGTCAATTTGTTAAATTATGTTAATTATGATATTTGGACAATTCAGAGAAATTTTTCATCGATTTTTATGTCCCGTCCCGTTTTCGTTCCAAACCATCGAAAACTATTTGGGTCGTGTATGGCTCTATTTCGACGCAAATTCGCTCAGCAATGGTACGAGTTATTTCTTTTGCCCTAGTATCATCATCTCTATAAAATATTTTTTTTATCATCTCTGTTAGAGTTGCTTGTCTCTTAAGTAGTGGGCCACTGTCATCACTCCTTGTTGGTTTTGTTGAGTTTGAAACACTACTCTAGGCAGTACAGAAACAGTATATTAAAGAACGAGTTCAATAAGTGCGGTTTTGCAGCACGCGTCTATGTTTAGAAAACAACGAGCGTAGCGAGGAGTTTTCTAATGGACAAGTGCGAAAAACGCTTTATGAACAAGTTTTTTATATTATTTTTTTTATTTTACGCCCTTTTATGCCATTTCTAAACAAAAAAATCGCCGATACATAATGAGAAATTTGTATCGCACTTGGTGAGCCATAACCGCACGTATATGAGCGCCGTTATGAGTCCATTGCAGACGCGAGATAGTAAAAGTTTCTTACTTCTTCAATGTTTTTGGACGACATGGACCCAGTTCGGTCACCGGACTTAACTCCAATGGATTTCTTTCTTTGGGGTTACATAAGGCAAAAAGTTTACAGGGAACCATTGGTAAACGATGTAAATTTCCCAAAAATTCAAATTGCGGAGGCTGTTCGAAATGTTAAGCAACGTTTACAAACAATTTATAAAAAGAGTTGACAATTGCGCTGGATTTCGAGACTATGTGGAACAATTGTACAATTAAGAATTAAATTATTGCATTAACAATAACATTCTTTTTGTTCAGAAATAATATAAATTTGTGTTTGAGTTTTGTGCGATCCTTGTTTACAAACAGAAGGTAATATTCAAAATCAAAAACTGATAACATAAATTTATAGACATTTATAGACATAAATTTAAGTTTTTGACTTATCTTAAGTAATTATTATTACTTCTCCTAAAACTCATATTAAATATATATATATATATATATATATATATATATATATATATATATATATATATATAATATGTATAAATATATATATATATATATATATATATATATATATATATATATGTATTAAAAAAGTTTTCCCTCATAGGAAACCTCATCACTTTACACACTATATGTTTTAAGCAGAAGCAAAAAAATATATAAAAACCCTTTTTTACGCATTATATAATGCGTAAATAAATCTTCTGCATTGTATAATTTGAAAATATTAAAAAACGACAAAGAAACAAATTGTAGGTAAAACCACTATTGATTTAAATAATGAATTTTATCATGAAAATCATAAATCCGAATTAGTTACATTGCCTTCACTATTTAAAATAATTTTGCTTGAGTTAATAATTAATCCTTTTAGACAAATACAGAAATGCAAATGTGACAATTTGTTTCCAGTTTCGAAATTATTACAGATTACACATAATTCTGAACACATTTTTTTTATAAAATAAATTAAAACCCCTAAAATTATTAAATGTGTAAGAACCATTTAACGTTTGTACAGGGTGAGCGAAACTTGAGATCTCAGCTCTATTATAAGAAACAGAAAAACGGTATAAAAAACTGGAATGAGGTTCTTAAATAGAATTGGGTAAGATCCATTTCAAGCCTAATTTGCATATTTTTCCATATTTGGAAAATGAAATAATGACATTATCGAAATTTGTTTTCTCAGATACGTATATACATATGTACATTTGAAAAGAGCTAATTTTTCTGAACAAATTTAGATTAAAAAAAATGCTATATTTTTCCATTAAAGAAACTATAAGCAAATTAAAAGAAAAATTCGCAATCGTCACGATTTAAACAAGTAGCCTTTTAGAAACAAATAGCAAAAGGCATATGTTACAATATGAACCGGGCTTTGTCCCTGCAATATTTTATTAGACAAGTAAAGCAGTTCATAGTTAGAAAGTCATTTAATAAGTTGTGGAGGCAATAAGTTAATATTAAATAGTTGTCATTTGTTGGGTTACCAACATGGCGCTTTTACATGGATCATGTTCTCTTTTCTTACAGTTATTTTTTGTTCTCTATATTTTTTACATATTCCCAAATTGTTCTCTTTTTAGGGTTCCGTACCGAAAACGGAACCCTTATAGGATCACTTTGTTGTCCGTCTGTCTGTCTGTCTGTCTGTCTGTCTGTCTGTCTGTCTGTCTGTCTGTCTGTCTGTCCGTCTGTCTGTCTGTCAAGACCATTTTCTCAGGAACGCGTAGAGGTAACAAGTTGAAATTTTCAACAAATACTCGGGTCTACGGTCTCTTTCGGCTGCGAAAAAATCAAACTTGTAAGTCAACGCGATCAAAAGATATGACCGTTTATGTAGCATATTTTGCGATTTCACAAGGGAATCAAAACCTATAGGGTACTTCCCGTTGACCTAGAATCATGAAATTTGGCAAGAAGCGGTGTCTTACAGCACATGTAAAGAGAAAAATCTGAAAACCGTAAATATGTAGTTTAATTACAAGAAAAATGCGAATTTACTATTAGAAACTTATGACAATACACTAATGTTGTCGTAGTGGTATTGTCAGGCTCCAGAAGCATATGGGTTGCATACAGTTAGGTCCTAAGGTTAAAAAGTATGTGTTGGCACCAAGCTGTTTATACTGAAATTTCTTTGTTTATATTCGTTATGCATTTCATCACGTACGCTCTATATCAGGGATGTTATGGAGATCCGTAACCGTAACCGAAACTATCGGATATCCGAAATAAAAATATATCCGTAACCGAATCCAATATAAAAGTTTCGAATAATTTTTACTGATATGTTGTAATAATTCCTATAAATATATTTCAATATCTAATAGAAAATATATAATAGACAAAAAGGAATAATGTTGTTTTTGTTTATTATAATTATGATTTTGCATTTTTACGTAGATAAATATTAATAACTTATCTTATATGACATATAATTGTAGTACCTACTTATATTGTTGTACTTAGTTGTATGACATATGATTGTAGGTAGTACAAATAATAACATAGAAATAAAATCATTTTTTTTACAAATTAGCATTCTACTTTTACCATTCCTTAGAAATCTGATATCCGTAACCGAAACTATCCGAAACTAACGGATTATCCGAAAAAAATTCTTATCCGTAACCGTATCCGACACCGGTATAACATTATTCCTATATCCGTATCCGCATCCAGATCTGAAATTTCATATCCATAACATCTCTGCTCTATATACATAATATATACAGGGTGTATATTATGTCTAAATTTTGCTTGTTTATAACCGACATGCGACATACTCAAGTCCCGTAACATCCTGTATATATTATATTTCGTCTAATTTTTTTTTATAATCTACATACTATGTTGATAATCTAAATAATAATATTATACTATAATCTACATAATCTACATAACATGTTGTAGATAATATGATTTAAGTATATTATACTTAAATCACGTTCGCCCTATATTTTTTGGTAGTCAATTGCCCAAAAAGCAGTCAATTCAACAACTGAATGTTAATAGTATCGAAATAGATCTAGAAATAGTTAATATATTAGTTTATATTAGATCTAGAAATAGTTAGATCTTAATATAAGTTAGTGTATAAGTCTAATACTATAATAAAGTTTTCTTTTTATAAGTTTAAAAATATTCGCGTTATTTAAAAAAAATACCCGGTATACCTTTATACAGGGTATATAGGTATACAAGCAAAATTGAGCAGTAAAAACAAATAGTGAAGTTCCAGAACCCCTAAACACTCATAGTGAATGGAGGATGTATGGTAATAAAATAGAGGGTAGAATTCCATCGTACGACAACGACATGTTGAGGTTATGCTTGCAGCGGTACTAAGATGGTCGTGATTTTATGAGAGCCACTTGTCTTGCCACTTGCCACAGGTCCATATCTAAAGTTTTGTTTTACATAGTTTTGAAAATTATATCAGGGAAGTGATGCCCGTCATTGTCCATACACTGAGAAAGCCGAGTCCTGGCGCTAGCCATGACCGTTATTAGCATATCAGCGGGTATGTTGGCAATCTCTGCCCAGCCATTGGCCTGCAGGTCTTATAGGGTCCTTCGATGGTTGACATAAACGCATTTCAACGCATTTCAAATAACCCCACAAAAAGAAATCGCAAGGGGCCAAATCGGGTGAGCGAGCCGCCCACTCCAAATCGCCTCTTAATGAGATGAGGCGCCCCGAGAGGTGTTCCCTTAAAACATCCATTGTTGTCTTTGAAGTGTTAACCGTTGCTCCGTCTTCTTGGAACCAAATGTCGCCAAAGTCTAATTCATCAAGTCTTGGAAAGAAAAATGCCACCCATATGTTCACATAGCGGTCCTAATTCACTGTCGTTGACCTCAACAAACCAGGAACCAAGAATCTCAGCTGAGGAAATTCCACAACACACTGTGACTCTAGGTGAATTTAAAGTACTTTGATACAAATCTAGGGGATTGGTGTCAGCCCAGTAGCGCATGTTCTGCCTGTATATATTTGAATATATTTCACGTATTCACTTAAGTGAATATGGGCTTCATCACTGAAAAAAAAACAATAGTGTCCTTAGGAACGTATTAGGGAAGTTCTGAAAGTTCCTGCAAAATCGCCAACTTGTAGAGATGGTAAGGAAGGTCATCGTGAATAATTCGTCACACTGAACGATCTGAGTCCATGTCCAAGGGCAGACGCATGTTTGCGCGTAGAACACCGTGGGGGTTGCAAGATTGAAAAGTCAAGTTCTGAAGTGATCTGATGGACCGAGGGACTACAGTTCTTCGTCTTGTCGCACTCCCGGTTTGTCACAACGTCGTGACCCATGTAACAACTGAGTTCCTATCCAATCGGTCCTTGGGACAGGACCCAACGTGGCTGTATTGAAGCGATTTTTGAAGGAGCGCTGGGCTGCGATCACAGAACATCTGTTCGAAAAGTAGGCCTCGACGGCAAACGCACGCACCTCACCTCACCGTTCCAACGCATGATGGCGCCTGATCGGCAGCAAACAAAACTTTAGAACTACGTCTCTCGAATGAAACCACTCCTGCCCTGCTGCAACGCCTACAACCTGAATGGCGTGCATTTCAAAAAAGGATGTTATGTTGCAGCACCCTGTATGTTCTCTAGAATATTTTATGTTAAAATCTCCATTCTCAACAATGTTACGAAAAATGCAATAGAAAGAATCCATATTTGCATTAATTTAAATGAATAAATATTCCATATTTGCATTAATTCGAATGTCATTAGTGGCACATAATCATGGAAACTTTATGCCATCAAATTTTTAATCTTAATAAATGTTTATTCATTGAAAACCCAAGTTATAGCCTATGCATATGGAATAATAACATATTAGCTATCTAGTATAAGATACATAACTCTGAACGAAGAAACAAAAGAGGGCGAGTTTGTACTTGAAATGTTGAAATGCTACATGTTCTCTTTTTTCATGTTCAACAGTTGACAAACCTATTCATTTGACTTTCAAAAATATTCACGC
This sequence comes from Phosphuga atrata, assembly GCA_944588485.1. Taxonomy (NCBI): domain Eukaryota; kingdom Metazoa; phylum Arthropoda; class Insecta; order Coleoptera; family Silphidae; genus Phosphuga; species Phosphuga atrata. The sequence goes on along the minus strand of OX155896.1, from coordinate 51,257,674 downwards.
TCAACGAAAGTCGACATATGATAGTTTATGGGGAATCTCAAAATAACTCTAGAGGAGCAGTTCAGTTATACATCCTGAGATATCCTAAACGTGTTTTTAGAAGCTTAATTACATTTTCTTCTCGAAAGGGAAAAAATGGTAAATTCTGACAAAACTGTTGCTACTGTTTTGCACTATTTTGAAGACCATCCAACAAGAAACTTAATTCAAAGACAGTTATGGGTTGACTTTAAAATATAATTCGGTTCGAGAAATTTTGAAAGAAAATGGTTATCACGATTATGAACTTCAGAACTTGTTAGATCAACTTAAATAACGAAGAATTACTTCCATATATCGAGAGGTCCGAAGCTACTTGCTAAAAAAAATCGTTCTCGCAAAAACTGTGCGGAATCTTCTGAACTGCTAGTACCTGGACCCCATGCAACTGATGTTATCCAAGTGATGGTTGAAGTTACAGATTAAAGTCAATCAAGTTTTTCAGCATATGTTGTGGATGGACAAAAGCCGTTTTGTTAGTAACGGTAAGACCAAACACTTCCTTAATCCGACTGAAAATCAAGCACACGGAATTAACCGGTCTATATTTTTACGAAGGAAGTTTACTTTTTCCAAGGAATTGAACTTGCTATGCTCGAAAATGTGCAATTGCAGCTCCGAGCAAACATATGTTTCCAGCATGACGGAGCTCCACTGCATAAAGCAAGAATTGTCCAACAATATTTAAATGAAACATACGATTAGATATAAATCACTGAGGTGGTCCCCACTAGCGTGCTTGTGGGGAACTTAAAATAAAGTTTACAGAACATCATCTATTAACTTGGAACAGTTAAAAGAAAAATGCTTGCGATGAACTATCTAGAGAAATGTTTCGTGAGACTTCAGTGAGAGAAGTAAGGCGGAGTGAGATGAATAAGCCCGAGTCTGCTAATGAGATATTGAAAATTTGTTGTAATGATTGCCTACATAAATTTGTTTCTCTCTGTGTTAATAGTAGTAACATATTATTTAACATATTATTTGTTTCTAATACACAATATGTATATATTATTTAAATGTTTAAATCACGACGATTGCGAATTTTTGATAATATTTTTGATTTTTATTAATATTTAACAATTTTTTTTTGCAAAATTTGTTCAGAAATTTTTTAAATATGCCAAAACTACATTATTTTCCAAAAATGTAAAAATATGCAAATTCGGCTTAGAATGGACTTTACTCAATTCCATTTAAGAATCTCTTTTTAATGTTTTTCTGTCGTTTTTCCATTTCTTATAAAAAATCTGAGACATGACGAGTTTTGCTCACTCTGTACTTTACTAGCTATCAAAACCTATAATCGCATTGGCCTTTAAATGATCGTGTTTAGACATGACTAAAGCAACGTTTTAACGAAGAATTTTCGCCACAATTGCGAAATGAATATACAATTCGTATAAATTTAGAATTTGAAAATTATTCGTTCAAAACTATTAAAATCAAAGCAAAACAAAAAAACAATATTTCAGTAACAAAATTATAAAAAAAAATGTCAATTTCTCTCACCACACCAACGACCAGCGTTTCTTTTTCGGTATGTGATTGACTGTTATCTTTCGCAACTTTTCGAAAGGCACCCCTTTTCGAGGTTTAAATAAATTTACCTGCAGTCCCACTTTGATCTTCTTGGTCAGTGCTCCTTGTGGGAAAACTGCTTGTACTTGAGGCACCACCGTACTCGAAACCATACCACCCTCTGGTCCTATAGCATGAACTTCTTGTCTTATGCGCGAAACTACCGCGAAATATTGAGGGAAATCGCTAGTGAGTATCCTGGTTATCCTCCCAGACGCAGTATCTTCTAGCTGATTAATATCTAACGGAATTCATTAATTTTGAAATTTAATACATTCAAAAAAACGACAATTAAACAATATATTATTTACCTTCTGCCTCGAAGCTTTCAGTCAAAACTTCATTTAAAATATCTTCAGATGATTCTACAGTATGTTCCCTCCATGTTTCTCCGTTATCAGATCTTAAAATAACTATTTCTCTTTCTTTTCCTCTTAAAGCAGCAAAGTGAGGAACTTCGATAATAACAGGCCTATAAATTTGAAACATGAGTGTATAATCTTTACGAGCGCTTGAAGTAAAACTTCTTTGAAGGTTGTGGCAGGTTTTAAAGTTATGGTTTGGTAGTGGTTAATACTTTTCAACGGATCTTCGCTGTTTTTGGGCCATTTCCTCAAACTTCCTGTAAGTTTCTCCCTCAGAAAAATTTAGTAAAATTCGTTTAGTAAAATTCGTTGTTTTCATCCTTAAAAACTAAATTAATGAAAACTTGTCAAAAATTTCTCGAGAAATCAATAAAAATCTAATTGTAAGAGTCCTACAAGGCATCGATGGCTGGGTCGATGAAATTTACAAAATTTTGAGCTCTAAAGGAAACCATTGTATGTTCTTCAAGAAAGTTGAGAACTAGAAGTCTCTGTGATAACCCGTTTAAAAATTATGGCGTCAAAGCGGCGAAAAATGCAAGAAAAAGGGTTATTTCCGTCGTAAAAAAGATCTGATTTACTCTCAAGTCGCGCCTAAAGTAGTATTACTTACAATTACAAATTTTCAATATTAAGAAAAATCAAAATATTGTAACTGTGAAAGAACGACATCTATGTAGATAAGTCTTAACCTAACCCTATTTCCGTCAGTCATCGTGTTTTACGATTGAAAAAAGATTTCCTCGAGCCTAAAGAAGTTTTTTCTTCAAAAATTACGTAAAATATGTACAATAAGCATTGAATTATTTTCGTTCATGAATTTCATACCCTAAGAATTTAGCTCCAACTGGTCCCAATTCCAAAACCCTACTGGCTAACGCCTCGCCTTCCATTAAAGGTGGAGGGTGCGGAGTACGTTGTGGTCGAACGTATCTGCATGTTATCCTAGTAGGGCTTCCTGCTGATCTTGGTGGAACTATCACTCTTACTCCTGAATGCCTGCAACCTCTCATTGCTCCTCCTCGTGCATCAACAAGGAATGATACCAGAAAGCTAAATCAAAGATAAGAACAAATCAAAAATAATATAACTAGATAAAAAAACTCTAATGTGAATATCATCTAGTACTCACTTCTTCCAATGTAATTTTCTGGGCAGCGAAAAACCGAAGTGAATATTAATTTTGCACATGTAATGAAATATATGACTTACCCAATGTTAATAGGATGCCTGGCAATGTCTACGTTATCTGGGGTGTACTTCTTTATAAACTCTGCATAATTGTTTTGGTAATGTTGTGGGCTAATGTTGTCTTCAATAGCTTGCGGTGGTAGAATCGCGCTATCTGCACTGGTAACCATTTTGTTGGAGTCGATTCTTTCGTCCCTGGTAACGTCTATGGGCAAAGAATCATCTCCGAGGGATTTCATCTCATCTGCAGTTAGATATCTGTACACATTGTCGCCTAGCATGGTATCCTCACCTGTAACATTTTTTTAGTATTTCCATTGTGTTGAAATTTTGAAATTTTTAATGTGTTAAAATTAGCAGTGTTAGCTTGCAAAAAAAACTATGAAGAGATGGTCCCGAATTTGTTTAAATTTCTTTTCTTAGGAAAGTGATGTGTACGTTATTTTGTGTTAAGTTATTTTGAACCGAAAACTTACGAGTTAGTAAAGTAGTACCGCTGAAATAAGGTAGATAGACATGTTGTTCGTGAGGAGCAGTGCCGTATCCTTCCAGTAATTCTTCCCCTGAATCGTCATTGATCACACAAATTAATTTCTCATTCACACTTCTAATTTGTTTGGATCATAAGGCAGAAGCATTATCGAATTTCGTGTGACATTTATGTCATAATTGATATATAGGTTCATATGTTATTCTGACATGCGTGTATTTTGACAATTGGGAATTTGTAATGAAAAATGACGAAGCAAAAGCAGAATCGTGCAAATGTAAATTTTAATACGAATATTTTAGAGACGTTAGAAACTTACCTCCTTCTTCCTCAGAATCAGACATGAAGGTTTCATGCATTGCTTCGGGGGCAACAACTTTGTACTTTTCTTCGATGCCTGATGCGCTTGTAGGCTCAGTTACTGTCTTCAAGGTTTCGATAACAGTAATGTAGCCCAATTTCTGGGCAATATGTAGAGGAGTTTGTCCATTCTGTAATGAATAAAAATATTTCGTTTATAAAATCAGACTACAGAAATGAATCTTACATGTGTTATAGCATTTGGATCTGCTGATTTTTCAAGTAAAATATTGACAACATTAGTGTGTCCTTGTTGAGCAGCTTGATGTAATGGTGTGTATCCTATAGACGTTGTGGCCTTAACGTCGGCATCTTGAGATAAGAGGAATTTTACCATATTAGTCTGCCCATAATGCGATGCTACATGTAAGGGAGTATAACCACCTTTGGTAACTTTATCAACGACGGCATTATTTTTGACTAGAATTTCAGCAACTGGCACTCTGTCTTCCTGTGCACAGAGGTGAAGAGGGGTAAGGCCGTTTTTAGCTTGTTGATTTGTGTCTGCTTCGTGTTCGATTAACAAGGAAGACATCTCTGCATGTCCTTCTTGGGCACTAAGGTGAAGAGGCGTAAAGCCTGCTTTACTTTCAGCATTCGGCTTTGCACCGTATTCCAAGAGAGTATTTGCTATATCCATTTGATTCTTTTTAGCAGCGATATGTAAGGGAGTATGGCCATTTTTGGCAGTAGCGTGTGGTGACGCACCTTTATCTAATAGTAACAATGCAACGTTCTGATGATCATAGTGGGAAGCAACATGAAGAGGTGTTACACCATTTTTGCCTTGTGCATCAACTGGAGCTTCTTTTTGAAGCAACAGTTTCGCGACCTTAATATTTCCATACTTTGCCGCTAAATGCAACGGAGTAAAACCTTTTTTGGTCGTTGCATTTAACGAAGCTCCATTTTCTATCAGCACCCCAGCGACCTAAACCCACAAAAAATAAATCAAATAACATTCACAGGAAAAACTATAAAAACGTTATTATGTAAACCACAAATGTTATTCATCAGAAATAATATTCGCGATATCTAGCCCAATATAGCTCCAACAAATTTAATATATCAATGTGATCCATAATCCTCATACATAACAAATATTTTACCTCATCATGTCCCTCCTTTGAAGCAATATGAAGAGCAGTGTACATATCTTTGGTGGTTGTGTCGACTTTAGCTCCGTGTTGAAGAAGAAGCATTACAATGTCAACATTACCTAATCGTGAAGCTATATGTAAAGGTGTTTGTTGCTCTCTTGCGCGAGCATCCACTTGCGCACCATTACGCAACAATATCCTAATAATATCAGTCTAAAATTTGAGGGAGATTAAATAAATATAATTACTTTACACAAATAATGTATTACTTGGTTTGCTCTGGCAGCGAGATGTAAAGGTGTTTCGCCTCGAACTGTTGGTACATCGGGATTTGCGTCGTGCTGTAGCAAATATATTACAATATTCATGCATCCCATGAAACTGGCCACATGAAGAGGAGTTAGTCCACTTTCAGTTGTTGCGCTAATACTCGCTCCGTGTTTAAGCAGTAATTCAACGACTTTAATTCTATTCTTTTTGCAGGCGATATGAAGCGGTGTGAAGCCGTTTAAAGCTCTCGCGTTTGGATCGGCTTGCCTATCCAAAAGAAGTTTTGCAACCCGCACGTGCCCACAATGAGCTGCCACGTGAAGAGCTGTTAGATAATCGACGGTAACTTCATCAACAGGTGCACGGTGGTAGAGTAAAATTCTAGCGGCGTCCACATGATCCCCTTGAGCAGCCATATGTAATGGTGCCAATCCATTCTAACAGAAAAAATAAAATTAAGGTGAATATATGATAACAATAATAATTACTTTAGTTTTGCAGCTAATTGGGGCATCTCTTTCCAGGAGCATATCGACAACTTGTTCGTGTCCACTTCTCGCCGCACAGTGCAGAGGTGTTAATCCATCTCTGGTTTTTGATTCAATGTTTGCTCCTTTTTCTAACAATAATGAAACCATGTTGGTCTTGCCCCATTTTGCAGCGACATGCAAAGGCGTTATATTATGTTTGGCAGAATAGTTAACATCAGCTTTCTTTTGAATTAAGAGATTCGCAATGGATTCATTGCCATAGTGAGATGCAATATGTAATGGTGTGAAACCGGATTTTGACGTAACATCCGGATTGTGATCATTCTAAAACGAAAGAAATTAAGTTTCCTAATCAAAAGTGTTATTTGAAAATATTTACTTCTAGAAGTAATTTAGCTGCTTTAACATCATCCTTTTTAGCAGCTATATGTAATGCTGGCAATCTAACTTTTCCACGAGTATCATTTTCTAACAAGACTGTTACAACTTTATCATGGCCTTGCTGCATGGCGACAGCCAATGGTGTAAAACCATCCTAAACAGATTATAATAGTAAAGCACAATAACAAAACGTGAGAATAAAATGTGTTTACTTCTGTAGCGAGGCTTTGATTAGCCCCATTGGAGAGAAGATATTTCACAACATTGTCGTGGTTTTCTTGGGCGGCCATGTACAGCGGTGTGAATCCATTCTGACTTTTAACGTTAACAGAAGCTCCATGGTTAACCAACAGTTTCACCACATCTTCTTGTCCAGCTAGAGATGCTATGTGGAGGGCAGTATTTCCTTTCTTTGTAGCCGCGTCGACTGTTGCACCACGTTTAAGAAGTTCCTCGACAACATCAACATGCCCATCTTTCGATGCCAGATGTAAGGCGTTAAGGCCATTCTAGAAAATTTGGTTTAGTTAATGAAATTATTTTTACTAGTTTCGTTTCAAGCTTTGCATCTTGGCAATGATTTGGTGATCTATTTTTAAATGAATTTTCTTTGGAGTATTTTTATCGGTGATGTTTTGAAAAAAAGGCACGGATTTTACTGTTAATGAAAATGAAAGTTTGTAATGCAATTTTTAGGCTTCAAGCAAATAGAATAAATCAATACGAAAATTGTAAATTATTATTTCTAAGTAGTTTGTGTTAAATTATATTCAAGCTTCTTGATATATTTCAAATTTGCTTGTACAATTTAGTTGCTTACAAATTTTCATATATAAAATAATTAGTTTCTGTTTTTGTTGATATGATTATTCTTCATATACTTACTTATGCTTGGAATATTTGTGCTTTTTTTCAAAGAAAGAATTTGCAAGATGGAACGTCGTCATAATTCTTATAATTACATGACAGAAAAGAGTTTTTTGCGAATTTCAAAGGCTGGTGATCAAAGCAAGAAAGAAATTTATTGCAACTGCATTCGATATAAACTTGATTAAATTATAATATACGGTTATAACAACATAATTTCCAAAAATTTCTACATTTATTATCTTAATATATCACCTCAAGTAAGTAAAAATACATATGATACTTTGATTATTTTGTTTTTTTAACGTTAGCTTATACTTACGGCATTGCTGGTGTTGATGTCAATATTAGATTTCAGATGTTCAAGAACCTTGTCGAGGTGCCCCGCGCGCGCCGCGCGTAAGAAGGACGTGTTGCCATCAGACTGAAAATAAAATATAGATTATTATATGTATTACATTTAAAGCTTGAACTTAGTCAATATGTCAATAAGTCAATAGTAAACATATGAATTTACTAAATGATTCAAAGTATACATATAACATATAAATTTGTAAAAATCATCATTTATAAATAGTTTATACAAGGCCTGGGCAAATATAGGCCCGCGGGCTTCAGGCGGCCCGCGTCAACATTTTATGCGGCCCACGTATAATAAAAACAAACACAAATAAGTTGGCTTTGTGATTGTGTCCTACCAAAATATTACATCACTTAGAGAGTTATTACAAATTTATTTATATATCACCCACAATTAATGATCTTAATTCTTATTCCAACAAAAATAAAACTATAAAGAATCCCTAAAGCATGTTACTTTATTATCTACCTGCCACAATTTCATAGAAATTGCACATTTAAGGTCAATTAGACATTCTTCTACACGAGGTCGTGCGACATCACCTTGTCAAATAATGATTACATTGCTTTAAATGGGCACGTCGCGTAGCTGTCGCGCAGCCATAGTGAAGACGTGCCCATTTAAAACAATGTAATCATTATTTGAAAGTCGCGTGACGTCGCGTAGCTGAGTGTCGCGTTTGAGAATCGGCCTTTATCGGTGTTCTTTGAAAATATATCTTTTTACAAACTGTATCACTATCACAACTGCGTCCACTATGAGAAAACCTAAGTAACTAAGGCGTAATTTTTAGTGATTTGCGATAAACCCTTTATAAGCAAAATATAGACTTTACTTTACGTTTTTTCTATCAGAACAAAAAGGTCCTAATTACTCTCAAATCGAACCTAAAGTAGTTTTAATTCAATTTTAAATAAAATGTTGGAACTAAGGTCACTAGATTACAAGCTACGCTTTTGAAAGTAGCAACAGAAGATCCGCCATATATCTCTGTCCTTTGCAAAAATCAAACTTTCAAAATAAAGTCAGACTTGTAGTGTCCAACCTGACAATCCAAAATTCATAATAATAATCCACACCGACGTATCCTTAATTTATAAAAGTTAAAGCGGCAGTTACCTACTCTCCGTTGATATTATTCGCTCCGAGCGCAATAGCACTAGCGCCAAAGGTGACACTTTTAAGAACTTCATGACCAGTTATGTCATTATTTAGCATTTATATATATATATATATATATATATTGACAAATATTTTGCTAAATAAAAAAGTGTTAATATTCTAAATAAATTAATAGTGCAAATTGAGAATGAATTCAACATATATGCTATATCTTGCTTATGTGTAACTTTTGAGCGAAATAAACTAGAAATTCGTTTTCAGCATTTCGATTTCCTCCGGGTAACCAAAAAAAAAATCACGAGAAAATTTTCCAAAAATTTCGTCAAAGAAAATTTTTCATCATTTCGGTCGAAAAGAAAGTGCCTTTTCGGTTTTTTCAAACTGAAATTTTACTATTCTTGATTTGACAAGTCGATATCTCAGAAACGGTTGCAGTTAATAAAAAACGGATTAGATTATCTTATTATTTTTCAGATTATCCGCGGGAAATGCATTACTTTCCAAGATCTCTACTGGAGCGCCGAAATTTTACTCGAATTTTTTTTAAATTTCCATCAATTTTAGCAGGCGATAGTGAACGGAAAGAGCTAGCGAAATATAATTATCTTATTTGTAATTCGCAGCAAAAATGCTTTCAGAAACGTTTTTAAATTTTGCTGTAACTCAAAAAATAACGATTTTTGCAATTGGTATTGACTTCCCGTGTCCATGGTATTTCTTAATCGAAAGCTTCCTAAGGAATATTATATACCTTTTTCGACAAATTTTGAGACGCCGAATCAATTAGTGAAGACTGGATGCCTCTCTGGTAATCCGTTCAAAGGGTATTAAAGAAATCTGCCGGAAATTCGAGATAGTGTATTTTAGTGTATAGTGTATATTTGGTTAAATTAATTATACTTTGTTTTGGCCTGTTATTTTTATACACTATTATTGGAGACGAAGTTGTCTTTTTGGCCATGGGTGGCGCTAAGCGCAGTTATGCACGGAGCGAATACCTACGTATTATGGGCAAAGTAAACGTTTGTTCATTTAAAGTTTGTTCCTACCAAAACAAAAAGGGATAAAATGTTATTATATTGGCTACCAAATGGCTATAGAAATATTGTAAGAAGACGATCTTGGCTGCGAATGTTGGGGAAACCTCAATACCTAACAAATGCCGGGGCATGTTTTGTAAGAAAATATTACATTCCTGTCTATTAAAAACATTAAGTTTTATGAAAATTTTAGAAATATTTCTGCCCAAACTAATTTGAAATTGGTTTTCGCCACAGCGGCGAACAATTTTGTTTAAAACCTATCGCGGTTGCTTATATGTATCTTGAGCAAACTGATTTTGCATAGTGCAGTTCTTCTGGATGTAGGTTCATTTTTGCAAAAACATTGACAGATGTGAGGTCGATTCCCATATGCGCAACACTAAGCTACGCCACGTCGTGCGACAACACCTGTCAAATAATGATTACACTATCTTAAATGGGAACGTCGCGTAGCCATAGTGAGAACGTGCCCATTTAAAACAATATAATTATTATTTGACAGGCGATTTTGACTTTGCGTGACGTCGCGTAGCTGAGTGTCGCGTATATGAGAATCGGCCTTTAAGAACCTTTTTTCACAGGTCCAGATGAAACATTTTCTGAAAGTTGCGATTCTTGAGATTCGTCAAATAATTTCGTAGATAATAGCATTGTACAAAAAACTAAGTAAAATTTAAGGCGTTGGTTATATTTACCAACAATATTTTAGCAAGATGCGGCGATTGAAAATACTGCTGAAAACACTGAAATTGATTTATTAAAGCAGCAGCGCCAAGGATGTAGAGAACAAATAGAAATGATAACGAAGAGGATTTTAGGGCTAGAAAATGATAATAAGCATATGAAATTTGAAATAGAAAAATGCCTAAATTCAGATCAGCTGATCTGTTTAAAAAGGGTTCGTTTCTGATAATGCATGGTCAAAGGAAACTTTGGTTAAAGCCTACAAATTAAGACTTGCTTGTGGCAGCAGCGGATTCGAAGTTATTATAGAGAATAGCACATTTAAACTTCTCCCCCCGGCTTGCTGAATGAAGTTCTAATTGCATTTAAAAGTAAAGTTGAACATATGTCCGAGGCAGAAAGGCACTGCTTTATATTTCTGACTATTGCTGACTAAACCAGCAACGATAGCAAAAGTTTGGGTATCAGAAGAGCCGTACAAAGTATATGTTAAAACAAAACTTGTTGGCTAAAAGTAAGAACCATCGAGACAGTTTTACACCCATGCATATTTTAAATTTTATGACATTGGAAATTTGTATTGGTCAAATATTAATGACTACTTCATTGAGTGTAAATTAATTAATGAAACTAATTTTTGAAGAAATAATTGCTCTACACTATTTGTTATACTTGGTTCCAAGACCTATTGATGGTTGAAATGTTTTGTGCGCATGCGTCAATTTCAGCCACTTTTTTGACGTATAGCCAGTGAAAATAAAAAAATGTGCCCGAAACTTTCATATTCCCGCCTTTTTAACATTGCGGACGCGCATGCGCTTAACTAACCGTAAAAAGGCCGATTACAAAAAGTTTGTCTTCAGATTCTAGGTTTTTGATAATTCTGAAACATTTTATACACAAAGTTGAGTTCCTGATCGTTTAATTTTGTATAATGGGCAAATCTTCTGGCCTGTTACTTAGACTATTATTTTTTTTATTTGAACTAACCTAACCTAACCTATTTATCAGAATTTTAATCTTGTGTTTTACCATATTTACAAACAAATTTTCAAGTTTGATGAACTAAAATTCGATTGTCTGCACATACCTATTTCATATAAAATCCTAATAACTTTCAGTCGATATTCATGCTCACAATATTCTATTAATTCTTTATTATAATAATTAAGCTTTGGTTCTCTCATTATGACTAACTTCCTAAAAATTTCAACACAGAGTTTTTCTTTTCCTTTTTATTGGTTTTAGCATGTTCTTATTGGTTTTAGCATCTCTTACAAAAATTAAACTTCGGTTGGTGCTTCCTTTAGAAGCTTTAATCTATTGACCTTAGGTGGATCTGCTAAAAAACGACATCTATATAGATATAACTTAACCCAAGGGCGTACCCAGGATATGAAAAAGAGGGGGCGACAACTCATATTTGTTTCGAGGATTATGAAATGAATTATACATTATGAAATGAAGTATCCATCTGTCGTACAATTTCAGAACTGTTTCGCCATGTTCCTTGCACCCGAAGACGTCAGGGTGAAGTTTTAATAATGTTATAGATATTTCTGTGCGCGGCCGCCCCCCTCTGCCCCTCGCTGGGTACGCCCTTGACTTAACCTAAGCTTATTTCCGTCAGTCAAGGTCAACTGCGATTAAAAAAGATCTAAATTACTCCCAGTCGCGCTGAAAGAAGTTTTAATTCAAAACAGTAATCTTCCAACAAAAGCCATACTGATATTGGACAATGCACTAGTTTTATTAATAACTGAAGATGTAAACATATTAGTGGCGTATTTCCTTCCCAATGTATTGCCCAGCTAATGGACCAAGGTGTTATACAGACCATGAAGAAACTTTATAGGAAAGACCTTTTGCTAAAATTGTTGGGAGAACAAGACTTAATAGGGTTTTGGAAATGTCTGCACTTAAAAGAAGCAATTTACGCTGTAGCTTGTGCCTGAAATAGTGTTTAGGAAAATAATAAGAGAAACGCATTTGATAAAATAATGGCCTCAGAAGATACTGAAGTTGAGATAATTTGTATGATGAACAATTTTTCTCAATTGAAAAAATAGCCTCCATAGTATAAGAAATCGTTGATTTGGAAGGCGTATGCAAAGAGGAAATACAGGAATGGATGGGATGTAACCTCGAAGGAAAAGGATACCAGAATATGAGCGATTATACTGATCTTAATCACACTTCTGCAGAAATAAGCTTTGATAGTAGCAGTGACGATAATAATGACGACTGTAGCAACAAAATAAGTCATCGAGAACCAAAAGATGTAGTGAAAGTACTCCTCGAATATTTTATCGTGGGACCTGAACCTAATGGTATTCAAGTTTTTAAGTACTCAAAGAGGAAATAGAGTGGATAGGATGTGATCACGAGGAGAAAGTATACCAGATGATGAGAGATGATACTGATGTTAATCATAATCCTGCAGTAAAAAGCTTTGATAGTAGCAGTGATGATAATAATGACGACTGTATCACGAAAAGAAGACTTCGAGAACCAGAAGATGTAGTGAATGTACTCCTAGAATATTTTCACGAACGACCTGAACCTAATGATATTCAAGTTTATCAAGTACGCAAAGAGGAAATACCGGAATGGATAGGATGTGACCACGAAGAAAAAATACACCAGGTTTTGAGTGATGATACTTATCTTAATAAGCTTTGATAGTAGCAGCGATGATGAAAATCATAACGACTGTATCATCAAAAGAAGTCTACGAGAACCAAAAGATGTAGTAAATGTACTCCTCGAATATTTTGACGTGTGACTTTAACCTAATGGTATTCAAGTTTTTGAAGTAGGCTAGGGGTAAATACAGGAATGGATAGAATGTGACCACGAAGAAAAAGCACACCAGATTATGAGCGATGACACTGATCTTAATCATACTCCTACAGGAATAAGTTTTGATAGTACCAGTCATGATAATAATGACGACTATATCACCAAAGGAAATCATCGAGAACCGAGAGATATAGTGAATGTCCAATATTTTGACGTGTCACCTGAAACTAATGGAATTCAAGTTTTTCAAGTAGCCAAAGATGAAATACATGAATGGATAGGATGTCACCACGAAGAAAACGGATACCAGATTATGAGCGATTATACTGATCTTAATCACTCTCCTACAGTAATAAACTTTGATAGTAGCAGTGATGATAATAATGACGACTGTATCACCAAAAGAAGTCATCAAGAAACAAGAGATGTAGTGAATGTACACCTTGAATATTTCGACGTGTGACTTGAACCAAATGGTATTTATGTGTTTCAAGTACGCAAAGAGGAAATACAGGAATGGATAAGGATGTGACCACGAAGAAAAAGCACACCGGATTATGAGCGATGATACTGATCTTAATCACACTCCTGCAGAAATATGCTCTGATAGTAGCAGTGATGATAATAATGACGTCTGTATCATCAAAAGAAGTCATCGAGAACCAATAGATGTAGTGAATGTACACCTCGAATATTTTGACGTGTGACTTGCACCTAATGATATTCAAATGTTTCAGCTTAAACAAATGAAAGAATTTGTAAGGGCGAGAATATACGAATCTCAGAACCAAATTACTAATTTTTTCAAGTAACTTTTACTGAAGTAAGTCATCGTTTCATGTAAATTTAACGTCCCAGTGATTTTCGTAGGTGAATGATATTCAGTCTTATCTAAACCGGTAACTGGAAACATTCAGTCTCGTGCAGTGCTTTGTTGTGTGTTGATATTCAAAACAAGGTGAGTTGTTTATTGTTTCGCTAACATGGAGTGTTTTTCAATTTTTATATTTTAATTAATGCAATTGTTTCTGTATTTATGAAGCAAAGATAATTTTTTTTTTTGCTAAATCAATTGGTTATCTTAGTTCTATTTTTAGCTAAATCAATTGATGATCTTAGTTTGTTATGATTCGTAAATTATGTATCTTGTAGATTGATGATATGATGCATTATGTAGAGCAAAAACTAAAGATACATAAACTAAGCTAATCAATTGATTTAACCCAAAAAAATGAAATACTGTTTGCTTCATAAATCCAAATGATTTCTAAAAACATTAACTAAATCTGGACACCGAGCATACAACTAGAAAAAAATAAATATTATATAACATGAGTCGCAAAGTGTAAAATAAAAATATGTTTTGCCTATTTTTAGGGATTACCCAAACGTTCTATTTAAATATAGGCAAGGACGCGCTTGCATAAATAAATATTACATGTTTTTCTATTGTTTATGTGCTCGAGTTTGAACGATATTTATTTATTTTCATTTGACCTGAATATGTAAAGTAATTGATTCCATGTTATTATTTTGTAAGTCACACAAGAACATTTCTTACGTCTCCTAATATTTATAACACAATACATTAAAATAAAGTAAGCCTACAATATAAATAAAAAATAGATAAAGTAAACTGTGTTAAATAGATGAACGAGTTATTAATTAGTAAACATTGCGCGCTTAATTTTAACTTGTGTCCAAGAAAAAAAAATTGTTTTCGTTTACAAATTCTCCAAGTATTTTTAAGAAATTGAAATTGATAGTCTCAATAAATAATAAAGTCTACACCCAAATATTTACGGGAGCATTTTCAAAATCGTACCGGTCAGTTAAATCGTACCAACCGCAAATTTCGCTTAATAACAATTTTTCGTGTTGCTTAGCAGGTCCGTTTTTAAGTTAATCGGTAATTGAAATAATATGTAATAAAGCCGAAATATTGATATAAAGTTGTATGTAACAGCGGTAGTAGAGAGTTAAAAAAATAGATAACAAAATTTAAAAATTTAAGTTTTGTAATTGCGGTGGCCATACTAATAGTATATACATATTAAATATTGTTGTATTAAACATAAGCTCACATTAAAATGTGACTAAATATACTAAATGTGACAAGTGTAAAATTAGCTTAGAATACAGTATGAAAGTAAACTATTTTCAATATCAACAAGTTCAACGGGTTTGCTAAATCGTACCTCGGTATGATCTAAAGATTTCGAGGCAAAGTTCTCTTTTAAATAACACACAAACTAAAACAGAAAATGTCAATAGCAATGTATCTATTATAAATGAAGAATTTAGCACTCCTTCTGAAACTGCAAACATTCCCATTCATGAAATTTGTCCACTTCCAATAACCACGCAAAAAAGAACAACTTTAGTTCGACTGGAGGATATGATTCAATGCGTAAAATGTTTTATATGGCTACAGAGTCATGTGCCCATATTACAAATGCTAAAAGAATATATTATTGTCCAGAATGTTAAAAATGTCTTCCCGGTACGATTTACAATTCCGGTTTTGAATTTGTATCTTTGTATTAATTATTTAAAAATTAAAATAAACTCATAGTTATTATGTTTATAAGATAATTGATAGTGTACACATATTTTCTAAATGCCATTTTATAAAACTACTAAACTAAACTCTCAGAGAGACTTACCAAAAGTGTGCAATATAGGTTAAAAGTTAAGTGGTACGATTTTAACAACTCCCCCTATAATAATTTATATAAATAGAAAGCCAACTTAATAATGTGTGAACTATTCATAAAATCTAGTTGAGATATATCAATTCTAGACAACTGGGTCTAGATGAAGAACAATACTAGACAAATTATATTGAATACTTGGTATATAATTGTTTCATTATTATTGAAAAGTTAAATTCAGTCATTCACATTTTGGAACAATTAAACAACCCTCGATACCATTTCCTCTCTTGCGTGTTAACAAAAATGTAATGATATTAGTCATAAAGGAACACAGTCAGGGGCCCGACTGAGGGGTTGTTTGAGCTTTTGTGTTGGCCATTGAACGTTTCACCCTATTTCAACCCTCTGTAGACAAGTGCAAGGATACTTTTCACCTCCCCTAAGTCTGGGGGCACTGACACACCTGTAATGTTTGTATTCTCTTACACAAATACACTCCTTAATAGGGGTTGAATTATTAACAAAGAAAATAAAAAAAATATTAAAGAAAGCATAAAGATGGAAATATTGTAATTACATTGACTATATCAATTGGGAAAATGAACAAAATTGTCTCTAATTCGATTGTTTAAAAAAGCTTTTAATAAAATATTGTTTTACTATTTCAAATATAGACACAAAAGTAATTTTGAGTTCTTTTTTAACACGTCAATTCCCAGTGTCACTTCTAGGTGTCGGGACTTTGCGATTTTTTGTTACATGCAATTTATTATATTTTAAGGAGGTTAGAGCGTATCTAATGAGACAAAATAGTGCTTGAATTTTTCGATATTTTCAATAATCCTAATAGTTGTTAAAATTCATTATTTTTATTTATAACATAACAAATTTTAAAATTGGAAATTATTATTTATTTAATAAAATAAAGATCTGGCAACATCAGTGTTATGAGTCGACTGGTTGTAAAGGGATCAGAATTTTATTAGCCCAAGATGTTGGCCGAAAACCTCGAATTACCAAAAGACAAAAAATTATAGATAATCTATGTAAAAAGCTGGAGTGTATTCTATCAAATAGTCCCACAGACGTTCAAAAGTTCAAAATGTTTCCATGTTTTTCTTTTCTCTCACAATCAGCTGTTAACGCGACGTTGCCAAACCATTTGTCATGTGAATTACTGTCGATAAACAAGATTCAAAACAAAAAAAATAACTTTAATTATTTAAATAATTACATCAGGAACATCACATTGCTTTAATGTTATCGTGTTTTAATAATATCTAAGTTTATTGTATAGTGTAGTGTAGTTTTTTATTCCTTAAAGTTGGGAAATTAATATCGAAAAAAATAAATAAAGACGTGACGGAAGCTTGTTGGCCCTAGAAACCTTTGTATAAGATTCGAAAAAACGTCATTTTTAAAAAAAAAATCCGGATAAACTAAACGCAGGATCACTTTCAAATTTTGAGAGGACATAAATAAAGTATTTATCTTCATGTATAAAAAGTTTAAAAGCTTAAAATTGAAAAAAATATTTAACATGGGATTCGGTCGAACCTCCTTAAAAACAAATATATTACTACTTAAATGTCAATACTTAGTAGTGTTTGTGATTTTATTTTGGGCGACACTGGAGTTATGCTATCTGTCAAATTAATTCAATTGTTTCAAACGGTCTTTTGAATTTTTTGCTCGTATGTGTTTTGTGAAATTTACATTGTTGTAAAAATGTCAAAAGGGAAGCTACTGGAATTGTTTTTATTGTAAATTATTGTTCAATAATCAAACTAATACTAAGAGTATTTTCTTCAAAAATAATTAGTTTGTATTAAAAAAAACTAGGGGATAGTTTTTTTTTTATTTTTCTTTCAATATTTTGAATACCCAAACACGATAATTATCACAAAATAAAAATTAAAATTTCGTAGATGGTAGCTTGGGAATTAAAGAGTTAATTCGTGCTAACTTATAAATAAAAACTACACACTTTTTTATTCAAATCAAAATGTGCCATTTATTAATAGTAGTTTATGATGCAAGTGTGTGAAGAGGGGCATTTGTGCTTTACTGCTTTAATCGCAATGAGCGCACAAAAGTCCTCGCACGTGTATCATACATTATTTTATCTAAGAAGCATGTTAAAATGCTGTTGAATCTATCTACACATCTTGACTCTATCTACATATCTATCTCTGACCCTATCAGATACTCTATCTATCTACAATCTTGTTTCTTACCGATAACACAAAAAAAATGTAATTTTGGCAGACAAAATACTTCAAATCCCTAACACAATAACGTTAGAACGTTCAACGCCTCCGTGCCAAAAATTGCTAACTAGTAAAAGCGCGCAGTGACGGGAACACTATTTGGTCAATGTCGATGTAATCTAGGTTAATCTAGATTTAATCTAGATTAGATTATGGTTAGGTTAAGCTGTATCAGAGCCAGATAAATCCAGACCGGGAGGCCGATACTATTTATAGTTCTTATAATAGATACTTATTATAGATAGTATTCTTGATTAAAAATAAGAAAAATTAATTTAATTTTAATATTCGTCAGAAAATTTATTTTCACTACGTTTTCACTATGTTTTTTGTTTAGTGACGCGAGTTGTTGACGCGAGTAACAACAAACATAAATCGTTTCCATTAGATTTACATTGGACTTTTACGCATGATCGGGATACTTTCACACACGATTATAATAACGGCTAACGGCATCCTTCACATACAATAATTTACTTATTAATGTTTTCAATTTGGTGTACGAGTAAATAAAATTTATTCATTAAAATAGAAATCCCTTAAAACGCTGCAAAGCGCAACTTTCAGGCGACTAATTTTCACGTTCCTGTCATTCAATTTACCAATGATTGAAAAGCAATTCATTACCTTTTACATTCAGAACTAATTATAAAGTGAATTTGCTCGTTGGAATAATCTAATCTCAGCAAGCCAGACATTGCATTGCCTGTTATCGCAATTAAATCCTGTTAGGGGCTTGACAGCGTCCTGGAGGGTGCATATCATATGAACATGATATATAAACTGAATTAATGTCTTGTTCGATTAACAGTTTTTAATCATGTTAGAGCATATTTGTATGTATCAAGCACTTAGATCTATTTAAATAATATATTGAGGGAGAATATAAATAAGTTTGAAAGCTTTTCTTGTTAACATTAAATAACTTGTTTGGAAGTTTGGCTTAATAAAACAATATTAAATTAATTGACTAAATGGATAGAAGACTAATAACAAAATTGTATATATCGTTATGCTCTTATTCCGCCTAGCCTCCACTTGAGAGACTTACAAGGCAAACTGGTTTCTAACGACAAGGACAACTGACACCTTTTGACTCAGTACTTTAAAAATCTACTCAACTGTGACCCACCAGGCGAAGACTTCGACTATAAACAAACCCCACCAAACCTGAACTCACTGCCCCTTTCATTGGAAAAGTTGACCAGATCATTCAACTTCTTAAGAATAATAAGGCATCTGGAGTGGACTCTATCGTTGCTGAACTGTGATAAGGTGCTGAAAACAATGCCGTGCGCAAGCTAACCGAGATCATCCAGGACATCTGGGAAACAGAGAAATTACCACCCGATTGGAAATCTGCTTTGATCCATCCGCTTCACAAAAAGGGAGATTTTGCTGATCTAAACAATTACCGTGGAATTTCTCTCGTCCCGGTAACATACAAGATTCACTCGAAGGCGTTTCAAGTAAGGGCAGAAAATCAGCCGGATAGTCAGCTGGGAGAATACCAGGGGGGCTTCAGGAAGACTCGATCCTGTGTTGAACAGATCCTCAATCTTAAAACTGTACTTGCATACTCCAAGATGGGAAACGGCAAGGTGGTCGTCACCTTTGTTGATTTTAGGAAGGCCTACGATTCCACTGATAGAGAAACGCTTAACAAAGTACTCCTGGGAACTTCGGAAAGTACGCTAGGTTGATCAACACCCATTCCAAGGTTAAATTTACACGTGAGATTTCATAAAGCTTCTAAATATAAACTGGAGTGAGACAAGGAGATGGACCACACTTCTCTTCAACTGTGTCCTTGAAAAGGTTATGAGGGAATGGCGCAAGGAACTGATCAATTTGGGTGCTCACAGTGATATCTACCTGGCACGTAAGAACGATGGACTGGTTGTAGATTGCCTGCCCTTTGCAGATAACATAGCACTGTTTGCTGATTCTCTTGAGATGGCAAAAATGCAGGTAAATTGCTTCAGAAAACAGGCTGCCAAAGTGGGTCTTCAAGTGTCGCTGGAGAAAACAGAATTCTTCACCAACATCAGAGAAGCAAACAGAGAGATGTTAGTAGAGCAGGGAAACATCAAGAGGACTGAGAAATTTAAGTATCTCGGCGAATGAATTGAACCCAACTTATCGGAAAGAGCACCATTATCCAAGAGAGTCAACAAGTTAGAACTACCCTATCGACTGACTAAGACCACATACAACAAAAAATGCCTGTCACGCAACCTGAAACTTAAACAGTACACATCAGTCTTACGACCAGAAGCCCTGTATGCCATGGCGTGTCTTTCCTTGAACCGAAGAGGTCTGGTAGAGAAATTGGAAATCAGAGAGAGATCCTCAGGAAGATCCTAGGCCCGATAAAAGAAGATGGGGAATTTCGAAGGCGGCATAACTCTGAGCTCTACGAACATATTAAGATGTTCTCTGACTGTGCAAGGAAAATAAGTGTAGCTTTCTATAGACACGTTGCAAGATTGCCTTCAAACCGACTAACCAACCGTCTGTTCACCTTCTGGCAAAACAAGAAGGTTCGTACCACTTGGTTGACAGAAACCGAGAAGGATATTAAAGAACTGGGAATAACAGATCTCCAAAACAGTCTGTGAGACGCACACTGAAGGAAGTACGTGGATTTTAGGAAAAACCCCGAATGAAAGAGCCCCGAATAGTACCCCCTGGACAGAAGAGAGAAAGGAGTTACACCAGCAAAAGATGCGACAATACTGGGCAAAGATCAAAGCCCAACAGTTGAACAAGCGTGGTCCAAAGTAGGCCTAATCGAAAGAAGAAGTTATGTCCTTAGACTTCTTAGAAGGTCCTCAGACACAAAAAAGACGCAAAACTAGATAAAAAAGACTAAATACAGAAAATATTTGCTTGTCTATCTGCATGTTAAAACATAATGTTTAAATAATATTTATCGGCGCTTGTTAAAGCATACTAGCAAGTGTTTTAGAATAAATATGTAATTTGTAAAATCTAATATTACTTCATTTGTATTAGTAGTTTTAATTATAAATGTGCATTATATCAACTTGTAGTTGAATATTATGAAGGGCGCTTGTTGTTTTTTTTTTTTATTAAATAAAGATAAAGACAAACAGGACATGTATGTATGACTGGCTGGTATCTTAACTTATATAACCCTTGCTCAGGCAATGATTTATACATAATAACAAATATTAATGTTTCATGAATCTTTACAACATATTTTTTTCAATAGAAATCTAAGAAGACAATAGGGAATATGCATGTTTTTTTTAATATTTTTAATTCAGTGTTTACACCGTTATAACATAGTAAAAAATATAAACATTGCTTAAAAATGCTGTAATTAAGTTTAAAAAAATATTTAAAATTGAGACAAATTTTGAGCTGTTTAAACGCCGCCATTTTCGCGCGGTCTGTTGATGACGTCAAAGAGCACTGTCCATTGTTTACAATAGCTGTTTTCATTTTTACTTGACGTATTTGACGTTTATTTTCTAACCAAAAGACTGCAATGACATACAAATGTAAAAAATACTGACTTGTTTATATGGGATGTTACGTCACTTTCGTTTTAACCAACGTGTTGCTTTTTACAAATTTAAATTTACCTCGCTTAATTTGCATGGTTTAGTTCAAATATCCGGTCAATAAAGATTTAAAGATTTAAACCAAATTTAAGGAACTATACCACTGTGACACTTTCAAAAAAATCGTTTTTTTTGGTCTTATTTAACAGTTCATACTTTCAAGAATATCATGTGAAAATTTCAAGGCCGTATCTCTAATACTCCCCGAATGGCAGCCTTCTAAAGCGCAACCGCTCGCAGGGAAAATTTCTGCACCTGCCTGGAGGCGATAAATTTTTGGATTTGGAGGCAATAAATTTTTGGAAAACTTACTTTTTTATATTTTTCACTAAGAAGATCTTTTCTGAATCCTTCTGAATTTTTCTAAATTCGTTTGATTTTTCTCGGATTTTTCTTATATTTTTGAAAAATATTTTTTCGATCATTTTTCGAAATTGGAAAAAAGGCAAAAAGAAAATCTGGGAAAATTTAGGCGGATTCTGAAAAATCAATTCATTTATTTGAAACAAAAAAAGAGTAGGTTTTCCAAAAATTTGTTAAAAAACATCACAAAAAAATCCATTTGTTAATAACTTTTCATCATTATTATTATGTAAAAGCAATGTTTCCGACATCTTTAATATATATGAGATTTTTTTCAGATTTTTTGTCGTATTCGGAAGTATATGAGGTTGGGAAAATATAGTCCTTAACGAGTTTTTCTCGAAATGGCATTTTTCAAATTTGTCCCTTACAACAGGGACAAATTTGAAAAATGCCATTCTCTTCAAAGAGAAATTGTCCGATTGACTTGAAATTTGGTCTGAGTACTCTTGAATATATTTACTATACCGTCAACTAGGATATTTTTGATTGGATAAAAAATGACGATTTGGCATTAAAAAAACGACCATTTTTAGGCAAAAAAAACTGACCTTTTTTCATAACTACGCCATTTTATCGGATTTTTATATTTTTCGGTAATCCTAGTTCATGGTACATAAAATACCTTCCAGTTTATCGAAAAAAAATTTTTTCGGGTTCAGCTACTCAATCGGCTTCAAGGAGGGGGGCAGTGGAGGAACTTTTTTTTGGCGCTTCAGAAGGATGTTAATATTTTTCTATGAAAAAAATATGTAATGAAGATCAAATATAGCCAAATATGTTCTCAATTTCCTGAAACATTTAATTGAGTTACGCAAAAGTTTTCTTCCAAAAAAATCGCGAAAATCTCTCAAATTTTCAGCGTTCATAATGGTAGCCCCTTAAATACCATGCATATTCCCTACTAGAAAAAAAAAATTTACTTTGTAAAATAATTTACTGATTACTAAATGGAATGATTATTGTTAATCAAACATGACATTATTGATTTTATTAAATTATATTCGACGTAGTTGTCAATAGCAGCAATTACGAACCAACTATTTTTAACCAATTCATATCGGTATTGATTAGTTTGTGTGTGGGGCAGGTACTTGCATAAAATGCACTTATAAAACCAGCTATATATAAAATGTGAAGCTATAGATTAAATTTGAACTATAAAATGCTTTCAGGCGCATTTTATAAAAATGTACAGTTTAATGTATTCACCGCCAAAACTTACCATCCGTAGAAATTTGAAACACAAAGGCATCATACAAAGCGCATCTTAGCCCCAAACCAGTTACACCACCCATAAAATCCAACAGGTGCGAACATATATCAAGAACGGAAATAAGAAACCTAAAAATCTACATCACACGAAATTGCAATATTTTTAGGCACATGAAATGGCCCCTTCGCGGTTTTTCTCTGCTACTTTACTTTCACCAATTGCATTTAGATTAATATTGCGTAATGCCTTGTGGCCAGCCGGCGCGCTTCTTCCACCCCGACGGCCGTGTTGCACTGGCCACGCGCTACGGCGACGCCTCGTGACGTAGCCGCTCAATACAAGCGTCGCGACGGCGCGTCTACAAACGACGAAGTTTATGTTGTCTACTAAACCACCCCTCGACTCATCTTATTCCCTATTTTATTACTGGGGTAACCAGTTTATACAGGTCACATGTGG
Organism: Phosphuga atrata; assembly: GCA_944588485.1. NCBI lineage: Eukaryota > Metazoa > Arthropoda > Insecta > Coleoptera > Silphidae > Phosphuga > Phosphuga atrata. Next base: position 51,233,969 of record OX155896.1, on the reverse strand, counting down.
ACACAATAAATGAAAAATTTTATATCATGTAATTCAGAATGTTAAGTTTTTCAATATCTTTTTGTACTAATAATATAATAATTTCATTATCTTACTACTACTTTTATACTCTTTAAGTACTACCAGCTTTATTTAAACTAAAAATCAGATATCAAACAGAAGAAAAAAACAAAACATACGCAGATGATATATATGTTACGGTAAAAGTACGTTGTTTAGTAAATGTACACATTTACCGCTATATATGTACACACTCACCTTCTTGGTTGGTAAATGTGAGTTCAACTTACAACTAACAATTATTTCCGGCAAATGTGTACATATGCATAATGTTGTTGGCAATTGTTAGAGGTTTATATAATCATACACAGCGCATGGGCTGTCCAACAAGACGCACGTGTTATTGTAACACACAAAAAGTATACATTTTCCGGTAAAAGTAAATATATAAAGTTGATCTGAGATTTAAACTCACCTTTACCTAGCAAATTACCTAGTATATGTATACATATACCGGTAAATGTTTACATTTGCCGATTTTGTATTTTTACCGTAACATATATAATACTAGCTATAGGCCGCGGCTTCGCTCGCGTGGATTTTTATATCAGTCAAATTAATTCAGGTCAACTATGTTTACCAAATATTGATTATCTTGAGAGGAATATGAAGGCTAATATTAAGATAGACAATAAGTAAGATTTGAAAATTGTTACGAGGGCCAGATAAAATGAATTTGAAATGAAATGAATATTTGCATAAATATTTTCGGATTTTATTCAAACTTTGCACACTTTTCACCTATGAATCATGATAAATAGTATATTTTACAGCAAGAGATGAAAGGCAATTTTCTGGTGAGGTGGGAGTTTGCTAACAAGCGCCGGCGAGTTATCAATCACACCGAACCAAAAAAAAAACACTTTCATCTCGAGTAGTAAATGCATTTTTTTCTACTGATTTCGGTTGTAGAATCCATAATTCGACTTTAATAAATCCAATTCGAAGCGAACTGTCAGAACTGTCAATTGCATTCTCATAGAAGGTGATACTTTTCAAGTCAAATGTTCTAATTTTATTTCGGTTTTTTAAATAGTTTCAGACTCGTTTCACGTTTGTACATAAAATATTTCATTGAAATTGATGTAATTAATAAGAGATTAATAAGTCCATGCAAATTTGGTTAGTTTAGTGTTTTAATCGAGAAAATCATAAATTTAAAATGCTCGTCTTAAAATTTTCGTCTCTAGATGTGAAAATATTTTCATCTCTAGAATGAAAAAATGTCACTTTCATGTAGGGTAAGCCGTGGAAAAAATGCCATTTTCACATATATCAGTAGAAAAATGATTTATTATATTATTCTAATATTCTAATTTGATTATAATATTCTATATTGATTGAAACTTATTCTAAATTTTCCATAAAATGATTAGATCCATTTCTCACCTGCTCTTCAACTTTCAAACCGGGAACCTTCTCAACAATGATTTTATCCGGCCCTCGTAATAATTTTCAAATCTCATTAAACCTGGCGGAGTGTGTAGACTTCGTCCTCAAGGTTTCGTAGGTTAAGCGGTTTGAGCTTTAAAGTAAATAACGACACTCGCTCGTTTCCTTCACAATCCTAGGACACTATAGAAGATTCATCCCAGTTTTTAACACTATCAACTTACTATTTGATCCTGTATTTCGTTATCTAGATTTTGACATCCAGACATAACCTGAGACAACACCAGCAAAGGGTAACACCGGTAAATGTTTACATTTGCCGGTGCATTCATTGCCTACATTGTTGCGACTGTATATAGAGTCATCTAACCATTCGCATTTCTATTTTCAATTTGTTTTTAAATCTGAAATTACTCAACTGTCAGATCTGCAAAATAATCATTATTTTTTAAATCTTTTATTTCTACCTTATTTAACTGTATTTTTGAAAAGGTAACACTCCCGAAAAAATTAAACACCAATTTTCACACCTCTAACATGTATAGTTTTTAAGATATAAGTATCTTCATATTCCCCTTCACCAGATTTTCAGAAAATGATTTTTCTAAATTTTGAATTTGAAAAGAAAACCCATTTTTCTAAATTTTGAAAGAGGAATCTTACTGCAACATTTTACTAATGAGATACCACATTAGTAAATTCTTGCAGTTTCAGAAATATAGATAATAATAATATTCAACCCCCAATTTTCAGATTTAAGTCTTTGTTTTCCAAAACAAATCTTGATACCAAATTTCATATCTGTATCGTTTTTCGTCTCTGAGATATAAACACATTGAAAAACATTGGCCCGTTTTTCATCCCATTAGAGACGAAATTTCCAAAAATCCTTCCTTATCGGATGTTTACGACATAAAAGTAACGTTCCTTCCAAATTTTGCGTACGTAGGTTGAACAGTTTGATGAGTCCGTCAGTCAGTCAGGACACACAAAATTTCTAATCTTGTCTGTACATTTTCAACTTCAAATTTAAAGTAATCAACATCAAGTAATATCGCATTGGGAAAAAATTATGTCAAATTGATAATAATCAGCATTTAATTGGTAATAATCACAATCAAATTAGTAATATCAATCAATTTAAGAATTATCAATTTTTTTTGAGATTCGAGTTTGGGATCAGATTCGAGTTGGTATAATAACGATAAATATGTTAATTATTTCCAATTTTATATTGTTTGTGTTCATTCCAAATTTGATTTTGATTAAAAAAATCTATTTTATTTCATTCCTGAAATAGTAGCATCTGCAGCTATGTCCTATCTACAATCCAATCTACGATTGTAAAGTTAAATAATAGAAGTTTACGTGAAGTTTGCGATGTACAAAATGTCAAAGGTTAAATCTGCAGCAATTGAGCTCAATGCGGTCTGAACTCTGACCTTATTCGATTGGCTACAAATTAGTTCCTACTTCTATTAAACATACTGGAAATAGATATTCCATCGCCACGTAATTTACATACATAATTAGATTTGCATAGAATATACAGTCGTTGGATAAGATACAGCTATGTAAACTTGGTAGTTAAGACAATACAGCTTTAAATTGTAGAGTGTAGTATTTATCAAAATATATATCAGATGATTAGCAATAGTAGACGAAATATTGATTGAGAATGTTACAGAAAAAGAACGTTATATATATATACATATATATATATATATATATATATATATATATATATATATATATATATATATATATATATATATATATATATGTTGTATTTGAGGTTTTCGCGGATTGAGGTTTTCGCGGATAGATACCTGTGTTGTATTGTTTTCTCGGGGATTCCGAGTTGAAGCTGAGGGTTGGCTCTGAAAAGAACCGGATTCTCGACGTTTCAGCGGACTAACATTCGCCATTCTCAAGAGATATATGCGTCCGTGCGGGTCAACCGTTAGACGCGGTTGACCCGCACGGACGCATAATATATCTCTTGAGAATGGCGAATGTTAGTTCGCCGAAACGTCGAGAATCCGGTTCTTTTCAGAGCCAACCCTCAGCATCAACGCGGAATCCCCGAGAAAACAATACAACACACACACATATATATATATATATATATATATATATATATATATATATATATATGTATATATATATATATATGTTGTATTTGAGGTTTTCGCGGATAGATACCTGTGTTGTATTGTTGTTTTCTCGGGGATTCCGCGTTGATGCTGAGGGTTGGCTCTGAAAAGAACCGGATTCTCGACGTTTCGGCGAACTAACATTCGCCATTCTCAAGAGATATATGCGTCCGTGCTGGTTAACCGTTAGACGCATACAACGGTTAGGTTAGGTTGGGTTAGGTTTTTAAACCCCGCACGGACGTATATATTTCTTGAAAATGGCGAATGTTAGTTCGCCGAAACGTCGAGATTCCGATTATATATATATATATATATATATATATATATATATATATATATATATATATATATACATATTTTTGCATTTTATTTTTTACATATTTTTGCAGAAACCATCGGCAAAATTGTAAACGTAAAATATGATCTTCAAGTTGTAAAGCTTGTCTTTTTGTACATGGAAAGGGATACAATTGACTCTCGCGCAGACAATGCGATTTGAGACATCTATTTGCCGAGTTATTTGTCGAGTACTACTACAAGGATTTACTTCGACAAGATTTAAGGTTTCTTCTTCCACATATAAAATTCGTTGGTGCCGGCTAGGTCCATCAATCCATCAAGAGCGGTGAATTTTTGTGGAATAGGTGTTGGCCAACGGAAGCGAAGAAGCAGAAATAGGAGCCAGAACCACATCGGCAAACGGAGCATACTTCGCTATCGCACATATCTTTCGATCAAAACAAGTGCACAGAAACACTAAAATTAGGGTGTACAAAACAATTTTCAGACTAATACTCACATATGGCTGCGAAACCTGGTTCTTGACACACACCAGTGGCAACAAAATAGATATCTTGGAGAGGAAAGTGTTGCGTAGAATACTCGGCCCAATCCAAGACGAACATGGGTACAGAATACGATACAATAATAAGCTGTACCAGACCTTGCAGGACCCGCCAATATCCGCATATGCAAAGATACAGAGGTTACGATGGGCAGGCCACGTCACAAGAATGGATGAGGAAGGACTGGCCCAAAACGGGCCCTCCAAGGCAAAATGGTAGGGCAGAGACCTAGGGCTGACCACGGAAACGATGGGAGGACGCGGTGGAAGAAGATGCCAGAAGGTTGCTAAGGATTAGAGGCTGGAAGACGGTAGCGATGGACCGAAAGCGTCTGGAGGAATACATTGGGGGAGGCCAAGCCCCAACCTTGGGCTGTAGAGCCATATGAGAGAGAGAGAGAGAGATGTTGGCCTGTTAGGAAATCGCTCAAAGTACAATCAACTTGCAGTAGCAGAATTTTGGAGTACTTCTCCATAAATTAGCAACATGTCACTGTTGGTACGATGGACCATTTTTACTTTCCTTATTGGGATACATTCGGAAGAATTTATTTCAAATCACAGTGCAGTAAGAACTTAGTAAACAATTAAGTGATAATTTGTTTGAATATACAAATTTTAACAGAAATATCTCTCTTACTATGCAACTTTTGTGACGACATTTTAATGTAACGACCCGTAACGACATGTAATGACCCAGTTTGTTAGTATTTATATTCCAGTTTTTGTTTGTTAATTTCACTATCTTGGTCTGCACGAAACCCATGTTTCTATGTCTTGCGCTATTTTGGTCGACAATGGGCCAACTATTTTTTTTTTCACTTGATGTTTAAGTTTAGTGTTGCCACTCTCTCTCTTATGTTCATATGAAGCTTTCTATATAATGTATGTGTGATTTATTTGTTATAAAACGACCACCCTATTTACATTGTCCTATATGATACACAGTATAAAATTGCCACATTCTTCTATTTTGTTCCCACATCTCATTCCGGCTAGCCTTTTATATCATATTTTATTCCTTTTATGGCTTCTTTTAATTCTAGTAAACGGTCGATAGGTCGAAAGGGTTCTGAATAAGTTGCGATACTAGCATTACAACTAAGAAACCATATTTACTAGGATAATGTTTAGTTTACAGGAAATAAACGGCTTTTTATTTTGTTTCTTAAAATATGTATAATATAATATCAGTTCTTAAATTCGTATGAATTGTTATCCAAGTTATATATTATTTAATCGCAATATAAATTAATTTATTGATACAAATGAATTATTCAATACATTCGTAGGTTTTCTCAATCAAAAATAAGAATAAGTAATCTAAAATAAATAAACGATTTATTATTTCACAAAATTTAGTTGTATTCTAGTTTTATTTAAATTCAGATGTATTGCATTGATACGTGAATAATGTACTTAATTTCAAATATGTAGCATTGATATATAACTAATAATCATCATCATCATCGTGTAGCCGCCGTAAACTTTTCTTATCATCAATTCATTTTCTCAGCAAGCAGAACTTTTTATAAAGAATGACTTCTGGTGGTAAAATGAAAATTTTTTTTTTCCCTATCGGGTACCCTCATCCGCAGACACACCGTATAACGAATAAGAAAAATGGAAAATAGTTCGGAGAATTCCCTTAGTAACATCTTTTGATATTGTTACTTATCTTTTGTTACTTTTTATCTTTTCTTTTATGTTCAAATTAACTATCAATGGCCGCCCTTACCTATTTTTATCTGCGTACCCCCGGAGATTATTTCACGTACCCCTGGGGGTACGCGTACGCGTGAGAGACGCTGGTTCAGATAAATCCAGACCATATATCGCGGTAGCGCGACCTTTCGATTCAAAATAAAAAATAATTCAAATAATTTACCTTGCGACTTGCACCCCCTCGTTACATGCACAACTCTCTTTTACCCCGTTGTTAATCGTCTTTGGCACTGTCTAGCTAGGATCGGCACTGTTTACAGCAAAAATGAAGCTTCTACATTGCTTGGTCCAATAAATATTCGTGTTTTTGTTGTCCTAATAATTGACATTTTCAACCTAACAGATGATAGATGCGAATGCAACTGACTTGACGTTGCCATGTTTATTGTTTATTTAAGAAAAATATTTTCCAATATGCACATCAAAATATCGATACTTTTTTTATATATTGATATTTTCTCGGTAGTAAATCTGTAGTAATAACCAAATTTAAGTAGTAATAACTAGTCATTGGTACGTTATCCTATTTGGGATCGAGAGTTCGCGCTGCCACGCGATTGTGGTGTTGATTTATCTGCAACCTAATCAAACCTGGGTTATACCAACAGTCATTGCTACATTACCCTATTTCTTTCGAAATCAATTGAGAAATTGCGATCAAAATTTCTCAATTTTACTATAAGAAAAGAAAATTGGTAACGCAGAGATGATTGCTTGCACACTTTTATCAGCTGACCAGAATTTTACCGTTGCGTGAAATGTCAATTTTTACTACAACAAAAACACGAATATTTATTGAACCAGGCAATATAGAAGCTTCATTTTTGTTTTCCGATCTTATTGTTAGTTAAACAGTGCCAACGACGATTAACAACAATTACACCATATATGATAAAAACTCCGCAACAATAAGTTTCAAAAAAATAAAGTGTTCTCCACCTTAACCTACGCCTTAGGCATACAAAATCGTGGAGGGGGGTGGCTGACCCCGCATGCATGTATGTATTCATCATTACACTATATATTCACTACACTAAATGAGTTGAATAATTCTAATAATGCATCTTTTGTCTAAACCGGAGATCTGTGCACGTAAGCCGTGGCAGAATTTAGAACCAACGCGAAAAGACAATGTTTTACAGATTTTAAGTTTAAGTTTAAGTTAATGGGTAAATTTGGTAATATTAGATCAGATAAATGCAGACCATATATCGCGCGGTAGCGCTACCTCTACCTCTCGATATAAAATAATAAAAAATAATTCAAATAATTTACCTTGCGACTTGCACGTCCTCCTTACATGCACGTATCTCCGGTTTTACCGCATCTTTTATTTAATTCTATTAATAAAAATATTTGCATCAAATAATATCAGATTTCGTAGTAGAGTAGAATAATCAATAAAAAGGTGAGGTTCGCAATGCGATTATTCACCCTCGAAGGGACGATAGAATTATTTGGCGCCTGATACGAATATTAATACCGTGCGGATTGGGCCATTATAATAATAATGCAGACCGAAAAGTTCGTGTAGGGAAGTAGCCGTAATTTGCCACTGTTTCGCATATTTCCGTCATTACGGCTTGCCTGAAAGTATAAATTAGGGTTTTGCCACGGAATATACTAAATAGACGCAAACACGAAAACATTAGAATATACAAAAATATACTTTGTGAATTATTTAAAAAAACTTTGAGTTGCAAATTCCTTCATGACATGATAGTTGACAGAATATTTATGAGAATAACGTCACGGATATAAATAAAATGTTGAAAAGAATTTTCTGGGTTAATACGAAATCAATTTATCGGAAAATTCCAACCTTTCTCGGCCTAATAAAAGAAGTCTGCCAAGGCATTTTCCAATAGATTGCGCAATTTAGCTCCAGATTTTAGATAAGAAAAGACAATCAAAAATCCAATTCCACAAAAACATTCCATCAAATTATCTAGGAAACGATTCCTTCAACATAAACGCAATAAATCCTCAATCTAGCTAGCTTCTAGCCCGCTGCTTAGCTCGCGGGGATTTTTATATCAGTCAAATTAATTCAGGTCAACTGTGTTTACCAAATATTAATTATCTGCTAAATAATATGAAGACTAATATTGCGGCAAGATGTGAATAGAGGGCCATGGAAACGGATAAAATCAAGAAGAAATAAAATAAACATTTTTTCGTATAGATTTCATTTAAACTTTACGCGCTTATTACTTATGAATCAAGTTAACACTTTGCAGACCGCGCGATTACAATGGGGAACATTGCTAGGAGCTGCCCCCTTTTTTAAGAATCAGTTCTGTTGTGAAAAAAAGAAAATAATTTTCCAAGGAAATTCGAAAAAGTTATAAATTTTGTGGTTCAAAATATACACTGAAAGGGCTAATTTTTCCAAAACGCAAGTTGGCAAATTTCCCAAATTCGAGTTTTTCTGAGCGGCCAAATTTCTATTCTTCTGATCCAAATCTAAAATCCAACTGTTAACAGCTTCCAAAACCCAATTTCTATTTTGTTTCGCGATTTCCCGTTCAAGCCCCAATTGGGGAAAAGCGATTTTTTCGGGAAATTCTTTAGTTTGCGGCACTAAAACGACTCTCTCCAAAATCCTAGTTGAAATTTTTTCAAATATCAAATCGGTATTTAGAATTTTCCAATAATTTATTCCGTTTTTTATCGCCTGGTTCAAAACCCAAGTATAAATTTTTCTGAAAATCAAGCTGAAACTCCAAATTTTAAACAACTTTCTCAGTTTCCCGAAGTTTGGTTCGTATATCCATAATCAATATAAGGATATTTCTGAAAATCTAATAAAAACTCCACTTAGTCTGGACCAGATATAAATGAAAACTTCAAATTTTCCAATAACGTCTTTTGTTCCTCACGTGTGCTCTAAACTATAAGTAAAGATTTTTCCGAAAATCAAAGAAAATCTGCCAACTACTTCAGTTCCCTATAGTCTTGTCCAAAGCCCAAGTAACAGTTTTTCCGAAAATCGAGGAAAAACTGCAATTTCCCACAAAACGAAAGTTGGTTGTTACATCTAAGTTTCAAATAAAAAATAACTTTCTTCTAAGTCAACGGCTCTTCTTATTATGTCTAATAAGCTTGAATGCAATCGAGTGGCTGGTTTCAAAGTTATTGCTTGTTGCAGACAAATTTTATAAATTACGACATCGTTTTTGAACAGTCTACCTAGTATTATTGTTTGGAACAATATTAATAAATTATACTTTGAAATTTTAAGGTTTTTGGGGGTTCAAAACAGGTTTTAAACAGGAGGTTCTGTCTTGCAATGTGGCCAGCCCATCTCCATTTTAGCTGCGCTACTCTTGCTAACATCTGTTAATTACGTTCTTCTTCTGATTTCCTCATTTGGTACCTTATTTCGTAAACTGATCCCCAGCATAGCCCTTTCCATTGCTCATTGTGTGACTTGAAGTGTATTAACTGCTTCGCATCTACGGGGGATGGTTTTGAGGCCATAAGTGAGGACTGGTAGAACACACGACTCGAAAACTTTTCTTTTAAGGTTTATGGGGGTGTCCCTAGATTTAAGAATGAATCCGAGTTTGCCAAAAGCTGCCCAGCTGATTGTGAGACCTACTTTTCTAGGAATTTCGACCGCTTGGTTTTCTTTTCCTCTTTGTATTTTATATCCGAGACCATTCACATATCTACATTGAATTGATTTGAATGAAAATTGAAATGAATTACCACGTAGTAACAGCCACCATCCTATCCATTTACATATCTATTTTCAATTTGCCTTTTAAATTGTATTTATAAACTATTCTCAAACTCAAATGTCAGCTGTTTATATTGAAGGATAGCTTCCTAGCTTCTAGTTTACTAGTGCAATATAATTACTAAATTTTAAATTTGATTAAATCATTTTTTATAAAACTTGATTTGATTAAGATTTGATTAAATCATAAACAAGTTTGAAAATAATGTCTGTGTTCTGAAATAATTAAATTCCGTGTGAGTACATTGCAACTATTGATTGCACTAATAATTTTATCTGGTTGAATTTATGTCCAATGTGCACGCGAATTTCATTATTTCGAAATATTATCCAACCGTACGAAACTCGTGCACTAATATTAAATAAAATAGCAATCCTAAATTGAAATACATAATATAATGATAAATTAAAATATATAAATATTTGTAGTGTCTCATCTAATCTAGACTCTATAATATTATCTAAGTAGTTTTCTCTTCTTAGTTTGTATAAGTATTTTTCAACCTTCATTTCATCACAAATCAGAAAAATTATCAAAGATTATTATTGATGATTTAAGGTAGGCGTCTACAGTTCCGCATCGTACGTATCGGACGCATCGCATCAAACGGATCGCAGTATTCTTTCTATAGAAAGTAATACAAGTGCGTCCACTGTTCCGCATCGTACGGATCGCACGAATCGACCCGTCGGCAATGCCGATGTCGTTGCTCCGCGGGGCAACTTTTCCGAAGGCTGCCTATGACGTCATACGGAATATGGTATTTGCTAGTAGTTGCGTCGGCAAATCCGATCGCTGCCGATGTTGTGGACGCGCTGTACAAAAATAAAGGACACACTGGACCCACGTACGCAAAGCATGGGATGCAACGTGGGAGAATTGGTGTACATACTCGTCCCGCATATGCAACCTAAATTTTGCATCAGACGCTGTTGTAATTTCTCAGAAGGTGCACAAGTGCGTCTATAAGTCATGTTTTCTGATTCTGATAGCTAGTTTGAAGATGTTTTATTGAGTTTAACTATTGAGAACTAGAGTTAAGAAGAGATTTATTTATCTCATGAACCCAATATCTGGGTTCATGAGATAAATAAATAAAAAAAAAGTTGGAACATACCATACATTAATGCAGAAACTGGAATTTGATGAAGAACGATTCTTTATGTACTTTCGCATGTCTAAAATGCAGTTTGAGGAGAACACTAGCATCAAAGGTCTATTTGTTTCCGACGTGCTACGCATGGGTTCTAGAAACACACTGATCACACGCGTGGATAGCGTACGAACATCCCCTCCACCTTCCCACGCCGATCTGGACAATCCAGATCGACGTTGCGTGCGAGGCGTGTGATTGCGTTGCATACGATGAGTGTGTTTCTATGGCATAGTTTTTCAAAGTCCAGATATCGTAATGGGTTGCATACGTTGCGTACGTGGGACCAGTGTGTCTCTCTCTACCTTTTTCCGTTTGACGCGGTGCGTCCGATACGTACGATGCGGAACTGTGGACGCCTACCTTTAAGGTAGGAGTTAAGCTCACTCACGGAAAACCTTCTGTGTTGAGTCTTACACTTTGTAATATATAGACCGTATAATATTATCTAACTGGTCTTCTCTGATTAGTTTGGATAAGTTTTTTTCAAGCTTTATTTCATCACGAATAAGAAAAATTATCGAAGATTGTTGATGATTGTAAACAAAAACTCATTGGAAAAACTTCTCTGTTACGTGTTAGATTTTGAAAAAATAAATTATTGTTAAGTATATTTAATCAGTATATAAGCAAAAGCGTTTTTTAATGCGATCATTATAGATTTAATTTAAGTTAAGATAAATCTCTTAATTGTGTAAACTCTGTAAAAGTACCATAAATTTAATTTCCTTGGCGGAACTCGAAGAGCTCCGGAAATGTTTTACTGTTTGCTCACGTTACCAGAAAATTGCGAAACATTTCAAGAATTACAGGAAATTAAACGTTACTTTTTTTGTAAAAGGAACATGTCCCGTGATAAATACCAATAAAAAAAACATCAGAAAGTATGATTATATCTCCGTTCTAGAGGAATCGTGACGTAACTGCAAGAACTGTAATTTTGTAAGGGAGAAAATCTCAAGAAACTTATTACAAGAAACCAATATTTTTAGCGAAATGTAGCCTGAATATATAAATATTTTCAACCTGTTCGTAGCTCTATAATATTAAGTCTTATTAAGACTACAAAACAAATCCCATGTAGAAACTAATTCTCTGGATAATGCCACGCAGGATATACAACAAGCATTTGCATGTTATTGCCAGCCCCAGCACATTTTCATGTAACTAAACGAGTACTAGATAAACGACATTGTTTTTAAGATAATTTCTTTATATAACTTTATATAACTTAACTTAAGTAAATAGCCATATGCAGACGCGTTTCGAGATTTATCCCTCATCAGTGCAGCTTTGCTAATGGCAATATTTATATATTCAAGCTACATTTCGCCCTTAATAAGTTTATATGATGTATCTATAATTGGTGTGGTTTCAACAATATTAAAATATTTTTAGTTTTAACTTGTGTATTAAACAATAGATAACTGTAATATTTTTTTATTTTTATTACAAAAGCATTTAGTACATATTTCTACCTTGATAGAAAAAAGACCAAAGTCCAAAGTTTTTAGAATCTTGAGTTAAGTCTACTATTGAACTTAGAATAATCAATTGTGTAAGTAGAAAATGGCCAATATCCTGCTATAGCAGTCCTGCTATATCATTGGCCCTTCTACTTACAGTGAATTCATTGACTGACTTCGAAATCCTAAAAAAATCGACATTCGCCCTTTTTCTGCGGTACAGATATAGACTAGGGCATCCAAACCGGTTAAAACCGACCCCGGTTAACCGGGTTTTCTGTTAAAATTTACGGAACCGTAAAACCTGATTTTTTTTTCGAAAAACCGAAATTCGGGTTTATTATTTTTTTCTTTAAGTGGAAAATAATTTTATTTTTCTATGATTATTGATGAAGACTAATATTAAAATGTAGATTTATTTGTACTAAAATCAAACGTAAAGGGTCGTCCATTAATCACGTGATGTTTTTTAGCAACTTTTGAGTCCAAACAAATTTGTTCCAACAAACTCTCCAACTTCTACATGCTTCCTCTCTAGCTGACGAACGTGTCAAGTTTACTCTAGCGTTTTCTCTTTCCCAATTTCAGTCATTAACTTTTGCCAGCGTTGTGTTAAATTTATAAATATCTTAGTCTTATTGTTAGATATTCAATATGACTCACTAAAGAAAGGATCGAATTCAGCTAAGAGTTCCAAAATCATACAATAATTTCCGTTATTCGGAATACTGAACTTTTTATTTTTCCCTCTATAGCATACAACGGAAAAAAACATATAGTAATTGCATAGACATAAAGTAATTGCATGACTCAATCAACAGAGGCGGCTTTTCTTTTCGGCGGCTTTTTCGTTTGTATCGCCGCTATATATCTCTCAGACTCAATGCCAATACGCGGTGTATGCCCCTAACAGCTAGGCCCCGTCGATCCTGCTTCGGACCAACCACTACTAGGCAAATTGTAGAAAAAAATAATTTAACAATACGTGGTGAAACATATTACATGTTGAATTGTTTTAAATACTATTTGAATATTTATATAAATTGTGCCACTTTTTTATTCTTTACGTAAATATAATGAAATAATACACAAATATATATTTTTTATATATTAAATAATTATAAATGGTGAATAAATATTTATTTTATTTGGTTTACAGCCGCAATTTATTTATTTTTATACTTAAAACCGGGTTTTAACCGGTTAACCGGTTTTTTACTTAACGAAAAACCGAAAACCGGTTTTTGAAATTACATCGGTTTTTTGGATGCCCTAATATAGACAATACTTGTCTATATCTAGTATTGTTTTAATAGGATGAAGTAAGATAATTCCTTTAAAAAACAACTCCGCAGCCAGAATTGCGATATTTTAAAAATTACGTTCATTCTTCAAGATAGCTTTAGCACTTTGTAGTAACTTTTTCAATTGTATCATCTTGTATCATTCTTCTAGAATGGCATTAAATTATTTGACGTAATGCTTTTTGTGTGTCACTATAAATATTTAGTACTGATTTAATTCGGAAATTATTTGCTGTGATTTGTAAATTGCAGCTCACATTTAAAGCTGGATTTATTTCGTGCGGTTAATGTGATTTAATGCATGCATGAACTATGTGAACTATGTGAAGCGTTTACCATTACACATCTATTTTTTTATTTTTTAACGAGTTTTAAGCAATTAATTAGTAGGTATTTTTTTACTTATACCTTAGTTATAAATTCAGTTGAATTTACTAAATATTTAAATATTATTCCACAGATTAAATGAACATCATCCGTGAATAGTTTGCATGAAATTATACTCACTAAAAATCAGAGATGTTATGGATATGAAATTTCGGATTTGGATACGGATATAGAAACAATATTATACCGGATACGGATATGAATTTTTTTCGGATTATCCGTTAGTTTCGGATAGTTTCGGTTACGGATATTAGATTTCTAAGGAATGGCCAGGATGACAGTAACCAGGAATCACAAAAATATTGTGTTTATCTAATGAGATGGGAATAATAGATTGTGAAAAATGTATTTATTTTCATATTTAGTTCAAGATTGATAATACTTTTATTAAAACAAAACTGCAAAATGCTGCAGTCCGCCATGATAAGTATAACATCAATCAGAGTGAATTACGTCATGCGTTTATAAACCTCGTATGAACTTCGACGATCTTTGCACTTGCTTATCAGTTGCTTAGTTTGGTGTTCTCAAAACACGGAACAAGGTTTTCCCAAGGCAAATAGCTCTAATTTGCCTAGAGTTGATTTGTTGATGTTAGAGGAGTTTTTGGCATCAAAGACTTAGCTCTGTTCAGCAGAGTTTAGAAATGCCAAAACCGCTCACCACTTATACACTTTAGAATTCATAACACGCTAAACAGCGGATTTGTTTCTTTGGCTCCCTAATGCGCTCGGTCAATTTACAAACATCTGACACAATCAGACGCCATGACACCAGCGATCGTCTTCGAACGGATTTTGAACTCAGAATTTCAATAGCTATTTTTTCTAATAAAACTTTGTTTCCTGCAGAAATATTACTACCTGCTATTATTTGGTACTGCAATAATATGCCATACAAGTAAGTACTACAATTTAAGTAGGTACTACAATCATATGTCATATAAGTAATTATTATGTTTAAGTTATGTCTAGCCAGCGAGAGAATACAGCTGTACTGCGCCGAGGTATGACAGGCGAGGGACGCGTTAGTTTGAGAAACTTTAAGAAATATGTGTCAGTTTTTCAAACACGGACAACTAAACACCACGTGCTCGGAATATTGTGGGGGTATGCGCAGAACAATGCTAAACTCGTCGAGACGAGATGCATTTTCTCGTCGGCCCGAGTATACGTAAAAATGTAAAACCAGAATTATAATAAACAAAAACAAATTATTCGTTTTTTCTATTATATAATTTCTATTGGATATTGAAATATCTTTATAGGAATTATTATAACATATCAATCAAAATTATCCGAAATTATTCGAAACTTTTATATCGGATTCGGTTACGGTTACGGATAAATTTTTATTTCGGATATCCGATAGTTTCGGTTACGGTTACGGAGCTCCATAACATCCCTGCTAAAAATCAATAACTACATAGTTTGCAAAGTTCGAATATGTGCTAAACATAGACCAGATTTCGTAAATACCTTAATAAGACATGCAAATATATTTAGTATAGTTAAATAACTTCTGATACACTGACTATAGATTAATAGCTAGGCTAATACAGTTGTTGGCAACGTATGGCTTTCAATAGGTTTCTTCATTACATTGAAGTAATTTAATTAATTAATATATGTAGTGAAATTATGTAACTGGATTATTCGCATATGCTTATAATTTTAACCAAAAGAGCTGAACCTACAAGAAGTAATTTGGCGAATTAGCCCAGTGATCGCCAAATTACCTCTTGTAGTTTATTAAATTTACATAATTTACATATATAATTTACATACAAACATTTTTGGAAGGACAATGTTATAAGACAAGACTAGGTATACGACAAGAAGATATAAACAAAATTCGATTTAATATCGAATATTTCGGCAATACTAGATATATTTACTAAACAGTTTGCTTTATTGAGTATTCGACAAAATAACTGAGCAATAATAAATGGCAACATAAGTTGTACGTAAGTAAAACAAGATAAAACAATATTGACAGATTATAAAAATACAACTAAACAAAAGTTTAGAGAAGTAATTAAAAATAAAATATATGAAATACAATACATATGAAATACAATACATTCATATGAAATACAAATATATGAAATACAATGTTGGCAACAAAATTAGGTAGGCTAAATAAATGAAACGAATACATGTAGAGTGAACAGGAGAAACTGGATCCTTGCCTAATCAATTAGCAAAATGGATTAGCTAAATGGATTAAATACGACGAGAAACTAAGAATAGATCTAACAAACATTTTTTTTACCTAAAGGGTGACAAATTAAGAGTGTCCTGATTTTAAACTGGAACTTTCAAAAAACGAAATAAGTTTGACACAAAATTTTTTATTGAACATTGTAGAGTAAAATCCAAAGTTTAATAACAAATTAATTTCTTAATCCTAAATTAACAATTAATACTTAAAAATGATATCCATTAGATGACCTCTGTTATCGATTAGATGACCTCAGCGTGCAACGCATTGCACGCGGGCACATTTCTGGCGAAATCTCACCAATAGCTTGTTGAATGTTTTTTTTTGAGGCTTCCAGGGATTCAGGTCAGTTCTGATATACTTCAGATTTAACATGACCCCATAAGAAATAATCCAAAACCGACAAATCCGGAGAGGGAGGAGGCCACAACGATTCCCACGCTGGGAAATCAAACGACCAAGAAAGAACTGTCGTAACACTCTCATAGACATGTTGGATACATGAGGCCTTACACCATCTTCTTCTTCTTAAGTACCATGTCTTGGTTGGTTAGTTCTTGGTCACCAACAAGGCTATCCTTAGTCTGTCGACGGCAAATCTGAACAGATAGCTTGAGTTGAGTTTATACCAGTCACGTAGATTCTTCAGCCATGATGCTTTTCTGCGGCTCGGCTTTCTTTTACCATAAATTTTTGCCTGCATGATGTTATGCAGTAATCGGTATTTTTCGCCTTTCATAACATGCCCGAAATATTGCATTTTCCTTCTTTTGATGGTGCTAAGAATTTCAGTGGATTTATTCAGACGTTGAAGTATTACCAAGTTGGATACTTTTTCCGTCCATGAAACTTTTAATATTTTCGGCTTTTAATATTGAAGGCTTCAAGTCGTCTTTCTTCGTACTTGTTTATAGTCCAGGCTTCCATACCGTACAGCAAGGTGGACAAGACATAACATCTGAGAAGTCGGATTCTTAGAGTTAACTTCAGATCTCTACAGCAAAAGAACCTACTCATGTTTTTAAATGCTGCTCGAGCCTGCTCAATCCTTGATTTCACTTCAGTTCGACTATCCGTGCTGTTAGTTATTTTGCTGCCTAGATAGTTGGATACATGAGGCCTTGCACCATCTTGCTGATACCAAATATTGTTTATTGTTAATCGAAGTTAAGCGATGGCATCCATTAAGAACGTTTGCAGCATCTCCACCTAACATTTACTACGGACAACTACTGCGTTTCCCAATTTTATGTTAAAAAAAATACGGTCCCAGAACTCTAGCTGAGGATACTCCTCACCATGCAGTTACCTTTTGAGAATAGCTCTTCTTCGAATTAAACTTGAGGGTTTTCGACAGACCAATAACGTAAATTTGTTTGATAATGTTAAACAAGAATATTTAATGATATATAGGTCTAGACAAGACTAGACAAAATTGGATAAGATTTGACTAGGCTAAACACGGCTGGACAAGGCGCAGACAAGACTAGACAAGATTAGATAATGCTGAACAAGGATAGACAAGGTTAGACACGATTATATAATGCTAGATAAGGCTAGAAGAGATTAGACTATACTAAATAAGGCTAGACAAAATTAGAGAATGCTAGATTGTGCTAGATAAGGTTAAATAAGGCTTCACTAGACTAACCACGGCTGGACAAGGCGAGAACAAGACGAGGGCAAGGCTGGACAAGATTAGATAATGCTAAATAAAGCTAGACAAGACTAGACTAGATTAGATCATGCTGGATAAGGTTAGTGAAGGTTGGAAATGGACTTACAAGGCTAAACATGGCTGGTGAAGGCTAAAACAAGGCGAGGACAATGCGAGGGCAAAGCTAGACAAGATTGGATAACGCTAAACAAGGCTATACAAGACTAGACAAGATTAGATAATGCTAGATAAAGCTAAACAAGGCTATACAAGGTGGGATATGGCTTGATAAGGCTAAACACGGCTGGACAAGGCGAAAAGGCTAAACACGGTTGGTGAAGGCTAAAACAAGGCGAGGACAATGCGAGGGCAAAGCTAGACAAGATTGGATAATGCTAAACAAGGCTAGACAAGACTAGACAAGATTAGATAATGCTAGATGAAGCTAAACAAGGCTATACAAGGTGGGATATGGCTTGATAAGACTAAACACGGCTGGACAAGACGCAAAAAAGCGAGGACAAGGCTATACAAAATTACATAATGCTAATCAAGGCTAGACAAGATTAGATGACGCTAGACTAGACAAGATTAGATAATGTTAAACAAGGCTATACAAGATTACATAATGGTAGATACGATAAGGTTTGACAAGGCTAAACACGGCTGGACAAGGCGAAAACAAGGTGTTCCTCTCTCCATGCAATTGAAAATGTGCTTGGTCACATAATTATTTTGTTGACAAAATTATCCCCTTTGCATAAAATCCATCGATTGAATTGTAAACGTGAGTTTCGGTCTATTGGAAGAAGTTTCTGTGCTTTTTGTCATTTGAAATTCCGAAAGAGTAAATCTTTCTTTAAAATTGTTCTTACCGACTCGTGAAATTCTTACTTGTTGCGATAAACGTACCGATTTATTGGAATTTTCTAAAATTCTGTTCCTAACTTGCAAAGTTATTCACTTCTGTTCTCTTAGTTTTTTTCCCTTTCTAGAAGTTCAATATCCTTAAGAGAACCCGTTCGACAATATTATTCGACCTATCTTGCATTTTAGCGACGCTGGAAAATTAAACTGTTGTCGAACCCACCTCTGAGTTTGAATAATAAATAGGCTTCGTTCTAATAAAATGCTTTACACAAACAATCCTTTGCTCAATCGGCCACCGCCCCATTTCATCAAAAAAAACTTGAAGGTTCGGTGAATATTCGACAGTTAAAATTATGGCAAATAAGTCATTACTTCTTTTTGTTTTTATTAAGTAAAAACAAGACACTCTTAATTTGTCACCTTGTATATAGGCAATATCACAAAATAATAGAGAGATAGAACTAGAAAAAGGCGGAAAAAGGTTCGCCACTTCTGGGGCGAACCTTTTTCCGCCCACGAGCAATTTTTTTTAATTTTCACATTTTGAAATGCTGACGTGCCAACTTTTACAATGAACATTGCTGATTGTGAAAATCAGTAACCGTATTTACCTTAATATAACACGTCTTATATTTTACACCTTTGATGTTGCACGAGAGTAGATTAAGAAAACTTTTTTAAAAATTTCGTTTAGAAAAAAAAGTACAAGTAAAAATGAAGTTTAGAAGGCACGCGAGAGCTAGTTCGCGTGCCAATTCAATTTTCCTGTGTCAGCTGTAGCACGCGTGCCATAGGTTCGCCACCACTGAACTAGACAGATAAAAAAAAATCGTTATGAAAAATAGCTAGTCTATAATGATACAAGATTTCCGCTTCATAGATTAGATCAAGTCTTTTATATCTAATTATATTTATAACAGCAAAGACCACCAGTATATCTATATGTAAAGTATATTTATAAACTTGTTTTATCCATTCTGTCTTCTTTTTTTTTAATTTAACTACTCATAACAATTTTTATATAATATTTACAACATTTCTATTTTAAAGTACGTAAGTGAATAGTGGAGTTATGAGCGACCTTGTCGCGTACTAATTTCGTTAAAAAAACTCGTGACAGGCCAGCAGAAATAAATGAAACGGCTAATACCGAACGGGAAAAAGAAAATTTAATTTAATTTCGCTAATTAGGTTAATTGTTAATGGAGTATGTTGAAAACTCCGGATGATTTGTTATTTTGCCAAATATCATTTTTACTTTTAAAGTTTCTCGTAATTAAATTAAACTCATAATTAAATATGCGAAAATAATAAAATATAAAGGGTATTAAATCTCATAGAAAAGTTAGTTTATGAAAATATTAAAATATTATTAAGTTTAGTTACTCGTAAATATGAGACTAAATAAAAATTCGTGGATTATATAAATATTTACGACAGGAAGTTATTGTCATAATTTCACGAAAACATTTTTATTACTTTCAGTAACTCCTATTAATAACATTATCGATCTCTGAGCCTAAAAATAAAAGCCTTCGCTTTTCCTCATTAGCCTTTACATGTTTCCATAATGCCATTAATCAAAACTTTTCTCGTGATAAACGACCATGTGCTCTGATAACCCAAGCAAAAAACTTTCTTATTCGTTTTGGCTCTGCGCCAAATGTGTCAGATGAACAGTAAATTTGTTCTAATAAAACCACAAACAAAAACTACAAATAAACATAAATTTGAAATAGAATGAAACAATTTTAACAAAATATATTAAATAGCGCATTGCAGGAACTGGCTGTATGGATTTTTTGTAGTGTAGCGTTGAAAGCGTATTGTTCTTTTATATGGTGGTGCTTTTGTGTTGAATCTTCAAAAGAGTTGTTTTAATAGTAAACCTTTTCACGAAAAGTTTACTTTGCCTGAATTATTTCTACATGGTTTTTTTCTACTTGGATATTTTTTATAAGCTAGTATTAGAGAAATGAAGTACACGTAAGATTAAAGCTGACTTTTATGTCGTTGTTGGGTTTATCATATGACCCGTTAGTTCCGTCTTGCCTTGTGCTCCCTAGTGTAATCGTGTCTAGTTCAAACTAATCGCTCCTATAGTCCATTTTTTTAAGAATGCAGAAAAGGGAAGATAGGGCTTATTTGACCTTGTTCTCTGATTGGCTTAAATCGAGGAGGAGTTCACACCGACGATATTTACTTCTCCATCTCAACCCCTTTTCCCTCTTTCTTTTCACATACATATGCAGCTGTTAGTTGTCAATGCCTGCCGTGTCAATTCACAATTGTCATGTGATCTGCTTGCACCATTTAGGTTTTATGCGTTTTTCTTCATTTATTTGTTTACTACTATTGTTACCATTATTATTTTTATTATTTTATTTTATTTTACTACTATTGTTACCATTTGGTGTATTTAATCTGTATTTTTTTTATATATTCAAGTAACTATATTTGAATTTAGCGCCAAATTTTGTAACTAGATTGAACATTTGTCATAGTGTAAATCAGGTTTCTAGTTACTGCATTCTTAAAAAAATGAACTATAGTATTACCCCATGTATTCTTTGTCTCTCTAGTTTTTCTATGTAAATGGCATCAAAATCATGTTTACTAGTCCAAAACGAAACTTCGAATTGGCCCATTCCAGAAAGAAAGCTCCGTGAATCTAGTGTTAATACACTTATTAGTAACACTTAGTCTTACGAATATATTCCTTTTGTTTTGTCTTTACGTCTCTAAATTAAAGTGCAAATTAAGCGAGGGAAATTTAAATTTGTAAAACGCAACACCATTGGTTAAAACGAAAGTGACGTAACATCCCATATAAACAAGTCCGTATTTTTTACATTTGTATGTCATTGCAGTCTTTTATTTAGAAAATAAACGTCAAAACGTCAAGTTAAAAATTAAAACAGCTGTAGTAAACAAACGACAGTGATCTTTTACGTCATCAACAGACCGCGCGAAAATGGCGGCGTTTAAACAGCTCTAAATTTTCCTCAATTTGAAATATTTTTTTTTAACTTAATTACAGCATTTTTAAGCAGTATTTATATGTTTTACTATGTTATAACGGTGTAAACAGTGAATTAAAAATATAAAAAAAAACATGCATATTCCCTATTATATTACACTAGGAAACTAGAACTAAACAGTTGTCATTTCAGTAATAATTTATAATTACAATTTAAAAGGCAAATTGAAAATAGAAATGTAAATGATTTGATGACTCCACATCGTACTATTGTAGGGGAAGGATCGTGCCTATTCCTGATGCTATCTTATGCCATGTGTGGAAATCAACCTCTAGATAAGGAAGTACATGAACAGGATAGTGATAGTGTTGAAAACTGGAATGATGTCTTCTATAATGGCATGTGATTGTAACGGTAAGAATAAGCGATTATCGCATATTTCAAAGCTGAAACATCGTAACCTACAAAACCTTGAAGACGACGAAGTGTGTTGACTACACTCGACCAGGTTTAATAACATTTGAAAATTGTTACGAGGGCCGGTTAAAATCAAGTTAACCTTTTCGCTGTGAATTACTTTTTTTAACGGATATGACTGTGTGCTCAATATTCTGGACATTACATTATAGCACGTGCAAATACTTTTATAACTTTGTATTATTTTCAATAATTTGTAAATATGGCCAAATTTTCAAAATCTCTATTCGAAGCAATTTTTTTATTTTTTTATTGATTTGAGTGAACAAACTTTGCATTTTTTTTTTGTTTTATGTCAAAATTGGACGGAAATGTCAAAATAATTGGCAAATATGGCCAAATTTTCAAAAACCAACATCTCTCTCTATTCGAAGCAAAATTTATTTCTTCTTTTGTTGATTTGAATGTACAAACCTTGCGAAATTCTTTTGTTTTGTGTCAAAATTGGACGAAAACGTCAAAATAATTTGTAAATATTACTAAATTTTCAAAAACAAAAATCTCTATGCGAAGCAAATTTTTCTTTTTTTTTATTGATTTGAGTGAACAAACTTTGGAAAATTCTTTTGTTTTATGTCAAAATTGGATGAAAATGTCAAAATAATTGGCAAATATTGACAAATATTCAAAAACCAAAATGTCTATTAGAAGCATTTTTTTTTTTTGTAGATTTCAGTGGACACACTGCAAAATTCTTTTGTTTTGTGTTAAAATTGAACGGAAACGACTATAATGGAAGACTATACTTATGGAGTAGTAGTACTATATATTACTTATAATGGAGGACTATAATTTGAAAGTCTAGTTTTGTCTGTCTATTCTTGCCTGTGTACTCTCGTCCGTCTAGCCTTATCTGTCTAATCTTATCTGTAAAGTATTGTCTCTCTAGCTTTGTCTGTCTGGTCCTAGTCTAGTCTAGTCTGTCTTAGTATTGTATATCCCAGTCCTGCGTGTCCTAGTCAAGTCTGTCCTAGTCATGTCTGTCCTAGTCTTGTATGTACTAGTCTAGTCTGTAAACTCTTGTTCGTCTAGTCTTGTCTATCCAGTCTTGTCTGTCTAGTCTTGTCCGTCTAGTCTTGTCAGTCTCAACTTGTCTATCTAGTCTTGTCTTGTCTGAAACAAATTCAAGGTGAAACTTCCTGTTGTGACAAATTCATGTTGCGACTTCGTATTGTGACAACTTTATATTGAACCGACTTCATCGAAACAATCCTCATTTCATCTTCAAATTCACGTTAAAACAACTTCATGTTGCGACAACTTCATGTTGCGGCTTCGAACTTGAATTTGAAACTTGAGCTTGAATTAGACTGCTAACTTATAATAATTAGGTGGGCCATGGAAAGCACTATCTAATTCATATAGTCTAATTTAATTAGCAATGTAGAAGAATTCATTAAATTAAGTTCATTTTAATCTAGTGGATTATATAGACAAGACAAGAGAGAGACAAGACTAGACACAGAGAAGACTAGACAAGACTGTACAAGACTGGACAAGACTAGACAAGACAAGACATAAAAAAATTTAAGAATAAATATATGGCTATCCGCATAGTTTATAATTAATTTTTGGGATTTATTGATATATTCATCTTTTCAACGATAAGACCCTAGCTGCAGGGGTGAGTCCCGAATCTTTCACCCAGGGTAATGAAACGCTCCAATGAGAGTGTATATATTTATTTAGCTCTTTGTTATGTTTAAAAAAGCCACAATGAATTCATGAAGTCATTAGACTGCTATAGCAGTCCATAGCATCTGGCCGCCAAATCAATTGGACTACTATAACAGTCCATAGCACCTGGGCGTCAAATCAATTGAACTGCTATAGCAGTCCATAGCAGCGACAGGGTTAAGGGGGGATTCGGCCAGCGGGTCCGAGAAAATCGAGATCAAAGTTTCGAGTCTCAAAAATTGATCGAATCGTTTTATAAAAATATTGAGAGGCTTATGTACCTTTCATCTGCTACTATCATACATAGTTTTAATCTGCATATAATTTAGAATGATTTAAAAACGCTATTTAATATATTTAATAACTATATTTTTCGCGTCTTAATAATCGTCGCTAATTTTAGGCTTAAGTTTCACCAAAACAGAAAAAGATTATTAGTTGTTTGTTCTATAGAAAATTTCGCGTCTTTTGATGTATTATATGTCAATTTTCGTGACATGTCAAAATTCGCGATTTCGAATTAAAAACATCGCGATTTTCAGCAATAATTTTCGGCTTCCTTAATTTATACATATTACATTACATTTACATTCATACATCAAAACACGCAGATTTTTACAAAGATAACACTAATATAAATCATTATGCAATTTAGTTTACAATAAGGCAGACAATCTTAATAATAATCCAAGTATGATAATATTAATAACAATATTATTGTTTCAAACAATAAGACTAGGTAGCCCATTCAAAAATGATGTCGAAATTTATAAAATTTGTATGCAACAAGCAATACTTTGGAACCAACCACTCGATTGCATTCAAACTGATTAATATGCGCAGCCAGGCTGCTGGCAGCCAGTCTAACACATGGCGGAGTATGTGATCCCGCGCACTAGATGGTCAGGAATTCCTGGCTGCGGCATCCATTAGAGCACGCCTGATTGAACGGCAGCTCTTTGGTTGCACGTAGACAGAGTTAGTGTAGCAAATGTATGTGGCTGACGTCCGTCTCCACGTACTTGTCTTAGCACCGATACGTATCTTGTGTTCAGAAACTTTTTTTGAAAATAGTTTTTAGAAATTATACGTCAATTGGCTGCTGTAACTGGCGGCACAGTCAGGGTGCATAGTGCGCGGGAGACCTTAATTTCCATTTTCATTACTATACAGTCAACCATATTGTCTACAAACTCTACACATTAAAGAGTTACGTAATGCAGTTAATTAACCATCAATTACAAGTTTCCAGACGCAACTTTAAACACCAAACTAATTTCCCACAAATTACTATTTCATCCGGTACCACAAACTCAATTACACTATACAGATTTATATTTGAACTTTGCCAATCTAATTTTAAATCTGAAATTGTGATAAATCTCTATAAACTATTGTGATAAAGGCTATAGCACCATTATCCATTTAATTGGATATTCTAGTTCTCCCTCAGACTTCCTTATATTTAAAGGAAGCGAGTAGGTGGAAGGAAGTGCACTCTGAATAAATCAATACTCTACCTTACCACACAGAATTCTCTGAAATTGGAACTTGAAATAACTTAATGTATACAATTTGTTCATAGGACATTGCCAATCTTAAATTACAAAGAAATATAATCATGATATTATGTGATTAATGTCCAATAAGGGGTTATATTCAAATGTGGAATGGAAACAAAACTGGTGACGATAGGACAATGAAAGAACAAACTGTATGCATTTATTACTAGCTACTCGCCGAAATCGCCGAAACTAGTAGCTACTAACAAATTTAAACAGTTTTTGCTTTCATTGTCCTATCGTCTCCGCTTAATTCCACATTTCAATAATCATGATAAAAAATAATATGTAAATATTAATAAAATAAATATTCAAATATTTATAAATTGTGTAGAAAAATGTTTTATTTTATTGAGTGAATAATTTACAATTAGTTACTAATGATAATAGTTTTCATGTGTGTAGCCCATTTCAATGAAATTTTTTATAGATGTGGAACACCTAGATTAAAAGGCTTCGTGCAAATCTGATATGATATGCAAAACAGCCGCTCCATTTCGTAATCATTGTGAGACTTATCGAGCTATGGATAAATTTAACATTCGCCGCGTTTGTTTCCTACTAATATGATATTAATGAACTGAAACCATGATTTATTCACAATTACGAAAATTATGATCACATTTTTAGTGATTTATTCAAAATCAGTCATTTGTATTTGTTGGTTATTTTGTTTATATTTTATTCTATTTGTAAGTTGGGATTTTATTTCGCAATTAAATTAGGTAGTTATTTTGATATGCATTAATATTAATCTCTAAAATGTGCTCTCAAAGCTAATGGATCTGCTAAATATTTGGATTTAAATCTATAAATACTTCAATTTTTATTCTATGTTGTTATTATCTCTAATTTAAACGTGTTGGCTAGTCTTTGGGTATTTTGGAAAATTACATTTTATTGTTCCAATTTAGCTTTTCTCATTTACATATTCTCAAGTATTTGTAAATATTTCCTTTCAACTAAAAATTAAAATATGCATAAAGGTTTTCGGCTTTGTGAAGTTTCTTTATTGGTTTATGCCGCTGAAATAAATTTAAAAATATATCGATTTTGTTAAAGGCCGCATTGGACCTTGTCTTGAGTCGCGATTTGGATGGACACTTCTGCTTTATAAAATTATAATATACATTGCAATTCCTAATTAGATTTTTTAATTAATTATTTTATAAAATAATTAATTTAGAAGCTATCCCAATTTGCCCAAAGTTCCCAAAAAGCATGTTTTTACAAAATTATTAATTAAAATAATAAACAAATTTATTTTTAATATGTAGTCATTACAGTCCCTCATATATTGTCATTGCAACTATGACTCATATCTCTATCGGGGAAGTTAGTACAGACTGTCGTACATATATACCTAAGTGAGTCATATAAAAATTTGGAGTTATTATAGTCCATATAATTATGAATAATAATATAAAAGTGAATGGCATATAGATTTCTCATTTTTTGTTAGATTAAGAATCTTTTTTTTGCTGACAGATAATCAAACAATACTATAAATAATTATTCTTTAACCCTTTCGTCCCGAAATGTATCCGATACCGATTAGTTGTACCGAACAACTAATCGGTATCGGATACATCGGTACAACTATCGGTTACTTCATTCGGCTATGGAAAGTTTACCATGCAGTTATTTTGGGTCTTTTACGTGTAATTTATCACGTATACTAAGCATGATGGTTTACTAAACTTTTTGAAGGATGGAAATCAATCATTTGATAGCCAAATAATATCCTCAGAGTTTTCTTGTTCTCAGATTATTATTTATATTCAGGGACGAAATGGTTAAATCAACTATTTTTTACTATGCGATAATAAAATATTTTTAATTGCTTATGCGTTAAAAGTACTATCTTTGTGCACGTTTTTTAGTGCGAAAAATGCCATTTTTTCTTGTATTACCACATAACTTGGATAACGCACGCACATATTCAATATCGCTAAGTTACATTAAAAAAGGCAATTAGATGAACAAAATAAACACAATCAAGACCTCAATATTAAAAAAGTTACGTGAAAGCGACAGAAATTTTTTTTCTTCACGAAATAAAAATTAGAAAAACGTTTTAAAGTGGGTGTAAATTCTATGGTATACCCGAGACTCATGAGATTTCTTATGAGAAATCCACACCACTGGAAACAATTGAAAACGCAAATTCTTCATGTTTGATTCTATTTTTTTTATGGCCCTGGATCCCAAACTTGTAAGATACGTCACCTCGCATGAGTAATAAAAAATATTGTCAATCGCCCTATATCAAAAATATATATTGTCAATCGCCCTCGCGAGCGAATGTGCGCACTTTCGCCCAATTTCGCTCTGGTGACCAATTGACAACTTACCGCCCTAGTTGCAAAATATACTATTAAAATATATTAAAATACTATCTTAAAACCTTCAATTCTTGTAGGCCTTTAATATTTGAGGACTCAGGGCTTAAACGCTGTTAGTCCTAACATAGATTCGCTCCTGCCTTTAGTCAATATAAAGCTTTTATATTTCATATTTTAATAAATTGATATTTTTGTAAATTTTACATTAATTCTGTTCATAACTGTGGTCTCAATAACTCACCGTTATTTGCTGTCGTATTTGTTGGCGTTGTTCTATTATAACAGATATACAAACATATCCTCATTTGAAATTCTTTATAGAATCTTATGTTACTGACACGTATATACATTTCTTGTAAATACGAAAAAGCTTGGTGCTTTATTAAAATGTTTATGGTAAAAGTTATTTATATATATATAAATCTGAAATTGATTTTTTACAAGTACATTTATTGTAAAATTCTCGTGGTATTTGAATATTTGAATGCACCTTGCATTGAGTTGGGAGTCAAGACGTACCCGGTACCTCCACCTATTTCTTGGCGAATAGTTTCTGCCGCAGAAACGTATTATAAATATAATTCCTGTTATTTCACAAAATAAATAACGATTTCTTTTTTCACTTCCTCTGTAATAATTTACATTTAGAAACATACAATAATGGTGAATGGATAATATTGATCTTCACATTTCGTAAAGATTGATTTTTACAATTTTTCAGATTCGAAATAACATTCTATGTGATTCAACAAAATAAATAAATTGAATCTTATATTCCATGAATTATAAAGAAATGCGATATATTTTGTATATACTCTGGGATAAGGTTGAACCTTCTGTTTAGAACTAATTAAGACTTTGGATAGAACAAGGGTACTCTAAACTACTTTTTCATTTAACAAAATAATACACATAGGTATTAACTAAAACAAAGACAAAAGAAACGGATTTCGAATAGTTTATGTTCGAATAGTTCATGTATTGAATATTAATTGTACGTATTTTTATATTAAAAAGTTAGAAACTTGCTATTTAATTGCGAAATAAAGTTGCTAATTACAATAACTAGGTTACATTAATATTGATCTAAAACAAATGTAACTAGTTTATAACGCCATTTTTATAAAATTGAGTCGATTGCGTAATTCCCTCTAAGAAAAACAGCCCTAATGTCTCACCTGTCCATTTTCCGTAACCATTTTCTTGGTCCCGGGGCCACAAACGAACAAACGCCAAGATCCCAAATACCAATATCCCCCTTTCCTCCAGCAGATCTATTAATCTCCAATATTATTTCTCCTTTGATCGGCGTGTGTGTTATATTTGAGCAAAAGTCAGACACTAGGTGACCGGCATATTCGCCGTGCAAACTGTTCGAGCGACTGCCGAGCGCGCCGCACCAATGGCATCAAACCACCCCACGATATCGAGCGGAAGACAACTTTGATAACGTTCGCCCAACACACCCACCACCCGCTTTTACTAAACCCCTGCACGTCAACCCCCCACAACACATTGACATGCACGAAAATGTTGATGGAAACTATATGCAAAGGAATTGTTACTGAAGAAACATATCGATAGCTTTGATTCGAAACAAGTTAAGTTAAAAATAGTTTTATATTCATTCTAGTATCTTACGCATATTCTTATTTCATAATCTCTGCAGATATTATCATCATATCATTAACAAGTATTTTAACCTATATTTTAGTTTAATAATCTAGAATATTATATAAATGTATTTAAAGAATATTAAACGGACAAGACTAGACAGACAAAACTAGTAGACAATTCTAGATAGACAAGATTAAATAGACGACACTAGACAGACAAGACTGAAAGGAGAAGACTATATAGACAAGACTAGACATACAGAACTAGCCAGACAAGGCTAAATAGAGAAGACTAGACAGACAATACTATATAGACAAGACTAGATGGACAAGACTAGACAGACATGACCAGACAGTCAAGACTAGACAGCCAAGACTAGACAGACAAGACTAAACAAATAAGACTAGACAGACAAGGCTAGACAGATTAGGCTAGACTGACAAGTCTAAATAGACAAGTCTAGACTGATAATACTATACAGACAAGACTATACAGACAAGACTAGACAGACAAGGTTTGATTTGATTTCATTTGACAAGACTTGACAGACAAGACTAGACAGACAAGACTAGACAGACACGACAAGACAGACAAGACTAGACAGACAAGACTAGACAGACAAGACTAGACAGACAAGACTAGACAGACAAGACTAGACAGACAAGACTAGACAGACAAGACTAGACAGACAAGACTAGACAGACAAGACTAGACAGACAAGACTAGACAGACAAGACTAGACAGACAAGACTAGACAGACAAGACTAGACAGACAAGACTAGACAGACAAGACTAGACAGACAAGACTAGACAGACAAGACTAGACAGACAAGACTAGACAGACAAGACTAGACAGACAAGACTAGACAGACAAGACTAGACAGACAAGACTAGACAGACAAGACTAGACAGACAAGACTAGACAGACAAGACTAGACAGACAAGACTAGACAGACAAGACTAGACAGACAAGACTAGACAGACAAGACTAGACAGACAAGACTAGACAGACAAGACTAGACAGACAAGACTAGACAGACAAGACTAGACAGACAAGACTAGACAGACAAGACTAGACAGACAAGACTAGACAGACAAGACTAGACAGACAAGACTAGACAGACAAGACTAGACAGACAAGACTAGACAGACAAGACTAGACAGACAAGACTAGACAGACAAGACTAGACAGACAAGACTAGACAGACAAGACTAGACAGACAAGACTAGACAGACAAGACTAGACAGACAAGACTAGACAGACAAGACTAGACAGACAAGACTAGACAGACAAGACTAGACAGACAAGACTAGACAGACAAGACTAGACAGACAAGACTAGACAGACAAGACTAGACAGACAAGACTAGACAGACTAGACAGACTAGACAGACTAGACAGACTAGACAGACAAGACTAGACAGACAAGACTAGACAGACAAGACTAGACAGACAAGACTAGACAGACAAGACTAGACAGACAAGACTAGACAGACAAGACTAGACAGACAAGACTAGACAGACAAGACTAGACAGACAAGACTAGACAGACAAGACTAGACAGACAAGACTAGACAGACAAGACTAGACAGACAAGACTAGACAGACAAGACTAGACAGACAAGACTAGACAGACAAGACTAGACAGACAAGACTAGACAGACAAGACTAGACAGACAAGACTAGACAGACAAGACTAGACAGACAAGACTAGACAGACAAGACTAGACAGACAAGACTAGACAGACAAGACTAGACAGACAAGACTAGACAGACAAGACTAGACAGACAAGACTAGACAGACAAGACTAGACAGACAAGACTAGACAGACAAGACTAGACAGACAAGACTAGACAGACAAGACTAGACAGACAAGACTAGACAGACAAGACTAGACAGACAAGACTAGACAGACAAGACTAGACAGACAAGACTAGACAGACAAGACTAGACAGACAAGACTAGACAGACAAGACTAGACAGACAAGACTAGACAGACAAGACTAGACAGACAAGACTAGACAGACAAGACTAGACAGACAAGACTAGACAGACAAGACTAGACAGACAAGACTAGACAGACAAGACTAGACAGACAAGACTAGACAGACAAGACTAGACAGACAAGACTAGACAGACAAGACTAGACAGACAAGACTAGACAGACAAGACTAGACAGACAAGACTAGACAGACAAGACTAGACAGACAAGACTAGACAGACAAGACTAGACAGACAAGACTAGACAGACAAGACTAGACAGACAAGACTAGACAGACAAGACTAGACAGACAAGACTAGACAGACAAGACTAGACAGACAAGACTAGACAGACAAGACTAGACAGACAAGACTAGACAGACAAGACTAGACAGACAAGACTAGACAGACAAGACTAGACAGACAAGACTAGACAGACAAGACTAGACAGACAAGACTAGACAGACAAGACTAGACAGACAAGACTAGACAGACAAGACTAGACAGACAAGACTAGACAGACAAGACTAGACAGACAAGACTAGACAGACAAGACTAGACAGACAAGACTAGACAGACAAGACTAGACAGACAAGACTAGACAGACAAGACTAGACAGACAAGACTAGACAGACAAGACTAGACAGACAAGACTAGACAGACAAGACTAGACAGACAAGACTAGACAGACAAGACTAGACAGACAAGACTAGACAGACAAGACTAGACAGACAAGACTAGACAGACAAGACTAGACAGACAAGACTAGACAGACAAGACTAGACAGACAAGACTAGACAGACAAGACTAGACAGACAAGACTAGACAGACAAGACTAGACAGACAAGACTAGACAGACAAGACTAGACAGACAAGACTAGACAGACAAGACTAGACAGACAAGACTAGACAGACAAGACTAGACAGACAAGACTAGACAGACAAGACTAGACAGACAAGACTAGACAGACAAGACTAGACAGACAAGACTAGACAGACAAGACTAGACAGACAAGACTAGACAGACAAGACTAGACAGACAAGACTAGACAGACAAGACTAGACAGACAAGACTAGACAGACAAGACTAGACAGACAAGACTAGACAGACAAGTCTACGCAGACAAGACTTGACAGACAAGACTAGACAGACAACACAAGGCAAAACAAGAGTTGAACGCATTTTTTACATTAGATGTGAAAAATTCGTTCAACTCGGCGGCATTGGAGGATATCATGCAGGAAGTAAAAATGAGAGGCTTCCCCCCATATCTACTGAGGCTAGTGCACAGTTATCTGCAATGTAGAAGAGTGTGTATAGAAGCAGATGGACAGACTGCGGAACGCGAGGTGTACAGTGGTGTCCCACAGGGCTCAGTAATGGGACCTACCCTGTGGAACATGCTGTACGATGTAGTCCTGAGGCTGAAACTGCCGCAGGGATCGGAAATCATTGGCTTCGCTGATGATCTTGCTCTAGAGCTGGCGGGGACAACCGAAAAAGATGTAATGAGGCGAGCGAACCCGGCTATCGCTCAAGTAAATGAGTGTATGGAAAAAAAAGCGGCCGAGCCTGGCCCGACATACAACGGAAGCTATGTTACTCACAGGATTACGAAAAATAGGACCGATACGCATTATAGTGGGGGGCACCACTATCGTACCAAAAGACTCCATACAGTGCTTCGGGGTAAACATTGACAGACGGCTGTCCTTCGAAGATCACGTGACAAACGCAACCCAAAAAACTATTAAAACTCATGTGGCACTTGAAAGGCTGCTGCCAAATATTGGTGGTCCAAGCAGCAGCAAAGGGAAACTGTTGTGCACTGTTGCCCATTCAATAATGCTGTATAGGGTACCAGTCTGGGCAAGTGCAATTACATTTAAAAACGTACCTACAAAAGCTTGTCGCGGTGCAGAGGATGGCCCTGCGTGTGTACAGCGCTTACAGGACAGTCTATTGAGATGCTGTTCTTGTGGTCGCAGGAATAGCTCCAATGTACATGATTGAGGAAAGGGCAGAACTATATTGGACCCGCGGCAGAAAAGACGACAAAGCAAACAAAGAGAGAAGGAAGCGTGTTCGGCAAAGCTCTACCACGAGTGGCAAATCCACTGGAGTGCCACGGACAAGGGACAGTGGACCAAGCTGTTAATACCACAATTTGAACCATGGGTGACACGAAAGCACGGGGCGGTTGACTACTAACTCACCCAATCGCTCACCGGCCACGGATGCTTCCGTGACTATCTGAATAGTAAACATTGGCAGGGCCTCTGATGACCCTGATGACTGCGGCCTTGTGGACAGTGTCATGCACACAATGTTCCAATGTGACAGATGGACCCCAGAGAGACAAATGGACAGCTACGATGCACACCAAACTAGAAGCGAAATTTCTAGTCCAAGAAATGCTAACGTCTGAAGAATCTTGGTTGGCAACAGGCGAACAAAAAAAAAACAAAGGAAGAAGGCTGAGAGAGAAGGATGAGACAGACATACAAGGAGAAGCTCCTGAACCCCTAATCGCCCTGTGTGGAAGGGGGATGTAATTTAATATGATTACGCAAACACTATAATGTGAGACGCTACCATCCTGATGTTATGCGAGGAGCAGTCCCGGGATGTGTGAGTTCCAGGGGGACCACTTGCTCAAATTAACGAAAGTGCTTCTTGCTACGCCCCCCAAGAAAAAAAAAACAAAAGAAGACTAGGCAGACAAGACTAGACAGACAAGACTAGACACACAAGACTAGACAGACAATATCAGACAGTTAACACAGACAGACTAGACAGACAAGACTAGACAAACAAGTCTAAACGGACAACACTAGGCAGACAAGACTACACATACAACACTAGACAGACAAGACAGGACTAGACATACAAGATTAGACGAAGAAGTTTAAATAGATAAGACTAGACAGACAAGACAAGGGGGACAAGACTAGACAAACAAGACCATACAGACTAGACCAGATAGATTAGATCAGACAGACAAGACCAGGCAGACAAACCCAGATATACAAGACCAGACAGACAAGACCAGGCAGACAAACCCAGATATACAAGACCAGACAGGTAAGACCAGACATACAAGACCAGAGGGACAAGGGCATACAGACAAAACCAGACAGACAAGACCAGGCGGACAAGACAGCACAGAGAAGACCAGACAGACAAGACCAGACAGACAAGAGCAGACAAACAACACCAGACAGACAAGACCAGACTGATAAGACCAGACAGACAAGACCGGACAGGCTAGACCAGACAGACTAGACCAGACTATATAGACAAGACTAGACCGGCAGGCCTAGACAGACAAAACAAGATAAGCAAGACTAGACAAACAAGGCTAGAGAAACTAGAAATTGGTTTTTCAAAGCCTCAACGAGTCTATGTAATTGTCATAACTTATAACAGAAATAATTGTGTATGTCGTTTCGTCCACTGCGTCGTTCATTTGTTATCTGTTTTACTTACTTTACTTATTTTGTAAATTAAATAAGAATAAATTGACAAGCCATTTAAGGCTTTATTGTTTTGTCAATGTGAATTAAAAAGGTTTATTATTTTATAAATAAATTATCTTTTGAAGTTAAAGGAAATTATTTAGAGAAACTTAGAGATGGATGGACTTAGAGATGGAAACTATGAAACGGAAAACTGTTTTTAATACGAGAGTTGTAAGAAGCATATTACGTACCAGCGTAACAGTAATTCCGCGAGTACGTAATTGCCTTACAACTCGAGTTATGTACCATACTTTATCTACGACCACACAAATTTGTTTCTGTTTAATAAGAAAAATATGTTTGATGTAACAAATTTATTTCTTATTAGGTACATTATTTAACATTATATTAAACAAACAGTGGTATTTTCATATATAAACTCGACTGTTACTCTACATTATTTAACTTGATAGAAATGAAAAGAAATACATTTTTAATGGTTACATACCTTATTATATAGTACTTATTTGGGTTAAATTGGAAAAAGACTGCTTATAGATGTAGGCAACCCAATGTACGCAATGTTAATTTCTGTTAGTTTGAATTGAGGCACGGGGGGCGCTGTAGTAGCAGATCTCAACCAATCAACGAATCGTAAATAAGCACGTGTGTGTTATCAATCATAACTTATTATTAATCGCGGACTGTTACATACGTGTGTGTTCTGATGTATTTACATAGTCCACGAATTGTACAATAATGGACATTTACAATAGTAGTAGATAAAATAATGTAAAATGATATGCATATCAATTCAATTATGAAAGTTTAAAATATGGAACTAAAAGCAGAAAAACCAATTACTTATGAACAAGATAAAGTTATAAATATATATCCTTGTTGAAGTTTTATAACTTCACTGAGAGAAAAAAAAACTCAAATAAGAAACGTGACAGTCTTAAAACTGTAATGCAGCCTCAGGGAATATTAAGTTTACTCTCCAGCCATGCCTAATTCTCCCATCCCAACAAAAAAACCCTGACATGGATCCATAATAAATCACCCAAAAACAAAAATCTTTTTAATGCAAATTTTATCATGCGTCTTCTACACGTGTCCGCTCCTTAATCCCTCCCCCGTTCCGCATCCTTGTCGTTATCTTATGCGGAATAAGCCTTACGTAACGCGCTCCAGTGTGTGCGGGCCTCTGCAAGGGGTCGCCGGCGCCCCCACGCAGTTGCCCATGCCTAACCCTGCCTGCCAACAACCCCGCAACGTTATATACCTCGCTGTTCCACTCTCGCCGATATTGATCGGGGTTGGAAAACAACAGCCCGAATCACAACTACACAATTTTAACCCAAAAGAAATAACTTTCTAAGCAAAGTTTGGAGATTATGTTCACCAAGTAATTCACTTGCTTAATTAGTTTTTAGTTAAATACATTTTGGGATATTTTTTTGAATTGTTACTTCAATTTTCATCTCGACTAGATTTTTAATAATCTATTCTCATTTTGTAAACTTGATCTGGTTTTCAAGGTTTCATCTAGACTAGATTTGTAATAAACAAAGCTGGTTGTATAAACTAGACTATATCTTTAATGCTTCATCTAGACTAGATTTTTAATAATTTAGTCTGATTATATAGAATGCATTTGATTGTCAAGGTTTCATCTAGGCTAAACTCTTAACAATCTAGTCTAATTTTATAAACTAAACATGGTCTTCAATGTTTCATCTATACTAGATTTTGAATAATTTTTTCAGGCTAAACTCTTAATAATCTAATCTGATTGTGTAGACTAGACTTAACCTTCTGTTCTCCTCGGTTGTGTAGTTGTAAGTTGGTAATGTATTTGTACAACATACCCGCCTGAAAAGCGGGAGACCAGGGTTCGATTCCCGGTCCCAACA
The DNA here is from genome assembly GCA_944588485.1 of Phosphuga atrata. Taxonomy (NCBI): domain Eukaryota; kingdom Metazoa; phylum Arthropoda; class Insecta; order Coleoptera; family Silphidae; genus Phosphuga; species Phosphuga atrata. Next base: position 51,196,965 of record OX155896.1, on the reverse strand, counting down.
ACTAGGACGGTTTTTACTAATCCTCTGGGCTGCCCACCCTAAATGAATGCGAAATAGGCGCATACTAAAAGCCAAAGAGGAATAGGGGGTTTAGTGAGAGCTTCCCCCAAAATCACTTTTTAAAAAAGACTTAACCTTCTTAACCTTCAATTTATGCAACAAAATATTACGGCTGTCCGTATTAGAATCAAAGATTGAAGAAGAAGAATGACCGGGATCAGAATGACCGGGATCTTGCTCTCGCAAGAGTGAGACCACATGCGGTCTCGTCTCGCTTTTACGAGACGAAACGAGACGAGAAAAATATCGTTCTCGTGTGAAGCCCTAATTATTAATCATTGATTACTTTCAATTATATAAATATTGCTAACTATGAATTCACAGTATTATACGCACTAGTGAAAATTGAATTCCGTTTTCAATACTGAACATGTGGCAATTAAATGTTTATAAACACATATTGTACCAAAATTCCTGCATTATGCTAAATGTTGCTAGATTGCGTAATATTTATATTTCAACCAAAATAATGTTGAAGAATATGTTACCAGCTTTATTGCAACATAAACAAACGGTATATTTATTTATATCCCTTTCTGGTTCACTAATTAGGATTGTTAATTAAATTTTAATGAACGCAAAAAGTGAAACGCGATCTATTTTAATATTCCGCGAGTTTGTTTTTGTTTATAAAAAAGTCCTTTTAACATTAATATTACCATGATATAAAACTTTATTCAAATAAATGCTATTTCAAAATATAAACCATAAAGTTTCTACAGTTAAAACTAGAACTTCTGTACGAGAACAAAATATAAATCTAGAAAATTTAAATTAATTTAAAGTCAACTTCTAGAAATTTATAAATTATTTAAAATTACTTTGCCGTTCAAGATTGATAATGTGTATGTGTTCGCTTTAATTCCCATTAAATCTCAATTTGCTTCTTGAAGTTTCGGTTTCTCTCGTTCCTTCCAAAATAAATTGGATTTGTGATCAATTGGCAGAAATCCTAGCCAACACCCGAACAGATCAAATTAATCGGCATTACAGCATCTGGACCGGCAACGCTGAAGTAATTTCATTTTAGAATGTACATTACTGTTACGATAGGATTTATATTTCTCAATATAAATTTTATTTATTATTTCATAAATTCTCACGACTCATATTTTCTATGCAAGACAATTTTATAAATACTTACAAGGTTACAAGGATATTTAACATTAATGATCAGAGAGGTATATATTAGAAATTCGAAATTAACTCATTTTTTACTGCTGTACTCAAGCAGGTACACCAATATTTTATTTTTTTTACGCCATCTAATAATATGTAACTAAAACTGGACTGCGTATGAACCCAGATCTTCCCAGTGTACCCACTTGAGAACACCCCATTCTCATTCTAGTTTTAAAAAAAATTAAAAAAAAATATTTATGTAGCATTTACTATTTTTTAATAAATTACAATAAAACATACAATAAAAAGGTTTTTACAATAAAATCATTATTTCTTTTCCTTCGTGATTGGTAAAAAATTGGTTAAGTAGGTTAGTTTAGACAAGGAATCACGAAGGGCTAACATCCGTATTGTTAAGTATTGCGGCGATTAAGAATTTTGAATATTTTGTTGTGTTGCGAATTTACATTGAGGGATTCTCAAATTGTTTTTCCCTATAGCCTTTTTCAAATTGTTTATTTCAAAGATTAAGTTATTTTTCTGAAAGTTTGGGTGGCTTCGATCATCGAGGTTTTGGGTTCAAGCCCTGATATTGTTCAATTGAAGATTTGTTCAATGGTGAAATTTATTTGGATTTTGAAACTGCATTTGCACATTTTACATTGGGGGTCGTCCATTAATCACGTTATGTTTTTTAGCAACTTTTTAACACCCCCCTCCCCCCTGGTGATACATGGTGAGGTTGTAGGTTTCAGTGATCACATCTATGGTACAAGCTTGAATTTGAATATTCACTTTGTTTATTCTTTCAAAAAAAAAAACACACCACACAACAACCATTACCGTCGTTTTCAGTTTTTCTAAATATAATAGTATTCCCGTCGCTTCGTTTCGCGTTACAGGTTTTTCGGTACAATCATCCATGATTGATTCCAAAGTTTTAAGAACTTCGTGCCAAGAAACACTAAAACTTCTAGATGCGTCCTCTCCTGCTGACCAACGTGTCAAATTTACTCTCTTTATCGTTTTCTGTTTCCCAATTTCAGTCCTTAACTTTTGCCTGCGTTGTGTCGAATTTATAAAAATCTTAGTCTTAGATATTCAAGGTGATTCGCTAAAAAGGGATCGAATTCAGCTAACAGTTCCAAAATCATACAATAGTTTCCGTTATTCGGACTTTTCATTTTTCCCTCTTAGCAGAAAAATTAATACATATAAGAAATTGCATGACTCAATCAACAGAAGCGTCTTTTCTTTTCGTCGGCTTTTTCGTTTGCATCGCCGCTCTATATTTGTCTCTTTTAGACTCAATGCCACTATCGGGGTATGCCCCTAACTGCTGGGTCCCGTCGATCCTGCTTCGGACCAACCACTACTACGCAAATTGTAGAAAAAAATAATGTAACAATATGTGGTGGAACATATTACATGTCGAATTATTCGTGTGGACCTAATAACATTTACATTAAGGTATATAAAAATGAATCTTCTTAATTTCTGTACGGCAAAAAAAATGTTTGGGCGACCCAAATTTGACGCCCCTAAAATCTGCCGCCATAGGCTCCTGCCTACTCAGCGTCACGTGATTAATGTACGATCCCTTAAGATTTTTTGCGAAACTTTGGGGGGCTTCTGATATCGAGGCTTTGGGTTAAAGACCTAATATTGTTCAATTGAGTATTTGTTCTTCAAATGCACTGAAACAAAACGTGCTGAAACGTAAGTTTTATTAAAATAGTTTCATTTTATGAAATTTGTATTTTAAATCTGAATTTGCAAATTTTTCATTCGTTCGAAATTACAGCAAGATATTTTGCTGAAACTTTTGGTGGCTTCGGACATCGAGGTCCTGGGCTCAAGCCCTAAAATTGACATTTGTTCTTCAATTCAACTCAAAGAAAATGTGCTAAACTTCCCTGCAATCACTTACGGGGCAGTTGCATGGGGAAGTAAAACCAAGCTGGTCTCTATGAAGAAGCAGCTTGTGAGGATTAAAAGACTGTAAGATTGTCGTGTGTCTGCATCACGGGGGCGATGAGGTCATGCCCGACAGCAGCTATTGAACTGACTTCGTTGCACCTTATCGTGGAAGACCGCGAAATTGTAAGGCTGTAAGGTTCAGGTTAAGCAAGGAAGGAGTAGGCAGAGGTAAAATAATCGGAAGCAGAGACCGGAACAGCCTCGCTGCCAAGATCCCCTGGCTAGAAGTAAAAGATGCAATGGTATGTAAATACCATTTCGAGAAGAACTACACAGCAATGTGTAGTAGTAAAGCCGGTTGCAGCGGCGAATCCTCAGCATACCACATAGAGAAAAGTGCTATTAAGTGGTATGCGGTTTATTCGAAGACAAATGAAGGTATTGCTGCAGGAGTGCTTGTACCCCATACCAAATACAATGAATCCATGGGTCTCTACCCAAGTATCTTGCAAGCAGAGGTAGATGCAATCGAAAGATGTGCACATTTTAACCTGGACAGGAACTATTGCAAAAAACGATTTTTTTTCCTCCAACCAATGTGGGTCCAGCGGGGTTAGCCTTGAAAACTTGAAACACTGCGGCCCATTGGCCTATTGTATTTTGCCACATTATTTCGTTCATGCAAATAGATCCAGTCCCTCTATTAGGTCCAGGATTCTATGTGCCATGTTTTTCACGGGGACTCTCTCAGCTGTAATATCAAGCTTGTGTCTCCTACGTGCAATTGCTTCACAGTGGAAGATTATATGGGCGGCGGTTTCGTCCTCCTCATAGCATAACCTGCATAAAGGTTCATCCTTCCAGATATCCATTTTATGCAGGTGTTCTCGTAGAGGACAGTGTCCTGTAAGTAGGCCTGCCACAATTGCGTTCTGCTTCCTTGGCAGTTGCAGGATTTCAGCAGTCAGAGTTTCCGATAGGTTTACTAACATTCGTTTGCTGTCTGTCAGACCATTCAAATTGACCCACTGTAGACGGTGCTTAGTTGCTACCCATTTACAGATTTTATTTCGGGTCGTGGTCTTGGCTAGCTTATCCGCCATTTCGTTACCCACCAGTCCCGTGTGGCTAGGCACCCAAGCGAGTGTGACCTTGTTATGCTTTGCCAGGGCTTTTAGCTCCTGAAGACAGTCCCAAACTGTCTTGGATTTGATTTCGTGACACGCTAGAGCATTAATCGCAGCCTGACTGTCAGTGAAAATACGGAAGTTTCTACTTTTGTAGTCCATTCTCAAATTTTCACGGGCACAGACCATGATAGCGTGTATTTCTCCTTGGAATACTGTGGCATGTGTCCCCAGGGGTAAAGATAGGCTGCACCCCAGGGACAGTCCATAGATTCCTGCGCCAGTACCACTGTCCTTCTTGGAGCCGTCTGTATACCAATCCAGTCCTCCTTGGCAAGTGGTTATTTGATTGCCTTCTGTCCATCGTAGATGTGTTTTAAAGGGTAGATCGAATGACAGCCTTTTGGGCATCGAATCCTCTATATTGAGTTACGATTCTGATATGACATTCGTTATCATGGTGTATCCTGACCCCGCCAGAGATTCCCATGTGCCATTGCATATGCATCTGAAAGCTCCCATCCTTGCCTCGCTCATGATAAAGATATCCAGGGGAGGAAGGCTTAGAATCACCTCCAGAGCTGCAGTTGGGGCGGTTTTCATCGCTCCCGTAATTGCTAAACAGGCCAGTCTTTGAACATAGGAGAGTTCTCTTATGGCCTGTTTTTGCTTCATTTTGGTCCATCATACTGTGAAGCCATATGTCAGAATGGGTTCAACTACAATAGTGTATAGCCAGTATATCATGCTTGGTTTCAGTCCCCATGATTTTCCAAGTGTTCTTTTGGTCATCATCAGTGCCATTTTACACTTGTTGGTAGCTTTTTTAGGTGTTGATGCCAAGTCGGTTTGGCATCCAGGATTACACTTGACTTCATCACTCACCTTTAGATGTTCGTTATAGAAAATTGAGGGATTTAGCCCATCCGGTTTTCTCATTCTAGTGAATGGTACTATGGTGGATTTTTGGGGATTGACCCGAAGGTCGACCCCCCTGCACCAATTTTCCACCTCGTTCAGTGCTTCTTGCATAGGCGCTGCTATTATAAAGGGAAATTTGCCCCTGATGAGGATGACTATGTCATCCGCATAGCCTTGGGAGTAAAATCCTTTTATTATTTAGTGACACAAGCAGGCTATCAACAACCGTGTCCCAAAGGAGTGGAGAGAAGGAGAAAAAACGAATTGCTATCTTGTCAGTTAGCCAAGCAGCCATCAAGGCCATTAGCTCATAGATCATCCGATCCAAACTGGTATGAAACTATGTGGGAAAGCTAAACTAGAGTTAACGTTCTCGGCAGAGAAAATAAAGTAACGTTATACTGGGTATCAGCACACTGGTATAGATGGAAACGAGAATCCGATCACCTAGCAAACATGGAATCCAGTAATCCCTTTATAGGTCCGGAACCGTTTTGAGGTATGAGTATGAACACCATCCACAAAAGTTTGAACGAAGGAATAAGAGGACAAAATGAATGAAAACATTGAAAGAACTTCCAGGTCTAAGACAATCTAAAATAATGCTGGGATCTCTTAACCAGAAAAGAATAAAAGCTGACCTGAAAGTAAACAGGAACAAGCTTACAATTCTGACAGGAGTCCTGACGGGATACTGCAGACTTAGAAAGCACCTAAAGGGCTTAGGTCTGGAGGAAGATGATAGATTCTGTGGCTTAGCGTAGTAAACTCCCGTACACCTGCTCAAAGACTGCGGAGCACTGCTTCGCAAGAGACAAATGTAACTTGGGGCCCACTTGTTGAACGCAGAGGAGTTCCAGGGGGGAGGAGTTTCAGAGGAGGAGCAGTCCTTGAATCCTACCCAAATACTGAGATTCCTAAAGGAATCAGGACTAGAGGAGGCGCTTTAAATGGATAAGTATACCAACGATTAGAGGAAGAAGGAGGCGTACAAGAGATCTATGAAGGTCGCATTAAAAGTCACCACTGAAATCTACTAATCTACTACTTAATACTGAAGGTATTTCAAAATGGCAAATACGAAATCCAAAAACCAAATTGGTTTTTGCTTCAAATTTTGAATAGTCGCAAAATGTTGCAAAATGTCAAATTTGTGGAAAGTTCAGTAGAATTGTTGCTAAAAGTTTCTCGAAGCCCATATCATCCAAAAATACAAACAATATATTACTAAACAAACTAATAATAATAAACAAACTAATAAATGTAATTGACTCGCCCTTTCTTAATTTTGGTTTTGAAAATTTAATTTAGACTAACTAATTTAGAACAAAAGAAACTTTCTAACAATTATTCAGTTTTATAGTTGATTGGAATTATAAAAATGAATTAATATTATTAAATTAATTTTATATTTTTTAACAAATTTTTATTTAAAAAATCAATTGTTTTATTTATATTAGAATAAATAAGATTCTGCGACATTAGACCTTAGATCTTTTATTTTATTAGATCTCCTAAACAATATTAATTTGATCCTCCAAACCAAAATATGTTTACCCTAAAACCCACCAGTCTCGAATTAATCATAAAATTATTTTTATTCCTCCAACGACTTCAAAATGCAACCTCCATATTTCAACATCTATTTTCATCATTTACGAATTTCTGCCGCAAAGATTCTTAACGCATTTTTTACTGCCGCATTAATTATAACTTTGCAGATGTTTGGATCATTATTATACAAATATTGAGATTTGCAGAGCTAATATTACATAACAGCGAACATTATGCATATAGCCATTCTAATATTTTCAGACCGGATTATGTAAACTATTTGTAATGGATTGCATAATGTAATGATTCATTTTACTTACATATTTACAGAAAATGTCTTGAATTTATTTTCTGTTCTAGATATACCCTATAGCAGAATCAGTTTCATAATTGAAAATTTAATACAAAAGATATTACATAAATATTTTTATATTGCATGAAAAATATATGAATTAATATATTAATATAATATTAAATATATTATATGGGCAATTCCGCTATAGACGATTTTCAATTTTTAAATCACATTATCTTTTACATTTCCCATGACACAGTGCCAAAAAGAAAGTCTAAAATCTTTAATAGTAAAACATTTTACTTCCTGTTTTAAATTTTTGGCGCGCTTGGAAATCGAAGAATTGGTATAAGCTGCAAAATCACATCACGAAACACTGGCGCGAAACAGCTGTTCTGACAGTTTGAGGTAATGTTTTACCGGCTAAACATGAAGAGATAATATTCATTAATTCGTACACATAGCGGACGTGCAATTTAAAGACATTGTCACAAAGTTTGAAGCTACAGAGAGAAAGACTACAGATTGATGGAAATAATATATTCATAGAATTTTCGACAAAATAATTAACAAAAGTGGAAGAAGAAGAAATAATTAATTAAAATGGTATGATCTGTTATTTTGTTCTAATGTAAGTTTTTATTAATGTTTATATTCAGTTATAATATCACAAGAGCGTAATCAGTCTAATAAGATTATGTCGAGTTAGGAGTGAAAAATAATCGATTATTTTCGATTGCTCGAGTGGTATTCGTTACGATTATATCGCACACCTAGATCTAAAGAGCAACAACTCAAAAAAACATTTTTCAGAAAAGGTGAAAAACTGATTATCGTGTCCCTGTGTACTGCATGAGTTTTCTGTATTGATCAATACTTTTTAAGTGTAGTTAGAGGAAAAATGTTACAACATTTTTTTTGTTTAATTGTATATTGGGGCTGAAAATTTGATTTTTGTAGTTATTCCCGTATTGAAAATGTGTGTATATTTTTTTGTTATTTGAAGTTGAACCTGTATTGGTGAAATTAGTTGGCTCTCTTTTGAAGTCCATATAAATTTAAATGCAACAGCATTTTGAATTTAGTTATAATAATCGAACTCATAGAGTGTTCTGAGACCAACAGGGTACATTGGTTGATGAATTAGCAAGAAAACACTGAATTAAGTACTCAAATGAAACATTATTTTTTATTAATAATAGTTAAAAAAAATAAAACCAAATTTGTACTTCAAATAAAATTATCTTATAAAATAGTAACACAGCATAAAAAAGAATGTAACACAGTAAAGTAACACAGCATATAAAATAACAGCATAGAACCTTTCTATAAAAAAAACAATTTGAAATGAATTTTATACTTATGCATAATACTAATAATGGCACTTTGAGATCATCGTTATTAAAAATCATAATTTGGTACCAACTTAAATTTTCATCTTAATCATCTTTTTAGTAATTTTTGTTTTAAAATCTCGGTAGCTCAGGATGCATACACTTAAACACACATACACAAAAATAATAAAGCAGTCAATTAACATTATCGCCCAAAACGTCTTTATAATAAACATCATAATAAGATTTTGGAATGACGGTCTTATCAATCAATTCTTGTATGTCTTCCTTTTTTGTTTCAGACAATGCAATTTTCTCAGTGTATGCATGTGTTAAACTAATTGAAAGTAACGACGGATGTATGGTAGATCTGGATCCACTTACGCGGAGAATCCTCTTTTGCTCACAAACATTCCTATACGTTTCCTCTGTAAATGATGTTTTATAGAAAAACGCTTCAGCGCGTTCTTTTTCAACCCTAAGAACCTTAATGTCATGCCACTTGACTTGATTTCTCTCCTCGTCTATATTGAAATTTGTGACCCACGATTCTTGCAAAGCTTTGACGTCATAAAACTTGTCATACGTCATTTCTACAACTTTGTAAGGTTTTCCCGTCTTTTTTGCTGTACCAATCAAAGTTTTATATTGGTCTGGTATATAGATTGGACCCGACGCAAGTATCTTTTAATTTGTTTCTTTATGACACTATGAACATTATCACCTTCATTTTGTGAGTGATTAGTATTAGAACGTATAAGAAACTTGTGAGTAATAGACTTTACTCTCAACTTGTTGGCAGCATAGGTATAGGCAGACAACAAAAACTTATTTTTTTGTTGACCGCCACAATTGTCCGAGTAGAAAATTATATCAATTTCTTTATTAGGATTTTGGTCTACTTGTGCTTTAACGTAGTCGAGTATGCAGCTGCCACTTTCAACAGCTCCTCTCTTTCTTTCGGTTTCATCCCAAAAGTAGCACACAACTTCTTTTTCCCTTAAATCGCTGATAGTTAAATTGAGGCAGTTGATCCTGGATTTATAAAAGAATAGAGATATTTGTCCCTTTGGAATTTGCAATACTGCCTGCAAGTCATAAACTGCTACGATAGTACCATCGGTCCTATTTTTGTCGTTTTCTTTTCAGTTCTTGAGAGAGCTTTTCTTTCAGATGCTGTTCGTATTCTTGGCTTATCTTGCGTTTTTCTATTACGTCTGAGTTCTTCTACCTTTCGCACATATCACATTGATCTTTTTTCGGTACGAAAAACCAAATATTGAATTCGGTGTTGAATATCCTGTTGAATGTGGAAGACATGGCAAAAGCTAATCCATCCTTTTCACGAAGATCTTTATAACCTCTAGATATCGGCCAGCGATTTATCACTTGAAATAAATTCTCTTGTCGTTTGAGCTCTCGAGTAGTGAGATTGAATTCTTGGAATATAAAATCTATAACGCTCTGTTTAATTTTTGGATTAATAGTTGGTTGATGGCCGTGTTTTCCTCTCAAATCAGCTTGTATGACTCCTGATTTCGACTTTTCGGAAAGTGCCGTTTGTATAGCTTTATAACTCAGGTCAAGAGTGGATTTAAGAAACGGTTTGCATACCCTAATTTTGGATCCATCAACTTCAAAATAAAAGGCGGTGTTAAGAGCTCCAAAATCTTGTGTGCTTGAGTATCGATATTTAGGCTTTATTTTTTGTGAGTGTCGCACTATAAATTCTCTCTGCCTTTTAAGATTACCAAGTCCCCAAAACACATCAAAAAGTTGTTGCCTTGATTTTTGATCGATCTTCTCTTTACATTTTAATCGACATTTTTCTCCACAGGGGGGTCCGACACTTGTATCTTCGATTTCGATAAAGACTGGTAGGCTTTACCAGAATTTCTCAGCACCTTTGCAACTTTGGATTTCCATATCGTTGTTTCTCGTACTCTCTTTTCAACCTTTTTTTCTTCTATCGCGAGGTCTTGGCCATTAATTTCAACAATCATAGCGTTTTGCGGGTCAAGTTTTTCATGTGCACTGTTATTTTCGGTGTCCGACGAGCTACTAGAACTTGAACAGCTGCTACTGCTAGTGTTGGACGAGGACAACGATGAACTAGAAGGTACGACTTTAGATGGTGTCTTATATGATGTTATATTATAACGAATAATAATAAACGATGTTAATAAACTAAGCAATTTATATATATATATATATATATATATATGTATATATATATATATAATATTTATATATATATATATATATATATATATATATATATATATATATATATATATATATATATATATATATATATATATTGGCGGGAGTCCTACAGCTTCTGCCGCATCCCGCATTTCGATCGCCACATGTTTTTATCTCTCCAGACATCTTCATTGATTGCCCGGTCCCTCATGGTTGCTATAACTCCATCTAACCATGTCGTAGCTGGTCTTCCTCTTATTCGGTGGAGAGTATTCAAATGCCTTTCTTGGCCAATTGTGTTCTTCCATACGCCTCATATGTCCATACCATATAAGCTGCCTTGTTTCTATTGTTTCAGTTGTTTTGTGTATTCTATTTGTGTCGTCTAATTTCTATATTTGGTATGTGTTCTAAACTAGATATTCGGCATGATCTTCTGACAAAATCCATTTCTACGGCGTCTATCTTCTTCCTTGCTTCCTTGCTTTGATTCCGTCAACTGCCAACATTCTGACCCGTATGTTAATATTAGCTCTACGATTGCTCTGTAGAGTGTCAGTTTTGTTTTTAATGGGATTCGATTGGACCAAAGTAAAGGATTCGGAACCCGTACGCCTTTTTGTCCTTGTTGTGCCCTGCGTCGTATATCTTGGACAGATGAGCCTTTGTTTGATATAATACTACCTAGATATTTGTATTATTCGCATTTTCTTATCTGTCTTAACTACAGATCTGTATCTTCATCTTCTTCACCTACTCTGTACTTCAAAGTACTCTGTTTTGGCTTCAAGTACTTCAAGTACTCTGTATACACGTTCATTTTCATTCCCGCCAATTCATATTCATCTTTAAGTTTTCTTAACATGTAGTCTACATCTTCACAGTTCGCAATTATCACCTGATCGTCAGCAAAGAAGAATGTTGACAGGTAGTTGTCATCAACCTTAATTCCCATGCTTGAACATTTTTTTCTCCGATTTGGTAGCACTTTTTGAATATAGATTTTAAAAAGAGTAGGGGAAAGTCAGCATCCTTAAAACTAAGCGATTTATAACGAATTAAATTGACATTTGTTAGTAAATACAAAACTTTGTTGTCATGACAATTATTAAATCATGGCTCTAGATTTACATTATTATTCATTGTTTTTGCTTTGTTGGACCCACCGAATACCCGAGGTGATTATACCACGTCGTCAAGGGTTTATCCGTTTATCAATACCCGGTAGCTAAGTAAAATTCTCAATTGCTATTGGTCAATTTTATGATGAGTTATATAATCAGTTAAATTAGACGGGTTGCGCCCGTGATTGCATCAAAAGTGATAATTCAGTGTTTATTTTTGTTTTCCATTATACTATTTTGTTTTTCAATAGATTAGTTTAACGTCTTACGAAATAACAAGGTAAAGTATAATAAACGTTTTACAATTAAAATACATGTTTTTGTCTCATAATCCAGAAAGATAGGCTAAATTTGTTGCACCCGTGGTAGCACTTTGAACCTTCCTCCTAACTATATAATTATCGAATTAAAATTCTTGTAAACGAATATAAAGTGAACATCTTAAAAAGTAATTCTTCCTTTATTTTATCCTTAAGGAACCTTATATGCGTCTAAATGTTGCACCCGCGATAATAGAATCGCCCATAACAAACATTTTACTGGACTATTTACTGTTTTATTACAATTTCTGTTTTAAATGAAGCAATTTTGAAGGTTCATTTTTTATTGATCGCTCGTCTCATCTCGCCTCGTAAAAGCAAGAAGAGCCCGAGATGAGAAATTTTTGAAAATCATTTAGGCTATTCGCTGCGAGCGCAACAGCACTAGCGCCAAAGGTGACACTTTTAAGTACTTAATGACCAGTTACGTCATTATTCGGCATTTTTTTGTACATGTTTGGACATGTTTTGGACATGTATTTGAAAAAAATTGAATTTAGAATTTCGCAATAAAAAATTGAATCTTTCCAAACAATTTACACATCGATTTTCACTTCTTGTCGATTTCGCTAGGTTTTGTTGTTTCCCAGAGGATTGTAGAGAACCGAAAATACAACTTTTTTCCTTATCAAAACGATGGATTTTTTTTGTAGGTTATTTTTCTATTGTGAGTTTATCCGAAGCAAATGAATGTGCTGAACGCGAATTTCCAGTTTATCCGGTTTATCAAATGCTCTAAACACCCAATTTATAGGCTATATCTTGTTTATTTGTGACTTTAGAGCGAAATAAACTAGAAAATCGTTTTGAGCTAAACGATTTCCTTCGGGTAACCAAAAAAAAATGACGAAAAAATTTTCCGAAAAAAAAATCAACAAAAATTTTCATCAATTCGTTCGAAAAATATGTGCTTTTTCGGTTTTTTCGATTTTCTCGAGAACATTAAAAAGCACCGAAATCATTTTCGGCACACAGAAACTACACGACAAGACGAACAAGTCGATGTATAAATTGTCCAGAAAAATTCAATAATTCGTTGAGAAATTTCAAACTGAAATTTACCCGTATCTCGATTTTCTAAGTAGATGTCTCGGAAACGGTTACAGATAATCCAAAACGGATTGCGGCATTGTTTTCAGAAGGTCATTTTCCTATCAATACACTAAGATATTCCGCGGGAAATTTACGGCTTTCCGAGATATCTACTCAAGCGCGGAAATTTCTTAAAAATGTCTTCAATTTTTGCAGGCGATAGTGAACGGAAAGAGCTAGCGAAATATAATGCATATCTATAATCAGCAGCAAAAATGCTTTCAAAAACGTTTTTAAATTTTACTGTAACTCAAAAATAACGTTTTTAGTAAAATCGATTTTCTCGCATTTTACCGTTTCCGTAATCTTGACTTCACGCTTCGACGGTATTTCTTAATTAAAAGGCTCCTATGACTATGACATATGTTTTTCGACTAATTTTGGGACGGTGAATCGATTAGTGAAAACTAGAAGTCTCTGTTGCAAGCCGTTAGTTATGACAAAAGTTATGACATAGTGAAATCTTCGAAAAATCATTAAATCATTATTTTTCAAGTGAATGGAAAATTTCAAAGTTTGTCTGAAAGTGTTTTCTCTGCTGGTTGCAAATATACATGATTAGCAAATTTTTTTGAGACGAGGTTGTCTTTTTGGCCAGAAGTGGCGCTAAGCGCGGTTATGCACGGAGCGAATAGCGAGATCTCATACGGCGAGACACGAAAATCTCGTTTCATATTTCGTTCTCATATTTGTTTGGGATTGTTATCCGAGAATTTACGAAATAGCAAACAAAAGTTAACAAGAAATTACGCGATCATTAATTAAAATAAAATTAATAATTACCTCGTTTTGGATCTTAACAATAAGTTCTGGCAAAATAAGTTCTTCCGATATTTGACGAGACGATATATAAATCTCGATATAATCGATAAAATCGATAAAATCGATATAATAAACTAACGAGACCGAGATGATATTTTTTAAACTCTTGCTTTATCTCGTCTCGTATAAAGCCATTATCTATTAAATCAAGAATCGTGAAAATATGTATAAAATATTCTATATTTAATCAACTTATTTAACATAATTCTCTAATACTACAAACAATACGAACTTATTATGAATCCAAAATTTAACATGGGATTAATAAGCAAAAAGCCATATGGCAGACGATTAATCAACCGACCAACAAAACCAAAGCGAGGGATTACAATCCAGCTCAATCCAGAAAGATATTGCTGATGCGATTAATAATTTTTTCATCAATGCGCCGCTGAGCATAGCCAATAATATTCCTAAGATCAATATTACTCATCATCATATTTTGTGGATTAAGCAATCAATGTACTTCTAAGATTACATGGTACTATTGTAGGTATTGCATAAACTTAAAAACAGAGCGAGTTATGGATCAGATATGCTGCCCTACAACATCATAAAGGAACGGCCAATTACTGAGCTGTTAAGTTATTCATTCTTTAGTGAATATTATCCTTCTTCTTCCTTTTTGTAAGGCATCTGCCTTGTTCTCTAATTTCTTAGAGTTTTAGCTGGGATGATGAATTCCAGCTTTCATACCAACGTATGGATGGACGTCCAGGTGGTCTCCTGGATCTTGGGAGACCATTCCTTGCAATTTTCGGCAATCTGTTGTCCATCCGTTCAACATGATCTCTCCATTCGCGACGTCTGTTTCGGTACCATCTCACTATGTCTTGGATATCGAAAAGTTCTGGGATGTCTACGTTTCTTTTGTGGTCCCTTGGTGTGTAGCCTGCTATGGATCTTAGAGACCTCATCTCTGCTGTACGGATAATCCTTTTTGTTGTGGAGTTTTTGGCTCTTGTTTCTACAGCGTAGGTCATAACGGGTCTCACACAGGTCTTATATATGCGGACTTTGCTTTCAATGGACATGTGCTTGTTTCGCCATATTATATTTCTAAGGAATCCTGATATTAAAACTGCTTTGGTTGTTTGAGCATTTACTTCTTCTTGGAGGTTTCTGCTGCTCGTGATGTTAACGCCGAGATATTTGAAACTCAAAACCTGTTCTACTGGTTTATTGTATATAGCCAATTTACATCTTCTGGGCTCTTTTGAGATGGTTAACGCTTTTGATTTTGCTACCGATATCTCCATGTTGTATTTGGCAGCTGTCTTTTCGAACTGAAAGAGCATTCTCTGTAGGTTGTCTTCATCTTCTGAGACCAGCATGGCATCGTCCGCGCAGCAAATTACTTTTAGTTCTTTGTCCCCTAGTGAGAATCCCATTCCAACCTTTTTTACTTCCGTTATAAGTGCTTCTATAATCATGTTGAAAAGGATGGGGCTTAGGCTATCGCCTTGTCTTATTCCAGTTTGCATGGGTAGTCTGCGTGTCTTTCTGCCTTCTACTTGTATTTGTGTCCAGTTGTTAGTATTTAACTCCGCAACAATGCTTGAAATGTCCGGGTGTACGTTTCTCTGTTTGTAAAGTTTCACAACGTCAGTGAGTCTTACGCGGTCAAATGCTTTAGTAAGATCTATAAAACACATATATGCTGTTTTGTTGTATTCTATAGCCTTTTCAGCAATTTGCCTGATAGCAAAGATGGCATCTACGGTTGACCTGTTTTTTTCTGAATCCTTGTTGCTCTTCGCATATGCCATGAGAATATATCTTCTGCCAGTATTTTAGTGAATAGTTTTAGTACTGAACTTAATAGAGTAATTCCTCGATAGTTTTCTGGGTCTTTTTTGCTTCCCTTCTTGAAGATTGGGATGGTTATGCTTTCTTTATATTCGTTTGGTATTTTTTTTAATCTTATCCTACATCACTCAAAATAGCCGTTATCATCCCAGTACACAAACAAGGTTTAAAAGATTAAAGTTACAGTTTAAGTTTAAGAACTTAAGCTAGACAATTATAGGACAATCTCTACTATCAGCACTGGCAAAAGTAATGGAATATAGCATCGAAAATGGAATGTGACAGGTGGTCAGCTGTCCCCGCTGCCTCTCTCTCTGGGTACGCCCTAGATAGATACGGTATCAGAGGGAAGACAGGTCGTTGGTTCCAGTCGTATCTCCATAACATGCATTAATATCAAGCAAAATCACAAAATAGGTGTCTCCAAAGTATCATACAATACCAATATCGGTACACACATTATTCTCCTTATACACTCCAAATATTGTTCATTATCTTAAGGGTAAACATTGCATCCTGTATGCGGATGATGCCAGTTTTATAATACCAGCAGACACCATGACCGAGACTGAAGCCGCAGTAAATAAGCTGCTGGAGGACATCTACAAATGGTTCACGAGCAACCACATGTATTTAAATATAAACAAAACTAACTATGTTATATTTCAAACGGGCAGAAGAAAACGCACGCAAAATCTTCAATCAACAATTGGCCAAGAAAAGTTACAAAGAGGCAACAATACCAAATTCCTAGGTATAGTTTTTGAGGAATTCCTAACGTTGGGGTTCGATTGTGAAGTCTATTAACCGTAAAATACACTCCCTGAGATCAATAATAAGCTTGTTAGTAGGTAGTACATATGTAATTATGGTTTGGGAACAATCCTCACATACACACAAAATATTCATTGCTCAAAAGAGAGCAGTTAGGTGCATTATAGATGTTACCAAGATAAAGTCCTGTAAAACCTATTTTATATGATCTGACTTTGTACACCAAGGTTTAAAATATTAATAAATGATAATATATCGCCTATCGTATATAATATATCGATCGCCTAAATATATTATATTACAGAATTTGGAACTAAATATAAACTTCCAGCATTTATTCTAATGAATGTAATATATTATATTCTAATTTGATATTTTATATTTTGTTTTTATTTGATATCTATCGATTAAAAACTATAATTATAAACGAATCACTCTCAGATTGAATCTGACCAAATTTAAATAAATCCTAAAATAAAATCTTTAAATTATTTCGTCCATATAACTGTATATACTTAAGAAAATAAATCGTGTAGAATTAGTCCGATAATACCGGCATAAATTATTTCCTTCGGGCACATTTGCATTTTCGGTGGGTCGTATATACACACTTTATGATTTCCTTGCATGTTAGAAAAAGCTGTAAATTTTATCACGAAATACTCCAGTTCACTGTTTTTTCTTCATTTCATTACTTTCGTTCTCATTTTTACCAACAAATACGAAAAGAAAAAGTAAACAAAAAAATAACAAGCTTTAAATAATATATACGAATATTATACGAATTCAATGTGTATTCATTTCTATTTCCATATAAAATAAATAGGTATATAAAAGATTCGTGATTTTAGAACATTAACAATTCACAAATTTCCGTATCCGATTTTTTAGTATTTTCATGCATTGCACCGTTTCCCAAATAAAAAAGACTATTTCCAACATACAACTGCATTACAAATACATTTAGCTACCTAAAGTCTGCAAGCATTTCGGAAATTTATACCGTCTAGACAACTGACTATTGACCATGTCCTCTACAAACATGTTACGTAATGTATAAATTTTGTTGCCAAGTAGAATCAGATTTGCTTTTGTCGTCTATTGAGCTTTCCAATTGCATAGTGTTGTTTCGTTCCAAAGTTTCGTTTTCCTCGTGTAATATATACAGAATCAATAACTAAATTTTTCTAAACCGTATCACCGCAAGAACATATCAATTTACGTCGGTATATTAAATATCACCTTCCATGTATCAGTTTAAAGTCACACATCGAGCAACACATTGAATTGAGGTCAATCGAAGAATCATCTAAATCAAACAGTTCTTAATTTAAAATGTGATTTGTTTCAATAGATATAATCAATATTTATTATCCGAAGTGTCATAAGTCATAAGATTCTGTAATAAATATTAAGGTTGGGATCGAAAAAATAATTATGTTATTAATTTGCGAAATCATTGGAGGTTTTATATGCAAAAGTAGCTAATCCAAATATTTTTTTAGAAATCCAAATATTTTTAAATGATTGAAACTGTACAATAATATTTGGATTGCGATTTCACGAAACATTGAAAAACTGTTGTTTATATAGACTACTCTAAACTAATATTAGGAGTGTAAGTGGCAAAACCTGATGTCATAAGTCAGAGCGAGTCACAAAATTCATTTTTGCTCACAGTACCTATAGCACTTTATAATTTTTCAACAAGGGATCGTGTTTATTTAATTAAAAAAAAAATATTATTTTAAATACCATTATCGATAATTTTATTTTTAAACATCCCAAAACACACCAACGTTTCTAATTTAATTAACAATGTAAATGAATACTCGCTGAATTAAAACATCATTTTTAATTAAGCGCATGTCATAGTCATCATAAACTGAGCCTTTGCATGATCTGTCTGCAGTTCGTGTAGCTAATGAAATCGCGGATTTTATAAGGCACTTTTTAACCGCGATTTACACTATCTTATTTACCTTCTTACCGATTCGACGTTTCAAGAATACCTAAGTGCAGTCGTTAGATACTATAAAGCTACTTATTTTTAATTATCAGAACAAATAAAGAGGTCTTTCTTATCATTCCTATTAATAAAGGGGAAAATAAAGAAACATATGTTAGGTGGTTTCATGAACTACCCAGTCATATCGTGTAGTTGAAATAGAATACACGAACGGATCATGCAATGACTCGGTTTTACACAATCTGACAGATTTGACTTAATGACTACGACTCATGCATAGTTAAATTATTTGCTTTATGCCTATACAAAAATGAGACATATATTTAATATTATTTTTAAACGTAAAAATCAAGAACTTGCCTAACTTTATTGAGAAGGTAAAAGCGTTACTTTATTATTAGCTGAAATGCTGGATAAGTTTACGAAGTTGAAACCAGTTTTATAATTCAAGTTGAACTGTAAGAATTTAAGACTGTAAGAATTTTAACTGTAAGATATTAAACGAATAATTAAGAAAAAAGATGTTTAGATTATGAGCAAACAGTCTTAATATGTCGTTATATTTAACGTTCCATTTTATTTATTTGTTGTTTGCTTTTGGCAAATGATCAAAAGCGTATTTGTTATGGTAAAAATATCCTCGCAAACACCAACCAACGGCAGTAAATCTCTTGATAACCAATCTGCATTTTGATATAGGGCTTGACAAAATGAATTCAGCATGTTCCAGTATTGCGAGGTTGCGCTGGCGAGCCGCCAGAGATCCGGAAAAAAGTAAGACACAGCAAAAAAATAGATTTCCTCTTGAACGCGCAACGGGAAAGAAAACAGTCTTCGGCTGGTTATTATTTCGCTTGCGAGAGAACGCTTTTACTTTTATTTGAAGCGCTTCACGCCTTTCTTCTCGCGTTTCGAGTGGCAGTTGCTGGCAATTTCAAAAGGAATACGCTTATATAAACAATCACGTAGACGTTACGTAGACAACATTCTTTACTGGTTCCAATTTCAAATTTAAAATACCGACATAAAATGTGCACGCAGAAAAATATACACCCTACAACAAAATAGGCACCCTACAAAAAAAATGACTGAATAAATTAGATTACAAACGCAAAGTATAGACAGATGGGAATAGACAAACAATACTAAACAAATAGCAAGTGATCGAAAAGAATAGACAAACTAAGGTGGTAGGACTTTAGACTAGACTTTGCGAAAATGTTCAAATAAAACGGATCTAATTTATAACGTGTCGATTATTGAAGATACATTATGCAGGTAGGTCAAATGTAACTCAAGCTATTTTCCTTACTTTGTAGAATATGTTACGATTATAAAATGTTACGTATAAATCATTCAATATCTAATTTAATTTTCGGATGTGCCGTCCAAGGCACGTCTACCATACATTCGCCTTGGTTAAACTAGACAAGGAAAAACAATACAAGATACATAAGACAAGAGCTATTCTGGAGAAGGTTAACGTTTTAGCCTCGAGTTCTCGAGCCTCGAGATCTGTGGGTGATACGGGTTAGAATAAATATATCACTCACGTTTTGTGGCACGAGAAGTTTATATACAAATATATCCACTAATGGAAGGGCTAGACAACAAAACCCGCAGACTCATCCATTGACCAACACCCATTCCAACGTTAAATTTAGAGGCGAGATTTTAGAAAGCTTCGAAATAAAAACTGGAGTGAGACAAGGATATGGACTTTCCCCACTTCTCTTCAACTGTGTCCTTGAAAAGGTTATGAGAGAATGGCGCAAGGAACTGAACAATTTGGCTGCTCAGAGTGGTATATCCCTGGGACGTAAAAACGATGGACAGGTTGTAGATAGCCTGGCCTTTGCAGATGACATGGCACTGTTTGCTGATTCCTTGAGATGGCAACAATGCAGGTAAACTGCCTCAGAAAACAGGCTGCCAAAGTGGGTCTTGAAGTGTCGCTGGAGAAAACAGAATTCTTTACCAACAACAGAGAAGCAAACAGAGATATGTTACTAGAACAGTAGAACATCAAGAGGACTGAGAAATTTAAGTATCTCGGCGAATGGATTGAACACAACTTACCAGAAAGAGCATCATTATCCAAGAGAGGCAACAAGTTAGAACTAGCCTATTGACTGACTAAGAACACTTACAATAAGAAATGCCTGTCACGCAACCTGAAACTTAAGCACTACACGTCAGTCTTACGACCAGAAGCCCTGTATGCCATGACGTGTCTTTCCTTGAACCGAAGAAGTCTAGTAGAGAAATAGGAAATCAGAGAGAGGAGAATCCTCAGGAAGATCCTAGGCCCGGTAAAGGAAGATGGGGAATTCCGAAGGGGGCATAACTCTGAGCTCTACGAACATATTGAGATGCTCTCTGACTGTGCAAGGAAAAGAAGGTAGCGGTAAGGTATCAGCAGCAGGTAAAGTAGGTAGAAGGTAGCTTTCTATGGCCACGTTGCAAGATTGCCTCCAAACCGACTTACCAACCGTCTGTTCGCCTTCTGGCAAACCACTTGGTTGACAGAAACCGAGAAGGATATTAATGAACTGGGAATAACAGATCTCCAAAACAGACAGTCTGTGAGACGCACCCTGAAGGAAGTCCGTGGATTTCAGGAAAAGTCCCGTAGGAAAGTTATCCCCTGGATAGAAGAGAGAAAGGAGTTACACCGGCAAAAGATGCGACAATACTGGGCAAAGATCAAAGCCCAATAGTTGAACAAGCGTGGTCCAAAGTAGGCCTATTCGAAAGAAGAAGAAGAAGAAGTGGAATGGCGGAATTTCAAATTATTGTGGAAACTTTTCCGTGGTGTTGATCTTGTCTGTCTTAGCGGAACTCTGTGGGACTACTTTGTCTGACTTTATTTGATTAGTTTGTGTGACTGTCTATGACTTACTTAACGTGACTGATTTGTGTGTCGGAGGTGATCATATTTATGTCCCTTTTCGGGTATATCAAATCGTTGCGGCCCATCACCTCCTTGCCAGTAATAACTCTACATAGCCTTTGTAGCTGTTGTTGTCGTTGAAGGCGTCATCATAGAACGTTATTGTTGCGTTTGTAGACAGGCATCTAGAAGACGGTTAAAATTGTTACCGTACACGTTTTTGGTACAAGTTTGTTGCAAGGCATCTCGTAGAGGGTTGAAGTCGTTACCGTAGACGTTGTTGTTGCAGGCGCCCTCGTAGACGGTTGAAGGCGTCATCGTAGACGTTGTTGTTGCGTTTGTTGATAGGCGTCTGGTAAACGGTTGAAGTCATTACCGTAGACGTTGTTGTTGCAAGTTTGTTGTAAGGCGTCTGGTGGATGGCTAAAGTCGTTACTGTAGACCAGTGTTTCCCACAATGTGGTATGCGTACCCCAAGGCGTACGCGAATGGTTTGAAAAGAGTACTGAGTAGAGTAATGATGTACCAAAATTTTCATTTTTTGTATGTGCCAAAGTGGATATACGAAGAAAAATAACAAAATTTAAATTACATAAAAAATCTCATGAATTAGCTGTGAATCTGCAAACAGTTCATCTTTATCCTCTTTGATAATTAATTAATACAATACAAATCAAAATTAACTTGTGATAAATTCCGTTTTTTAATGATTTGTTACTTTTGTAATTTTTAACTAATAGTTTATTTTACTAACTGCTCTCGATAAAATAATTGAATATTGTGTTTACGTAAATAAAGACAAGCAGAAAGAGCACTCGGTACTTACGTATTAACGCCACCACCGCAATATATTGGATCGAAAGTTTGGTTTTGGCCTTTTATTTTATGATTTATCATAAAAATTTTAGATGTAGATTGGCGGCATTTAAAAAATTTAGCGGTGGTGGCGTTAATACGTAAGTACCGAGAACTCCTAAATAATAAACATTTTTCCTAATATTTGTAATAATTTTTATTCGATTTTGCATTATTGTCATGTTTAATTCTTTGGATACGGATGAATAAAACAGTGGTTTAATCACTAGTGAAATTAAAATTTTATTTCACTAGTGAAATATAAGTATCCATAGCAACGCATCAAAATAATTCACTTATGGGCTCCGTAAACATGACCCTAAATGTTGACTTCGCAGATCTTATCAATTTTCTACTAAGGGGTACGAAGTGTTAAAAAATATTTGAAAGGGGTACACGTGGATAGAAAGTTTGGGAAACGCTGCTGTAGACGCTGTAGTTGCAACGCGTCTGGTAGGCATGATGAAGAAGACTAATGCAATTTATTATGGATCTAATGTCTGCCATCGTGTCATAAATTTAGTCAAAAATTAACACGCATAGACGGAAAAAGGTTCATTGTCTTTAGGTTTTCTCTGTAATAGCTTAATTAAGGAATCTGAGCCAGTTTCAGCTTCATCGTATCTTAAGAGAAATAAATTGTTTTTTATGGAACCACTGTTGTGGAATGTTTCACCTTTTTATTGTTATTGTGGAATTTTCAATTTATTAAGAAAAATGCAAATTTATCTGTAGCTGTACACCGACTAATTCCTAGTTTCTGAATCTTCACTTTCACTACACCGGTAACAAACATATTTTTGACACTGGTCTTTTTTTAAAACACCTGGGGTTTTAATTGTCACACCTCGAGTGATGTCATCTTTTCCTGGATGAACTTCTACTTGTGATACGACCTAGTTTCCAGTTGCATAGAGTTGGAAGGAGGTGGTCGCACCTGGATTTAGATGTTGTTTCAGACTCTCTGCCATGTTAGTCCATTTAGACCTTTGTTGCAATTCATTCATGTGGTCCTTACTCCACCTTGACCAGAAGTGTTGTAATGACTGTTGAAGTCTTTGAGACTTCGACAGTTTGGTTTCATTGATGTCTATCAAATTTGGATCTGGTAATGCCGTAAGTTGTCTCCCTATGAGAAAGTATGCAGGGGTTAAGGAATTGTAATGATTTGGATCAGATGATAAAGGCAGAAGTGGACGGGAATTCAGAATTGCTTCGATTTGAACTAGCACTATGAGGAAATCTACATATACTAAAAGAGCATCTTTAAAACCTCGCTTTAAATGGTGTTTTACGCTTTTAACCTCAGCTTCAAGCGAAGACCACCGAAATATGGAGCTCTAGGAGGGATATCTTTGGCGAAATCTGCTTCAATTTTCATTTTGGGGACGGTAATTTGTTAAAATAATTGCTAACTCCTTAGGTTCAAAATTTGCTTTTACAAAATGTGTATCATTATCTGAACTTATGTTCAATGGTTTACCTCGACGCGAGCAGATAAACAAGGAAATATATGATTTGATAATTTTGTAACCACGTGATCGTTTGTCTCGTTATAAAAATGGACCTGCGTAGTCTACACTGCTGTTGTAAAATGGTGGAGCTTATGTAACTCTTGATTTTGGTAGATTTCCCATGATATGACTTTGTCCCCTTGGATTACTCTTGAAACAAATTATACATTCGTGTACTATTTTTCGAGCTAGAGATCTCCCAGATAAGGGCCAAAACTCTTGTCTTAATGAGTTCAAAAATGATAGTGCACCACAATGCATGAGGTTTTCGTGTTCATTTCCCATTATTACTTTAGTAGTTTATGTTAGTAGGTAGTAGGTAGTAGTAGTTTATGTTAATAGTTTCAGTAGTAGGGTAAAATTGGATGCCTTTTATCGTATTCGTATTGTGAATTTTGTAAGCGTCCCCCTACTCGAATCAAACCGTTCTCATCCATAAAAGAATTTAATTTAAAAATTGATCTTTTTGAATCTACATATTATGATCTCTTTTGCAAATCCCAAATATTCTTTGCAAAATTCTCATGTTGTGCCACCTTAACCGACTGTACCAATGCTTCCATCTTCAACTCTTCAACCTTCAATTGCCCTTGGCGTCGATCTTCCTTTTTCTTCGTGCTTGCGTTAAACAGAAATTTTAACATGTAGGTATGCTATGGATTCTTTTTAGTTTATTAAATGATGAATATTTGTGAAATTGATAAAATTCATTGACAGTTATGTGTACCACTGTGGCTTCAATACGCATTTCCTGATTGTTGTCTTCGCTCACAAACCTTTGACATGACCATTCACTTTCATCCTTTGAGAGAAATTCTGGTTCATTCCACCAAAGTAATGAATTTATGAGGTTTTCTGGCATTACTCCTCTTGGTATTAAGTCTGGTGAATTTTGTGCTGAATTTACATCTCTCCCCATTGATTATATCAGTAAAATCTTGAATCACTAAAACCCTGTTAGCGACGAAGTTTTCCAACGATATGATGGTGCTTGAATCCAGTTCAGTAAAATTGTGGAATCACACTAAAAGTAACATTGATCAAATTTATGCCTATCATCGATGCAAGGCTTCTGATAGACGGTTGGAATCGTTACCGTAGACGTTGTCATTGCAAGTTTGTTTCAATGTCGATTGGTAAACTGCCTCCGCATTGCACCTCGGTGCTTTTGATCTCGTCGCTTCTATTATACGTAACATTCGGATCGTACTGTAAGATGTTGAATTTCGGTTTGTAGCAAGCAAGCGGAGTTTTGGTTGGTGTAGGTCGGAGGCGATATCATGAGGCTGTGTATTTAGTTTCGCTGTAAGATTTCGTTGGAACAGGTGCAGGGAGTGGTTTAATGATGCGGCAGACTTCAAGTACGTTTGTTTTTTTGTTTGTATGTTGTCAACTTCTCGGACAAATCACGTCGGGGTCACCAATTTGTGGATGATACGGGTTCGAATAAATATATCACTCACGTTTTGGGGTACGAGAAGTTTGGGTGGCTGACCGTATTTATATCCCTTTCCAGGAATGAAGAATCATTCGTGGGGTATTGTTTCTAGTATCCGATCGTAAAATATCCGTTACTACATTTATAAATCGTTCGTATAATATATGAACCCACTGTAAATATAATAACCCACTGTGGTATTTACAAATCCTTAGTGGGATTTTGTTCTTTCAAAATCTATAACTGGAAGGTTTTACTATTAGCGGCCCATGGTTGCTACATATCAATACTTCGAATTTACTCCTGCTAACTCGATGGGGTTAATCTTCAACCTTTAAGGGGTTAAGTTTCACCTAAGCATTTATTTCCTGCTAAAATAAAATATCCGAGGGACGAAACTTAAGACAATACGTTGGCAAACAAACTAATTGTAAGATATATAAGATTAGACAAAGCATTCAAGACAAATCTTGGCAAATAAACTAACATAGATAAGGTTAGAAACTCTCCTCCTCGGTAGTGTAATTGACGACATAGCCGCTTGGCAATGCGGGAGACGCGGGTTCGATTCCTGATCGGGGAGGCAAAACTAGGGCTGCCCACCCTTAATGAATGCGAAATTTGCGATACCGGGGTGGCGCATACTAAAAGCCAAAATGGAATAGGGGGTTTAGTGAGAGCTTCCCCCAAACCACTTTTAAAGAAAGAAGATAAGGTTAGACAAGGCATACAAGATAAATCTAGATATATTAGATACATGAGAAAGGCAAAAATATTTTCCAATTAGTTATTATTTTAACTTGAGTCGATGAAGAATATAATTTTGAAATTTTTTTGAGTTTGCTTTGAGTGACATGATAAATTAATGAAATAAAATTCTAATAAGATTTAACAAATAAAACAAAGCTAAAATATTATTAGTTATCATTGCTTTTTATATAATATTATTTTATATTGCTTGTTATATAAATCTGTTGTATTTTCCTTTTAAAATATAATTTATTGAGTATTACCTCCTTAATGCGAATGTTCTTGCTTCCAGTAAGTTAAGTATTTAAATCTTAAATTTCGTATATTGAAATTTTTTCTTCTTTTCTTTTCTAACTCGTGAGAAATATTTAACGGATTTGGTTTCTGTATATTTGAATAGCCAAACCATCCGGATGGTTAGTCTGCATGGTTAGATGCATCCGTTCGAATATGGATTGAAAACACATTTTCCTTCAGATACAATATTTTTTTTCGATTCAGTGGTTTATAAATTATGAAACTTATTTCGTTGGGGCGCTGGTCGAAATCGATATCATGCATTATTAATGCTTACCTCCAAACTGGTAGGGGATGAATTTTTCTTAGACATTTTTTCTGAATGTTATGGCACAGATGGTTTCTTGTGTCGTCTCGTTGAGACCGGATATGAAAGTTTCAAAATGTCACAAATATTTAAAGATTTTATAAAAAATAAATAATTCCCGGTGAAATAATAAATTGGAATTTAGTAACTTTGTGAAACACGCAACGTTTTCTATGGCTGCAAATAAATAATAAGATTGTTGATACATTTTAATACTTTAAAATTGTAGCATATGCAAGAAGAAATATATGTAACACAGAGAGAAACTATTTATTATAGGTTTTGCTAGGTTGAAAATTTAAATATGTTATTTATATTACAAAAATTAATAATTTTTGGTGTTAGTTAAATAATAAATATATTTTCTTAAAAAATTCTAATTAAGATAATGTAATAAATTAAGGCGGTGGTGGCCTTGTAATCTAGGTATCGGATTACTAAGCCATAAGTCCCAGGTTCAAATCGCGGGGGCACGAGTATGGAAATAAGTCTCCGTCCTTCCGTGCATGGCTCTGACAAGGCCATCACAGTTATTTGCCAAGAAGAAAAAACTCCCCTAAAATAGTAGTCTCGTTCAAAACTGTAAGCAGGGGCGCGTTTACATTACTTGTGGCCCTAGGCGCAAGGTGACTATGTAGCCCTAGTCTAGGGAGTCCCAATTCTCAATATGCGGGATTATAGTAAAACCACATTTAAAAAAAAAAAACAATTACGATAAATTACGAAATAGGTACGTAAGAGTATTTTACGATACGTGTATCGTACAAAGTTTTACCTACAATATAAATTAATAATTTACTTAGATTTATATAAAAAAGTAATAATTTGATAAATGTCAAGCATGACTTTTAATAAATTCATCAATGAAACGAAAACATTTTAATCGCGAATTGTTATGACATTTTTTCTATTTTGCATGTGTAATGGACTCATAACAGCACTCATATTCGTGCGGTTATGGCTCGCCGAGTACTGTTATGAGATATTTTTTTCAAGGTTGGCACTGAAATTCAGAGCTGTCAGTGTCAAATTTTTGACGAGATAGTTTTGAGGTTATGTGATGTGTGGAAATCGCGAATACACAAATTTAATTAATTAATTGTAATAAACGATATAACACATATTTAATTTAAATTCTGTCCATCAATGGTACTATCATTTAAAACGTTTATAGTGACATTGGAAAATGTCATTAGAAAACTCCTTGCTACGCTTGTCGTCTTCTAAACTTGGACGACGTGGTGCAAGGGACATGAACTACATTCTTTGGATTTGAATCCTCTGTAAGATTATGTGGTGTCCTTTAGTAAAAACAGTCATGCGATCAATTTTCAATAACAATACAAAAAATAACAACGATACAATACTTCTTTAGTTTTTTTTTTAAATATTTCTTTCACTATTAACCACCGCAAAGTGCCAATTTATTCACCACACTTTCTCAAATTTTGCCGCTCATTGTCGTCAACCGCCAAAAGTTGGTTTAACCTTGCTTAGTTGGAAATTTGTGCCCCCTAAAATAGGAGGCCCTAGGCGCGCGCCTAGTTCGCCTATGCCTAAAAGCGCCGCTGACTGTAAGGGCTCCCTATGCTAAGGGCTCCCTAAGATCTAGACACCAAGCACAAGCGTAGGCAGAGGGAAGAAGTCCTCTAGGACTGTAGTCCCAGAGGAAGAAGAAAAATAAATTAAGAAATTAAAAGGATTAAGTAATAAATATATCATTTATCATTCAACACAAATTAATAAAACAATACAAATCATTAATGAAATGTAATATTCAGTTTTTAAAATTGGATCTATCTGTATATTGGATCTATCTGTATATTAGATCTATCTGTATATTGTAAGCAGAATCTTCTAAACATTTAGAATTCGTTTAAATGTAGTAATATGAAACGACATTTTAAATTATAATTTTCAACCAACTTATTAAAGTGGAATATAGCTTGAATATATAAATATATTCAACCTTTCCGTAACTCTATAATATTATTAAGTCTTTTTAAGACTACGAAACAAATCTCATGTTGAAACATAACAGATATATGTACGCTATTTACTAGTTCTCAGTCTACTTTCATGGCACTAAACAAGAACCATATAAATAACATTGTTTTTAAGATTACATCTTTCCATTTGTCACACACATTTTAATAGTCGAAGATAGGTAATGATATGACATGTGTGTGGAATGTCATATCATAACCTATCTTCGCCAACCCAGCACATGATTTTCAAACTAATGAAAGTGTATTCCATTTTATAATTCAAAAGAGCAAAGCTGCACTGATAGAGATATGAGATATATCTCGAAACGTGTCTGCAGATGGCTATTCACTTGGGTTAAATGGAAAGATTTGATGTTATTTTTCTGATTCTTGTTTAGTGCCATGAAAGTGGACTGAGAACTAGTAAATAGCGTAGGTACATATATCTGTTATGTTTCAACATGAACTTTGTTTTGTAGTCTCAAAAAGACTTAATAATATTATAGAGTTACGGAAAGATTGAATATATTTAGTAAGTTGGTATGATTATATCTATAATTAGTTTGGTTTCACCCCATTATTCAATTACAATTTCCAGTTTAAAATTAAAAATATTCTATAAGAGCCTAATTCTGGTATTTTATATTTACAAGATCATAACGTGCTAGTTGTACTAGTCCGATAAATCAAGATTCTGTCCAATTCTAGCTCAGAAATACAACTGCGATAAGATAATTTGCCGTAAATGCTACACCAGGTTGCACCCGAGAGCCACCAACTGCCGCAAGTCACAAATAACCTTCACCCAAATAAGAAGTTGAATTAGATTAGTTTTTAGGGATATATTTGGGTAGTTATTACCTTGTAATTGCATTTCTCAGATTAAGTAAAACCATTATCAAGTAAAACCATGATTAATATAAATAAGATTAGATCAAGACAATCCAGTAGATTTAGAATATTCATTGTAATTAAGTGAAATATTTAGAAGATTCAAATTCGAATTTCAAATGCACTTTTACCTTATAATAATTAGAATCAAGACATTAAATAAACTATTTTTAAATTTGCATTTTTATGTAAATTAAATAATTTTAAAAAGTCACATTTATATTTCTTTTTTATCAGTAAATCTAATATTTTAAGATTTGTAACTATAGAGGTAAATTAATGTATTTCCTGTTGGAAACTATAAAACGTGTCTTCTTATTGGTCTATTTCTTTAGTTTAAATTTTAAAATTAAATCATATTTATTATTATATTTTTGTATTAAGGAAATATAATGTTGGAAATAATAGAATTCTATATTTAAGCAAATCGTTTTCTATCCGAGTGTTGGGATTGGGAACTATTGTGGTGGAAAATCGAGGGAAATCTGTTGTTATATGTAACGACCTTTAATCGATTACACACACGAGGGATATAAAAGGAGATTATGTGTGTCGGATGCAATTTTTCCACTCCACGACACCTTTTTTCCCTCTGCCAAAAGAAGTAGTTCACTGACCCTCCCGAAAAATCAACCTCAAAAACAATCGTCCGCAAAAATATATCCTTTTAAAGCTGATTTATTAGCTCGTAATAAAAATACTAGAAATTATCTTATATTAATTAATCTATATATAAAGTTGTTAATTTATATTTAACTTGGATGAAATATCGACGCTAATTTTTTTAAAACATTGGAGAAAATATTCTTATTTTGTAAATGTAAATTTATTAGTTAAACAGAGATGTTTAGAAATTGTTTGCCAAAGCGTTAATAGACGTATGATCAAATAAATAAATATAGATTGGGCGCGGCATAAAGAGCAAACAGTGTTCGGAAATGTAGACGATTAATAGATTTCACTGGGGAAATAAACAAATTACGAGGAATACGAAATTGTTTTTAAAGTGTTTCGTATCATCCGCAAATCGGGATTCGCGTTTTAAACCAGCAATGAAAACTAACAGATTTCGCTGTAGAATCTTACTAATATTTAGATTTTATTTATTTAGTAGAATCGAATCTAAGGAGAATCTTTCTAATATTTTTGTTTTATCTTACTAATATTTAGATTTTGTTTAACCCAGGGAGAGATATTAATTTAAACAAGAATGTGAAACAGTTTAAAAATATTTAACAACGTTAAATAATTTAACAATCTACCTACTTCTAATCTATCCAATTAGAAGACTTATCCAGAATATATTTTAACATTGAAGTTCCTTATTCTTTGGATAAATACAATATATCCCATTTCTTTAAAAATATCAAATTTGTGTTTTCGTTCATAATTTGAATAGATTCAATTGAAACTGCAATTTAAAGATACAATAAATTTTATCGATATGTTTGTTGATTTATTAAAATTCACTCGAATGTTTTTGCTATATATACTAGATATGTGATTCAACAACATATTGCATTATAATAATAATATACTTAATTAGAGGAAGCTATACATAGCAAAAATATAATATGATAATAATGGAACTCATACAAAATGCAAGGAATTGAACTCTTAACTCGCCCAAGACATTTTAACACCAGTTAACAACTTTTTGTTAAAAAAATAGTGCAAGACAACTCGAACAGTGTTTAAGAGTGAGTCAGTAATAATAAATTACTAACATTAAACTAACACAGGTTCAATTGTTAACAACGATAATGCCTTAGTAAATACATATTTAAAGTTTATTACAAAATGTTTCACTTCATGAGGCAGCATATTGTACTGAATTGGTCCTCTGTCTAGGACCTAGGACAGAGTTGAATCTCCTAAGTGTAGATGATTTTACAACAGATAAGTCATCTATTTACATTTCCCAAGTTATAGTTAGTTTTCTCATTGACAAATGGCACGTTGTCTGTTAAAAACTTTGCTATGAGGTTGTTTCTAACTTTGTACAAATGTATCATGGTATTATATTCTATTCGGTGTTTAATTGACATAAGTCACAGGCACTATAACATTGAATTTACAGGTGTGTGTATACGTTACATTTGATTAATTTAGGCATACATCTGTTTTGTATAGTTTCGAGTCATTTTATCAAATATGCCGGAAGCTTATACAAGGCAAACATTAGCATGCGGTAGAGTCAATGATTTGTATAATAATAATTTACACTGAATTCAAAAATTCCGTGTTTTTAGGAATTTTTCAATTCAGTGTAAGTATGAATTACCATGTAGTAACAATCGCAACCATCCTATACATAATAATAATTTTGTTTGTAAGCTCAGTCTCTTTCCAATCCTACTTAATAAATATGATTTCTTTGACATTTTATTCATAGCAAAAGCTGAGTTTCGAATAAAGTTGAGTCTAATATCAATAATATTTATCCTCTGATACCTCTTCCTCAAAGGAAAAATTACCAAGAGGAACTTTCGAACCAATGGCCGATGCAGGCAAATTGAGCTTATTGTGTATTATCGTATATTTAGATTTATTTACACTAAGACCATTTCTCGATAATCACTCAGTTATATTTACATGATCAGAATTAACTTGCTCAAACAATCCTTTTAAGTCCGTAACAGATGCTTATAGCATTGTCTGCACACATTTCTTTATTACAGAGTTATACAATTTGCATTGTATCATAAACATATAGTATAAACAGCAATGGATCTCAGAGTACCATGTGACAGTACCTGTGGCATAACGTAATCTGCATCAATACTATTCGAAATAGTTTCCAAATTAGACCTTTTGCTCTCGGTTACTAAAGTAGGACTTGAACCATTTTATGGCAATATTTGTTATTATTATTTGATTTAGGTTTTCTAATAATATACTTTATTTATGGATTCAAAAGCCCTACTAAAATCTAGAAATACGGTAAGATATATTTTTTATTAACTTGGTCATAGTAACACAGATATTAACAATAGCGGGCTCGCAGGAATGTCTTTCTCGTGTCTATGAATCTATAACACATATCGACATTCATCCGAAAAAAATTATATTTCATTTAAAAGTTTTTGTAACCAAGTTTGAAACAAGGGACATGTTTTGACCTTCTTTTAAGGTTAATTATTACCAACTTGATAAACTTAAAATCAATTGATAGCATAGGAAATGTAATTCTCCAAAAGTTTTATTTGAAACATTTTTCAAAATTTGGTTTAGTTACCGAGTTATTTCAGAATTTTTGATAGAAGAAAAATATAAAACAAAAACTATGTTTTTATTACTCATGCGTGCGAAATACTTCCTGACGCACGTTTTTTAATACGAGAAATGCCACTTCGCAATGTCTTCCCATATAACGTGTATAACGCACGCAAATATTCAATATCGCTAGGTTACATTAAAAAAATTACAATTACAAATAAATAAATAAAATAAACACAATCAAGACCTCCATATTAAAAAGTTTGGACTACATCCATAATTATACTGATTTTAAAGCAATGACTTCTTTTAAAGTATGTGTTGTGTGTATAAGGCCTGTGATATCTCAAATTATATTGAATTCTTCTGGCCGATGCGATTTTCTCATTTTTAAGGAATTTTCTCTTTCAATTCTACTCTTGCAAATTTAATGAAAGGTTTAATTAAAATCTTAATAATTCCAATTAATGGAATTATTAAGATTAATGGAATTATTAAGATTTTAATTAAACCTTTCATTAAATTTGCAAGAGTAGAATTGAAAGAGAAAATTCCTTAAAAATGATAAAATCGCATCGGCCAGAAGAATTCAATATAATTTGAGATATCACAGGCCTTATACACACAATACATACTTAAACAAGTCATTGCTTTAAAATCAGTATAATTATGGATGTAGTCCAAAATTTTTAATATGGAGGTCTTGATTGTGTTTATTTTATTTATTTTTTTGATTTTTTTAATGTAACCTAGCGATATTGAATATTTGCGTGCGTTACCCACGTTATGTGGGAAGACATTGCGAAGTGGCATTTCTCGTATTAAAAAACGTGCGTCAGGAAGTATTTCGCACGCATGAGTAATAAAAACATAGTTTTTGTTTTATATTTTTCTTCTATCAAAAATTCTGAAATAACTCGGTAACTAAACCAAATTTTGAAAAATGTTTCAAATAAAACTTTTGGAGAATTACATTTCCTATGCTTTGGATTGGATTAATTTTAAGGTTTTTTAGTAGTAGTATTGTAAATGTGTGTTTTAGTGTATATTGTAAAGTAGTTTAGTAGAAGTATTGTAAATAAATATGTTTTAAAACATATAACCTTATACACAATACATACTTAAAAATAAGTCATTGCTTTAAAATCAGTATAATTATGGCTATAGTCCAAATTATATAATTCACGGGAAGTGTCAGAAATTTTTTTCATTACAAAATAATAATACAAATTAAAGAAAACGTTTTAAAAAGAGTGTAAATTCTATCGTGATACCGGATACTGAGGAGAGTTGTTATGACGAATTCACACCACCGGGGCCAATTGAAAAAGCAAATTCTTCATTTTTTATTCAATTTTTTTTTATGAGCACTGGATCCCAAACTTGTAAGATACATCCCCTCGCATGATTAATAAAAAAAATTGTTTGTAACACGGGCGATATTGTCAATTGCCCTCTCTAGCGTGTGTGCGCACATTCGCTAGAGAGGGCAATTGAATTCGTGCGCCCAATTTCGCTCTCGCGTGAAATTGACAACTTTCCGCCCTAGTTACAAAATATACTATTTGACTTTATATGTTTATTATTCACAAATGGACAGAATAAAAATGTAAAAAAAAAAAAAGATTTTCTTTCAAAGTTGATTATTACTAAATTTACAGATAAAAAACCACTAAATATAAAGGTTTCTGATGGAAAATTAAATTCTTTTCAAGTTTTATTGGATACATTTTTCAAAATTTTGCCTAGTTTCCGAGTTATTTTCGCATTTTTGAGATAAACTATGTAAAACACAATCTGTGTTAATACTGCTAACACTACAGAAGTGAAGAGAATGGTAAAATAGTCCAAGCCAATATACTTAGCTAATCATAACGTTCTATCATGGGCCAAAAATAATGACCAATTTCATTATTTTAGTGCATGATGAATAAAAAAATTCAGGTAAGTACAAAGAAAAAAAATTTTTGGGTGTATAAATATTTATAAAATTATTGTTTATTAAATAAATAAAATTGCTATAGTTTTCAAAATTAAATTAAATATATTTCGAGGAGGTACCTACTGCCAAAAGTGACCAAGTCAAGAACTGGCAAAAATTAAATATAGTGTCAATGTAAGTCTTGCACAAATTAAGTAAGTCAGTCTTACAAATCTAAAACCAAACTTGAACTTTATTGTTTATATTGTTTTAAGTTATATACTTATTTGCAGCATGTAATCAGTTTAGTGTTACCTGTTGCCTTTATGGTAAAATAGTCCAAGCCAATATACTTAGCTAATCATAACCTTCTAACATGGGCCAAAAATAATGACCAAGTTGTTTAGATTAAAATCTCTACAGTTGAAAGTGTCTAAATTAAAGTTCACAAAAATGACCACAATTCTCCCGTAGAAAAATCTAATTAACCATAAGATTACAACGGAAATTGCAAACTTTTAAGAACAGCGATGATCATGGCTAACGGGTCAGCTTTAATCCAATTTTAAATAGAGTTTTTGCTTTGGCTTTAGTTTGTAGATTTAATCGGGCTAGAATTTAAAATTTATTGTATGGAAACTTTCAAAAGATATTAAAGTAAAAATATGAAAGAAGTTTCGGAAGACATGAATAGCCTATAGAATATAAAAAGTTTTTTAAGTTTTCGATAGGAAAGCTGTTCCGTTTCAGAAGGATTCAGTGGATAATACGGGTGATAATAAAGTCCTTTGAAATGTATAATTCAGACTGTGACCTAACTGGTATTATCCCAAAATCCCTATTTGTAGAAACTTGAGTTCCATTTTATAAGTTGAGATGATCTAGAATAATTAATTGTTTGGTTGAATTTAAGAGGATTATTGTTTAGATATTTAGTTGATGTGATGGGAAAATGTTTGGTAGATATAGAAACTACAGGCTATTTATGGTGAGGAACTGTGTATGTGTGAAACAAATTTTCTACGCGACGAAATGTAATGTAAATATTTTTGCTAAAATATCCTGGGTTTGTTATGTAAGTAAGTGCTGTACGATTGGATTAGCAATATCAACAAAATTTAGTTTACTAAAAGGAATTAAATAATAGTTAATAGGAAGGGTAATACATTGCCGATAATTAAAAAAATAAACGATTCTATAATAAATTTTCGCTAAAAAGTTTAATATGATATAGTCCTCAAGGAAAATAAACAAAACAATATTTTTTGTTTATAATAAATATTTGTAAAATTATCATTTATTAAATAAATAATAATTTAACGGACTATCACCACTACTGTTTAACATAATACTGGACAAAGCGATGAGAGAATGGGAGAAAGAACTAAAGATATTTCGAATATTATAAGGACTAAGAATATATCGAAGTGGACTCCGATTCACCTGGGAAGAGGAAACAAGGCAGTCGACATAACATACCTGGCCTTTGCTGACGACGTAGCAATAATATCGACGAATCCAAAGGAAACGATTGAACGGATAGAAACATTAAAAGAATGCGCGGAAAAAGTAGGACTACAAATTTTCTTTGAAAAAACAGAATTTTTCGCAACAAAAACAAATACAAAAGAACTGATTACAAAGTACGGGAAAATACATAGTCAATCATTTTAAATACTTCGGAGAAATAATCGAACCAACAGGATTGGAATAGGAGGCACAGAACGCGAGAATAAAAAAAGTTAAAAGAGCATTAGCGATAACACAAAGTATCTACAACAAGAAATCAATATCAATCATCACAAAAATCCGACACTAGCAGTAATAAAAAGTAGTATAAACTAGTAGTATAAGTAACAGTAAGAAGCAGTAATCGAACCAATGGCACTATACGCAAGTGAAACACTAGCACTCAACGTGACAAGACAATTTGAGGACAGGAGAATGGAAAATCATTCGAAAAATATTAGGCCCGAGAAAAACAGAAGAAGGATATATTGCACATTACAAACGAGAAGAACAACAGAAAAACACTCAAACATTGAAATAGACATAAAGAAAATTGGGGCAAAATTATATGGACACATTTCAAAGTCTACCAACAACAAGATTGACGAAACAGATACATGATATAACAACAACTTTAAAAAGCACAACCAACTGGCTAATTCAAACACAAAAAGCGAACATAAAACAAGATGACATCTTAGACAGAGACACATTTAGGAACAAGATATACGAATGGACAGTTGAACCAGAACCTGGCAAATAGAAACAATACAGACCCAAATGGTCAGATCAAAGAAAACAAGAGACAGATAATGAAACAACGCTGATAAGAAAGAAAGAACAAGGAGTCAACATTGCTTATCGTCTTCCTTCATGGGAGTTTGACCTCCAAAATAAATAAATAAAATTGTAATGGTTTTCTAAATTGAATTGAATATGCCAAAAGTGACCTAGTCAAGAATTTGCAAAAATGAAATATAGTGCCCAAGACATTTTAACACCAGTTTAACACCTTTTTGGAAAAACTAGTCCAAGACAATATACGTAGCCCTGAAAAATCATACCCTGCTAACATGTACCAAATATGACCAAGTCTTTTAGATTAAAATCTCTACAGTTAAAGGTGTCTAGTTAGTCATGTTCCCAATTTTTGATTTGGTCACTGTTTGCAGTACCTGCACGATTCGGCCTCGTAGTCTACAGAGTTAGAGCGTTAGGCCGGACGCATACGTACGGTTTCCGGATTCAGTTTCCTGATTCGGAGACCCGAATGCTTGCCCTACATATAAAATGTTCAACTGGGCGCACACGTTAGGTCATTTTCCGAACGGAAAAAAAACCTGGCGTTCGTTTCGGAAACAAACCGTGCAGTCGGGTCATTCAGAGCGGAAAAAACCAAATGACGTCATCCCGAACGCAGCGCTCGCATATATTTTTGATAATCCGCCGCACGCGAACAGAAATTTCCGTTCGGTACTTTTCTTCCGTATTCAAACATAACCTCATGCACGTATTTTGTTTTTTAATTTTCTCTTTTATGCCATTGTGGGTGTGCTCGCAATTTTGCTCTTTTCAGATAGAATTGACTCTCTTTTATTCTTTTCGTGTTTGGTGGGTGCACCCAATATCGACGTTTCCTTTTTTCTTACTTAGCGCCAGTAAAAGTGTAATGGAAATTAATTCATCGTCGTCCATCTTAAACCTGCTTTCACGAAAGCGTCTCTCTACCTACTGGCAGTTTAAATTCCTAATACAAAAAATCGAACGTCTGCGCTAGTCTCGCGGAATTCCGAATCAGGAATCCGGATCAGGAAACCGAATCCGGAAACCGTGTGTATGCGACCAGCCTTGGGGCGGTTGTCTGCCGCGTTTGTACCAGAAGATAGATGTGTAATTACTTAACGCCAATATAAATAACACCTAGATTTCTGGGCTTATGATGAAAAATGTAGACAAAATACAATAGGCCACTTATCCGCAGTGTTTGAAGGGTAGTTAATAACCCACTATCCAATGTGGGCCTAACTTTTAAATCCCACGATTTATCCTCTTTGTAAGATAAAATTTATTTTATTTTCTACATTTTAACTCTTGTGTAGATGTGAAAATATAAAGTGAGAAAATTTATTATTTAAAAATCTAAATGGTAATTTGATTTTCTATAGACCATGAATTTGATACATATAGAACAGTCATGGGAAAATGGCGGCCCGCGGGTCGCATACAGCCCGCGTTTTATACGGCCCGCGATGCATTTTATAAATTACTTTAAATGAAAAATAATATCTATTTATAATAAGAAAAACAAACAAAAAATACGTTGGTTTTGTGATCGGGTCCTGCCTAGGGTTTAACGGTTTTTCAAACCAGGTTTTAAAAAAACGGTTTTTAAAATAAATTTGTCATATTTGAAAACCGGTTTTTAAATTAAGAAAACCGGTTTCAGAGATTTCAAATTACGTAAAAATTTATTTTTACATAACTTATTTGATTTGTTATTCATTCTTAAAAAACGGGCAGCAGACATATTTTTACTATGTTGCAAGTTCTATTGCCCAGTGCTTGGCATTGTGCACTGCGCACTTGGAAAAGAGGTGCCTAACCGACTTATTTTATGTTAGTTCATATGTTCAATGTGTTGTTGTGGCATTGAATGTTATTGGTTCTTCTTATGTGGAAATCTTATGTGGAACAAAGCTAAATATTTTAAACTTTTCAAACGTCATAAAGTCTTGGGACCGAGTCATTCATTTTATAGCAGCTGAAGGCCTAGGGCGACGAGATGTCAATTGATTAACAAGTGAAGGTGTATTTGAATTTCTGTTAAATGACAAATAGAAAAGAAAGAAGGCAAATAGAATTAGAAACTCTTTTGCTGTATTTACAAAATCAACATTTCCAGTTCAGCAAAGAAATTTAGTGTACTTTCGATAGCTTCAAAAACCGAAATTATTAAGTTATCTGGAAAGATATTGTCTAGAATATTTCCAAATTCTTTTGTAGAAACGGATTCTGATGAAGAGCAAAGCAAAGAGGAAACCATGGAAAAATCAATTCATGAGTTTCTTGAAGACCCTGAAGAAAAACTTACAAATCCAAGGACACTGAAGGCTGAATTTTCATTATTTGAGGCAACGATTAAAAGAACCAAAAACTTAGTTTTGTTATTTGATGCCCTGAAAACTATAAAACCAAGCTCCGTAGCTAGTGAAAGAATATTTTCATTTTCAGGCAATATTTTGTCCAAAATATATGTCCGTGATATTTTAAGTTTTTTAAAATCGTATTTTCTTAGGAGAAATTAAAGTTAGTGAAATAAAGATAAATACTATTTGAAATTTTCGTTTGAATTTTCGTTATTTTGTAAATGCACCTTAAAATTTGTGAAAATGTCTTGATATCGTTTTTTTGTTATTTTATTTAAATTAAATATTTTTCCTTATTCTATTTTTTTGACAAAAATTCGAAAACCGGCTAAAACCGGCTTTTTTGAGTTCGGAAACCGGTTTTTGTCGGTTTTTGTATAAACCCTAGTTCTGCCAAAATTCTCTGAGAAAGCAATTACAAATTTATCTATACATAGCACCCACATTATTTCGTATTCCAACATAAAAAAACTAAAACAATCCCAAAAGCTAAAGTCTATGATATATTTATTATGCCTGATGCCTGATGATTTACCAGGCATGATGTTTATTTTATTATCTGCCAGCTACTATTTCATAGACATACAGACAAAACTGTTAAAACATAAAAAAATGTAATGCGGCCCGCCGTCTAATTTTCACCCACAATTTGGCTCGACAGCCACGAGATTTGCCCACCCCTGATCTAGACTCCATGTAAGTCTTGACAAATCTAAAACCAAATTTCAACTTTATTGTTTTTATTTCAAATTATATACTTATTTGTAATATGTAGTCTGAATTTCCGACAGTTTTATATAACTGTTTTAGTTTTAGTTTTAAATTTCCTCATACTATCTAAATTTTTAGCATGAATTTAAAAAAATTCTTAATTCATAAATCTTCAACCATACATATAATCTTAAATTTCATGTGGCCACAGAATATAATTGTAAATGAAATAATTGCATAGTTAAATTAATTAAACAAGGTATATAAGTTATAGTTAACTTATTATATATCTTGTGTCACAAATTTACTTAAACAAAATTCAATGTAATAACTAAAAAAAATTGGAAAAGTTCTCGTGGTGGAAAAGGATCTCGTGGTGTCGTGGATAATATTTGATAAATATTTTCTCACTTGGTAGGAATAATTAAACAAGATTTATAAGTTATAGTTAACTGATATATCTTATGTAATTAATTTGTTTAAACACAATCCAATGCGCATAATAACTAATAAAATTAGGAAAAGGTAGGAATAGGACACAAGGATCTCGTGGTCTATATTTTCTCTCTTTATAGGAATATATCTCTTCAAGCTTTCATATTTCATTCAAATTTCAAACAAAGAATTCTAAATAAAAGTAGTTTTCTTTTTATATTTATCTAAATTTAATTGATTTTTTTTTAAATTTAATTTTCTAAAATTAATGAACAATCTTATGAAACTAAAAAGTTTAAAATTCCAATAATATCTACACCTCAAATTATTATCCAAATCTGTTTTAAACTAACTATCGCACTTTCCTAAAACAAAATTTTCTTTCTCAATTCTACGCACTTTCTAGCACTCTTTTTCCCATAAAATTTTCCGGCCGACAATTTTAATTGCGAACGCACGATTCGCCGGACGCCGAGAAACTGGCGAAATGTACCGCGATTTATTTATAACTCTTGCATTCACGTACAAGACACACATCTATACAACTATTCTATCGGCTATTTCTATGACACGGCGAATCGCCAAAAACTAAACCGCTCACAAACTATTACCGCGACGAATTAATTTATCGTGTGTAGTTAGCAGTTTAAATTAGTGCGAAATTGTTGGTGTCATTTAGTACGAATTGTTCGCTTGAAATTTTTTGCATTTTTTTTGCAGTTGTGGGAGATTGGTAAATTTAGTTCTGACCGCGTTTTTCCGTTTTATCTCGCAAACATAATTGGATTAACAACCCGTAGTTTTTAAGTTAATTTGTTGCACTCAACAAATGAGTTTCTGGCTAATTTTTATAAATAGAAAATTGTTCGCTATAGCGTCACTAAATACGTCTTTAAATAGATTTGGTTTAGAGTTTTAAAATTGTATTAAACTTTGTTTGATGATACAAATCTTAATGCACTTCTCTAAGTTGAAGACAGGAACACGCATTTATTTAATATGTTAACATTTACTTAATATGTATTGCCTGGTATATTTTTTTAAATATTACATATGGATTTAAACCAAATTAAAAACCAATGGTTTATTCTAAAAATATATTTCAATTTTAATTCATCCAAAACCTTCTATTGAAGCTTAATGAATCATTTTTCTAGATATCAAATTAAAACTTTTTACCGAAAATGTATGATAGAATCGGATATTTTTTTAATTATCGGCAATGTACTATTTTCCAACCATTATTTAATTCCTTTTAGTAAACTAAATATTGTTTCTATAGCTAATCCATTCAACAGCACTTACATAACAAAACCAGGAAATTCTAGCAAAAATATTTACGTTACTTTTCGTCGCGCAGAAAATCTGTTTCACACATACAGAGATCCTCGCCATTAATAGCCTGTTGTGTCTATATCTACCAAACATTTTCACATCACATCAACTAAATATATAAACAATAATCCTCTTAAATTCAACAAAACA
Source organism: Phosphuga atrata (assembly GCA_944588485.1). Classification (NCBI taxonomy): domain Eukaryota; kingdom Metazoa; phylum Arthropoda; class Insecta; order Coleoptera; family Silphidae; genus Phosphuga; species Phosphuga atrata. The sequence continues at coordinate 51,155,158 of OX155896.1, read as the reverse complement.
AGGTAGATTATAACAATATCATCCCAACTTCCAAAATACGTATATAGTTTGGTGGAGCTCAAGTTGCTACAAATAAGGATTTTGAGATAATCCCAGTTAGGTCAGTCTGAATTATACATTTGAAAGGACTTTTTTATCATCCGTATTATCCACTAAATCCTTCCGAAACAGAACAACCTTCCTATCGAAAACTTAAAAAACTTCTTATATTCTATAGGCTGGACATGTCTTCTCACCGAAACTTTTTTCATATTTTTACTTTAAGATCCTTTGAAAGTTTCCATACACTAAATTGGAAATTCTAGTCCGATTTAATCTACAAGCTAAAGCCAAAGCAAAACCTCTATTTAAAATTCAATTAAAGCCGACCCGTTGCTCATGTTCTTACAAGTTTGCAATTTCCGTTGCAATTTTATGGTTAATTAAATTTTTCTATTGGAGAATTGTGGTCTAATGAATAAAATAAAGTTTGTCTAGTTATTTTAGCGGAGAAATCCATTAATGCTTAGCTGGAGATTACGTTTTATTGGAGTCTGAATAACGATAAAATATGTTGGGAACTCCAACTTATTTTTATCCTCCCTTTACTTCGAATGCATCCTACACATCGATTTTCCTTGAGAGGTACTTCCTTCACATCTTCAAAGTGAGATCCTTGAATTATATATAATTTCTACTGCAATAAACTTATTTTTATTTTCTACATTATAAAACTCCTGTTTAATATTTAAAATGAATGCTTCATTTATAAATCAATATCAATTTGTTTTTGAAATAAAATAATTTAGAAACCTTTCATGAAAAAGTAATACAACCAGAAAACATTTAATGTTGATGAGTTAAGAAAGTATGGAGTTTTAGAAAAACATATGGTACTTACGTATTAACGCCACCGCAGCGAGTAGTCGCGATATGTGGTCTGTATTTATCTGCTCTAATATAACCTAATCTAACCCTTATCCAATATTTTTTTCTTATTTCCGATCGAGAGGTCGCGCTACTGTGCGAAATGTGCTATCGAATTATGTGCTCTGTTATAACCCAATCTAACCATCCATTTTGTTCAAATCTGTAGATGCGGTGGCGTTAGTACGCAAGTACAAAACATATTAACAAAGTTTGACTTATTATTATTACTTTTGATCATAACAATTTTATTTATTTATTTATTTATTCTTATCCAGCAAATGATATACACAAAGTACATAGATACTATATACATTGTGTCCTATAGAGATATTTAAAAAAATATCTGTACATAGGATTCCAAACACTTGGAATTTACAAAAATTTATTAAATACTTAAAATAATAAAAAAAAGAAAAACATAATTTTAATTCAACATAATATTATTTGCAATTATTTTATTTTGTTGTTTTATAAGTTGGTTCAGTATATTTTGTTATATAACTAGGCTAAGTAGATTAATATTAATGCAAAAATTATTGATTCGTTTAAATTAATTATGAAATATTTTTAGAATCGCTGATTTGGGATCCGCCCAAAAATTTACGTAATTAATCCAATATGCAAATGAAATTAATTTTAAGCTTGCCTACATTAAAACCTCCAGAGGATTATTTATAATAATGAATAACACCCGGATTGTGTTTAAAATAAAGAAAATTATGAACAAAATCTAAAGCAAAAAAAAAACGCTTGATTCACAGCGATTTTAAGGAAACTTGACAAATGGTTGAAGATATTTTATTCATTCAAATTAAGTGAGATAGGTCTAGATCCCAAAATAAATTATTCTGAACTTGAGTAATAATTCACGCAGCCTACATTGCAAAGATGGAATAAAGCTAAGAAGAGACGCATCATCAGACAAGGCCGCGGCATTTCAGGACTAATTGCTACACTTTGTAGTCAAGATAAAATATAGAACAGAGTGCGTGCATATTTAGTAGAAATTTCCTCACAAAATTTACTAATGAAGAGTATGTAAGATAACCCTAACTTACATGTATTTATATACTAAAACCTTTTTAATTTGGAAATTTTAATGAAATCATCATCCTATTCCATCACCAGCTAAAAGCATAATTTATTCTCATCTTTCCTTTCAGCGTTTAAAATAAAACAAAAAGGAGGACTTCCTGAACTTTCCGGAACAAAAATATTCTTTTCATTTCCAAACACGTTTTCCCAATTATTCGCCCAACAAAGAATTTCCTAAATCTCTTTATTGTCCCTACGCACGGGTCCAGATTTATCCGCGTTACCATCAAAATTCCCTCACAATGATATTAACTCATGAATAAAAAATAAACGAGGAGGGTTTATAGCATTTTCATGCGCTGCACACATAGGAAATGTTTTGCTGACAATTATTATAGCGTGTGGAAAGAAATCAGCTTTATCATTTCGTTGTGGACATTTTTCCGTGCTTAAAATAAACTATTCTATTATTTATTAATGTTTTATCTTGATTGCCTCGTAGACGTTGATATGTTAGTTTTAAAAATAAATTGTACCGAAATTACATTTAGATAATAGAATATTTAATTGTAATAATTATTATGGAAAATAGTGTCGTAACAATTATAGTAAGAATATTAATTGAATTTTCTACATAATATTTGTTTGCGATTTCAACACATATTATGTAGGAATTATATACAATGTATAAATAAGCTTATTTTTATAACTAGAAAACAAGGTTTTTATAATTATAGTCACGTTTAGTTAGTTCTGCTTAACACATTACTACGTCCGTTAACGTACTAATACGTTTTTTTCTTAATAAGTGGATTTGTAATTCAACAATTAAAAACAACGTATAGGATCCGTTGACGTAGTAGAAAGCCGATTGCAGAACATTGGCAGTTTTCTGTTTCGCACTCGAATATTTGGAAGGAACGCAATTGGACAATCGGAAATTTTCTTTTGAAATGTGTTTTAAAAAAAATTTCTTGGAAGATCCAAAATCTTTGATTTTGTGGAAAATTTAGAGTTTTTTCTCGATTTTCTGGAAAACTGCTACATGGGCTTTGGGCAAGACCATGGGGACTTGAGGAAGTTTGGAGATTTTCCATATTTTTCTGAAAAATCTTTGGAAAAAATCTTTCTGAAAATCTTTCTGAAAAAAACAGTTTGGGTTAGATCATGGGGAACATAAAATGTAATTGTAAAATTTGAAGTTTTCCTTTGATTTTGGGCTAGTGGAGTTTTTACAAGATTTTCAGATTATGGACCAAACCTTGGGACAATACGAAAGTTATTGGAAGGTTTGTTTCCCATAGATTTTCGGTACTTGGATTTTGGACCAGACATGGGGAACTGAAAAAATTGTAGGAAAATTCAATCCTGATTTGTGAAAAAACTGCTTTTGCAGCTTTGACTATAGACCGAACCTTTGGGAGCTGAAGAATTTACCGAAAAATTTCGAGCTTTCGCAATTGTTTACCAGACTCTAAACCGCAAAACCAAAAAGTAATTGCGTTTTGGGAACTGTAGACGGTAGGATTTTAGATTTCTATCCTTACCATACAAAGAGAAAATCTTTGTGAAAACTCGACTTTGGAAAATTTGCCATATTTCGTTGCCTTCTGTAAAATTAGTAAAAGTGTTTCGAACAGGAAATTTATCTGATTTTCTTTGGAGAATTCTTTTGTATTTTTCACAATTATATACATACTTTTTTTATTAAGTTATCACCCCTATCCTATCACCCACCGCGATTACAGCGCGGCCTGTAGATTTATTTAGAAGATTGGAGAAATAATAATTATAACGGAAACTGACTATTCAGCAATATAGACGTCTTTAGGAATTGTCTCTACAATCGTCATTGAGTTCTGAATTGCTGCTAGAGCTTCATACAAGACAACATAAGGCGAGAGTTTCAAAAATCTCGTCTCGGTCTCGTTAGTTGTGAAAAAAATTACTCTCGTCTTAGTCTCGCTATCGTAACAAAATTGTTTTAACAATTTAACGTAACAATAACGTTTTCTAGCATTTTCCGAAGATTTCACTATGTCATAACCTTTGACCGACTTACTACAGAGACTTCTAGTTTTCACCAAACGATTCAGCGTCTCAAAATGAATCGGTAAACGTATATCATATTCGTAGGAGGCTCTTAATAGATCCTTTTACAGTTGGTTAAGCGCATATTTAAGCACATCTTTCCGAACAATTTACACATCGACTTGTTCGTCTTGTCGAGTAGTTTCTGTGTGCCGAAAATGATTTCGTTGCTATTTACCGTTCTTGAGAAAATTGAAAATAACCCAAAAAGAAGATTTTTTTTCGACCGAATTGAAGGAAATTTTTGCTGACGAATTTTTTTCTAAAATTTTTTCGTTTTTTTTTTTTTTTTTTTTGTTGCCTGAAGGAAATCGAAGCGTTTAAAACGATTTTCTAGTTTATTTAGCTATAAAGTTTCAAATAAACAATATATAGCCTATATCTTGGGTGTTTTGAGCATTTTAACCGAATGAACTGGAAAATCTTGTACAGCATTTCCATTTCTTCGGACAAATTGAAAAAAAGACCCTAAAATTTTCTGAAAAATTCGCCAAAAGAATCCATCGTTTTGATGATTTGAGGTTGAAATGAGGAAAAAGTTGCATTTTCGGTTCTCTACGATCCTCTCGGAAACAAAAAATCCCAGCGAAATCTCTTTCGGCACACTGAAACTGTACGACAAGAAGGGAAAATCGTGTGTAAATTGTTTGGAAAGTTTCAATTTTTTATTGCGATATTCTGAATTCAATTTTTTTCAAACACATTTCAATATATACAAATAAATGCTTAATAATGACGAAACTGGTCATGAAGTTCTTAAAAGTGTCACCTTTGGCGCTAGTGCTGTTGCGCTCGGAGCTAATACTTTATTCATTCATACAGGTTGCAATATTTGTTACGAGAACAGTGAACTATGATTATCTAACTCAGTGGTGCGCAAACTAATTTCATTTGCGACCCAAAATTTTCTGCAAAACTTTATCGCGATCCCTAGACAGGCCCCTCTTTCCCACTGGACACTCTGGGCACGTGCCCAGGGCCCCGCGATCCATAGGGGCCCCATAGTTCCTGCCAGATTACCAAATGTAGAAATCGCATTGAGAATGGTAACTAACTGTAGTGAGGAACGCTTTTTCTCAACATTGAAAAAAATCATCATCATCAACTGTGGCGCCACAGCCGTGTGCGGGTCCTGGCCTCCCAAAGTGTTCCTCCATTCGTCCTTATTTTGTTAAGTCCTCTCTAGTGCTAGTCCTCTCCAGCCTCGAAGTCTTAACTTTGATGCGTCTTCTGTTACTCCGTCTACCCATCTGAGTTTTGGCCTGCCTCTTTTTCGTCCTCCCTATAGTTGGGCGTCTAATACCCTCTTTGGTATGCAGTTTTCCAAGCCTCTTGTCCTGTCCTGCCCATTGTAACCGCATTATTTTGACTCTGGTTGCGATGTCGGGTTCTTCGTGCTCTGTCAAGATCATATATACTTGACCTAAGGGGTCCCATTATCCTAATGTGCCCAGGGCCTCCAATAGTTTAAAGACGATAAAGACAAATAGGTTATAGACTAGATAGAAGTAAAGTAAAGATTGTAATTTCCACACAGTTCTATCAACATCTCCACTAAATTTTAAACACATCCCCAAATTAGTTTTTGAGAAAATTAAGTTTGAAAATTTCATTATTTGCAAATTTTATTTTCAAGGGGCAATTTATAAAAACTGCAAATATTAAAATATTAAATAAATAATAAAAATATTTAAATATTTGGAAAATTTACTAAATATTCTGAAACAGCTCTACCAACATCTTACAAATTTTGAAACAATCCCCAAATAAGTTTCTGAGAAAACTAAGTTTGAAAATTTCAATGTTTACAAATTTGATTTCCAAGGTGGAATTTACAAAAAAACTGCAATATTTTCTGAAATAAATATTAAAATGTTGGAAAAATTTGCTAAATATCGATCAACAGTTCTACCAACATGTCCACAAACTTTGAAACAAATCCCCGAATTAGTTTTTAAGAAAATTAAGTTTGAAAATTTCAATGTTTACAAATTTGATTTTCAAGGTGGAATTTACAAAAAACTGCAATATTTGCTGAAAAAAATATAAACAAATTGGGAAAATTTGCTAAATATTCTGGAACAGTTCTACTAACATCTCCACAAAATTTTAAACAAATCCCCAAATTTATTTTTCAGAAAATTATGTTAGAAAATATCAATATTTTTAAATTTCTTTATATTGATATTTTACAATTTACTGCTACCTAATACTTACACACGAAATGCCTTAATTTTTTTATGAATTCGGCGACCCAAAAAGATTCTCTGTCGACCCCTCTGACTCTAAATCACAAGATGACCAAGAATTCAAATATAATAATGCTTGCATCACATCATCCTTTAATGATGTGCGCGTTTTGAACATTATAGCACCTGCTGTAGAGAATTATCTTTCAAAGTAATAAAAGTAGATAATTCTAAAATATCTCGCATAAATATGACATTTTAGTGCATGAAAATGTAGCGATAAGAAACTAGAAATTTCTGTTTACATACACTTTCTATTTGGTTACTATTACTATATTTGAAATTCGCCTAGTTCCGTCCACATGAAAATGTAGCGATAACAAACCTTAAATGTCTGTTTACATAAACCTTCCATTTCGTTGACTATTTAAAATTCATAGTAAAAACGAAGAAATATTTTGAAATTGTCTACGACAGGGGTTCTTAAACTCAGGTAGTCTGAGGACCCCATTTCAACAAGTTTTTATTTGCGGACCATCTCTTGAACAACTTTGTTTTTTTTGCGGAACCCCACCCTAACTCTAGCCATTTCACGTTCTTCTTGAGACTTAATTTCTGGCTCAATAATCTTATAAGCACTACTTTATTATAAATATTGTTAAAAATGTATCTCTGGTTATTCTAATAAATGGTCTTACACAACTACAATAATTGGCCATCGACTAAATGGTCTTTTTTATTAGGAAACAAACATTTTTATTAGAATATAGAATTAAAAAAAAAAACAAAATGAATAGAAATGGTAGCAAAAAGAACTAAAAAGTCTATAATATATCATCTTTTCATACATATATATGTCGTATACATATAGTAAAATCAGTCAGATTGTGTAAAACTGAGCCATTGCATGATCTGACGGCAAGTTCGTGTAGTTCGTCTAGTTCGTATAGCTGGTGAAATTGACGCTTATAAGAGGCACTTAGAAGATTCGATGTTTCAAGAAATACCTAAGTGCAAATAAAAAAACCTAAGTCATCAAATAGTATAAAGCTACTTGTCTGAATTATCTATTAATAAAGAGTTAGACTAGTTAATTAGATAGTTAGAGAACTATTAATAAAGAGTTAAATAAAGAAACGTATCCGAGGTGGTTTCATGAACTACCTAGTCGTATCGTGTGGATGAAATAGAAGAATACACGAATTGCCGGTAGATCATGCAAGAACTCGGTTTTACACAATCCGACGGATTTCATTATGTGACTACGACATATACATCTCCAGGTCACTCGCGGACCCCCAGCAATAACTACGCGGAAACCCAGGGGTTAGCGGCCTCTAGTTTAAGAAACGGGGGTCTACGACATTATTTATATTTTATATTAAGCAATCTACTTCTTTAATTGTATATATATAATGAAATGTAACTTGCCCGAGTAGTTCAAATTTATGCATTAAAATATTACGGCTGCTCGTGTCAGAGTCAAAGATTGAAGAAGTATGAATGAAATCAGAAAAGAGTCTCTCGTGTCTCGCGAGAGCGACACCACATACGGTTTCACTCTCGCCTAAATAATTTTCAAAACAGTCTCATCCCGGTCGGCTTGCTATTACGACACGAAATTAGAAAATATGTTTCTCGTGTGAAGCCATAATTGCTGCAGACAAATAATTTCAATTACAAGTGATTAAATAAAATATTAGATTGAGATTAAAATGAAATGGGATGAGTGCAGACTGGTTTTTGTAAAGGCTTCTGTACACAATAATACACTGTAATAGTTAACGTTGGTATACAACGCACCGTCTAGTTATCGTTTAATTTTTCGTGACTTTTAAAACAGTTTTCCTTTCAAATTTATATAATGCCAGAAAAGTGTACGAAGTGAAAATTGCTGTGAACTTCTCTCAAAACGTGGTAAGTTCGTAAATATGAGTTAAAAGCGTATTGTAGCTTTATTTTACACACAAGAAAATAATTCAGAATTCATCTGACTGCCATATTGTTAGTTTCAGAGTCATTGAATTTTAAACATGTTAGATAGGTAACAATAGTTTCTATTAAATCTCTATATCGTCAGTCTAGATAACCTATAATCTAGTCTAGTTAACCAGTAACATAACCTATAATACAATAAACTTAAAACAAACGGACAGTAGCGTCGGTCAATTGGGCGAATGCCCGGGGCCCACGGACTAGGGGGGGGGGCGCAATTTTTTTTTTCAATAGAAAATGAAGATAAAAACAAGTGAGATAATAGATAAAATTGCAGAAATTAAAGCAAGGAAAGTAAAGTTCAATTAATATTGTTTTTCTTTTATATTAATATATTTTATTTCTTCTATACATATGTTCCTTTCTTGTATGTATTAAAAATTAAAGAATTTATTTGTTTATTCACTTTTTTTGTTTACTGGGGGCCCCACTTTAATATATATGCCCGGGGCCTCAAAATCCACACGACAGCTTTGCAAACGGAACACAGCCTGAATATATAAATATATTCGGCCTTTCCGGAGCTCTATAACATTTATTAATACTTTTTAGGACTACCAAAATAAATCTCACATGACATTTGTAAGTTATTTTATTGAGTTCTAAAAAAGTTCTCAACTGGTTTTTGTTGAGTGCCACGAAGGTGGACTGAAAGCTATAAAATAACTTACAAATGTCATGTGAGATTGGTTTTGGTGGCCCTAAAAAGACTCAATAATTGTTATAGAGCTCCGGAAAGGCTGAATATATTTATATATTCAGGCTGTGTTCCGTATGTTTTAAGTTTGTATGATTTTCTATACCGTAGGATGATTTCACCAATTCTATATAATACAATAGGCTATATTAATATCCGCGGAATCGCGTCTGCAGGTGGCTATTTGCTTGGGTTAAATGGAAAGATGTCATCTTAAAAACAATGTTATTTATCTGGTTCTTGCTTAATGCCATATCTCAGATAGGTATTTGCCTAATAATAAATTAACAAAGGCCCTAGGGCTATAAGCATGGTGATTCGGCCCCGGAAAGATATTTATATGATACTCGGAATATATGTTGGTACTAATTAAATAATGAGATCCTGAAAGTTTCAGATCGTTAACTCAATTGGTTTTCGAGAAAAATGTGAAAATGTGTCAAAAACGATATTTTTTTCTCAGTAACGGATGAATCGATTGATCTAAAAATTTAATATGTTTTGGGGGCCGATAGGAGATCTTATGAAAAAAATTAACAGCTTCATAAGATTCTTGAAAAAAAAACATTTTTTTTAATTTTAATTTTTTAACCATGGTACAGTTTTGGTACAATTATGAAACTTTTTTTTTTCAAGCCTTATATATTACTCTTTAACTCTATGAGTTTTTCAGATTTTTAAAAATGGTAGGTCATAGTAGAAAAAAATAAAAACCATTTTTGGCTCAAATAATGCATTTATTTAATGTTTTAGGTTTTAATTACCTTGTTTTTATGCATATTTAGCTTATTTCTAATTATTAGAAACAACACGTTACATACTGGGTGTCCCATTTTAATCGGCCAGTAGCGATAATTCTGAAACATTGCATTGAATCAAAAAGTGTTCCAAATGAAAAGTTAATGGTTCTGAGGGGGACATCTGATGCCGTAGACTTTGCCCCCCCAGCCCCCCAAGGGGGGCGGGAACAGGGGGCAACTTTAAAATCTTAAATGGAAACCCCTATTTTTTATTGCAGATTCTGATAGAGGGTTAAAAAGTATGTAAGTTTTATCCGAAACATTTTTTTATTGGTCGAGAGATGGCGCTGCAAATGTAAAAATTAGGTTTTTTGTCAATTAAATTGCGAAAATCGTTAAATTGCGAAAACCTTACAAGATTGTTTTTTTCTCAGCCTGCTCAAATACTAACCGAATGGTTAAATTGGAAAGAAAATGGAAGAATGGTCCGATTATCTGCGAGCCGAGAAGTCCACACCACACGTTGACACTCCGTCGCTGCTGTGCGTTCACTTGTCGAACCCAGTTTTCAGCACTCCAATAATGGGCATTGTGGATGTTGACGAATCCGGTATTCTGGAAAGTGCACTCGTCGGAGAACAGGACTCGGTGGAAGAATAAACGGTCGCGGTCGATCAGCAGATGCAGCAGCACAGCCCAGTTGCAGAAACCCACACGATTGGCGAAATCATTACCATCAAGTTCTTGAACGCGCATGATGTGATACGGATGGAACTTTGCCGCGCTTTTTACATTTATACTTTTTACATTTGCAGCGCCATCTCTCGACCAATAAAAAAAATGTTTCGGATAAAACTTACATACTTTTTAACCCTCTATCAAAATCTGCAATAAAAAATAGGGGTTTCCATTTAAGATTTTAAAGTTGCCCCCTGTTCCCGCCCCCCTTGGGGGGCTGGGGGGGCAAAGTCTACGGCATCAGATGTCCCCCTCAGAACCATTAACTTTTCATTTGGAACACTTTTTGATTCAATGCAATGTTTCAGAATTATCGCTACTGGCCGATTAAAATGGGACACCCAGTATACAAAACATATTTAAATTATAACATATTTAAAATAACAACAATATTTTTTTAATCAAAATAAAAAATTAAAACAGTTAAAAATAACTAATTATTATTAATTTCAATAAATATTTTGCGATTAACGATACAAGAATATTTCTTTTCATTTTTGTGTTGAAACTTCACGTCTTGACTGGCTTAAAATGGGAAAACTTGGGAAATGGGAAAACATTGAACTGCGGAATTTGTCATCAACAATGAGAAACACTGGCGGTCGAAGTATAACTCAAGCACTCATTACATTTTTAGTAAAGCTTCGCACAGGCAATTCAAATAAGTTGATAAATAAGTTAGAGATCGAAGAAGAGCAGTTAATGACAAAATATTGTGAACAAGTGACTCAATCTTTCGAACAAGACGTATAACCTCTTCATTTTGGATTGGACATGCATTGTCCAGAAATGATCTCATTTAAAATCATACAGCTGCGGTTGCTAAAAAACTTAACACAATAATCTCAATGGCCAACTCATTATTATTTGTGATGGGACGTATGCTCGTCATGAGAAAAGCTCAAACAATCAGTACCAGAGAAAGTCATATTCTGGGCAAAAAAAGTGCCGCTGTGTAAACCATTTACGATTTGTACAACTGATGGATACATTATCGATATGCTAGAACCGGATTATGCTACCCAAAATGATGCTACTATTATGAGAGATATTACAGATAATCCAAATGGTATATGTAATTTATTGAAACATGGTGATGCATTTGTGGTTGATCGTGGGTTGCGTGATGTTAAAGAGCACCTAGAAAGTAAGAGTTTTGAAGTATTAATGCAAGCACTAAAAGGAAAACGCAATCAACTAACAGCTGATTCGAATGCGTCAAGAAACGTAAGATAATAAAAACGTAAGAAGCAGTGCACGGGATGTTAAAACAAAAATATCTGCTGGATCAGAAAATTGACAACAAAATGCTTCATAGAATCGGTACTATTTTTAGAATCGCGTCGTTTCTCCATAATAAATACAGCAAACGCCTAACTTCTGATGCTGAGTGCCTGGATGATGATATTGTAGAAATGATGAAATGCCAAAATGATGACAGAAAAGACGTTAGCTGATGAAGTGACGCAAAATGGCTGGCAACTTATAAAACTACCGTTTCAGACATGATTTAGAAGATTTTCAGAAATGACAGAAAAAGATCTAATTGTAAGAATATTTTTCACTGGTTCTTACCAATTTAAACCAGCGATATCCTATTTATCAGAAATGATGGACGAATCGGGTGATATCACCATTCAGTATGTAAAAAAACATTCAAACATACTAAAATCACAAGTTCAATCACGTCACATTAGCCGGAAAGTTTATAGATGCTTTATTGATTACAAGCCAAATACTATCGGATACAAAAGCTTTACAAGACGCAGCTGGGAGTGTGTAAATGGTCTTAGAACGATTGTTACAACGATTTTCTGCTATGGCCTACCATTTTTAAAAATCTGAAAAACTCATAAACTTAAAGAGTAATATATAAGGCCGGAAAAAAAGAAATTTTCATAATTGTACCAAAACTTTAACATGGTTAAAAAATTAAAATTATTATTTTTTTTTTTGCAAGAATCTTATGAAGCTATAAAGCTGTTAATTTTTTTCATAAGAGCTCCTAACGGCTCCCAAAACATATTAATTTTTTAGATCAATCGATTCAGTTTTTTTTTTTCGTTTTTGACACATTTCGCTTTTTCTCGAAAACCATTTGAGTTAGCGATCTGAGACTCAGGATCTCATTATTTAATTAGTACCAACATATATTCCGTGTTGTATATAAATATCTTTCCGGGGCCGAATCACCATGCTTATACCCCTAGGGCCTTTAATAAGTAAAACACTTTTTTTAATAAAAATATATTGTAATAATACTTGCACTTGAAACTTAAATTTGAATATCAAAACTTACGTATCTCAAAAAAATGGAGGTCGTTTGTTTGACCTAGAAAGTAGCAGGCAGTGTAAGCACTTGGAGCTTATATTAAAATTATACTAAAATTATTTTTCATAATAACTTTTGACTTGTTTAGGAACATTATTAGTTAAACAAAATACTTAGCACCTCTTTCGACATTTTAAACTTGTGTTACTAGAAAATGTTAAACAGTATTATTATTTTTTAAATCAAGTATTTAATAGTAAGTAAGTCTCTGTTATAGCTTTTTGGTATCAGCATTATAATAAAGTGAGCATTAATTTGACTTATATTATACCTAACTATATAATAGCATACAGGTTTGAACACAACTTTTAAGTCTTTTGACAACAAACAAAACTAAGAAATACAACAAAGTCAAGTGACATATTTAATGATGCTAATTGAGATAACATCATTAATTACTCGTAGATAATAAAGTGAGCATTGCTTGTGACTTATACTATACCTAACTATATAATAGCTTACAGGTTTGAACACAAGTCTTAAGTCTTTAGACAGCAAACAAAACTAAGAGATACATCACAGTCAAGTAACATATTTTATGTTGCTAATTGAGATAACATTATTAAGTACTTGTAGATAATGCTTGTTACGAGATGTGATTACAAGTTAACACCGGAAATACAATTTGAAACTTTCTGTATCAAAATATCATTTTACCAAAGAATGTTAGTTACGAGTTACGAGGTGTCACATCTGGACCGACAATATATAACATTAACGTCGAAGTTGGAGAAATGTTTTATTTGTCTTAAAGTTTGTGAATTCGTGATAAATAAAAAATGTGTTTATGGATATTTCCTAAATATCGAGATATTTTCAACCTTTTTGTCTTCTAGGATTAGGTCATTGCCTCATACTTGTGTAAACATTAATTTCTAAAACAAATTATTTGAAATATTTATTTAACTGGAAATTCGATTTTTTATTTCTAACATATTTAGGTCAAAAATGGTGCAGTAGCCTTTAAAAAAGGAATTTAAAAATAATTTTGTATAATTTTATAAATAATTAATGCTAGTTAACAGCGCTCAATCTCTGAATTCAAAAATAATAATTCCTTTGGAGAAAGGTAATTTTTCAAACATTTATTTATACAAAAGTTTAATTAAAAATATTTTGTTTTGAACTAACAATAAGTGGAGAGAAATCAATGGAACTAAAATTATATCAAACCATTTCTTCTTAAACTTATGATTTTTTTGTCGCAATCATTAACTTAATTTTCTTACTATTATTAGCTAATACTATTATTAGCTAAAATCTTCTTATTATTAAAATGTAAAAAGACTTATAAGTAATTAGAAATTTTTCAATGGAAAGGTCAAAACTGGTGCAATAAATTTCTATAAGAACCTGCTTTGCAAAACTTAAGTACATCCTATTTGAGCCAAGAACAGCCAATTAGTGAATTGAAAAATTTTACTTCCTGGAAAGAAAAGTAGTTTTTCTTACATCTATTTGCACAACAAAATTTAATTAAAAACCTAATTATTTTGTTTTGTGCAAAGCAGACAAACCAATTAAACTAAAAATATTAAAATTTATTTTTTCCAAAAATAATAACATCCTTTTTCTGGAACAATCAAACTCTTATTTAAATTGTTTAAAAACATCGCTCCAAGATTATTAATAAATGTTCTGTATCGTACTCCATAGACTTTATTGATTAAACACGATATGACACAAAATATACAAATCTCATTTCTGGAAGAAAATATGTTTTGGAAGATTTTAAATACTTGAATCTCATTGCTTTGATTGTCTACAATTTTGTTCAAAATTTCTTAAGCAGCAGAAAGATTTTTGTAGTTAATCTCAACTTTAAACAAATATATTGAATCAAAATTATATATAAAATTCAAAATACGAATACAATGTAAATCTACATTATTATTTGTTTCATTATTATTATTATTTTCTTTGTAATGCAATATTTTTTAACTTAAATAAAGAATATTAAACGCCTTAAAAATTTATTTAAATCTCCAAAATCTTTGTTATAAAATCTTTTTTGGTGGTAGAATATTGATTGAATTATTTTTCGTCGAAGAATCAATTGCAGCTAAAAATAGCACAGAGTTACTATGCATTAAATATGTAAAATAATATTGCTTACAGTTTCTATTAATATAGCAATTGACGCAGTTTAAAAATACTTACAATTAGCATATTATTGGAAATAATTCGCATGCTTATCTTACCTCGTTCGGGCTGGGCGAGTTGTTCATCATGCTCGTGTTGAAGAATCATTTATTTTAGCGAAAGCAAAATATTTCGGAATTACATTTTCTAATGCTTTGCTGAATGTATAGAAGACTGACAGATCGTCACGAAGAATTTCTCAGATTTATAAGAGATTATTTGCGTTATTCGGCTTGTCCGGAGCCTGCAATCGTACTACGGAGTTCCGGAGCGCTCCGGGCCGTCCTAACCTCGAAGTCCGGGCAACACCGGTGGCCGCAATGCAGCCAACTTTTATTGCTCTCTCACCCTCTCCACCCTGTTCCGACGCAATCTATTGGCTCGTTCCTCTTCAATACGCCCCGTTTTCAAGGTCGTATAAAACAAACAGCCGAAAATAATGTTTAAAAAAAAATGTGGAATATGAGCTGAACTAGCCCATTTTTTTTACCAACGGTTGATGGTAATTTGTTAGTTAAAGTTATGAGATCATAAAGTTAAATGTGGCAAACAACACATTTTTCTTAGAAATAAACTAAAAAATGCGGAAAAATAAATTTAGTGCTTTTGTACTTTCAGGGTCAAAATGGTTAATGACTTATATAACGTAGTCCTGACCTATATAAACATTTTTACGTTGTAATTTCTAGGATTCGTTTTTAAGAATTAATCACAAAAAATGTTTGTTTAACTCTTTGCCAGAAATTAATTTTAATAAGAGCTTTATATAGTAATTTATGATACAAGTGTGTGAAGAAGAACTTTTGTGCATAAGTTGCGAAGTGTCAAGCACGAAAGCCTTTCACACACGTGTATCATACATTATTTTATCTAGGAAGCATGTTATAATACTATTGAATCTACAAAAAATTATTGTTTCTTACCGAAAATATTGAAAAAAAATTTGACAGACAAAATACTTGTCAATCACTGATATAATAAGCTTAGAAAATTCAGCGCCCTTGTGGCAAAAACTAATAAAAGCGCACAATGACTGGAACGCTATTTGTTCGTTGTCAATGTCATCTAGGTTAACCTAGTTTTAATCTAGATTAGGTTATGGTTAGGTTAAGTTATATTAGAGCCATATAAATCCAGACTGAGAGGCCGAAACTTCTTGATTCAAAATAAGAAAAATTAATTCAATTTTAATATACGTCAGAAAATGTATTTTCACTACGTCTATATTTTTTTGTTTAGTAACGTGAGTTACCACTTTCAATATTTTTTCAATTCATAGATTAATCTCAAAACTGAAAATTTCTAAGCATTTGTAGGCATATTAACAAGAAACAAAAATCGTTTAATTATGAAATTCCTTTTGATTTACATTGGACTTTTACGCACGATTTGCATACTTTTACACACGATTATAATAGTGGCATCCTTCACGTACAATAATTTACTTATTGTGTTGATTTTGGTGGTCGAGTAGATAACACTATATTATAGATATAATAAGAATAATCTTCCAAGTCTAGGATCGGTACGCATCACGCATTTTTCATTTAAACTCGACCGGTCTTCGAAAAAATAAAAAAAAGTAGAGCGAAAATATTCGACTGATAATGAAGCACATGTAGCAAAAATGTTATAATAGCTTCTATGGAAGGGACATTTTGACTGCAGCCTGCAGCGTAAATACTATTGATCTTTCATCTTTATAAAGTATTTGTATGATATCGTTAATGCCCGGTCTATCTTTTTCAAACTAGGTTAACAAATTAGGTATTTCCGACGCCCTCCTTATTGCAGCCTAATATCCTGGCTTGATACAAGTCAAATTTATTTATCCTATTATTTATTTGGTTAAATATTATTTAGTTTCGTCTTATGTTAAGACTCTCAGGTCTTATGTTAGACCTTCATTATGTAAGATTACTGTTTAAGCTAGGATAACAAACTAGGTATTTCCGACGTCTTCATTATTCTCGCTTAATATACTTACTGTCTTGGTACAAGTCAAATTTATATATTCTTATTTGCTCCGTGCATAACCGCGCTTAGCGGCACCCGTGGCCAAAAAGACAACTTCGTCTTCTATACAATATTTTTTTTACCGGTTATCTGAAGATTCTGATCTCTTCAATATCTTTGCTGAATTGTCAAATAAAGTTGGTGTATAACTTGGTCTTTCTGGATTTTCAGACTTTTTATTGCCAGCAAAATGAAAACCACAAATTCTACTCCGCTTATTCAGCATGCAAAAGCGGCTAGCAAGATGATATTTGTATATTTACAACCAGCAGGGAAAACACTTTCAGGCATACTTTGAAATTTTCCATTTACTTGATAATTAAGGATTTTCAGGAAATACATTTTCTCGCTTTTTCCGGAGATTTCATTCCATGTCATAACTTGTGAACGGCTTGTCACAGAGAGTTGGTACCAATCGATTCAGCATCTCAAAATAAGTCGGAAAACATATATCATATTCCTAGGAGGCTTTTAATTAAAAAATACCATCGAACATGGAAGTCAAGATTGCGGAAACGATAAAATGCAAGAAAATTGATTTTGCTAAAATCGTATTTTTTGAGTTACTGCAAAATATAAAAACGTTTCTGGAAGCTTTTTTTCTGCTAATTACAAACCTAAATAAATAAAATATACAAAAGCTAAATAAATATATAAACTGTATTTCGCTAGCTTCCTTCGTTCACGATGGCCTGCTAAAATTGGGTACAATTTTAAGACATTTCGGCATTCGAGTAGAGATCTTGTAAACTAATGAATTTCGCGCGGATAATCTAAGAGTGGAAAATGATTTTGATTTTTCAAAATTATCTACAACCCTTTCTGAGATATCGACTTATCAAATCGACAATCGTAAAATTTCAGTTTGAAATTTCTCAATGAAAAATTAAATCTTTCCGAACAATTTACAAATCGACTTGTTCGTCCTGTCGAGTAGTTTCTGTGTGCCGCAAGCGATTTCGTTGCTGTTTACCGTTTTTAATGAAAAAAAAACGAAAAAAGACATTTTTCGACCGAAATGATAAACAAAAAATTAGACGAATTTGTTGTAAAATTTTGTCGCGATTTTTTTTGGTTGCCCGAAGAAAATAGAAAAGGTTACAAATAAACAAGGTATATATATATATATATATATATATATATATATATATATATTTATATATATGTATATATATATATATTTATATATATATATATATATATCCTGGCTTGATACAAGTCAAATTTATTTATCCTTTTATTTATTTATATAGTTTTTCGGTGTTTTAAGCCGTCTCTTCATGTTCGCCCTCCGTTTTTTTGCAAACCTCTCTGAAACTACAAATTCCAGCGAAACCATTTTCATCACACTGAAGCTAGATGTTTGGAAAGATTCAATTTTTTACTGAGAAATTCAGAATTAAAATTTTCGCGAATTTCACAAATCCGTATCTGGAGAACATTTGCAGATAAATAAAAACGGATGCGGCACCGTTTTTTGGACGTCATTTCTCTACGGGTCCACTTTGATTTCCTTAAAAATATTGATTAGCTACCCAGTTCTCTGCTCGAGCGGTCAAATTTCACGATATTTCTCTCGATTTTGCAAATTTTATCAAGTCATATCTCGCGAACGGAAGCTGTTAGTAAAATGAAAATTATGTATTTACAACCAGAAGGGACATCACTTTCAGACACACTTTGAAATTTTCCATTCACTTGCTAAATAATAATTTAAAAAAAGTTTTATTAGTTTTTTGTTATTTGTCATTTATATACAAGATTCATGTTTAAGATTTTAATCTTAACAGTTTATATTTATATTTATTATGTTCAAGTTAATTAATATATAATATTTAGATATAAGCCCTGAAGAAGGTCAGAATTAAAAAGACTGAAACGTTGGCAAAATATCAATTGATTTATTAAACGAAAATTCTTTACCCAAGAATTAAATAAAATATAATAAAAAAAGGATAAAATCTTAAAATACCTTGATAAATAATGATTTTAAAGAAATTTATCTTCTTGTATTTCGGGCATGAAGTTCTTAAAAGTGTCACCTTTGGCGCTAGTGCTGTTGCGCTCGGAGCGAATAGTATTTATATTTATTTGGTTAATTATTATTTAGATAAATTATGACTCTCAACCTTCATTATGTAAAAGGTTACTTTTTAAGCTAGGGTAACAAGCTAATTATTTCCGACGCCCCCCCTTATTCTCGCTTAATATTCTGTCTTGGTACAACTTTTATCCTTATTTATTTTTCCTTAAAGTCTATTTATTTATTTGGTTAAACATTATTTAATTTCGTCTTAAGTTAAGACTTAACGGAAGGCTTTCAACCTTCATTATGTAGGTAAAGGATTATTTTCTAAGCTTGTTTAACAAGCTAGGTATGTATTTCGGACGCCTTCCTTATTCTCGTTTAATATCCTGACTTGATATAAGTCAAATTTATTTATTCTTATTCGCACCGAGCGCAACAGCACTAGCGCCAAAAGTGACACTTTTATTAACTTCTTGACCAGTTACGTCATTATGTAGCATTTATTTGTATATATTGACATGCATTTTGCTAAATAAAAAAAGCGTTTTATTAATTTACATAAAGTGCATAAATTGAGAATGGATTCAAGGCCAAATATCTATCATAGGAAATAAACTATATCTATCATAGAAAATAAACTAGGAAATCGTTTTCAGCACAACGATTTCCTTCGGGTAACCAAAAAAATATTACGAAAAAAATTTAAAAAAAAATGTCTACAAAAATTTTCCTACATTTCGTTCGAAAAATATGTGCTTTTTCGGTTTTTATCGATTTTTTCGAGAACGTTAAAAAGCAGCGAAATCATTTTCGGCAAACAGAAACTACAGGACAAGATGAACAATTGAACAATGTGTATATTGTCCGGAAATATTCAATAATTCTTCCAAAAATTTCAAACCGAAATTTACCTGATTTTCGATTTGCTAAGTAGATGTCTCGGAAACGGTTACAGATAATCAAAAACAGATTGCGGCATCGTTTCTAGAAGGTCATTTTCCTGTTAATACACTACGATTGTCCGCGGGAAATTCACGACTTTAAGAGATCTCTACTCGAGCGCCGAAAATTTCTTAAAAATTTCTTCAATTCTTGCAGGCGATAGTGAACGAAAAGAGCTAGCAAAATATAATTTGCATATCTGTAATCAGATGCAAAAATGCTTTCAGAAACGTTTTTAAATTTTGCTGTGACTTAAAAAATAACGATTTTGATAAAATCGATTTTCTCGCATTTCATCGATTCCGCGATCTAGACTCCCCGTGTCAATGGTATTTCTTTAGTAAAAGCTTCCTAGCGAATATTATATACGTTTTCGGACTAATTTTGGGACGCTAAATCGATTGATGAAGACTAGAATTCTCTGTGATGAGCCGTTCAAACGTTATGACAGCTTCAAATTTGTTGAAAATACGAGATGGTGTACAGCGAAAAAATATATAAAACTTGTTTATTTGTAACTTTAGAGCGAAATAAACTGGAAAACCGTTTTCAGCACTTCGATTTCCTTCGGGCAACCACGAAAAAATCACGCAAAAAAATTCCAAGAAATTTTTCAACAAAAATTTTCCATCATTTCGTTCGAAAAATATGTGCATTTGCGGTTTTTTCGATTTTTTCGAATACGGTAAAATGCAGCAAAATCATTTTCGGCACACAGAAACTACACGACAAGACGAACAAGTTGATGTATAAATTGTCGGGAAAGATTCAATAATTCGTCAAAGAAATTCAAACTGAAATTTACCCGATTCTTGATTTGCTAAGTAGATGTCTCGGAAACTGTTGCAGATAATCAAAAACGGATTACGACATCGTATTCAGAAGGTCATTTTCCTATTAATACACAAAAATTGTCCGCGTTAAATTGACGACTTTCCGAGATCTCTACTCGAGCGCCGAAATTTCTTAAAAAATTCTTCAATTCTTGCAGGCGATTGTGAACGGTAAGAGCTAGCGAAATATAATTTGCATATCTGTAATCAGCAGTAAAAATGCTTTCAGAAACATTTTTAAATTTTGCTGTAACTTAAAAAATAACGATTTTGATAAAATCGATTTTCTCGCATTTCATCGATTCCGCGATCTAGACTCCCCGTGTCAATGGTATTTCTTTAGTGAAAGCTTCCTAGCGAATATTATATACGTTTTCGAACTAATTTTGGGACGCTAAATCGATTGGTGAAGAATAGAATTCTCTGTGATGAGCCGTTCAAATGTTATGACAGCTTGAAATCTGTTGAAAATACGAGATGGTGTACAGCGAAAAAATATATAAAACTTGTTTATTTGTAACTTTGGAGCGAAATAAACTGGAAAACCGTTTTCAGCACTTCGATTTCCCTCGGGTAATTACGAAAAAATCACGAAAAAAATTTCCAAGAAATTTTTCAACAAAAATTTTCCATCTTTCGTTCGAAAAATATGTGCATCTTCGTTTTTTTTTCGATTTTTTGGAATACGGTAAAAAGCAGCAAAATCATTTTCGGCACACAGCAACTACACGACAAGACGAACAAGTTGATGTATAAATTGTCGGGAAAGACTCAATAATTTGTCAAAAAATTTCAAACTGAAATTTACCCGATTCTCGATTTGCTAAGTAGATGTCTCGGAAACGGTTGCAGATAATCAAACACGGATTACGACATCGTATTCTGAAGGTCATTTTCCTATTAATACACTAAGATTGTCCGCGGTAAATTCACGACTTTCCGAGATCGCTACTCGAGCGCCGAAATTTCTTAAAAATTTCTTCAATTCTTGCAGGCGATTGTGAACGGTAAGAGCTAGCGAATTATAATTTGCATATCTGTAATCAGCAGCAAAAATACTTTCTGAAACGTTTTTAAATTTTGCTGTAACTTAAAAAATAACGATTTTGACCAAATCGATTTTCTCGCATTTCGCCGTTTCCGCGGTCTGGACTTCCCGTGTCGATGGTATTTCTTCCCAGGAAAGCTTCCCAGGGAATATTATATACCTTTTTCGACTAATTTTGGGACGCTGAATCGATTGGTGAATCGACTAGAATCGACTAGAAGTCTCTGTGGTGAGCGTTTCAAAAGTTATGACAGCGTCAAATCAGTAGAAAATGCGTGACTGTGTACAGCGAAAAAAAATTGTTTATTTGTAACTTTAGAGCGAAATAAACAGAAACCAAAAAAATTTAAAAAAAAACACGAAAAAAATTTGCAAAAAAATTTCAACAAAAATGTTCCATCATTTCGTTTTAAAAATACATTTTTTCGGTTTTTTCCCATTTTTTCAAGAAGGTAAAGCAGCGAAATCATTTTAGGCACAAAGAAACCACACGACAAGACGAACAAGTCGATGTGTAAATTGTTCGGAGAGATTCCATATTTCGTCGATAAATTTCAAACTGAAATTTACCCGATTCTCGATTTGCTAAGTAGATGTGTCGGAAAAGATAGCTGATAATTAAAAACGGATTACGGCATCGGTTTCAGCAGATCATTTTCCTATTAATACACTAAGATTGTCCGTGGGAAATTCATGACCTTCCCGAAATCTCTCAAAAATTTCTTCAATTCATGCAGGCGGTAGTGAACGGAAAGAGCTAGGGAAATACAATTTGCATATCTGTAATCAGCAGCAAAAATTCTTTCAGAAACTTTTTAAATTTTGTTGTAACTCAAAAAATAACGATTTTGACAAAACTGATTTTCTCGAATTTCGTCGATTCCGCGGTACTGACTTCCCATGTCGATGGTATTTATTAATCGAAAACTGCCTAAGGAATGTTATATGTGTCATCCGACTAATTTTGGGACGCTGAATCGATTGGTCAAGACTAGAAGTCTGTGGTAAGCCGTTCAATAGTTACGACAGCGTGAAATCTGCTGGAAACGCGAGATAGGTATTAGTAGTATAGTATTGTATATTTTATTGAATTAAATCTTTTTTGTTTTTGCCTGTTGTTTTTATACACATTTATTGGAGACGAACTTGTCTTTTTGGCCACGGTTGGCGCTAAGCGCGGTTATGGACGGAGAGAATAGTCTTCTTATTTCTTCATGAAGCATCATGAACCCTCATCATAAACAATCTTTGTGTAAAAGATTACACGGAAAAAAGTATACTCTAAAAGTTACAGTTTAAATAGTGCAGCGGCCTTACGAATACAAATTTGTAAAGATTGCAGTCCCATACTGTAATTTTTAAAATTTATTTACTAATAATACCGGAAACTGTAATTTATAAAAAAGCAATTGTTAGTTTTTACAGTTTTAAATTCGTAAGGCTGATGCTACTATTCAAACAGTAATTTTTAGGGTGTACCTATTTCCGTGTACTTTTTTAATATAATTTATTAGTGAAATCTCCTGTTGACAAAATTATAAATTATGTTATTATTATATGAGATATATAGAAATTATGTTATTATTATATTATCATGATTTCAATTATAAGTGTAAAATAATTTAGCTTTTTATGTTGATGGATTATGTCATTTTAATAGTGGAATTTGTAGTGGAATTCCAATGAGGGTCATCAAAAGGTCGTCTGGGTTAACTCACACCTCTTGTAATTAAGCTTTCCTGATTAAGAGGATGTAGTTTAACAGTTACTCACAGTGAGTTACATCATGCATGCCGACGATCTAATTTTAGTTTGTCTTTTTACTACGAATTTCGCGCCGGAATTTTTAAATGTAAAGTGATTATATAACAAAAAAACAATTTCAAGATTGTTATTTAGCTGTTTTATATAATGTATTATATTCATTTTATATTTGAAACCTAAAAGCTTTTGAAAATGTAAAATAGAGGCTTTTTATGTTACGCATTAGAATATATTTTTTAATAAGCAAATATGGTAATAATTTAATTAATTTTTACCACCGTCAATATTTTTTCAATTTATAGATTAATCTCGAAACTGAACATTTCTAAGAATAGGATGGTTCCGACAGTTACTACTTGGTAATTCATACTTACATTGAATTGAAAAATTCACTATGTTTTTACCACACTTATAAAAGTTCAAAACTTGAAAATGACCGTCAAACGTCGAAACTCGAGTCGTGATATGTGTAGAAATTTATATAACTGTGAATACTAGGTTTTGTAACATTTTTACATATTATAAGTGTGGTAAAAACATAGTGAATTTTTCAATTCAATGAAAATTTAAGTATTTGTAGGAATTGACATTTTTACAGCTGTCCCGTATAATTTTAATTTTGTCTCAATTTTCCCCATATTTTCACCCACTTGCTATAGACATTGTCCCGTTTTAGTTCCGAGGAAATATGATCAGCCTAATTATCTCTTTGAGTCACTACGGTATTAAAAGTCGCACCTTTTATACTTTTTTAATATACATGGTGGGATGCATTTTGAACCACCTCGAAATATTGCAATAATGCAATATTTCGAGGTATATATAAATTTTGCAATGTATATATTTGCACAATTTGTAAGGTATATACAAATTTTTGTGCAGTTGCTTAAGGTGTAGCTTCACACGAGAACGATATTTTTCTCGTCTCGTCTCGTCTCGTCTCGTAAAAGCGAAACGAGAACGAGACGAGACCGCATGTGGTCTCACACTCGCGAGAGCGAGAACGTATGTGGTCTCGCTCTCGCGAGAGCGAGAGCCCATGTGGTCTCGTTCTCGAGAGCCTCGTTTCTTATCCCGGTCATACTTCTTCTTTAATCTTTGATTCTAATACGGGTAGCCGTAATATTTTCTTGCATAAATTTGAACTGCGGGCTCGGGCAAGTTACATTTCATTATATAACAAATAAAAGAGTAGATTTCGTAATATGAAATAGATGTCGTAGACAAATTTCAAATTATGTTCATTTTTATAATTAATTTTAAATCTTCAACAAAATAGAAGGTTTATATAAAGAGACATTTATGGTGTGTCATCGCTACATTTTCATGTGGATGGAACAAAGCGAAATTAGAAGATATTATTATTAACCAAATAGAAAATGTATGTAAAGAGACAGTGATTAGTTTACAATAAAATGAATGATTGATTACCTCGTTTTGGACTATCTTAACAATAAGTTCTAGCAAGAACAATATTTGGCGAGATTAGACGAGACGAGACAAACGGTAACGAGAGCGAAACGAGACAAACGGTTACGAGAGCGAGACGAGACTAACGGTTGCGAGAGCGAGACGAGATTAACAGTTTCCAGAGCGAGAGCGAGACTGAGACGAGAGTAATTTTTTACACAACAAACGAGAGCGAGACGAGATTTTTTTAAACTCTCGCCGTATCTCGTCTCCCGTGAAGCCCCGTTAAGGTGTTTGCGAGTCAAAATAATATCTCTTTTTTTTTATTTTTGTAATAAAATAATTCTATAAATTAATATACTGAATTTATATGTTATGTAAGAGTATTTAAAGTCCGCTAAAGTTAATTTTATAATTATTTCAAATTTCAATGATATTTATTTGCAAGAAATATATGCGGCATCACCGCTTGTTATTACCAAAGAAAAAATTAATGATCAATAACAATGTTTTGGACACAACTTTTCGCTTGGCAAGAAAGTAATTTCGGTTGTCACACATAAGATCATTATTTTTTTTTTGTTTGAATGAATTCTTTGAGCGATGTTCTTTGTCTTTTGACATGTGATATCAGTCATATCGAAGTTAATTTAGAAACACGTGATGTGTGATTTTGTGTGCAGCTGTTAGTTGAGGTTCAATTTTAAGATGGAGTGCAAGAACGTTTTCGGCATATTCTACTTTTTTATTTCCACAAACGATAGAAAGCTGCAAAGGCTCGCAAAGAGATATGTGAAGTTTGCATAGCAGAGCGCAAGTATCAGAATTGGTTTAAAAAATTCCGTTCTGGAGATTATTCACCCAACGTTCGGTGACCGACGTTCTGGTCGACCTACTAAAGTTGATGATGACCAAATCAATGCCATTATTAAAGAGGATCGTCATATAGCTGTTCGAGAGGTTGCGGAGAGGTTAAATGTATCGCACGCAACCATTGAAAATCACTTAAAATATCTTGGACTCGCTAAGAAGCTCGATATTTGGATTCCGCATGAATTGATGAAAGATAGGGTATTTACTTAACACAACGAATCAATGTTTGCGATATGCATCTTAAGTGCAATGAAAACGATCCTTTCCTGAAAAGACTCATCACTGGTGATGAAAAATGAATCACCTACAGCAACATCATTCGAAAACGATCATGGTCCAAGCATAATGAACCAACACAAACCACATCGAAAGCTGAATTGCATCAAAAAAAAGATTATGCTGTTGATTTGTTGGGATTATTTAAAGGTGTTGTGTATTTTGAGCTTCTTCCCAGGTACCAGACAATCAATTCAGATGTTTACTGTTAACAACTGATGAAACTGGATGAAGCAATCTTTAAAAACGTACAGAATTGGCAAATCCTAAAGGAATTGTGTTCCACCATTATGAAACAAGGCCTCGCACATCTTTTGTAACTCGTGGGAAATTATTGGGACTTGGTTGGGAAGTGATGTCGCATACCCCATACAGTCCTGACTTGGCACAATCTGATTTCCATTTATTTAGAAGTTTGCAGAACTCTTCTTTGAATGGTAAAAAAATTTCAAATGACGATGACCTTAAATCGCAGATTGTTCAGTATTTTTTTTTTCTGATAAGAATCTAAGAAGTTGTATGAGCTCGAAATCATGAAGCTGCAAAAAAGATAGCAAAATTCCTTGAACAAAATGGAAAATATATAATTGATTAAAGCGTGCTTTTTTTATACTACAAAACCGAAATTACTTTCTTGCCAACCCAATATATCATTTATTTAAACATGTCTGACAGATAGTTTATTTCTTTCATGATTATTTAAATTAAAATATATCCAACCCAGAATACTTTTTAATATTTTTTTCCATAATCTAGGAGAATTGAATAATTGAATTTTATCAAGTGAATGGAAAAATGTTCAAAGTGTGCCAAAGTGTGACAAAAGAAAAAAATTCAAAGTGTGTCTGAAACTGTTTTACCTGCTGGTTGTAAATATATAAATTGCATTTTGTTAGCAGCTTCCGTTCGCGATACATTACTTGGCAAAATCTAGCGAATTGTCCCGAAATGTGGTCGCCCGAGGAGATAACTGGGAAACTAATTAATATTTTTAAGGAAGTTTAAGTGCAGCCCTAGGGAAATGACCTCCTGAAAACGATGCCACAATCCGTTTTTAACGGATCCGATTTTATCCGTTCAATCCGTTTTTATAGTCATAAATGTCAGTTTTCTAGATCGTTATCTTTAGGAGTTATGGTTCAATTATATAAAAAATGTGTGTTTTAAACAAGATTGTCTATAGCCTGTATGTCAAAAATTCAATTTTCTACCATTTTGCAAGAACTAGACAGCAGATCTTACTCAAGAAAACAAATTAAATGTGTTTAATATCGATTAATAAACATATTAAGAATTCAGCTCGTGATATTTACTTTGCTTTAATTGCGCCTACAACCCTAAGAATAATGAAGAAATATAAGAAATCTTAATGGAATCAATAAGAAAATAAACTGTATAAAGGTATATCTATCTACAAATTCAAACTGGATATGACAATTCTAGACTAATTATAACTCTACAAGACCATATAAATATATTAGACATAAAAATAACATTTTTTTAAACGGTGAATAAAACCGTTTTAGTATTTTATATTTTGCTGCAAAATTTCCTCATAAAATAAAATAAAAAACTTTTTCAATTTCAAAACACCAGCTGAAACAAAAAACAGAAGAAATGTTTTATTTGTTGATGTAAGAATCTTTTTATACCCCATAAAAATGTTACGTAAGATCCGCATAAGCGACGGAAGTGGAAACTATAGTCATGCTAATTTTCGAAGCGCCGGGGCGTGTCCTAAAGTATTGATCGTAGGCGTCGCGACGCGATCGCGGCGCCATCCGCAGTGCAATAGCTGCAGTAACACAACAAACTAATATAGTTTTACTATGCGTCAAACAGAGTTTCTCACACAAGAAATAATTGTAGAAATTTTTAATTCATACAGATAAGATTCACCAGTGGCATATATAATAATGAGTAGGCAAAGGAGTATTTCGTCAGCCCTTAGGTGGGATCAGAGACAAGTATCTAAATATGGGTGGGATGCTACCCCTTTGCCGATTGTACAATTTTGAACAGATTAGAATTAATATGTTAATGAGTAGGTAAACCAAGGGGCCCCAGAACATTTCTCCAGACGTGTAGTCATTATTATTAAAACTGATATTACGATTTCTCCTCACTTAACGAGTCAGTTTCGTTCCAACGACTAGGTCATTAAGCGATTTGGTCGATAAGCGAGGACCCTTCGTTTTCATTCAGTTTTAATTGGGATGAACAAAACGAATTACACGTCATACAAAATTCAATCTAATTTCAATCTCATTACCGATTCAACCGGAATTATTAAGTGAATTAGACATTTATGCATTATTTTATTCTTAAACGTGATCGGTTTATGAAGAGATTGTTACAGAAAATTTTACCAGAGAGTTGGTCGTAAATAGGCATGTCGTTAAGTGAGGATACTAGTATAATTTATGACTTTATTTAACTTAATCTTTTATATCGTTTTATCCACCTATTTTTTTTTTACTTTTTACACTGCATATATTTTGTAGATTGAACAACATTTTTGTATAAAATATATGCAGTGTAGAAAAAAATAGATAAAAAATTCTTCATAAAGATGAATAGGATGATTGCGTTACTATGTAGTACGTTACCATAATCAATTCAGTGCCTTCATAAAGATATACAGGTACTCCTTAGTTAACGACATACCTGCTTAACGACCGATCAGACTTAATGTCGAAATAAATAACTTTTTCATTTGATTTGATTTGAACATGCAATGCAATCGAGGTTCGACAATAATAGAAATAGTTATATGTAGTTATATATACTACTGTTATATATTATATACGACTATAGCTATATATACGACTGTTATGTATACGACTGAAACAATTATTCGAATGGACAATTACGGTTTTAAAGTTATTCAATTAAAATAAATAATAAATTTTAATCAAGTAAAATGAATAGAATTTATCTCATAGTTTGTTGGAAAATCGTAATATAAACGTTCCCTTTCTGGTGAATGTGTTGGATGTATGAGCAACATTGCGGAAGTAGGTATGCAATATAATCCGGCAGGAACGCTGCTGCAAATGATATATTCTCTCGGAACAAATATAATCCAATGCTAAAAAGCTTTCCTGCTTTAGTTGGGTAACCTACAAATAAAAGCAATAGACAGTAGAGGTAACATAAAGCCGGGCAGCGGATATAGCCATAGATAGGAAAACTATAAACACAAAACGAATATGATCTGAATGGAGGGATAATAAATGCTTTTGTTTCGCTGGATATAAAGATAAACTAGAGAAGAGGATCATAAATGATTACTACAATGCTTTTTGTGAAAATAGGAAATGTTGAATGCCAATTTACTATTTATATTTCCTATGCTTGTTGCTGAAAAGATTATTTTATGTAAAGATTTATATTGATTTTAGCAAGCCGTTCTATAAATTCAAAATAAACTGAGACATATTTAACACGCAGGCAGATTATAGTGAACTATTTTCTTTTAGATTGATTCCTATCCTCCTTATACAATACTCCTTGTACTTATTATACTTATACAACGAAGTTGATATTACATAGTTATTGTTCAAATTGATAACGACTTTTATAGTCACATAGTTGAAACTAATTCAAAAATGAAAAATAATAACTCCATCCACTCTGAGACAGCATTTACTAATTAAATCAAGGGAGGAACACGGAAATCTACCTTTCTCGTTACTTGCTTTGACGTAGCGAAATACTAACACAATGCATCTACAGCGCCGTGTGCTAAAGAGTAACAGAAGATTTCCGTGTTCCTCCCTTGATTTAATTAGTAAATGCCAAAGTGGATGGTGTTATTATTTTTCATTTTTACAAAGTTATTATTGCAATGAAGTTGTAATTATGACAGAGAGACCTCGAGGTCGCAAGCGCAACGTTACATTTTCATCTTGCAATAATAATAATTATTATTATTTGTAGTATTTAGTACTAATACGTTTTCTCTGTTTAAAATATGGTAGTTGACGAAGTAGAAGTACGTCAAGAAACTAAACATTATTTTCGATAAATTTGGTTTGAGCGAAACCAAGAAGTAATTTTGGGTTTTGGATACCGATGACGGTGGAATTTTTGATTTGAATCATTATCAGAAGAACTGAAAATCCTTCGAAAAAAATCTCCTGAAAGATCCAAAAAGATAATCGTAAAAACTTTTAATTTGCAACATTTTCCATTTGTTCTTTGCTTTCGGAAAAACTAGCCCTTATAGTATTTTGAATTAGGAAACTTACAAATTTGTAGAATTTTTACATTTCTCATCGCGCGGCCTGTATAGTTTTAATCATGTTTTGCACAAAATATCCAATAGAACGAAAACACACGAAGAAGCATGTTTGAGATATTATCAAAAGTGATAATAAATTGTGATGATGATGTTGATCCTAATCCATTCCTAACAGTTTATTTTAGTTTCTTAATTTGGTAGATACATGCGTCTGAACTTGTGCCATTTTGGATTACGAAATAAAATGAAAGTAAAGCCCCCCCATTGACGATCAGTTGAACTGACGTACATCCAAAAATTGACCGTGAGTGTGAAATCCTAATGGTGGCCATACACTATCGCTCCATCAGTCCAAATGGAGCGACGTCGCTCCAAAAACTGACAGTGTGTGGTGAAAAACAGGTGGATGATGTGGAGTGACAGGATGAGTTGGATATTCGGTCAGTTTAAAATCCATCAGTTTGGACCGTCATCCACTTCATCCAACTGATGGTATGTGGGGAAAACCACGTGGAGTAACATCAAGCCATCGCTCCGATCTTATCGTGTGTGGTGATAACGTGGTCCAATTGATAACATTGTCAACCATTGTGATTGCACAACATTGTTTTTTTTAATTTGCAAACTATTTATTTCAATATTTACATTATTAAAATTTATTTTAATTTCATTTAATCAATGTTAATAAAACATAATGACGAGTGGACATGATTTTGTGGTACAAGTGATTCAAAAATATCGAGATTTTCCATGTTTGTGGCAAGTTAATCACACACCATGACAAAACTACCATGACAAAATAAAGAGAAATTTGGCTCTTGACCAATTATTAGTGCTATTTAGGACTAAAGACATTAATGCAAACAGAGAAACAGTTCTGAAAAAAATAATATGACCCAATAACTGAGGGAAAATACAAGTTACAAATTTAAGTTTCTCTTAGGTACACCCCTAAGGCAAAAATCGAATTGTAGCTATCAATCTTTCATGAGGGATGATACTCTCCCTTAACACAGTGTCTTTTAATAATCGGAGTAATCATTTCTAATAAATCAAAAAAACTCTCCTCATCCATACGAAGATAATTGCACCAGTCTGTTGGCTCCAAAGAAAGTTCATTCACTAGGTTTGTATGAGATAGCCTTTTCCTCTCCAGTAATCAATCTTTTGGCCATTTATTTTTAAAAAGAATAGAACATTCTTTTTCTTTTTAAAAATTAGGCAAGCAGTAGCAGCCAAAAGCAGTTCTTCTTCATCCATGGCAAAAATAACTTAACAATAATAACTAAATAAATAACTAACTTGCTTTCTGGAAGGAAGTTGCCTTCACTATGTGCGTGGATGACTGGATGATGTGCTAGGATTTTGGACATCCAAATGGAGCGATACACTGTCGCTCCATTTGGATGTCATCAAGCGTAACGTAAAATTTTGAACTGACGGCAATCCACGAATTTACCGGGCGCACCATTCGCTGGCTTCAGTTCGTTTTCATCAAGGGAAACTGACCGCGCACGCGCTTAGTCAGTCATAGTTTAACCGCCATGGCGTCAGGACGTACAATAACTGAAGAATTTATAGAAAAATAGCTTGCAATATATTCGTACATTCTCCAATAGTTACGCCAGTCACTCGGTTTCAGTGACAACTCATTTAACAAATTAATATGAGATAACTGATATTTCTTTTTTAACCATTTTTTCGTTCAGTTTTTTTTTGTTCTTTTTCTATTGATTAAAAAGCTACAAGTAGTAGCCGTCATAAGTAGAATATCCTCTTCGGAATCCGAATACAAGTTACGCGGTGAGAAATTTGCTAGCCAGATACAGCACGTGACAATCGAGACATGAAGGCCGGTTTTAAGCCAGTGAGTGGGGAAATCATTATGAACTGATCAGTTTTAACTGATCAGTTCTAAACGTCAGTTCAACTGATCAGTTTAAACTGACCGTGAATGGCGGGCTTAAAACAATAGATAGATTTTAGCCTGTTAGTGGAATATTTTTGTGCTGTATAGGGTGTGCCATTTCAATCTGATCAGCAAAACAATTGAATATCTTTGACAGGTGTACAACCTATCTGCGTCTTCAAACGCGTTTTGGAGAATTCTCTTCAGTAAAATTTCAGCCGTGCATCGTTATACACCCAAATAACGGGCCGAAATAGTGGCACTGCACACTGCATAATCGTTCGCTTATTTTAACTCAGCGTGCGTATCGTCGGAAGTATCGTGGTCGTCCTGCGCACAAAAGCGATACAATTCGTCGCTTCACTTCAAATTTTTATTAGCACAAGTCTGAAAAAGAACTCAACTACATCCACGTCGTTCACACGGAAACATTTAAGCTGTTAGGAAAAGTGTTAAGCTGTTAGGAAATTCCGAATGTCTCGTATCGCCGCTGAGCTCTGGAATTGAACATCAGTGCAAACACTTTGAGATGAATTTTGAAGGAAGATCTGCACATGGTTCCATACAAAGTGCAGTTAAGTGCAGATTGTTAGAAACACATAAACCGCGACGCTTGAATTACGCGAATAACGTTATTCAAATGGATGAAACTGAGCCGGATTTTTTTGAGCGAATGCTGCTGGCCGACAAGGCTCTCTGGTGCCGTCAATAAACAAAATGGTCGCTTTTTAGGCTATCGATAATCCCCTCATTCTCCCCCACATAAAGCAGAATTTTTTGTTCCTTGTTAAGAAAAAGAAAAATACAAAATTAAGTAACGCCCCCTTAGGAGTCTCCATCGCCCTCGATTCTATGCCAGTCGCTTGATCTCTCGCCACGTTCCTGTTGATCTCGACTCATTGATGATGGATCTCATCTATGTAATTCGCGGGCGGCCAGTGCGGCGTGTACCTTGGGGGGTTCCATTCGAAGGCCATTTTTGCAATGTCATCGTCCGGCTTCCTCAGCGTGTGCACCACCCATTGCCATTTCCTCCGTCGGATCTCGGTAGCTTTCGGCTGGCTGGATGTCAATGTCAGCAGATCCACATTCGAAATCAAGTTGAGCCAGAACATGCAACCCACTCTCATCATACACTTGTTTACATAAACTTGAAGTCTTCTCGATATCGAGACTGTGACGCTTCAGGTCTTACAACCGTAGAGTAAGACTGATTTCACGCTTGCGTTGAAGATGTTCAGCTTGGTACGCCTTGAGATGTTGCGTTATCGACAAACGTTGTTGAGCCTGTAGAAGCATCATTAAATGATCAAATAGTGACTGTTTGGGCCGGTGTTTGCTCCAATACCATCATTGGGCCGTTTTGCTTCAGAGCTGGTGAAACAGTCATGAGCAACCGATATCAGTGGATGTTGGCACACTTTGTGTTACCGCAAATGCGTTTTAAACTTTACCGTCACTTAAACGTTACCGCAAATGCGGCTAGAAGGCTTCTGGTTCCAACGAGACGGCGCAAAATGCCACTCGGCGCGCTCAGCAATGGCTTTTTGCATCGGAATTTTCCGGGACACGTTCCCGTGTGGTGTCGAAAAAAGGCGATATTTACTCTCCACCAAGATCTCCGTATTTGACGCCACCGGGCTTCTTCTTGTGTGAATTTTTAAAAAGCAGGGTTTATGTCAACCGGCCGAAAGCCATAGAAGAGCTCAAAGACAACATCCGAGCAGAAATGGCAGCGATATCGCACGAGACGTTGGCCAAAGTGATGAAAAATGCGAGAAAAAGAGCAACAAAAGTATGACGACTTGGTCGATATTGTTTTTGGGAACTAATCGAAATAAATTGTAAAAGGGTGAGCTTTATGAATAAAAAAGTTTTCTGTAATCTATTTAGAATTGAAAGTTATTCAATAGACGTTTTCATAATTGAAATATTTTTGTGCTCATGCGTCAATTTCCGCCATGTTTTACGTCAAATTTTTTGACGTATAAAGCTGCTGTCACATGAGGCTGTTTTACCAGCCGGTGGTCGCTGCTAGCCAGCAGCCGCTGGCTTGCAGCAACAGCAACCAGCATACTGGTGGGTTCACACAGTGTTGTGTAAACAGCAGCGGCTGGTCTGGCAGCTGTGATGTTTTGAATCAGTTTTATATATTTTGGTCACTGTTTCCTACAAAATGTCTTTACATAGGAAATAAGTGTTAAGGAAACTGTTAAGAAGGCAATTGGCTGCTGTAGATGAGGATGTATTATTGAATTTAAATGTTAAAAAAAAAACGCAAATGAGTTCCAGATTGGATCGAAAGAAGGAACATACTTGGAGCTTCATCGAGGCTAATGAATGAGTTAAGGGCCGAGGACCCTTGATCTTTCTTCAACATATTAAGAATGCCCGTAAAAAGTTTTGAAGAGCTCCTACAATTAGTTTCGCCTTTAATAAGCAAACATGATATCAACATGAGGCAAGCTATTCCAAGCAGAACAAAACTAGAAATAACTTTGAAATACCTAGCTACTGGAGGCAGTTTAAAATCCCTGGTGTACTTATTCCGAGTGCCACACAACACAATTTCCTGTTTTTTACCCACAGTATTAAGGGCAATTTACCCTAAGGGCAACTTGATTCTCTTCCACTAAAAATGCTGTGAAGAAAGGCATCTGCCGTACGAAAACAAGCAAGTTTTGGTTTATAGACATCGCTTGATCCTGCACCATTCTTGCTTGATTTTTCAATTTTCACTTCGTTTTCACAAAGTTCACTTATTCCTGTATGGGTCTCTTAAATTTTTGCTTTTACTTTTTCATCCCAAGTTTCAAGTTACTTTAATCCCTTCTGCTAGTAACTCCTTAACAATACTTTCATGTGCTGAATTTTTTATATCCCTTTTTAAATAAGACGGTGAAGTTTCATCCCACAAACAATCATATTTGTGATATATTTCAAAGAAAATTATTATTTGATTTAAATTCCACTTCACATCAATATCTTTACTTTCTGGTTTCATTTTATTTTAATTACACTACTATCAGTAAAGTAATATTAAAAAATTCAAATTAATAAAATTTAATGTAAACTGAAACAAAATAATCAACAACAACTCAAGTGATGAAGTCGTCTTTTATCAGAGGCTGCAGCGCTGCCGAATGTTCAGTGGGGTCCACACAAGGCTAGTGACAGCGGGAACGTCACGTGACATGGGCAAGCAAAGCTAGTAAAGTTGAACCGTCTCAACTTCACCAGGCGCTACTGAAATCGCTCCGCTGCTGCTGGCACCAGCGGACATAGCAGTTCACACGGTGCTGCTTAACTGGCTGTTAGCAGCAGGCAGCGACTAGCGGCTGGTATACCAGCCTCATGTGACCGCGGCTTAAATATACATGAGCCCCAAACTTTCATATTCCCGCTTTTCAAACTTGGCGGATGCGCATGCGCTTAACCAACCGGAGAAAGGTCTATTGTTTCAGATTGAGATGGCGCACCCGCTAGATTTTTTAAAATATTTAATACAAGTAGAAGGTATAATACAGACTACCCCAAGAATGTTGAGATATTATTACAAACGATGATGAATTCTGATGATGATGTTGACCCTAATCCATTCCTTACAATTAATTTTTATTTCTTAATCTTGTAGATGCTTTGCGCCTGAACTCATGAACATTTGTTCCATTCCCTGAACATTTGTGCCATTTTACATTGCGAAATAAAATGCGAGAAAAACAACAATTCAAATTATGTGGCAACAATAACATCTATATAATAAACATCTATAGAACAAGAATAATTACGGAAAAACGTAAATTAATAAAATTGCCTTCAAATCATAGGGAAACAATCAGCGTAGAAATATTATATAGTACAGATCTGGTTTATAGTACAGCTTGATAGTCTTATCTATCTGTTCTTGAATATAGGTAAACTAATATTTTATTTTCGTTTGTTTAGATATTTGTCTTATAATGAAATATTGAGCTAGAAATGACTTATCTTTCTAATCTTATCTATATTTACTTTTCTATATCTTACCTATATCTATCTAACTTTTTTCTAGTCGTGATATGTGTAGGTTTTGTCAGAAATTTGAGAAATCTTATTATATAAATTCGAATAGTCAATCCTTTATCCATTAATTTAATTAACAAGTTTATCCTGCATTAACAATTGAGGCTAATTGATATAGATAAACCAGTTAGTATTGACTTTATCTTGAGAGACTATTTAGACATTCAAACAAACAATACCATTCAGTATAATCCAATTAAGTATATAGTGGCGTCAGAACTATCTAAGTGACGCCAGACCAAGGAAAACAAGAGTAGCCTGTCTGTCTAGATCTAAATTGCGCACCAAAACTCAATATAACAAAATAGGCAGATAAATGTAAGATAAACTTATTCTTCTTTTTGGACAAGTAGATGATATATTAAATGAATATGTAACAAACAAAAATACAAAAATAATATCGATTTAGTTCGGAAATCTATAATTGTCAACCAGTTAAACAGCTTTGTTCTGGATAGATATACTATCTAAAAGAGTGTGAGTGATTTGAATTGATTTACTATCATTTTTGCTTTATATAATTTCAATTTAACGCAATCTATTACCAGGAAGACAAGTATCTATGATTTATTATTTTGTAATCCGTATCGCTTTTCTGATTTACATTTAAGATTTTATCGGTAATAGCCAATAAAACTTCTACGTGGCTCTACTTTCATACAAGAATTTAGTTTGAAATTGCAGAAAACAGGCAGACAAGATAAGACTAATAAATCTAAGGAGTTTAGTTTATAACGCAAAAATATACCCCTTCGGCATTTTATTAAAACAATTTTCTATTTTGAATATTTGCACCAATATATTTGTAAATACTTTATAATATTTCAAATAAACTATTGGCAAATATATGCGAAATCTAACCTGCCTATTATTAAAAGTAGGTACACTCGATATCTTATCTAAATATTTACTTTTGTGTTTATCGGTAATAACAAACCCCTGTATCGATTTACAGACATGAAATTTTGTAAATAAAACATTTTCGAATTAATTAAAATTATTACAGAAATGCAAACCGGAATCAATAAGACAAGTAATTATTAATATGAATTGTTGGTAGGTAATTTGAGTCATTTTAAAGTTAAATCGTGTCGGACTTTAAATTACCCCTTTGTGTTATTTATAATGGCTACTGTATTTTCTAATAATAGATCATTAAGGGTTGTTTTAATCGCAGAAGGGAGTATTTTGGCCTGCATTATGAATCACCAATTATCACGCATATGTGTTATTCACGACGGATTACTCAATTTATTTACTTTGCACTTAAACATTTTCGTTTTATACATCAATTCACTAATTACGCTATAAATTTTCATCAGATTTTTTTATAAATCGATTAGTTTAAATATATTGTTTAAACTGCCAAATAAAAGTAATATCCGACAGAAAATAGGAAACAATGAATTAGTACTTGATAATAAGTATTACATAATGTTATTTTTAGATGTTGATATGTACCTTTAGAAGTATAATAAAAATTAATTAATTATAGATACAATCATATAAACTTATTAAGGGTGAAATATAGTCTGAATACATACATATTTTCAACCTGTTAGTAGCTCTATAATATTAAGTCTTATTAAGACTGCAGATGGTTATATTCGCTTAAGTTAAATAGAAAGAAATGATCTTCAAAACAATGTTATTTGTCTAGTATTCGTTTGATGACATGAAAATGTACTGGAGCTGGTAATATCATGCAAATACCTGTATAATCAATATCCTGCGGTACATTAGCCAGGGAAGTAGTTCTTTCAACATGAGATTTGTTTTGTAGTCTTAATAAGACTTAATATTATAGAGCTACAAACAGGTTGAATATATTTATATATTCAAGCTACATTTTGCCCTAAATAAGTTTACATTACTTTGTTCATTATTATTATTATTATCTTTATTTAATAATACCTTGCGGTGTAGAACGTGTCAATATAAATATACAAATAAAATATGTTATAAAAGAAAAAAAATTTATAAAGGCGTATATAAAAGTAACAAACCAAGAGGCATTTAATTTAATTCATTTAATGAATAGTATGCCTTTTTAGTCAAAAACGTTTTTAAGGTGAGTTTAAATATTTGAACACACTTTATGTCTTTAATGTAACTAGGAAGTCTATTGTAGATTTTGATTAGTTCACCAATAGCACTTTTTTGAACTAAAGTTGAACTTGTTTTTATAGGACGCAAAGTACATTTTTTGCGCGTATTGTATTCATATTTCAACATTTTATAATGCTTCTTTACATAACTGTCACTTTTTAAAATATAGATGCAGGGTAACGTAAGTATTCTCTTCATGAGGAATATTGGTTTACATGAGTATGTCATTTTCATGTTGAACATACTTCTAATACTTGATATTCGATGAGCATCGACCGATTTTCCCCAAAAAAATATTCCATACCGAATAACTGAATCAATGCATGCATAATATGCAGTTAAACTAGTACATTTGTCAACCGACTGATATAGCATTCTGAATGCGTAACAGAAGCTACTAATTTTTGGAGATAAGTAGTTAACATGGGCCTTCCGGTTAAGTCCTTAACACCCTAATCAATTATACAACACCTAATCAATTATAACACCCAAAAACTTTGTATCGGAGGAGACGTAAGTGTTTCTTGATTGAAGCTGAATTCAATATTTTCCTCTTTATGAGCAGAGAATTTAATAATTTTAGTTTTGTTGACATTTAATTTAATATTATTCTGTGAATAATATAACTTCATGACAGACATACCACTAATTATTTCTTGCTGCAACTCCACCAGATTTTTACCTTTAATAGACAGTGTGATATCGTCCGCAAACATTACCACTTTATAAATAATATTATCTGGAAGGTCATTTATGTATAATAAAAAAAGTAAGGGACCTAATGTGCTTCCCTGTGGGAGTTCTCTTTTTATATATTGGTACTGGTACATCTTGAAACCTCCATTGCACTCATCCTGTGCTCGAATACATTGTCTTCGATCTGCGAGGTATGTTTTTAAGAGCCTGTAACTGGACACTCTGAAACCATATTCCTCTAACTTTACAGGCATTTTTGAATGGTCTATACCAGGGGTCTCCAAACTACGGCCCGAGGGCCACATCCGGCTCGCGGACAGATTTTGTCCGGCCTGCGGAGAGCTAGCATACTTGAAAACTCCTTTTAGAAAACATATTTTTTATAGCAAATTAAATTTAGTTTACTGAAGTATTCTAATTTTATGTTGAATAATTATTAATATGACATCTACATTGATATGGTCATGGGCTAACTACTCATAACATTGTTGTAGGCTTATTGTTATTGTTTTTGTGATAAGTTGGATAAAGAAACAGAGAATTGTAATGAGTAAAGACATGTATAATATGCAGAAAATTTAACTTCAGTATATAATAACTAACAAATTATTTAAATGAATCCAACTAACATTTTATACATTTTAAATAAAAACATAACTTATAACAAGCATAATGACATATGAAATACTAATGAGATTTATGTAATTGAGATTTTCCACTGACAATAGTTTGTAGTTGTGGACTAATTTTACTTGTACCAATTATTAAAAGAGATTTAAGATACTCATCAGTTAATTTAGAAGTGTAAACATTTTTTGTGTACTTCATTTTGGAGAAGGTCTTCTCACACAAATAAGTAGTACCAAAAACAGAAAACAGCCCACGAGCAAATTTATGCAAATTATCAAATTGTGTCAGTGGAAGACTCAACAAAGCTAAAACTAAAATTCCAACAAAGATGAGTTTTGATATTTGTTCTTAATTATATCACTGCACTGTAGATCAATCATTTCCATTTGAAGTTCCGGGGCTAGGGTTTCAATGTCAGTATCAAAAGGATTCTGAAAAATCTTAATTTGATTCGCAATGGCATCAAAGTCCGAGAAACGACTATCAAAATTTATTTTCAAAGCACTCAAAGTTTCGATTGCAAAATCGATAGGAAACTCAGTCTCAGTGGTGTGGCTGAATATTTCACATGTTTTAAAATGTGAAAAACATATACTTCGTAGTATAATGAAACAATTGTGATTTTGATATCACAATTGTGATTGAAACAGTATCAATTTCTTCCCGAATGATTTGATATTAGTGTATAAATCAGGAAGATGCTGGGTTTCTCCTTGCAATCTCAAATTCAGTTCGTTCAGATGTTTTGTCAAATCAACATAGAATGCTAACTTCCACAGCCATGCGTTGTTTTGTAATTCAGTAAGAGGGCGATGCTTTTCATTCAAAAAAATTTCGATCACTGCTCGAAGTTCAAAAAAGCGCTGAAGGACTTTCCCACAACTAAGCCAACGTACGGCAGTATGATAAGGTAAGTCATTTTCTCCAATCTCTTCAATAAACTGTCGGAATTGTCGGTGATTTAGCCCAAAAGATCTGATAAAATTAACAGTTGATATGACTGGTTTCAGAACTTCAAACATATCCAAACATTTTCCTCACAAAGACTGTTGATGAATGATACAATGTAAGACTAATGGTTTTGAACTACCGTCATTATGCTTCAGCCTTTGACACAAGAGCGACCAATCCTTTATCTTTCCCACTCATGTTTTTGCCTCCATCAGTTGTAATACATTTCAAGTTTTTCCATCGAACGTTCTTTTGATTAATGGCCATTTCAACTCCTTTAAAAATATCTGTACCAGTAGTTGTGCCATGAATACTATACATATCAAGAAGTTCTTCATGCACTTCGTAGCTTTTATCTACTCCTCGAATATAAATCAACACCTGAGCAGTATCTGACACATCCGTTGACTCATCCAAGGCCAAAGAAAACTACTCAACATGTCCATTTTTGTCGAACAGTTGAGAGAATATATTTTCAGCGATGTTTTCTACTCTTCGAGCCACAGTGTTTGCTGACATACTGTCAGTTTTTAATAAATTTACCTTTTCAGGGCACATTTCTTCGGCTACTGCAATTATGCATTCTTTGATCATTTCTCCATCGGTGAATGGTTTTCCACGTTTTGCAATTTCAAGAGCTACACACGAAAGCTGGCACGAGTTGCAGCCTCTTGTTCAGTTTTGAGTTTTGTAAGTGAAGATTGCTGCGATTTCAATCCGCGCTTCATAGCTTCGAATTTTTCTGTCCGCAAACTTCCTGTATATTTTGAGTAATTTTGAAATGTTTTGTTTCATAATTACGTTTAATGTTATATTCCTTGCGAACGGCTATGCTTTCATTGCAAATCAAACATAGCGCCTTGTTACTGGACTCAATTACGAAATACTGAATGTTCCACTGATCTTTGAGTTTTCTGCATTCACTATCAATTTTTCGCTTCTTTTCCATACTACTAAATCACACACAAAAGCAACAATTCAAATCAAAATACTGTTACAAAGATGTCTTAAACTTAAACACGCACAAACACGTTTTAAGGAGGTACGCACTATTTTATTTCACAACAGTGTCATAAGAACTGACTTGTGGTTGCGCCACTAGCCTTCTTATATATTCCAATTACTGCCATCTAGAAGTGAGTGGAAGACACCAGAACTTTCTCGAACCAACGAGATTATTCAGTACGTGCTATTAGCGGCATCTGTTAGCGATAGAAGGTACTACCTATTTCCGCTTGTGTCCACCAGATGTCGTGTCACGTTACTCCTCATGGCTCGTACTCTACGACTAATCTAGAAATTACAGATAATGACAGGAAAATTATTAATATGCAGTGCTGCCGTTTTGCGGTCTTTAGTCCGATTTGCAGCCTTTTTTAAACGTTGCGTACTTTTTCGGACTTTTTTTTTCATCAGTGGACTATTTCACTTTTTACCACCGGCAACAATGATAATATGGTTTTGGCCCTCGGAACTTACTGGAGTAATCAGTATGGCCCTAAGGCTGGAAAGTTTGGAGACCCCTGGTCTATACTATCGAATGCTTTGGAAAGTATATCCCATCTTTGAGATCAATCCATTATTTGTTTTAACTTCGTTAATGGATAAAGAGCAAAATGATATATATTTAATTTGAAATATTTGTGAGACAAAACGAGAGTCGGAATTTAGATAGACTACAGAAATAATAAATTTTGTTGAGAAACTGTTTTTATCAATTTCTGATGATTCAAAATGCAAATCTTTTTTGGATTTTATGCTGGGAATTTGCGGTAATATTTAAGGTGGTTGAGGTTCACAAAAACTGTAAAATATTTTTGGGTATGCAGTAAGTTTTTTTTGGAGTTTAAAATTGCTTGGAGATTGGATGCTAAAATTTTGAAAACGAAATTAAAGAAATGGTCCAACATTGCTAAATTGCAAAGTTTGTTAAAATAGATAAGAATCTTTTCTCCAGAGATTTCTTTGGAAACTTCAAGCATGACAATCAGAATACTCAGAAAATACGATCCGCCAAGACTTCACTTCAGAGACTCACAAGGCAAACTGGCTTTAAACGACAAGGACAACTGCCACCGTTTAGCTCAGTACTTTAAAAATCTACTCAACTGTGATCCAGCCAGGGAAGACTTCGACTATAAACAAACCACACCAAACCCGGACTCGCTGCCCCCTTTATTGGAAGAAGTTGGCCAGATCATTCAACTTCTTAAGAATAATAAGGCAGCTGGAGAGGACTCTATCGTTGCTGAACTGTGGAAAGGTGCTGGTAGCAATTCCGTGAGCAAGCTAACCGAGATCATCCAGGACATCTGGGAAACAAAGAAATTACCACCCGATTAGAAATCGGCTGTGACCCATCCGCTTCACAAAAAGGGAGATTTTACTGAACTAAACAACTACCGTGTAATTTCACTCGTCCCGATAACATACAAGATTATCTCCAAGGCGTTACAAACAAGGGCGGAAAATCAGCTCTATAGTCAACTGGGAGTCAATCAGGCAGGTTTCAGGAAGACCCGATCCTGTGTTGAACAGATCCTGAACGTTATAACTGTACTTGTATACGCCTAGATGAGAAGCCGCAAGGTGGACTTCACCTTTGTTGATTTAGGAAGGCCTACGATTCTATTGATAGAGAAACGCTTAACAAAGTACTACAGGAACTAGGGCTAGACAACAAAACCCGCAGACTCATCCTAGCAACCTTGACCAACACCCATTCCAAGGTTAAATTTAGAGGCGAGATCTCAGAAAGCTTTGAAATAAAAACTGGAGCGAGACAAGGAGATGGAGTTTCCCCACTTCTCTTCAACTGCGTCCTTGAAAAGGTTATGATATAATAGTGCAAGGAACTGATCAACTTGGGTGTTCGGAGTGCTACCTACCTGGGATGTAAGAACGATGGACTGGTTGTAGATTGCCTGGCATTTGCAGATGAGATGGCACTGATTGCTGATTCTCTTGAGATGGCAGCAATACAGGTAAATTGCCTCAGAAAACAGACTGCGAAAGTGGGTCTTCAAGTGTCGCTGAAGAAAACAGATTTTTTCACCAACATTAAAGAAGTAAACAGAGAGATGTTACTAGAGCAGGGAAACATCAAGAGGACCGAGAAATTTAAGTATCTCGGCGAATGGACTGAACCTAACTTATCAGAAAGTGCATCATTATCCATGAGAGTCAACAAGTTTGAGCTAGCCTATCGACTGACTAAGAACACCTAGAACAAGAAATGCCTATCACTCAACCTGAAACGTAAGCACTACTCATCAGTCTTACGACCAGAAACCCTGTATGCCATGGAGTGTCTTTCCTGGTACCGAAGAGGTCTGGTAGAGAAATTGGAAGTCAGAGAGAGGAGAATGCTCAAGAAGATCCTAGGCCCGGTAAGGGAAGATGGAGAATCCGAGGGCGACTTAACTCTGAGGTCTGCGAACATATTGGGAGGCTCTCTGACTGTGGAAGGAAAAGAAGGGAGCTTTCTATGGCCACGTTGCAAGATTACCTCCAAACCGACTAACCAACTGTCTGTTCACATTCTGGCATAACAAGAAAGCTCGTACCACTTGGTTGACAGAAACCGATGAGGATATTAAAGAACTGAGAATAACAGATATCAAAATCAGACAGTCGAGACACACCCTGAAGGAAGTCCGTGGATTTCGGGAAAAACCACGAAGGAAAGGACAGAAGAGAGAAAGGAGTTACACCAGAACAGACAGAACACAGAACAGAAGATGCGACAATACTGGGCAAAGATCAAAGCCGAAGAGTTGAACAAGCGTGGTCCAAAGTAGGCCTATTCGACACAAGAAGAAGAAGATATGAATCTTTATGTAGGTTTTTCTGTTGTTGAAGCCAAAACAGCAATGTCCAAAACCAATCAAGTTTGTACTTAAAATATGTACAAATTTCAAATGATCTTAACTTTGCCATTCGCATGTTGACCTTTAATTAACCCGACTAGATATATTGTGAGGCATGCCAAACAATCTATACGGGCCCAATGAGGCCTTCCGAACTGTTAGCGAACTATGGCAAGTCTCATTCGAACTCTTTTCTTGTCCTAATTAGGAAAGCATAACATAGACAAGTCTTAATATACACCTAATGAGGCCTTCCGAACTGTTACCGAACTAGGGAATGCTTTTCGAACATTTTCCTGTCCTAATTATGAAAGCCTAACTTTGGACCGAAGTGTGGCGAGCCTC
Organism: Phosphuga atrata; assembly: GCA_944588485.1. Lineage (NCBI taxonomy): Eukaryota > Metazoa > Arthropoda > Insecta > Coleoptera > Silphidae > Phosphuga > Phosphuga atrata. The sequence goes on along the minus strand of OX155896.1, from coordinate 51,110,282 downwards.
GTTCGAACCTTGACCCGTTCTAATTAGGAAAAGCGAGGAAAGGCATGCCAAAGAAATTCCAAATTAGATTGTTATGAAGAAACGCGAGAGTAAAACTAACTTAGGCAAATTTTTGGAATTCATTTGGAATTCTTATATGGATAACCAAAGGTTTATCGAAGTTAGCCGAGCGAACTTCGGTTGTTATTAGGAAAATTGGTGGCATAGTCTAACTTAAATATATCTTTGGAATTCCAGCACCATATCACTTTGAGTTTCTTTATGCACATGACACCACATACTTAATTATTTCAATATTTGACCAAGATAGCTTCAGTTTCCTATTTACTATTCTTTGAAATACTGTATAGCGCATCAAACATCTTCGTGTTATTTTAAGATTTACTTTTAAGCTGCGTTTTTATCTAAAAGTGTTTATCCAAAAGTTATGGGAAACGTGAACATAAAAAAAACAACCTAAAAAAATAATCTTAGTCGGCAGATGATCCCTTGAGTAAGGGATCAGTAGATAATAGTGTGTCCTCTGTGCCGGCAAAATCGTTGGGAAACACAAGAAAGAAGAAACAAATTAAGAAGGCAAAGAACAATAAAAAGTTTTATAAATCAATTTTACAATTTTCATATTAATAGAAACTCTGAATAGGACAGTTGCGACAGTTTCTACGTGGTAATTCATACTTACATTGAAAAAATCATTTTACATTGAAAAATTCACCTTGTTTTACCTCACTTATATAAGATTGTTACCACACTTATAAGTGTGGTAAAAACATAGTGATTTTTTCAATTCAATGTAATAGAAACTAATTTGCCTAGTGAATATTTACTCACAAAGTGTTTCACAAAGAATATACCGCTACTTAGAAGAGCTAAATATACCGCTTATTCCTGTGCCTATATTTTACTTGCTTTAAGTTAATGTGTTCATGGTTCTATCGAAATTTATTAGTTTGCTTACTGTTTCCTATCATCCTTAATGTAACTAATGATCGTTTAAATTACTATTAATGTTTTATAATCCATTTTTTATTGCATTAAATTAATATCAAACTGTCAACTAGAACAGTAAGAATACTACATTCTGTTCAATTGTTATTAAATATATTCGCATTTTCACGAAAGACAAAAGGAAACTTTGAACTACATATAGTTGACGCATGTAAGTGTGGTTTCCGAATGTGTTCCGAACCAGCCTTCCTAATTAGGACCGGAATATAGCTAAAATAACAATATTAATTATAGATACAATCACATAAACTTATAAAAACAGTTCGTTACAAATGTGATGACGGTCTAATGCTGTTATCTATTATTTTATTCTAGTAAAAATATGAATTTAGTTTAAGTAAATATTTAGTACTTTTCAGGGGCAAAGACCTCTCCTTTTCTGAAAACAAATAAATTCTCAGTAATGGCAATTTATCTCAAGAATTTATATTAATCTCATAATATAATAATAAACTTGTTTTATACTTTCTAGACAACGATCAAGTGTTCATAAGGAATTTCGACGATAGGGTATCACGTACACGAGTCTAAATTTTTATGCAAAATCATTTTTTATTTAATTCGTCAGTACATGATTATTGTATACGGTTTATATTGAGAACATTGTACACGACAATTGTTTATTATCAAGTTAATTAAAAAAAAACGAATCCGATTGTATAATACAATTGTTATGTTGTAGTTTAGTTTAGTTAAGTTTTTCTCGATGCAATGTTTTAGAAAACGTTTTGCGAAGATATAATATAAAGACTAAAAGTAAGAAAGAAGAAGACTAAAAATTAACCAAAGATATTTTTTTAAGAATTTTGTTGTTTAACTAAAGTTTTAGAGATTATTAAAATTGCTCAAATAATATTAATTTATTTATAAACCAAACGATAATTGGGATGGACTTTCGCCGTTGCTGTTCAACTGTGCACTTGAGAAAGTAGTCAGAGAATGGAACACATATATAAAGAGTTGTATTAGATGGGGTTGCAAAAAGAAGAACCTTAAAGTAAATTGCATTGCTTTTGCAGACGATATAACCCTATTTTCTGAAAGAATGGAAGAAGCACAGGAGCAAATCCTTGAACTAAAGAAACAAGCAGCTAAAATAGGTCTTCACATCCCCTTCGAGAAAACTAAGATCATGACATACATCAAACACTCACGTAAATACCTCAAAGTCCAAGAACAAAAGATTGAAATAGTAAAAAAATCAAATATCTCGGAGAATTGATTACTTGGAATTATATGGAAAATTAGTTGGGGAAAGCAAATCGAGATAGAATCCAGAAAAAATAAACTTGAGTGGCCTTCCAACTAGATTGTAGATATGGTGGTGACGACTTGTACTACGACCTTTATAGATCTATCGTACCCCACCCTCTTCCTCTAAACGTTGGTATACTTACCCATTTAGAGCGCCTCCTCTAGTCCTGATTCCTTTAGGAATTTCAGGATCTGGGTGGGATTCAAGGACTGCAATTCCTCTGCGTTCAAGCAGTGGGCCCTGAGATACATCTGTCTCTTGCGGAGCAGTGCTCCGTAGTCTTTTAGCAGATGTATGGGGGTTTAACCACAGAATCTGCATCTGTCTTCTCCTCTAGGCCTAGGGCCTTTAGGTGTTTTCTAAGTCTGTCCGTTCCGGGCTCCTGTCAGAATTCTAAGGTTGTTCCAAGTTTTTGTGATTTTCTAGTTAAAAGATCCCTCATCTCTTTGGATTGTCTCAACCCTGGAAGTTCTTTCCAGGTTTTCATCTATTGTTCTCTTATTTCTTCATCTAAACTTTTGTGGATGGTGTTCACACTCATGCCGCAAAAGGGTTCCGGACCTATAAAAGGATTCCTGGATCCCTTGTTTGCTAGGTTATGGCTTTCTTCGTTTCCGTCTATACCAGTGTGACCTGGTACCCAGTATAGCGTTACTTCTTTGCCAAGCTTATTTACCTTTCCCACACAGTCCCATACCAGTTTGGATCTGATGGTGTATACCTCTGCTTGGAAGATACTTGGGAATGTTCCCATGGATTAGAAGTATTTGGTACGAGGTCCAAACACTCCTGCACCAGTACCTTCCTTTGTCTTCGAACTATCTGTACCACTTGAAAGCATTTTGCTCTATGTAGGATGCTGATGATTCGTCGCTCCAATCGGCTTTACTACTACACATTGCTGTGTAGTTTTTCTCGAAATGATTTTACGTACCATTTCGTCTTTTGGTGCTTCCAGCCAGGGGATCTTGGCAGCGATACTGTTTCGGTCTCTACCTCCGATTCTTTTTCCCTGCATATTCCTTCCTTGCTGAACCTTACAATCGCCGATCTGGCGGCCCTCTCCACGACGAAGGTACAGCAGAGTGAGATCCAGCAGCAGCTCCATTGCTGCTGTCGGGCACGACCACATCGCCCCCGTAATGCAGACACACGCCAGTCTTTGAATATTCCCAAGCTGTTTCCTCATAGAGGCCAGCTTGGTTTTACTTCCCCACGCAACCGCCCCGTAAGTGATCGTAGGTCTCACTATCATGGTGTACATCCATCGCAGGATTGTGGGGTTGCAATGCCACGTTTTTCCGCCCTTCCAACTAACAAAAGATACATACAACAAATCCTTGTCTTGGGGGTCCAAAATTACACACTACAAGATAGTGATTAGGCCAGAAGCACTCTATGCAGCAGAAACACTAAACAGGAACTTAATAGGCCAAATGGAGAAACTTGAGCTAATGAGCTGTTCATATGATAACAGAATTTCGACATAAAAAGATAGTATATATCAAGAATTAAACTTTGTACAAAAAAATTTAAAAACTTTCAGATAATATGCGAAAAAGGAGGATAAATTTTTATGGTCATCTTCTCGTAATGAACCCTAACAGATTAACCAAACAAATATCTGCTTCTTCCTTAAGCGAAAAAGGAAACCCAACTGGTTCAAAGAAACTGAGAAGGACCTAGTAGAATTAAATAATTCAGAAAATTCACTAATCGATCGAACAGCTAAATTAATCACTAAAGATGGAAACTTAAGCTTCCAAGACAAATCCATACAAAAACCCAAACCCATCATTTCGGAAGAAGAGAGGAAAGGAAGATCAGAAATAATGAAAAAATGCTGGGCACTAACAAAAGAAACACACAAAGAAATGATTGATTCAACGTAATCCTCAAAGAGGGAGAAACGAAAAAAAAACAATAATTGTTTCTAAAAGTTGTATTAATTTGTGTGCACAAATCTTGAAAACAATTATAGAGATAAGCATCTGAAGAACGTGAATATTTAGTTTCTGTAAAGTTCAGCAATTCACTGAAATATTAAATGAAGAAGATGGTTGCGACCGTTACTACGTGGTAATCCATATTTACTCCGAATTGAAAATTTCACTATGTTTTTACCACTAATGTTGTAAAAATATTGTATAAGTTGCGAAGTTGTATAAAAAAACACTTAACACGACTCGAGTTTCGACTGTTGAAGGTCATTTTCACTTGACTTCAATTTTCAAATATCTGTTGTAAATATTTTTCTGTTGTTACAACCAAAACCGCAAGAAAGCGTGAAATGAAATGAAAAATAAAATGAAAAAAAAAAACAATTCACTAACTAGAAACCTTTACCGACCCGCAATTAGTCGAATTTATAACCAATTACAATTGACTAAGATTTATTTAATAAAAATCAATAAAGTCTGTCAATCACATTAATTAACTCAACAAAATATATTTATTCATTTTCTAAATATTGTCTAAAATGAAATTATAAATTCCCCGAAATAGAAAATCTAAATCTTTCACAATTGCAACTAAGGCCCACGGCTTAATCTCCTGGAGTCATTAGAAATTTTCAAACGAAACTGTAATCCATCAGTTAATCTCCTTAACGAGCAAACCCACCTAATATTTTCTCAATTTTTGAATCAAACGCAGTCGTCTCCAGATAAGTCCCGAACTACAGAGAGATTCAATCTCATCAATTTGTAATCGACTTGAAATTGACCTTCAACAATCGAAACTGGTGTAATGTAAAGTGTGTAGAGTTATATTACTTCACAAGTTGTATAATATTTTCACAAAAATTAGTGAAACGTCAGTTTTTCAATTTAGAATCCTTTTTATTCAATGTTGGTTTTTATCATCCCTAGTATTCATAATTTGTTTAGTTTTACATATATCCCATTCCCAATAACTAAACAAATATTTATTCAATATTTGTTTAAAATTCAACATTTATCATAGCAGAGATAAAATATTATTTTAGAGTTTCCTTTTTCTAATATTAGCTATCTTTGTGTACGCTGAAACCGAGTTCTCGATCTGTTGTTGTGAGCCAATCTGAAAACTTATTGGCACCGTGCGCTGGACACAAAAACTTTTTCAGCAGGAAAAAGCCGCAGCGGATTCCGCAGGGAACAAAAACAATTTATATTAGAATTTCTTTTTTTCATTTAAGATTCCTGTTATATAATTTATCGATCTTACTGCAAATATCGTCGATTAAATATCAAAATCTCAAAAATAAATATTTAGAACTTACAATTAGTTATTTACAATTTTTGAGGATAGCAAGCAAACTGGACTGTATTTTGTTTATTAATTCTTAAACTATTACTTTGATTAATTTTTTGGAAGGACAAACCAAAAAATTTTCATTCCACGCTTTCTTTTAGTTGTAACTGCAGAAAAATGTTTTCAACAAATATTTGTAAATTGAAGTCAAGTGAAAATGACCTTCAACAGTCGAAACTCGAGTCGTGTTAAGTGTTTAGATTTATATAACTACATTTTTTTCAAAATTTGTGGTAAAAACAGTGAACTTTTCAATTCGGAGTAAATATGAATTACCATGTACACGGAAAAAATTACTCTCTAAAACTTACAGTTTAAATAGTAGCATTGGCCTTACGAATTTGAAACTGTAAAAATTAACAATTGCTTTTTTTAAATTACAGTTTCCGGTATTATTAGTAAAGAAGTTTTAAAAATTACAGGATGCGACTGCATCTCTACAAATTTGTATTCGTAAGGCCACGACCATTCTCCATCTTCTCCATTTTATATATGTAAGAAATTTTTTTAACTTATTTCTGACTTATGAAGTTTTAACATGACGATTATGATATCTTAAAAAGTCTTCAATTAGTTTATTTGAAAGATAGAACAATATTAGCTTATTCCTACGAAGTTTTATCATTTATATGACGATTAAAATATCTTAAAGAGTCTTCAATTAGTTTATTTGCAAGATAATAGAACAATATTAGCTAATTCCTAATAGTTTTCTAAAACATACAATTATAAGTTGTTTAGAACAATAAATTTATATATTCTTGAATTTGTAATCTCTAACGTTCCAATGGAAGTAACCCATTTATATAGTAAAGGGATTATGAGGATAAATCCTAGTTGCGGAGTATAAATCTCATTTTTTTTTCTCGCCAAATCCTACACTAAATAACTATATCATTTGAAACACAATAAATCTAAATCTACTTTTGATTCTACTAAAACAAATGTTGTGTTGTGATATCGTTTATTTGTACATAATGATGTTTATTAGGTTTTTAATAGAATATTATATTTTGTTGGAATATCATTACGAATGGAATACAATTAATGGAAGTTTTTATTTTAAATTAAGTTGTTAGAAATTGATTTACAATGCATATGGAATAGTCGTACACAAATGTGAAGTCGTGATACAAATGTGTGAATAAGGGCTTTTATGCATTCCTGTTATAAGTTATCGATCCTACTGCAAATATCGTCGATTAAATATTAAAATCTCATAAATAAATATTTAATAAGTTATTTACAACTTTGGAGGAGAGCAGGGAAGCTGGACTGTATTTTGTTTATTGGTTCTTAAACTATTACTTTGATTAATTTTTTGGAAGGACAAAACAAACAATTTTTTCATTCGACGCTTTCTTGCGGTTTTAGTTGTAACTGCAGAAAAATGTTTTCAACAAATATTTGGAAATTGAAGTCTAGTGAAAATGACCTTCAACAGTCGAAACTCGAGTCGTGTTAAGTGTTTAGATTTATATAACTACAATTTTTACAAAATTAGTGGTAAAAACATAGTGAAATGTTTCAATTCGGTGTAAATATGAATTACCACGTAGTAACGGTAGCGACCATCTTCTCCATTTAATACATGGAAGAAATTTTTTAACTTATTTCTGACTTATGAAGTTTTAACATTTAACTGACGATTATAATATCTTAAAAAGTCATCAATTAGTTTATTTGAAAGATAGAACAATATTAGCTTATTTCTACGAAGTTTTAACATTTATATGACGATTATAATATCTTAAAGAGTCTTCAATTAGTTTATTTGCAAGATATTAGAACAATATAAGCTAATTCCTAATAGTTTTCTAAAACATACAGTTAGTTATAAGTTGTTTAGAAAAATAAATTTATATATTCTTGAATTTACAATCTCTAACGTTCCAATGGGTTACTTTTTATATAGTAAAGGGATTATGAGGATAAATCCTAGTTGCGGAGCATAAATCTCATTTTTTTTCTCGCCAAATCCTACACTAAATAACTATCATTTGAAACACAATAAATGTTAATCTACTTTTGATTCTACTAAAATAGTTTATCTTTACGTTTATTTCTACATAATGATGTTTATTTTATTATTAATGATGTTTAAATTATTCAACAAAGTTAATAAACAAATTAAAGTTCACATATTCCAATATAGAAGTCATTCCAGACTTAATGGCCGCAAGGAGATTGAACGGGATTACGGTATAACTTATTGGGGCAAAATTAAAAAATTAAGTAAATACAAAAACCAGATTCAATCGCCACAAATTTCCTCACTCCAAATTTCCTCACTCCGCTCCTTCAGACCTCCAAAAAGCCTCCCTTTTCGCAAAACACTTCGAAAAAGCGTTCACACCCACTAATAATTCCGACTTTGATGACGAAAATTTTAACTTAGTATCCAACTGGTCCAATACTTTTTTCAAAAACAACAATTTTCAGGCCCCTGTTGAAATCACAGACGACGAGTACTTTTCAAGCATTGCTTTGGGTAAAAACAGCGCTCCTGGTAGGGACAACATCTCGAAACTACTTATCAGACAGCTGAACGACCAAATTCAAGCATATAATTACATTATACAATTTTTGCCTATTACACAGCGTGTTTCCCCCTTCTTGGAAATCCGGCACAATCAGCACTCTATTAAAACCAGGCCAGGACAAGACACTTACAAAAAGTTATAGACCAATCACCCTACTTCCCGTTTTAGGTAAAAACTTGGAACAAATTCTAAAAGCCCGTATTTGGACATGTTTGGAAAATCAGATCCCCTGCTTCCAATTTGGTTTTAAACCTTCACATTCTACTATACATCCACTTTTCATCCTCACAAACAATATACAAACGTCCCACCTTCTTAATGAACACTGCCGCTCTTTTTCTTGACATAAATAAAGCCTTTGACACAGTTTGGCACGACGGACTGCTTTTCAAATTACACAATTTAAACATCCCCTCTTATCTTCTTTTTATGTTAAAAGACTTCCTTTATGACAGAAACGTATGCATTAAAGTCAACGACGCTCACTCTAACTTATTTACCCCTCGCCAAGGTGTTCCACAAGGTTCACCATTATTACCCATACTTTACAACACTTTCTGCCACGACATTTTTAAAACAGACCTCAAGTTTCTCAATCTCATAAACCATCCCTACATTCTCCAATACGCCGACGACACAGCCCTCATATCTCATGCACAATCTATTCCTAAAGCAATTAAAAAATTACAAATACTTGCTAATGAAACAATTGATTGGTTCAACAAATGGAGATTAGGCCCAAACCCTTCCAAATGTCAGCTTCTTCTACCCTTTCACCGAATTTCTAATAACTCTCCGCACATAAAGGTTGGCCTTACCACACTTAACCCAATACCTACTATTAAATATTTGGGCATCACATTCGATGGAGCAACAAAATTTAACATTCACATAAAAGAACGCAAATGTGAAATCATAAAAAGAGCCAAACACTTTCAGTCCCTGACTTTCCGCGATCAGGGGATTTCCGTGAAGACTGCGACCACTATTTACAAAACTATTTGCAGACCGATCTTGTACTATGGACACATTATTTGAACAAACACAAACAGGACGACTCGACATACATTAGAAATTGCCGAAAGAACCGCACTGAGAACAATAACAAAAATGCGACATCCAGACAACCCTATACACAATCCATCTAACGAACTGCTATACGTCAGAACCAAATTAACACAAATCCTTAAAAGACATGACATGCTGCGACAAAAATTTAAAAACCGAGGTAAAAACAGAGACATCATGGAACAAGTATGGAAAAAGAGAAACAACAGAACATCTTCAAAACAACATCCATCGTTAACTCTTGTGGAAGCTGTTTACAATTAATATGTTAGATTTATCTATTTTGTGCTTATATTTTCGTTAGCATTTGCGCTTATATTTATGTTTGTTATACTTTTTTTTTTCAACCACTAATGTAATTACCAGGGCCGAAAGACTTAGGGTCGATAGCCCTTTATTGAAATTGTATAATAAAGATATTATTATTATTATATGATGTTTATTTGGTTTTTAATAGAATATTATATTTTGTTGGAAAATCATTACGAATGGAATACAATTAATGGAAGTTTTTATTTTAAGTTAAGTTGTTAGAAATTGATTTACAATGCATATGGAATAGTCGTACACAAATGTGAAGTCGTGATACAAATGTGTGAATAAGGGATTTTATGCATGAGCGATTAAACTTGCAATAAGTGCACAAAAGCCTTTCACATTCGTCTATCATAAGTGCACGTCAATATAAAACGTGCTTTTTATATAATTAATATTGTTTGTGTTTATACATTATGTTTTAAATTAAACAAATCTTTTTTTTTAAATTTGAATATCCAACGAATACATTATATCATTTGTTTATATTTTTTTTATTCTAAAATGATTCCAATAATGCGCTCAAGAATTTTAGAGGTTTTTTTTTGGAAATCATAATTAAATATTGTCTCATTGTATGTGAATTATTACATTCTCATTGTGTGTTTTGATTGTATCTAGGATATTGTACCAAAAAGAATTAAAAGACTTCCACATTTCAGTTATTTAATAGTATATTACGTAACGAGAGTTGTAAGAAGCATATTACGTACGAGCGTAACAGTTACGCGTGGCGGGGAGTGCGTAATTCCGCGAGTACGTAATTGCCTTACAACTCGAGTTATGTACTATACTTTCCACACTAATTTGTTACGACCGTTATCTACGACCACACTAATTTGTTTCTTTTTAATAAGAAAATATGTTCGATGTAACACATTTATTTCTTATAAGGTTAGGTTTATTTAATTATCATTATTTAACATTATAATAAACAAGCAGTTGTATTTTCATATATAACTGTTACTCGACATTATTTAACTTGATAGAAATGAAAAGAAATACATTCTTAATGGTTACATACCATATTATTTAGTACTTATTTGGGTTAAATTGGAATAAGATTGCTCATAGATATAGACAACCCAATGTACGCAATGTCAATTTCAACAAATCGTATTAACAAATATCGTATCGTATCAACAAATCGTAAACTAAACGCACGTGTGTGTTTTCAATGATAACTTATCATTAATCGCGGACTGTTACATGCGTGGTGTTATGACGTATTTACATAATTATATAATAAGCATAATTATAATATAATAAAAATTCGAGAATAAGTCGGAAACTAGACGAAATTTTGAAATTATTTTCGAATAAAACTTTAAGGGAATTAAATTTTCTATAAGAAACCTTATTTTTTAGTGTATTTTATTCCGTCAATTTGGTAATAATTAACCTTTAATAAAGTCAAAACCTTGCTTTTTTATATTTGTCTTATCTCGAAAATGCGAAAAGAACTCGGAAACTAACCGAAATTTTGAAAAATGCTTCAAAGAAAAATGATTACTTAGTGATTTTCTGTCTCGCAAGTTGGTACTAATTAACCTTTAAACAAAGTCACTTTTCTTATTTTACCTGTTTATTATTTCAAATACGGCTACAAAAGCAAACTTTTTTATGGAATATAAGTTTTTTAGATGTATATCGATAAATAAAATGTTGACTTGTGTAGTCTTTCTATAAACCATTTTTACATTTTCATAGGTTGCCGACCATTGGCCTAGATCAGAGGTTCTTAAACTCCTGTAGTTCGAGGACCCCCTCTTTTTCAACACATTCTTTTGCGGGTCCCCTCTTGAACAACATTTTTTAACTGACCTTGTGTCATGATACGGCACTTTACATCTTTTTCCAGATCATTTATGGCTCAACGATCTCATAGGCACTGTGTCAAAATAAATACTGGTAAACATGTATGCTGGTTATTTAATAAATGGCCTTGCATATTTATAGAGAAGCTTAAATTATTAAGTCTAGACAGACAAGACTAGATAGACGAGACTAGATAGACAAGACTAGACAAACGAGACTAGACATACAAGACTAGACAGACAAGACTAGACAAAAAAACAAACTAAACTAACGAAACCATACTGCCATTGGGACAGTCCTCCGTTGTTTTCGATGTACTCGAGACATACATCGAGAACAACGGAGGACTGTCCCAATGGCAGTATGGTTCGAAAAGGTCGATCAACCGTAGACGCTACTGCTGAACTAATAAAGGCAGCAGAAAAGGTAAAAACTGGAACACGGCAATCGAAAGGTTACTGTGCATTAGTGACCCTTGACGTAAAAAACGTCTTTAATTCAGCCAGGTGGGATGTAATCATGAAGGCATTAGCATTAAGACAGACACCAGAATAGTTGAGAAAGATGATAAGCAGCTACTTGAGCGACCGACGGTTGATATACCACACGGACGAAGGAGAAGTTGAGTATGAGGTAACGGCGAGCGACCCACAAGGATCGGTCCTGGCACCATTCTTGTGGAACGTTATGTACGATGGCTTGCTAAACCTAGACTTGCCTAGAACAGCCAGAATAGTTGGTTTCGCAAATGACGCCGCAGTGGTGGTGACTGCAAAGGAAATAAGCACACTGGAACTAGCAACTAACGAAACCCTCAGGCGGACAAATAATTGGTTAAAAGAGCAGGATATAACAATGGCAGTTCATAAAACAGAAGCGATATTTATCACGGACAAGAGGCTATTCCCACCACCGTAACTCGTTCTGGAAGGGCAGAATATCCCTTTATCGAAATCATTGAATTACCTTGGCGTTCAACGCGATAGCGGTCTGCGGTATACAGACCCTATAGCCAAAACTGCGAAAAAGGCAGCGTCTACAGTGACAGCTCTGGTACGGTTGATGCCGAACATTCGAGGGCCGAAGGATTTGAAATGGAAACTTCTCAACAATGTGGCACACTCAAAAATTCTCTACGCGGCGGAAATATGGGCCGACGTAACGAAGAAGGTAGGAGCGAGAAAACAACTTACAGGAGTACAGAGAAGAAGTACCCTAAGAGTAATTTCTGCCTACAGAACGGTTTCGGAGGCCGCGGCGCTGGTACTTGCAAGCACACTCCCAATAGACTTACTGATTCGCGAGAAACAAGAAGTCTACGAAGAACTGCAACAACACAGGGCGAAAAAAGAAGTAAAACACGAAAGATCAGCCGCTAAGGAGAGAGCACGTAAGAGACTCATGGACCTATGGCAGACAAGATGGAATAGCGACACTATTGAACGATGGACACACAGCCTTATCCCTAACGTAACAGCATGGTACGAAAGGTCACACGGACATATTAGTTTCCATCTTACACACTCACTGGCAAGAGACAATGCGGAGTGTTTTTACTGCGGTCATATCCCAGACGACGCACAACACACTATCTTCATGTGTACAGAATCAGAGAATGAAAGAACTCGTCTTGCGGAGACACTAGGCGGTACAAAACTAGAAGAACAGAATACCATGGAAGTTATGTTAGAAAGTGAGCATAACTGGGATTCAGTACAAGCTTACATAATCGAAATCATGATGGGAAAAAAACAAATGGAGAGAGAATGGAGGACGATCATAATATCGCACGACACACAAGGAAGCTAAAATGGACGACTAGATATGTGACGAAAAAACCGAAACATAGTTAATCACACGACTACATAGCTAATACGACAGAAGACGAAATCGACACGAGGAAAGGACAACAAAAAGAAATATAAGGAAACATTTAGAACAAACACCACCACCCACCTGAAGTAATGCCCATGCAGTTCCAGGTGGAGTGTAGTGAAGAGACAGAGGAGGGGTTTTGGTGGGTATGCTGGTCACGAAGAACTCGATCAGAGAGCCCCACACTACATGGGTTTGAAGGCTCGGTGTGCAACAATGCCCCCTCCTCCGAAAAAAGACAAGACTAGACAGAAAAGACTAGACAGACAAGACTAGACAGACAAGACTAGACAGACGAGACTAGACAGAGAAGACTAGACAGACAAGACTATACAGACTGGTTTATACAGACAAGACTAGACAGACAAGATTATACAGACAAGACTACACAGACAAGACTAGACAGACTATAGAGACAAAACTAGACAGACAAGACTAGACAGACAAGACTAGACAGACAAGACTAGACAGACAAGACTAGACAGACAAGACTAGACAGACAAGACTAGACAGACAAGACTAGACAGACAAGACTAGACAGACAAGACTAGACATACAAGACTAGACAGACAAGACTAGACAGACAAGACTAGACAGACAAGACTAGACAGACAAGACTAGACAGACAAGACTAGACAGACAAGACTAGACAGACAAGACTAGACAGACAAGACTAGACAGACAAGACTAGACAGACAAGACTAGACAGACAAGACTAGACAGACAAGACTAGACAGACAAGACTAGACAGACAAGACTAGACAGACAAGACTAGACAGACCAGACTAGACAGACAAGACTAGACAGACAAGACTAGACAGACAAGACTAGACAGACAAGACTAGACAGACAAGACTAGACAGACAAGACTAGACAGACAAGACTAGACAGACAAGACTAGACAGACAAGACTAGACAGACAAGACTAGACAGACAAGACTAGACAGACAAGACTAGACAGACAAGACTAGACAGACAAGACTAGACAGACAAGGCTAGACAGACAAGACTAGACAGACAAGACTAGACAGACAAGACTAGCCAGACAAGACTAGACAGACAAGACTAGACAGACAAGACTAGACAGACAAGACTTTTTTCAAGATTTTTAGAGATTTTCATTAGTGTATTTTCAATTCGACAGGCAAGACTAGACAGACAAGACTAGAAAGACAAGACTAGACAGACAAGACTAGACAGACAAGACTAGACAGACAAGACTAGACAGACAAGACTAGACAGACAAGACTAGACAGACAAGACTAGACAGACAAGACTAGACAGACAAGACTAGACAGACAAGACTAGACAGACAAGACTAGACAGACAAGACTAGACAGACAAGACTAGACAGACTAGACTAGACAGACAAGACTAGACAGACAAGACTAGACAGACAAGACTAGACAGACAAGACTAGACAGACAAGACTAGACAGACAAGACTAGACAGACAAGACTAGACAGACAAGACTAGACAGACAAGACTAGACAGACAAGACTAGACAGACAAGACTAGACAGACAAGACAGACTAGACACACAAGACTAGCCAGACAAGACTAGACAGAGAAGACTAGACAGATTAGACAGACTAGACATACTAGACAGACAAGACTAGACAGACAAGACCAGACAGACAAGACCAGACAGACAAGACTACACCGGCAAGACTAATGGTAAACATGTAAGGTTGATTATTTTAAAAAACCGGCCAAGCGCGAGTTGTGACTCGCGCACCGAGGGTTCCGTACAAACTTGTAAGTAAGGTATCTTTAGGAGAACCTAACTGTATGCAACCCATATGCTTCTGGTGCCTGATAATACCACGCAACACATTAGTGTATTTTCATAAGTTTCTAATAGTAAATTCGCATTTTTCTTGTAATTAAACTACATATTTGCGGTTTTCAGATTGTTCCCTTTACATGTGCTGTAAGACACCGCTTCTTGCCAAATTTCATGATTCTAGGTCAACGGGAAGTACCCTATAGGTTTTGATTTCCTTGTCAATTCCCTTGATCCTTGATCTTTTGATCGCGTTGACTTACAAGTTTGATTTTTTCACAGCTGAAAGAGACCGCAGACCCGAGTATTTGATACAAATTTCAACTTGTTACCTCTACGCGTTCCTGAGAAAAATGGTCTTGACAGACAGACAGACGGACGGACGGACGGACGGACGGACGGACAGACGGACGGACAGACGGACGGACAGACAGACAGACAGACGGACAACAAAGTGATCCTATAAGGGTTTCGTTTTCGGTACAGAACTCTAAAAATGGTCTTCTAAATTAATAGAGAAGAATATTTCTATTATGATACAAAATAAAAGACATAACATGAATTAAAATTGCAGTAAAAATAATTTAAAAAGTTAAAAGTTCGTTATAAAGAATTTGAAACTGTTTGTAATGGCTATTGAGCAGGGCCGGATTTTCCATGTCGGGGCCCCTAGGCAATCAATTTATCGGGGCCCCTTTACCCTGTTCTAGCTTCCTAAAATATGAAATTAAAACCAAATCACTCGATTTAATATTATCATTTTTTTCTTGGTGCGCGGTACCCCTACCCTATGCGGAGCCCCTAGGTAGTTGCCTACATTGCCTAATGGATAATCCGGCCTTGCCTTTGAGGACCGCCAATGGTCCCCGAACCCCAGTTTAAGAACTTATAGTCTAGCTTTTTAACATTTATATATAATCTCTATTTTTAAATAAATCTATAATTGATAACCCTAATATAATTTGTGTGGCATAAGACAGCGATATGGTTAACCATAATATGACATAAGTGGTTTATACGTTGGAGTTAGTCTTTAAAAGATTATGCACAGTTCTAGAATTGTTTCAAAGTCAACGAGTGTTCCAATTTCCCTGCTATAAATTCTTTCGCTACGATAGTGCTTACTCTTTAACCTTGACTTTGAAGTGGAAACACTTATTGCTGAGTGAATATAAATAATTATACTTTTTACTTTACTTACTTACTTTACTTATAAGAAGTTTTTGCGATGTTAGATTGGTAACAAAAATAGACAACAAAACGAAAACACAAAATATGAAATAACAGAAACTCTCAGAACAGCAAACCTAATACATCAATAGCTTGCATAATCCGACCGAAAAGTATCTACCGAATAATCACAGTATAGAACATGAATACTTTTTGAGAAAAGTGAAATGTAACAAATTACACTTTTTATTATTCAACAATTTTCAGCAATTACATTCTCTCCATTATATTAAAATAATTCTCATTGTGTGTTTTGATTGTATGTAGGAAATTGTACAAAAAAAAATTAAAAGACTTCAGTTATTTCAAAAATTTTGTTTTACATTTCTTGTCTCAAAAATTTGAGAATAAGTCGGAAACTAGACGAAATTTTGAAATGATTTCGTATAAAAGTTGAAGATAATTAAATTTTCTTTAAGGAAGCTTATTTTTATAGATTTTTATTCCATCAATTGGTAATAATCAACCTTGAACAAAGTCAAAACCTTGTTTTTTATATATTTCTTATCTCGCAAATGCGAAAAGAAGTCGAAAACTAAGCGAAATTTTGAAAAATGTTTCAAATAAAACTTGTAGATAATTAAATTTTCTATAAGAAAACTGATTACTTAGTGATTTCCTGCCTCACAAGTTGGTACTAATTAACCTTGAAACAAAGTAATTTTTCTTATTTTACATATTTGTTATTTCAAATACGGCAGTAAAATGAAACTTTTTGTATGGAATATATTTTTTCAGATGATTGTCGACAAATAAAATGCATGTTGAGTAGCGTAGTCTTTCTATAATTTGGTCCTGACTTGTAATATTATTTATAAAAATATTTAATTAAATATAATAAATTCAATTATATAAAATAGCTGTGAAAATTTCTGTCTCAGTAGGTAAAAGTATGTAAAAGATTTGTTTAAAATATTATGTGAATATTTATAAAAAACTATTATTTTCCATTTATAGTAATTAAAAATGTTATTGATATTGTTAATATATTCTTATATAATTTTAATCTGTGGAAATATTTTATTTGTAGTGAAAAAATTAAAATCTTATTAATGCATTATAAATATAATTTAATTACAAAGCATAATAAATAAAGCTTCTAGCATTTATGTCAAAACAGAGCATCAAGGATATCTGAAAAACATTGAAAATTTATTAAAGGTCAAAACTTTTGATAATCAATAAAGTTTAGTGTGTTGTCTTAGTCTCTTAAATTTTCTGCAAAAAAGAATATGCAGTTGCATTATGAAATATTGGATAATCACTAACTTTTAGTATGTCGTCTTTAGTTTGTTAATTTTGAAATATTGTTGGAAAATAACTGCCTTTAAAACGTTTTATTGCAGTGATTAGTTTTAATTCTTTTATTCAGATTTTAAAATCTGGAGGAAATTCCTTAAAAAAATATTAATAAATGTTTATTGCTATAATAAATATACATAATATGTATAAATATATATTAAAAATTGTGTATTGTGTGGAAATAATTTCCTTTTTTGGCTGAAGTTTTCGAAAGTTGTGAAATAACTTTAACGAGAAAACCTCTCGTATGCCAAGCAATTACATAATAACTCAGTAAACGATTTTTTTCAGCTACTAGTCATTTGGAATGGTTTCAACAGAGAGAAATATGTCGCTTCGTTCTTTTTGTGCTGTGTGAAATAGAGGTTTTCCAGGGAGCCAGTCTGGCGGACTGCTGGAGAAACGACCTTTTTACGAGCACGACTCTCATAAATAATCGCTCCCGTCTAGTGGGATGCAACTAAACAACCCCCGGCTAGAATCCGCATAGGGGTAGTTTAATTAATGTTTTTTTTTTACAAAATAAGAGTAGATTTTCTTGTATATACTTACCAACTTATTTTCAGGATAGACGGGTTGAATGTCGATGTATTTTGGAGGAATGGGTTTATCTCTTCGTTCTTCTTTCTTTTGATACCTTTCATCGTCGATGGCGTGTCCGTGCTGGTTTCTGTGTATCCCTTGGGAATCGATAAAGCGCATTTGATACTCGTGCGAAACGCCGTGCGAATCTAAATAATGACCACGCTCTTTATCTTGGCTCGGTCTTTTACCATTTGTGTCATGTTTTTGATCATGGTGTTTCGTGTCATGGTGTTCGTTGAAGTGTAAAGATTGATGGGAAGGGAGCACGGGGAATTCTCTAGGATGTCCGACATGCATCTGGGCATCTTTATAATGGCCTTCCATGTGTTCCTTGTGGTGGTGATCTTTACTGTGGTGATCTTTATGGTGGTGGTCTTTGTGGTGGTGGTGCCCAGGAGGATGGCTGTGATAACCTGGTGCATGGTGATGGGATGCTTCTACCAGCGTGGGCTGGATATGGGTAACAAACTGTGCCATGGTTTTGTCTTATCTTTTCTTTTTTAATAATTTCGTGCACTCACTACATATTTGCTGTTTTTAACACAGTAAGTACACGCACTTTTTTTTCGTTTTTCTTTTTCACTGTCAGGGAAGGATGCAACAGATCAAGACATTCCGTGGCGAGTTGTTATCGACGATTGTCTGTTTTTCCTTGGTTAGGATGAAGCGGGGGAACGAAATCTTGGGAATTTCCTTCCGGCGCGCTTTCCCGCTTTTCTCGTCCAATCGATACGGCCGTTCGGACGGTCAGAACTGCCAGAAGCGAGGTTCGAGTTTAAAGGGATCGACGCTTTTCGAGCCCTACGACTACCCTTATACAATACTTTCTTCTCCACCCTCCACGGTATCCGGGACCACGCATGCGCCCCTATTATGTTTTCAAACCGTTTTCCACACCCACTCCCGATTTTCACACAACACGACCACTTTTCCAACACATAACTGTTTGTTTACATCTTAAATATTTCATTCATATCTAACCAATAAATACAATGTAACATCTAATTCTACAAATATTTTAACATCCTTTATTAATCATTTATGAAATACAACCCTATCACATGTTTACTAATAAAATATTCAACCCTCTACATGCTATTGCATATACAAAATTACATGTAGTAGGGTAGAAAGAAAAAAAAACTAGACAGACAAGAGTAGACAGACAGGACTAGACAGACAGCACTAGACAGACAGGACTAGACAACAAGAGTAGACAGAGAGGACTCGACAGTCAAGACTAGACAGAGAAGACTAGACAGACAAGACTAGACAGACAAGACTAGACAGACAAAACTAGACAGACAAGACTAGACAGACAAGACTAGATAGACAAGATTAGACAGACAAGACTTTTTAAAAAGTGGTTCGGGGGAAGCTCTCACTAAACCCCCTATTCCACCTTGGCTTTAGTATGCGCCACCCTGGTATCGCATATTTTGCATTCATTCAGGGTGGGCAGCCCGGACGGTTTACTGAAAAACCGCCCTAGTTGTTGTCTCCCCGACCAGGAATCGAACCCGGGTCTCCCGCATTGAAAGGCGGGTATGTTGTCAACTACACCACCGAGGAGGACAGACAGACAAGACTAGACAGACAGGACTAGACAGACAGGACTAGACAACAAGACTAGACAGACAGGACTAGACAGACAGGACTAGACAGACAAGACTAGACAGACAATACTAGATCGACAAGATTAGACAGACAAGACTAGACAGACAAGACTAGACAGACAAGACTAGACAGACAATACTAGACAGACAGGACTAGACAGACAAGACTAGACAGACAAGACTAGACAGACAAGACTAGACAGACAAGACTAGACAGACAAGACTAGACAGACAAGACTAGACAGACAAGACTAGACAGACAAGACTAGACAGACAAGACTAGAGAGACAAGACTAGACAGACAAGACTAGACAGACAAGACTAGACAGACAAGACTAGACTAGACAAGACTAGACAGACAAGACTAGAGAGACAAGACTAGACAGACAAGACTAGACAGACAAGACTAGACAGACAAGACTAGACAGACAAGACTAGACAGACTAGACAGACAAGACTAGACAGACAAGACTAGACAGACAAGACTAGACAGACAAGACTAGACAGACAAGACTAGACAGACAAGACTAGACAGACAAGACTAGACAGACAAGACTAGACAGACAAGACTAGACAGACAAGACTAGACAGACAAGACTAGACAGACAAGACTAGACAGACAAGACTAGACAGACAAGACTAGACAGACAAGACTAGACAGACAAGACTAGACAGACAAGACTAGACAGACAAGACTAGACAGACAAGACTAGACAGACAAGACTAGACAGACAAGACTAGACAGACAAGACTAGACAGACAAGACTAGACAGACAAGACTAGACAGACAAGACTAGACAGACAAGACTAGACAGACAAGACTAGACAGACAAGACTAGACAGACAAGACTAGACAGACAAGACTAGACAGACAAGACTAGACAGACAAGACTAGACAGACAAGACTAGACAGACAAGACTAGACAGACAAGACTAGACAGACAAGACTAGACAGACAAGACTAGACAGACAAGACTAGACAGACAAGACTAGACAGACAAGACTAGACAGACAAGACTAGACAGACAAGACTAGACAGACAAGACTAGACAGACAAGACTAGACAGACAAGACTAGACAGACAAGACTAGACAGACAAGACTAGACAGACAAGACTAGACAGACAAGACTAGACAGACAAGACTAGACAGACAAGACTAGACAGACAAGACTAGACAGACAAGACTAGACAGACAAGACTAGACAGACAAGACTAGACAGACAAGACTAGACAGACAAGACTAGACAGACAAGACTAGACAGACAAGACTAGACAGACAAGACTAGACAGACAAGACTAGACAGACAAGACTAGACAGACAAGACTAGACAGACAAGACTAGACAGACAAGACTAGACAGACAAGACTAGACAGACAAGACTAGACAGACAAGACTAGACAGACAAGACTAGACAGACAAGACTAGACAGACAAGACTAGACAGACAAGACTAGACAGACAAGACTAGACAGACAAGACTAGACAGACAAGACTAGACAGACAAGACTAGACAGACAAGACTAGACAGACAAGACTAGACAGACAAGACTAGACAGACAAGACTAGACAGACAAGACTAGACAGACAAGACTAGACAGACAAGACTAGACAGACAAGACTAGACAGACAAGACTAGACAGACAAGACTAGACAGACAAGACTAGACAGACAAGACTAGACAGACAAGACTAGACAGACAAGACTAGACAGACAAGACTAGACAGACAAGACTAGACAGACAAGACTAGACAGACAAGACTAGACAGACAAGACTAGACAGACAAGACTAGACAGACAAGACTAGACAGACAAGACTAGACAGACAAGACTAGACAGACAAGACTAGACAGACAAGACTAGACAGACAAGACTAGACAGACAAGACTAGACAGACAAGACTAGACAGACAAGACTAGACAGACAAGACTAGACAGACAAGACTAGACAGACAAGACTAGACAGACAAGACTAGACAGACAAGACTAGACAGACAAGACTAGACAGACAAGACTAGACAGACAAGACTAGACAGACAAGACTAGACAGACAAGACTAGACAGACAAGACTAGACAGACAAGACTAGACAGACAAGACTAGACAGACAAGACTAGACAGACAAGACTAGACAGACAAGACTAGACAGACAAGACTAGACAGACAAGACTAGACAGACAAGACTAGACAGTCAAGACTAGACAGACAAGACTAGACAGACAAGACTAGACAGACAAGACCAGACAGACAAGACCAGACAGACAAGACTAGACAGACAAGACTAGACAGACAAGACTAGACAGACAAGACTAGACAGACAAGACTAGACAGACAAGACTAGACAGACAAGACTAGACAGACAAGACTAGACAGTCAAGACTAGACAGACAAGACTAGACAGACAAGACTAGACAGACAAGACTAGACAGACAAGACTAGACAGACAAGACTAGACAGACAAGACTAGACAGACAAGACTAGACAGACAAGACTAGACAGACAAGACTAGACAGACAAGACTAGACAGACAAGACTAGACAGACAAGACTAGACAGACAAGACTAGACAGACAAGACTAGACAGACAAGACTAGACAGACAAGACTAGACAGACAAGACTAGACAGACAAGAGTAGACAGACAAGACTAGACAGACAAGACTAGACAGACAAGACTAGACAGACAAGACTAGACAGACAAGACTAGACAGACAAGACTAGACAGACAAGACTAGACAGACAAGACTAGACAGACAAGACTAGACAGACAAGACTAGACAGACAGACTAGACAGACAAGACTAGACAGACAAGACTAGACAGACAGGGCTTGACAGATAAGAGTGGACAGACAAGACTAGACAGACAGGGCTTGCCAGATAAGAGTGGACAGACAAGACTATAGAGATAAGACTAGGCAGAGAAAACTAGACAGACAAGATTAGAGAGACAAGACTAGACAGACAAGGCTAGACAGACAAAACTAGACAGACCCGACTGGACAGAGAAAACTAAACATACCAGACTAGACACACAAGACTTGTTTTTGGGGACGACGTAGTAAGCACCTTACGGTTAACTTAACAAGAGGACCCTCTGAAATATCACAAGCATCTTGGACCGCTTTTCACATAATTTTCAAGATGTTGCTGCATAGCGTCGCTCTTACATCCCCCTTCCACTTGCAGTGATTAGGGGTTCAGGTAGTAACATTTTTCATCCCTTCAGCTTCTTTCCCTTTCGGCTCGTCTAGCGTTTTTATTGTCACGATGTCTTGGTTCATCCTTGATGTATCTGCACTTAAGTACTCCGACGAGATCATTTGTTCAACCATTGTTGATAGGACTAGTGTTTGTCCGGTCTTATTTTTCCATTTGTGCCTTTCGGATATCCACCTGTCATACTCAAAAACGGTATGCGCTTCTTTGACTGTGAGAATTTTGACTGTGAGACAGTAAATTCAGAGGCAATCTGTGGCTCTTCGGATGCTATGGAGAAAGTTACACCAGTTTAGTGCCTTCGCTGGTGCCTTTTTGTCGGCCTGTTCACCATCGCTTTTTTTTCTGCCATTGTAGACTTCTACCCTCTCTTATACCATAAGTTCTATGGGTAATAGCCCGGCTAACACTAGGGCGACATCCCTAGAAACAGTCCGGTTTTCTTTGAACAGTTCGGTTTTCTCATGGCATTTGCCCAAATCGGGGCTGCGTACAGCATTGTGGAGTGAACCACCGAGCAAACAAGTTTTTGCTTAAAACTGCGGGATCCTTCAACGTTGGGCATTAGTTTATCTAACGCTTCTGCAGCTTTCAGTGCTTTGACTGCCACTGTGGCGATATGGCGATTAAAGGATAGGCTCGTATCAAAGGTTAGACCTAGATATTTCAGCGATTCCTTCAGACAAGGCTAGAGAGGCAAGAGTAGACAGACAAGAGTAGGCAGACAAGACTAGACAGACGAGACTAAACTGGATAGACTAGACAGACAAGACAGACCAGACTACACAGACCAGTCAGACAAGACTAGACTGACAAGACTACTCAGATAAGGCAGACAAGACTAGAGAGACAAGACTGGACAGACAAGACTAGACAGGTAAAACTAGACAGACAAGACTAGACAGTTAAGACTAGACAGTTAAGACTAGACAGTTAAGACTAGACAGACCAGACTAGACAGACAATACTAGACAAACAAGACTAGACTAGAGAAAAGAGACTATATCGACATTTTCTAATAAACCTTTGTAAAAGTTGTGAACTTTCATCGCGGCCTTAATTTCATGGAGGGTTTCCTGACATTATAAAGGGCGGAATTAATTGCTTGTCGTTAGATTAGCAACAATTAATTTTATTGAGTTTCTTAGATTTATACTTTTACTACACTATTATTTATTATATCTTATCAGACGGTAACTTTATTTGGGCATTTATAGATTTTATATTGAATTGTTTTTTATCATCTCATTTATATGTTACAGGTGGTAAAGTTCATATCTTATCATTCAAAATATAAAATATTCTATTTATTACCTTTCGGTTTTATACTATTCTGTGAGTTGTTCAATTACGTTTTAGTTTTGTTCTATTCTCCACATTTGTTAGTTCATAAATTTGGTTTTCTTCATAAATTAAAATTATAATATCTATCTCATTAAATGTGAGTCATGTTTGGAACACGAAGTTTAAGTTTAAAATAATTTAGATTATTCTACATGTAGTTTGCTGATTGATAAAAAAGTAACGTTCGCATTCTTATCTTATCGCTTTGTGTATGTGGAGTTACCTGCAGGGTTTATACGTTCGATAATCGTTGTATAAACAAGTCGCTGATAGATAAACCATGTGAAAGAAAATTAATAACAAACCAAAAAGCAAAATAAAATATGTTGAAATGTCTGAAGCTGAAGAAATAAAGACAGTTTCGTCGCGAGTCGAGCGAGATGATACACGTCGCAGTTTACCCCAACGTAGTGGGCCGATTAAACCAATATTAAGGCATTCAAAATCAGTAAATCGTGGACAAACCCAGATTCCGGTTCCTGCTACTATACCCGAGTTAGAGGTAGTTAATGAGAAGCTACCTTCTAGGACAGGCAGTGTCCAATCTCATAATCATTCCAAAAGACATTCCAGGCAAAGTGAAACAAGTATACGAGGATATGAAAATAAGGCTTACGATGGACCTCTGCCAGAGGAGCAACATTTTGATAATAGAGGTGCTAGTGCTAGATCCAGTAGAAATTCAAGTGTCCAAAGTTTAGAGTACGTATTTTTTATAAGTTTTGATTAATTAAATATATATTTAATTAAGTTAAATCGTGTAAGATGAGATATTATATTTTTATCTATTGTCGATAAACCTTCTTATTACTCTGTGAAATATAAATAGAATAGGTTTGTGTTTCTGCGTCCCGTCCAATCTTGTTTATCTAGTCTTGTCTGTTTTATCTCGTCTGTTTTGATTTTGTTCCCATCTCTCCAGTTTTGTCTATACTTGGATTTCGCCTTCCTTCGTCTTCGTTCAGAACAGAAATAAAAAGTAGGTTTGCTGTATCGGTGCATACTTTAAAGAATTATTCTTCTTCTTGGTGCCATATCCGCCTGGCGAATGTTGGCGATCATCCCCGCTATAATAACTTTATTCACAGCAACACGGAACAACTCGATTGATGTCTTTCCATACCATTGTCTAAGATGTTCCCCAATCATGAGGTTCGTCTTCTCCCCGGTCCTCTATTATCATTGATCTTACCTTGCATGATAAGCTGCAGTAGGCGATATTTATTATTTCGCACGATGTGTCCCAGGTAAGAGAGCTTCCTTATCTTGATGTGTGGCATGACTTCGATCTTCTTTCCCATTCTTCTCAGAACCTCACCGTTCGTTATTCTGCCAACCCAACTGATCCGCAGAATTCTTCGATACACTGACATCTCGAAGGCGTCGAGCTTCTGCGAGGATGATTCTGTTAAGGTCCATGCCTCCATACCGTAAAGCAAGACCGAAAATACATAGCATTTCACAATACGTATTTTTAACTTCCGGCTAAGATTTTGACTGCACAGCACGGATCTCATACGTATAAAGGCTACTCATGCAAGTGCGATTCTTGTTTTTATTTCCGCCGAGTGGTCCCATTTCTCGTTCATGTTGCATCCTAGATATGTGATGCGCTGTACACTTTCAATGGCAGTGTTGTTTGCGTACAGACCACCATCTTGTGTATTTGCCACTTTGCTTATCACCATGTACTTCGTCTTGCTTGCATTGAGTTTGAGACCATATTCTTCACCAGCTTCAGCTTTTCTGCTTAGTAAACTCTGCAGTCCTTCAGGTGTGTCTGCGGTCAGCAAGGTGTCGTCTGCGTAACGGATGTTGTTTTTTGTTACGCCGTTTACAATAATGCCTTCTTCCATTTCGTGCAGGGTATCTTTAAATAGTTCTTCTGAATATACGTTAAAAAGAAGTGGTGACAGAATACAACCTTGACGTACTCCACGTAGGATTTCGATTTCGTCAGTGTGACTATCGTCTACTCTGACAGTCGCTCTCTGCTTCCAGCAAAGGTTAGCGATTATTCTGATGTGCTTGTCGTCCATTCCGGTGTTCTTAAGTATTTCAAGCATCTTCTGGTGTTTTACTTTGTCAAACGCATTTTCAAAGTCTATAAAGCATGCATATACGTTCTTGTTAACATCTCTGCATCGCTGAATGAGCACCTTCCAAGACCACTTGTGAAGCCAAATTTATTGTGACCTATTTGTTCTTCGAGCTTGTGGTATATGCGCTCGTGGATGACCTTGAAGAAGAGTTTAAGTGCATGGCTCATGATACTGATAGTTCGATATTCTACTCATTTCCTTGCATTCATTTTTTTGGGTAAAGTTATGAATGTCGACTTGACCCAATCCGATGGAATATTTCCGGAGTCGTAAATAGCGTTAAATAGTCCGACAAGTATACTAAGCCCTTTTTTCCTGAAGTAGTTTCAAAACTTCAACCTGAACTTCATGATATAGCGTTATTCATATGGTGTTCTTGTGGTCTTTTATCATCAAATAGTTCCTGGATGTAGTCTTTCCGTGTCTCACACTTCTTCTAGGCTGTGTATTGCTTGTCCGTGCTTGCCTAGCAACGTGTTTCAGTTTCGTGTTTCTTCGAGTGCCACTAATAAATCTGATCTTCTTATGAATGCCGTATATGTCGTGCCTTGCTTGAAGTTCTTCTAATTTATTGCAGTCTTTTTCGTGCTTATTTTCTTTTGCTGCTCTGATGCCACGTCTAATTTCTCTTAGCAGTTGCCAGTATTTATCTGCATCTTTGTTTTTATATTGTCTCCCTTGATCCATTTTTGCCAAAATTTCTTGTGTCATCCACTGCTGTTATGCTCTCCGGCCGTCTTTTCTTTTTGTTTCATTTGCCACATCAAACGTCGCCTTTTTTATGTGATTCCACAGGTCTTCTACATCTGTATCTGTGTTGTCAGCGTCTATTTCCAATTTTGTCCGAAGGCAATCGTTGGCTTCTGCCTTTACTACAGTGTCCTTCAGTTTTCGGGTGTTTATTCGATTAAATTTGATTTTCTTTGCCATTTTCTTTGGCCGATATTCCACCTCTGCTAAAAGTAGATATGTTTTACAAGACTTGACAGTGTTGCGAAATTGTTGCTTTATTCCGAAAAAATCTATCTGATTGCGAACTATGTGAACGGTAGTGTCCGCAGGCGATTTCCAGGTGTACAGTCTCCTAGCTGGTAATTGGAAAAAAGTATTCATTACTGCTAGTCTTACCTCTTGGCAGAACTACACAAGACGGTCACCTCGTTCGTTTCGGATTCCTAAACCCTGATTTCCTACTGTATTGCCTTCCTGCCCTCTTTCAACCTTGGCGTTAAAGTCGTCCATGATAATGGTGATTTCGTTGCTTTTAATTAGGAGTAATGTGGTTTTTAGATTGACGTAGAACTCTTCTATCTGCTGGTCCGTGGTGGTTGTTGTTGGTGCATATACTTGAATTAGGTTAAAATCTACTGGACTTGCATGTATTTTAATCATAGCTATTCTATTTGACTGTGGCAGGAAGCTGGTGACTGCTTGTGAGGTATCTTTCCTAACTATAAAACCTACACCATTCCTATGGTGGTTACCGTCCTCTCCTGAGTAATACACTCTATGATTGTCTACTACACAGCTTCCAGAGTTAGGCCATCTCATTTCAGTGATACCTAGGACTACTATGTGCAGTCTCTTCACTTCAAGGACGGTGTTATGGATTTTTCCTTGTTCATATAAACTCCGCAAGTTCCACTTGCCTATTATCTTCTTTAAAGAATATAACTTGATAACTAGACAGTTCGAGGTGCATCAATTTTCTTAGGTTTTGCCTTTGTATAATATAATAATAATAAGAGTAATATTTATTGTAACATAAAAAACATGATACAAAGGGCTACCGACCACAAGATCCTTCTACCAACCTTCGTATATAAAACTAAAATCTAAAAATCAAAACGAGAAAAAATCTTATAGGTCCAGTCATTTGCTTTCCTAATGTATCTGTTTATTACAAACTAAGGAGAAATAATTGCTAATAAATTATTTTTATAAAACGTAAAGATAATATCTTGAGAGGGTAAATTGTAATTGATGAGTGTTAATGTAGTTAGAAGGTCGGTTGCGTTTGTGGAATGTGGCGAGGTTAATGGAGGAATGAATTAAATATCGTCGGGGATTCCAAATTAATTTTTGTTTGAGTTTGAGGGAAGTTGGTGGGGATTTTAGCTGTGTGAATGGCGAGGGGTGCGCGCCGGATAAATGGCAGTTCGAGGGAATTCGAGTTTCGCATGTTACCGAAAGGTTATGCAGGGTATTAGGAGAACTGTTGAAATGTGAAATGATGTTTTATTTGGAATTGTAATCGATAATTTGCTTCAGGAGAAAATCATAGCGGGAATTATCTTTATTCTACTGTATTATCTAAAGTAACCTTAATTATCTTTGAACTTACATTTATTGCTAAAATTATTATTTTAAATTTTGTAATACTATTACGAAAGATTGAAATAAATATATTTTATTCAGCAAATAATTAATAAAAGTAATGACTAAAACCTTACTTAAATATAGTGGAAGTATCTACTAAACCACTTTGTAATTAGGTTATTAATGCTGTATTAATTAAAATTTGATCAATCATTGAAATTATCTCGCTTTTTATATATTTTATCAAACAAAAATATTTTTAAAAATGGGGGTGCCACACCCGCGGGCCGCATGAGGCTCAAAACAAGTTCCAATGCGGCTCAAAACAAATCCGACATTTTTTCTTATTTTATTTATTTCAATGTCATAAAGCAATAATAATTTTCAAAAAGCCGTTTTCAACGTTTTTTTAAATTTTATTTTTGAATGGAAAGGAAATAATTTCAAATTCTTGAGGAAATGATGAAAAAAATTACTAAATAAAGCTTTTTGATTATGATTAGTACTATCTGCGATTATGATTAGATGCTTTAACAAGTCATAAAGTCCTCCAACCAAAACATATGCATTACGATAAGTTATTTATCTCCTATAAAAAAGTTATTTATCTCCTAATATGCTTATATCGCCAACTTATCATAACATGTCGATATCTGCATATATTACATATATACTTACTTGATGTTGGTTATATTTATAGTAGCTTATGATATAAGTGTGTGAAGAAGGGCTTTTGTGCACAAGTTGTGAAGTTTAAACCACTTGTCGAAGTCGAGTGCTGCAATCGCAATGATTGCACAAAAGCCTTTCATACACGTGTATCATATCTACACAAAAATAATTGTTTCTTACCGATAATATTGATAGAAATTGGTAGGATGAAAGATTGTAATTTTGCCAAACAAAATACTACAAATCACTGATACAATAAGGTTGGAACGTTCAACGCATCCGTGGCAAAAATATCTAACTAGTAAAAACGCACAGACCGCACAGTGATGGGAACACTATTTGATCGTTGTTAATGGCATCTAGGTTAACCTAGATTTATTCTAGATTAGGTTATGGTTAGGTTAAGTTATATTAGAGCCAGATAAATCCAGACTGAGAGGCCGAGACTTCTTGATTCAAAATAAGAAAACTTAATTCAATTTTAATATATTTCGGAATAGTTATTTACATTGTTGTTGTCCTCTAACTCCTACGCGGAGCATAGGGCCACTACAAAGACCTTCCATCTGACTCTATTCTGAGCGACGCGTTTCACCTCGTTCCACGTTTTTCCTGCGATCTTTAATTCTGCCTCTATGGTCCTCCTCCACGTGTTAGCTGGACGTCCATTTCTGCGAGAACCCTGCGGGTTCCATTGTAAGGCTTGCCTAGTGATGTTTCCTTCGTCTCTCCTCAATACATGGCCCAACCATTTCCACTTGCAGTGTTTTATTTCTTTTTGTATCTCTTGTTGGTTTGTCAGGTGCCATACGTCTACATTGCGTATTGTATCTGGACAAAAAATGAGCAGTATACTTCGTAGGCATTTGTTTATGAATACCTGAATTTTATTATTGTTATGCTTATTTACTATTGTTATGTAGATTTTCGATGTTTGGCACCCGTACAGCAAGACGTATTTCACATTTGAGTTGAATATTCTTAGTTTTGTTCGTGTGGAATACAGTCTGGAGGTCCAGACTGGCCTGAGCATACCAAATACCTGTTTGGCCCTTTTTATTCGGTATGAGACATCGGTGGTGGTGCCGCCCTCATTAGTAATTATGCTTCCCAGGTACGTGAATTCATCTACATCCTCTATTTGTTCGTCATAAATGCGGAAGGCGCGGGTATTCTTCGTGGCGGCTTTAAGCGATTTGGTTTTGCCAATGTTGATTTTTAAACCTGCTTTGGATGCTTCTGCGGAGAGACGGTCGAGTTTGCTCTGCATGTCGGCGTGGGTGTGTGCCAAGAAACAGATATCGTCTGCGTAGTCCAGATCTTCCAGGAACGAGTTTAACGTCCATCTAATGCCCTCACTTCTTGACACTACTTTGTCCATTATTGAGTCTAAGAATGTTAAATAGTAAGGGCGATAGTACGCAGCCCTGTCCGACTCTCGAGCTGATGGTAATGTCGCTGCTCTTAGCAGTTTGGTATTTTACATAGCAGGATGCGTCCCGGTATAGTTCCTTTACTAGGTTTATTATCTTTTCCGGTACCCCCTTTTCTTCCATCGCTTTCCAGACTGCATTATGATAGATGCTATCAAAGGCCCTGCAGAAGTCGACGAAGACCGCGTATATTGTAGACCTCCATTCCATGGACTGCTCTATGATGATTCGTATTGTGTTAATTTGATCGACACAGGATCTATTTGGGGGAAAACCCGCTTGTTCCTGACG
Source organism: Phosphuga atrata (assembly GCA_944588485.1). NCBI lineage: Eukaryota > Metazoa > Arthropoda > Insecta > Coleoptera > Silphidae > Phosphuga > Phosphuga atrata. The sequence goes on along the minus strand of OX155896.1, from coordinate 51,079,215 downwards.
CAGACTGGGCTCTATGGAGATGGATAGTCGATCCAGTAAAATGTGAGAAATTATTTTGTTGATAGTGTTTAAAATTGTAATCCTTCTCCAATTGCCACAGTCTGTAAGATCACGTTTTTTGGGGAGAACTATGGCTCCTTCCTTCCAGTTATGTGGCACATTTTCCGACTCTCATGCATCTACTATTAGCGGGTGGAGCAGTTTTGCTACCACCTTTAGGTCTTCTTTAAGTATTTTTGCCGAAAGGTAATCTGGGCCAGCGGCCTTGTTGTTCTTAAGGTTCTTTAATGTAGTTCTGACTTCTTCTTCACTAGGTGGGTTAGGATTCACGTTCCGGACCGGGAGATTTGTTTGATGGTCTTGTGGAGGATGTGGGGGATGTATGCCATCCTCGGCATCACTTTCTTACGGGTTCGGCTGTCCGAGTATTTCTTGGAAGTATTCTTGTCATGTTATAAGTTGATCTTCTTTGTTTGTCAGCAAATGTCCCTCTTTATTTTTTATTGGATGTTCTCTTTTGAAGTTTTTATTAACGAGTTTTTTTTTGTTATGAGATAAAGTTCTCTTGTGTCGTTATTTCTTGCTGCAATTTCGGCTTTCGCTGCGAGATCTTCCGCCCATCTACGTTTGTCTTTTCTGGCACTCCGTTTTACCTTGCGGTTTATGTTCCAGTAGCTACGAGTCAGTTCGGCCTTCTCTTCGTGGTTAGGGTTTTGATTTATCAGGGCTTTTGCTGCCTTCCTGTCTTCGATTAGTTTCCATGTTTCCTGCGAGATCCACTCCTCTCTGTTCCTTTGCTTTCTACCCAAGGTCTTGTCCGCTGTTTCTAGCAATACTTTCAGGACTGCTTTCCATTCTCGACTATCTTCCTTCCATTTTCTTGCAGTTGCGTCTTGAAACTGGATAGTCCTTCGGTTGCTTTAAGCTTGTCTGTATCGAATTTTATGCTAGCAGCTAACGTAATTTGTCTTTTTCGTGTTGATAACTTTAGTTTTAGCGTGCCAACGACAAGGTAATGGTCGCTCGCCATATCTGCACCTCTGTTGGTTTATCACGTCGCATAGTGATGTTCTCCACTTTCTTTGAATGATAATGTGGTCAATTTGTTTTTTTGTACGCTGATCAGGAGATATTCCAAGTTTCCTTGTGTACCCTCCTTTGCGGGAAGAGCGTGCCGCCAATTATCAGGTTGTGTTCCAAGCACTTATCGACCAGCATTTCCCCATTCTCGTTTACCGTTCCGATTCCATGGTTACCCATTGCCTGTTCTAAGTTGGTGCTGTCGGAACCAACTTTGGCATTTAGGTCCCCCATTAGTATGATTATGACGCCCTTTGTTATGGAGTGTAAGGTGGTAGACAGTTATTCGTGCCATTTGCTTCAATTGGATTTGTCTCTGTTGATGCGTAACATTGGATGATACTTATGCTTCTAACCCTGGGGTGGAAACGGGCAACAATAATTCTATCGTTCACTGGTCGCCAGGATAGTAGGCAAGTCTTGGCCTTTTTGCTTAGTAGTAGGCCAACTCCGCTCTCATGGTGTTCGCCTTGTGGTTTGCCTGAATACAGGAACGATGCTCCGCCGTTCGCTGTTATTTACATTAGAGTGCGGAAAAGTTGATTTTGCATTGCGACAGCTCGTTTGGGGCATTGGGGCAAATTTGTATAAATTTTTTTGGCCGACTATTATTATTTAAGAAACAAATAGATTTATATTATTTACAATATAGGAATTTTTTTAATGTTTTACTCACAAACTTTGACATTTTTACTAATTCAAATGTATTAGCTACACATTAGCTACATTAGCTATGTCATTTTTCCACATGTCAGACCAACAGTGAAATTTAAAAAATTACTCTTATTTTCTACATCATTGTATGTAAAGCATCCCATTATTATAATCGAGTGTAAAAGTTTCCAAATCGTTCGTAAAAATCCAATGTAAATCAAATGAAGTTTCATTATTAAACGATTTCTCTTTGTTATTACTATGGCAACAACTCGCGTCACTAAACAAAAACCATAGATATGTGACAAATATGTTGTAAAGTAGCGTTTTCTAAATTAGATTTTATTGTCTTATACTTAATTTATTTTGTAAGTGTCCCTGAAAGGTTAAAATTTACTGGTGACTTTACCGCATAGTAGCCGTACTTTGCAACATTGTCTGTAAAAATCTAGTTTTGCTTGACGTATACACGCAAAAAAAAACACTTGACGCAAACACGCAATGTATGACATCTTTACAATTCAGGAGGCCAAAAAATGTATTTTCACTACGTCTATGTTTTTTGTTTAGTGACGCGAGTTGTTGCCATAGAAACAGAAATCATTTAATAATGAAACTCCATTTGATTTACATTGGACTTTTACGCACGATTTGGATACTTTTACACTCGATTATTACAATGATTTACTTATTAATGTGTTCATTTTGATGTGCGAGTTGATAAATAAATTTATTACATTTATATCGTTACATTACAATTAGGTTATTAATGTCTTGTTAATTAAAATTTAGTCAATATTGAAATCTCGCTCTTATTCTCTCTAGAATAGTGGTCACATGTGCGGACCGGGCCGCATGAGGCCCAAAGCAAATTCTAATGAGGCTCAAAACAAAACCGACATTTTTTTTTAATTTCAACGTCATAAACCAATGAAGAAGCTTCACAAAGCCTTTTTTTTCAATTTATTTTTGCGTGAAAAGAAAACATTTTCAAATACTAGGAAATGTGTGAATAGGGAAATAATACGAAATAAGGATTTTTGTCTTCTTAATGCATGGCAGTGTTTCCCAAAGTGTGGTACGCGTACCCCAAAGGGTACGGGAATGGTTTTTAACCATGGGTACGAAACGATGTTCCAAAATTTTCATTTTTTTGTGTGTGCCAAAGTGGATATAAGAAGAAAAATAACAATATTTAAATTACATCAAAAATAGTGCATCAAAGATTACTTTTGATAAAGTGTTTGAATACTTGAATTAGCTGTGAATCTGCAAACAATTCCTCTCCATCACCTTTGATAATGTATTAATACAATACAACCAACAGATTTTACTAACTGCTCACGACAAAATGATTGCAGATTATTTTTACGTATATAAAAACAATAAATATAAAGTGAACTCATAAAGAATAACATTTTTCCTAATATGTTTTTCCTATAATTTTGATTCAATTTTACCTTAAAAAGTCACGTTTAATTCCTTAGATGCGGATTAATAAAACAATTACTACTAGTGGTTTAATTACTACTTAAATCAAAATTTTATTTCGCTAGTCACAAAACTTATTACACATTTTTTGTATAGATGTCTTGATTTCCGCGTGAGTAATCTTTCCGCAATTGCATCACCATTTAACAATAATTCTTAGGATGTATCCATTTATGATTAATAAAACACAAATTAATTAAACACGATAGGTACTCAAAAATGTTCATCAACAATTTCATCGTTGTCACTACAACAATACAATAATGGGCAGACGACATGCTTAAAAAAAAAACAGAAAATGGAAGCAAAATTAAAGAAAAATTTGTATACACTAGCGAATAAAATTAAGCTTTAACTCGCGAATTTAAATCTCCTTAAACCTCAATTTTATCCGCTTGTATAATAAATGAATGAAAAATGAAAAAAAAACCAATCTGGAGACTGCATATTACTTAAAAAAGACCGTTAAAAGGGGTACACGTGATTCGAAAATTTGGGAAACACTTATGTATGGTAATATTATACTTGTGGCCCAAAACTCTACGTCTTCTTTCAATGTGGCCGAGGGAAACAAAAAGGTTGGACACCCCTGCTCTTGACTATTCCTCTTCAACTCTAGAAAAGTAAATTATGTTGAAGTGTTATGAAGCCAATTTATGTGTCTTTTTACATTGTCGAGAGAGAGAGTAGGACTTTTTAAGGACCCTTAAGAAGTCCTTAGAGACGCGTTTGTTAAGGGAGGAGTATTTAATTTTTAACGCGCCTCGTATTTGTAAAGAAGTGATGAATGAGCAAGACGAGATACGAACAAGAATATAAAATTCCTTTCACACTTAACATGCGGAACTAATACATCGCATTTGTAACAATAAAATTATTTTTTTAAGTATTGAAGGGGGACAAGTGAGCACTAGTTTGCTAAAAAAACTGGGGAGATATGATTAAACGGTAAAATCAATTGATAACTGCGATAGACGATATTGAATTGATAACTTGAATACTTTTTACACTTGTGGCCTGTGTAATCGTAATCTCATAAATATTTCTGCTAAGAAAAGTTTCTAAAAATCATAAATTAAATTTCAGTACCTGTGTAGATTTACTGCATTTTATGTATCCTTTAGAGCAGGGGTCTCCAAACTACGGCCCGAGGGCCACATCCGGCCCGCGGACTGATTTTGTCCGGCCCGCGGAGAGCTAGCATACTTGAAAACTCCTTTTAGAGAACATATTTTTTATAGCAAATTAAATTTAGTTTACTGAAGTATTCTAATTTTATGTTGAATAATTATTAATATGACATCTACATTGATATGGTCATGGGATAACTACTCATAACATTGTTGTAGGCTTATTGTTATTGTTTTTGTGATAAATTCTGACACAGAATTGTAATGAGTAAAGACATGTATAATATGCAGAATTTAACTTCAGTATATAATAACTAACAAATTATTGAAATGAATCCAACTAACATTTTATACATTTTAAATAAAAACATAACTTATAACAAGCATAATGACATATGAAATACTAATGAGATTTATGTAATTGAGATTTTCCACTGACAATAGTTTGTAGTTGTGGACTAATTTTACTTGTATCAATTATTAAAAGAGATTTAAGATGCTCCTCAGTTAATTTAGATCTGTAAACATTTTTTGTGTACTTCATTTTGGAGAAGGTTTTCTCACACAAATAAGTAGTACCAAAAACAGAAAACAGCCCACGAGCAAATTTATGCAAATTATCAAATTGTGTCAGTGGAAGACTCTTATAAAATTCCAACAAAGATGAGTTTTGATATTTGTTCTTAATTATATCACTGCACTGTAGATCAATCATTTCTATTTGAAGTTCCGGGGCTAGGCTTTCAATGTCAGTATCAAAAGGATTCTGAAAAATTTTAAACTGATTCGCAATGGCATCAAAGTCCGAGAAACGAGTATCAAAATTTAGTTTCAAAGCACTCAAAGTTTCGATTGCAAAATCGATAGAAAACTGAGTCTCAGTGGTGCGGCTGAATATTTCACATGTTTTAAAATGTGAAAAACATTTACTTCGTAGTTGTGATTGAAACAGTATCAATTTCTTCCGGAATGATTTGATATTAGTGTATAAATCAGGAAGATGCTGGTTTTCTCCTTGCAATCTCAAATTCAGTTCGTTCACATGTTTTGTCAAATCAACATAGAATGCTAACTTCCACAGCCATGCGTTGTTTTGTAATTCAGTAAGAGAGCGATGCTTTTCATTCAAAAAAATTTCGATCACTGCTCGAAGTTCAAAAAAGCGCTGAAGGACTTTCCCACAACTAAGCCAACGTACGGCAGTATGATAAGGTAAGTCATTTTCTCCAATCTCTTCAATAAATTGTCGGAATTGTCGGTGATTCAGCCCAAAAGATCTGATAAAAATATCAGTTGATATTACTGGTTTCAGAACTTCAGACATATCCAAACATTTTCCGCACAAAGACTGTTGATAAATGATACAATGTAAGACTAATGGTTTTGAACCACCGTCATTTTCTACAGCCTTTGACACAAGAGCGACCACTCCTTTATCTTTCAAACTCATGTTTTTGCCTCCATCAGTTGTAATACATTTCAAGTTTTTCCATCGAAGGTTCTTTTGATTAATGGCCATTTCAACTCCTTTAAAAATATCTGTACCAGTAGTTGTGCCATGAATACTATACATATCAAGAAGTTCTTCATGCACTTCATAGCTTTTATCTACTCCTCGAATATAAATCAACACCTGAGCAGTATCTGACACATCCGTTGACTTATCCAAGGCCAAAGAAAACCACTCAACATGTCCATTTTTGTCGAACAGTTGAGAGGATATATTTTCAGCGATGTTTTTTACCCTTCGAGCCACAGTGTTTGCTGACATACTGACAGTTTTTAATAAATTTACCTTTTCACGGCACATTTCTTCGGCTACTGCAATTATGCATTCTTTGATCATTTCTCCATCGGTGAATGGTTTTCCACGTTTTGCAATTTCAAGAGCCACACGAAAGCTGGCACGAGTTGCAGCCTCTTGTTCAGTTTTGAATTTTGTAAATGAAGATTGCTGCGATTTCAATCCGCGCTTCATAGCTTCGAATTTTTCTGTCCGCAAACTTCCTGTATATTTTGAGTAATTTTGAAAATGTTTTGTTTCATAATGACGTTTAATGTTATATTCCTTGAGAACGGCTATGCTTTCATTGCAAATCAAACATAGCGCCTTGTTACTGGACTCAATTACGAAATACTGAATGTTCCACTGATCTTTGAATTTTCTGCATTCACTATTAATTTTTCGCTTCTTTTCCATACTACTAAATCACACACAAAAGCAACAATTCAAATCAAAATACTGTTACAAAGATGTCTTAAACTTAAACACGCACAAACACGTTTTAAGGAGGTACGCACTATTTTATTTCACAACAATGTCATAGGAACTGACTTGTGGTTGCGCCACTAGCCTTCTTATATATTCCAATTACTGCCATCTAGAAGTGAGTGGAAGACACCAGAACTTTCTCGAACCTACGAGATTATTCTGTACGTGCTATTAGCGCCATCTGTTAGCGATAGAAGGTACTACCTATTTCCGCTTGTGTCCACTAGATGTCGTGTCACGTTACTCCTCATGGCTCGTACTCTACGACTAATCTAGAAATTACAGATAATGACAGGAAAATTAATAATATGCAGTGTTGCCGTTTTGCAGACTTTAGTCCGATTTGCAGACTTTTTTAAACGTTGCGTACTTTTTCGGACTTTTTTTTTCATCAGTGGACTAGTTTTGGCCCTCGGAACTTACTGGAGTAATCAGTATGGCCCTAAGGCTGGAAAGTTTGGAGACCCCTGCTTTAGAGCATTGTATATTTTTATGCTGCGGCTTCTGCAGATGAATATTCTAAAATAAAGAAAGGAGAAATATTCAATATGATGCAACAGCAAAATGAAATGAATAGATTTTGTTGAGTATTTTTTCATAACTGGATACAATTTCGCAGAAGACAACCAAATAGATATGAGGAAAAGCTTTTCCCGAATACGGTGCGAGGTCAGTCGTAAATTCACAGAAGCTATAATTGGCTTCTTTATGTCGATTTACGCTTATTAATTATTTCACGAAGAAGAATCGTGTCTGGCTAAATACTCTAGAACCCAAGCTACCCAATGCATGACAGGCTGTAGGGCGTCCACCAAAGGCGTTTCGTGACTGTAGCGAAAGGAGTAAAAAACGTAAAAGGTGTATAACACTGCGTAAGACTCACGATTTAATTATTATACGCTGTACGTGGTCTGTTAGAAAAATATCCGACCTTCAGCCGGTAAAAAAAAACTGGCATACCTGGAGCGTTGGAAACCTAATCACCCACAAAGTAGTCTCCTTGGGACTCCACCCACTTCTCCCAGCGGTGCTGCCATTGTTGGAAGCATTGTTGGAAGCCGTTGCCCACGTGAATCTGTAGGTGGAAGGAAAACGTGATGCTTCTAAAATAATTAAAAAAGCTTAACTATAGTCCAAAACGTGCAACAAACTACAAAAAGCCTATTTTAAATTACTCTCCCAAGATCCGTTCAAGAGGAAATGCATTCAGTCGAAAAAGAGATAAAAGAAACTCTCATAGCTGATGGAAATATTTCTTCATATGAATTAGTATTTTGTATAATCTGCGCAGTATGACTTTTCAAAGCTCAAATAATTTTGGCCACTTAGATCATCCAAATACTCCACTGGGCGGTGGTGGCCTAGTAGTTAAGGTGTCATACTACCAAGCCATAAGTCCCCGGTTCGAATCCGGGAACACAAATTGGAAAATAAGCCACCGTTCTCCTGTACTTGGCCCTGGCAAAGTCATCACAGTAAAAATCTACCTCGAAAACCAAAGTCATCACAGTAAAGATCTGCCTCGAAAACCTCCCCTATAATAGTGGCTCTCGTTATTCACGTTAAAAACTGTAAGGGCTCCCCACACTTGTGTAAGATAACGACACAACCAGACAAGTGTAGGCAGAGGGAGACGGTTCAGGTCCTGCTTGGGACTGTAGCACCAGAGATTTCAGTTCTTCACAATAGACCTTTTCATCGTTGATTTTTTTTGTGCGCATGCGTCAATTTCCGCCATGTTATATGTGAAAATTGCCCGAACTCTTTGACGTATAACTATATATGAGCCCGAAACTTTCATATTCCCGCCTTTCAAACTTGGCTGGCGCGCATGCGTTTAACTAAGCGTAAAAAAGTCTATTAGAGTTTTTCGGGTCCGAGCACCCGGACTCGGACTCGGCAAGTCCAAGGGAAAATACCTGTTACCCGATCTAAGACTTGACGAGTCCCGTGTTTTGAATGTTCGACCTTGTCTAAATGTTTTCAAACGTCATCATCCTCCTCACGAAGTCGCTTCCCCATTTTCCCTCTCCTATCTCCCAAATACACCCCATTACCTTGTTTGCTTTCCTGGCTAACTCTCTCATATGCGCTTTATCCGAGGCTCTCTCGTTCATTGTGTAGCCTAGGAACTTAAACTCTCTTACTCGCTCTATTATTCCCCCTTGCCACTATCATTCATTCTACTTATTCTACCTCTTTCTTACTAAACACCATCGTTTTCGTTTTCTCCACATTCAATTCTATGCTTTTCTTCCTCACATATCTCCCTAGGTTTTTCATCATTTCTTTCAACTCCCCTTCTCTCTTTGCCACCACTACCACATCATCCGCGAAGGCCAGGCTCCATACTTTCTCTCTAACTATCACCCTCCCGCTTGCGCCTTCTTAAACATTCTTTCCACATCTGCCATATATTATATCGTAAATAATAACGGGCTAAGGGGACAACCTTGTCTTACTCCTTTTGGCGTCTCGAACCACTACCACTCTCACTTTGCTTATTGTTCTTCCATATATCTCTTCCACTCTCCTTACCAACCACCCGTCTACTCCGCATTCTCGCATACATTCAAACATTTTCTCACTATTCACTATGTCAAACGCCGCCTTGAGAACTATCTTGAGAGCCATTGCTCTGGTATGTATTAAATACTTATATTTAAGTTTAGGTATATTTGAGTTTATTTTAGCTAGTACATTTACATTCATCTTATTATAGATATAAATTATGTTTGTAAATACTAACGCAATATTTTTAAAATGTAATGTCAAGTTTCTTTGGTAGCTTTACCACATGCGTGAACACGAAAAATCGTGTTATTGTGAATTGCGAGAAAGAAAGACGGATTAGACCCGGACCCGAGAAATAATCGTCGGCTCGACTCGGACTCACTGAGTCTAAAAAGATCGGGTATTCTCAAACCCTATTCACAATTTAATATTGTTACACTGACAATACGTTATACATGATTCTTATATATTTGGAGCATCTGCAGATCATCACCAGTGTATGTCTACAAGCACAAATATGTTCTGGTGGAGGTGGAAACGGAGGTCTGCAGTTAATTCGAGAAGTGGAGGGCAAAACTATACATTACTGTTTCATTACATGGAATCATCGGCGCTTATTTTTTGAAAATGAACAGGGCATCACAGTAACTGATAATGGATCGTTACGAGGAGATGTTAAAATCTTTTGTTACACCTGAATTAAGAAATTTTCCACACGTTCAAGAAATTTGGATTCAACAGGATGGAGCAACAACACACACTGCTTGGCATTCAATAGAAGCTATGCGAGAATTGTTCGGTAACTTTAATGACGAATATTGAAGTAAAGCTTTAGAAGCTTAAGAAAGCTGATGAAGACGTGCTAGGTGTAACAACAGGAAAAGGACCGCCAGAAGGTAAGGAGACATGGTGGTGGAATGAGGGGGTCCAAAAAGAGGTAAAAGTGAAGAAAGATGCTAAGGAACATTGGGATTTAACAGGAAGACAGGAAGAAAGGGAAGCCTATAAGATTACAAAGAAGAATGCTAAACGAGCTGTGGCAAAAGCGAAGACTGAGGCAGTGGAGGAGGCATATGACGAGCTTGAGAGAAACCAGAATGACAGACAACTCATAAGAATTGCAAAAGCAGAGTTATAGCGTCCAAGGACATAACATGAATGAAGCACATGAAGGATGAGTCAGGTGTAGTGCTACACGATCAAGAGAAAATACTGGAAATATGGCTGGAGTACTTTGAAAGACTATTGAATGAAGAAAATCTGAGAGAAAAGTACGAGGATGAAGAGGTAAACGAAGAAGTGACCTAAGCATTAAGTAAGGAAGAAGTAGAATATGCGCTAAAGAAAATGAAAAATTGGAAGGCAGTAGGTCCAGACCAAATCCCAACAGAAGCCTGGGAGACCGGGGTATTAATATCCTCTGGGACTTAATGAAGAAGATGTGAAACAGAGAAACAATGCCACATGAGTGGAGAAGTAGTATTCTTGTCCCCATATACAAAGGGAAAGGTGATCAAAAATTGTGACAATTATAGAGGTATAAAGCTGATGTCTCACGCAATGAAGACATGGGAAAGGATCATTGAGACAAGGTTGCGTCGGTAAACTGAAGTAGGAGAAGAACTGTTTAGATTTATGCCAGGAAGAAGAACAACTGACGCAACATTTGCACTAAGGCAACTGTTTGAGAGACACAGGGAGGTGCAGGTTTATTCAAATATGGTCTTCATTGATCTGGAGAAGGTGTATAACAGAGTGCCCAGGCAAGAGATATGGAGATGTATGAGAAGTAAAGGTGTACCAGAAAAGTATGTGAGTCTGGTGAAAGGAATGTACGAAGGTGTGATGACACAAGTTAAAAGCAGTATTGGTACAACAACGGAATTCTCAGTGAGAGTATGGCTACACCAGGGATCTGCTCTCAGCCCATATCTCTTTGCCCTGGTAATGGATGTGCTAGTCAAGGATGTGAGGAGAGCACGCTGCTCTCCTCCTTGGAGCATGATGTTCGCCGACGACGTTGTACTCTGTGAACTGACCCGAGAGAAACTTCAAGAGAGGCTCGAAGAGTGGAGGAAAGCCCTACTGAAAAAAATGGTAATGGGGATCAGCAGGATGAAAACTGAATATATGCGTATGAAGGAAGCTCAAGATCTATATATTTACCTGCAAAAAGAAGAACTACCACCCACCAAGAAGTTTAAATATCTGGGGTTATATATTCAAAGTGATGGAGGGCTGGAGTCTGAAATACAGCACAGGGTAAATAGCGGATGGATGAACTGGAGGAAATTGAGTGGAGTACTGTGACAAGAAAATCAGTCACAGGAGGAAAGGAAAGGCCTGCTATGCTCTCCAGTGCGAAAACTTGGCCGATTATAAAAGCACATAAGAGAAAGATGGAAGTAGTAGAAATGAGAATGTTGAGGTGGATGAGCGGGGTAACAAGAAAGGATAGAATAAGGCATGATCACATCAGAGGAACAGTGAGAGCGGGACCCATAGGAAAGAAGGTTCAAGAAAGCAGGCTAAGGTTGTTTGGATATGTGCAGAGAAGAGAGGAGGACTACGTGGGAAATAAAGTTGAAAAGCTGGAAATAGGAGGGTCAAGGAAAAGGGGAAGAGCAAAAATGAGATGGAAAGACAAGGTAGCAGGGAATTTGAGAGAAAAAGTTGCAAGAGTAAGGACGCATTGGATAGATATTTTTGGAGAAGAAGAATCCAACAAAGCAACGCCGACCCTACGTGATATAGGAAAACGCAGAGCAAAAGCTGAAGATTGAAGTAAAACTTTTTTAGGCATACCTTGGGATGAACATGAGTAACTCATATATTTTTGTTTTTAATCGGAACTGGCATTGACTGTCGGAAACAAGGTCAGGTTAAATGATATTTACATAGATGTCGCTTTTTAATAGTTCTAACATTTTGCCATTTCTCAACATTGAACAATTGAACTGAAACTACTTTAGGCGCGACTGGAGAGTTACTTTTTTCTGACGGAAATAACGTTAAATAAAGTCTATATTCTGCTTACTGATATTCTGCTTACATTTATCGGATTTTACGTTTAACGTATTTTAACGGACTCGTTAAGTTTTACATTTTAACAAACAAGTTAGCGTAATATTAGTGCATTAAATCGGTATTAAAGTAATTCTGCTTTAAGTACATTTAACGACTAAAAACGACTAATTCAATTTAGTGCATTTGAAATTATTTCTTTGATAAAATGGAGAACGATTACTTTAGTGGCAAAAAAGGGGACCCAGGACAACAAACAAGCAGATAGAAATTATAATAAATTTTTTAGAAGAAAATTCAGTAATGTTGGCCTCCAAATTGAGCCCCAGTGATCAAAATACTGTTGTAAGAAAGTGAAAGGAACTATCACACATACTGAATAATACTGGACATGGTCCTAGTAAAACTATTGTTCAGTGGAGGAAGTCAGTTTCGGAACTAAAGGCCAATACTAGAAAACGGGCTAGAGAAGTATTTAATTCCAAGTCTAGCAATGGAGCTGGTCCATCATACATAAAAGATCTTAATGATAATGAAGAGAGGTTAATGGGGCTCTTGTCTAAAGCGTCTGTGGAAGCGGGAGATATTCCCGAAGCAGGCTTATTAAACATCGAAGAACATTCCACACCAGAAACTGCAGAACAAAATGCGGGGATAATTGTTTTTGATTTCGACGAGTGCTCTACCGATATAGAGGAATCGCCGCGTGGACCAGACGACATGCAGACTTCCCAAACTATTGAAGAATCTTTTAAAAAACCTAACAAGAAAAGGCTTCGATCTGAAATTAGACAATTATTGGAGACCATCATCGCAAAACAAACTCAGTGTACTGACAGCCTTGCCCACTCTGTTAATAATTTAGCCGAAGCTATTAAAATATTGGCAGCTGCAATCGAAAAAAAACACCACAAGTGAAAAATGAGGAACAAGATGGAATCATATAACAGTCAATTAGGAGTCATTGAAGAAATCAGCAACTAAAAGTGGGCAGTCTTCGAAACAAGTAAAGAAACCTTACAGTTTTTCAAAGCAATTCACATTTTTGAAGAAATATATTGACCAGACGGATATAGAAGGATATTCAATTAAAAATATTGATATTGAAGCAGATGCCAACCCAATAAAACCCTGGTAATCTTCTGAGCTGGTACCTCAGAAAAAAACGGCTAAACATAACTACTGCCTGCATTCACTAAAATTGTCTCCCCAAATGCAATTCAACAAGAGGAAGAGACCAAAAGAATTGACATCGACATTGTTGATGTATTTTTTTTATACAAAATACACCTCAAAACTCTTATATGCATTTTAGACAATTTTAAATTTTACAGAAAGGACAATGGGCAGATTTATATGGAGTGTGTCCCAACCCTTGTAGCAATATATGACATGTCGTCAAATGTTGTACTTGTTCCCCTAATTACATGTATATACTTTTTTTTATTCTAAGTAATGTCCAAGTAAGGAAAAAATATTTTTCAAAACAGGTATTAAATATAAATTAAGAGCAAATCATCTCCCTTTAGTACGATATTTGGCCTAGATCTGTATTGCCATGCTAGTGCTTTATCGGTATTATGATGAGGTAACCATTACAATACATACATAACACATGCAATACAACATAAACCATTTTTATTAACCATTATATTTTTATTTGGCTTAACTCACTCACGCACACTCGATAAGCGCGAGTACGACGCTGCGCCTGCGCACGCGGTATTTTTTTAAACACACTGTCTGGTTTACTTTTAATGTACTTTTTTAGAGTATTTTTATTCTTTTACATATTAAATACAATATATAACGCTAACTTTCAATAATATTTAAAAGAACGTTAATCGCCTTTTACGCGGAATTCAGTTTCGTGGTCAGAGAATAATTTGTTCCTTTAAATGATGTCTACCTAATGATATATTACTCAGTGCTACAAGTGCTACAGCACTTGGGACATTTTGCAAATCATTCTTTAAGTTCCTTTAAAAAAAAAGTGTTTTCATGAATGTTTTTGAAGTAAAAGTTCTTCATCAACTGATTACACCATCTTAAATCAATAATAAATATGTTTTTATTGCTTTTGATTTTGATATATTATAAGTAACTCATTTATCCATCTAAGAATGGATTAATGAATTTTTCTTTTTTACTTTTCAGGGTACAAAAAGAGCAGTATTGTTGTTTCTCACGATGGTCACCCTGTGAGAGAAAGCTCGTTGCTTTGGTCGCCGTTTTGGCCACAATCATCATTATTCTCCTATTCATTGTAAGTTTTATGGCCGGAGGCGACGAAAAGAAATTAATTCCCGATAGATTCCTTTGGAAATTCTAACACGCATTACCACAAACAAAAAGAAGTGACCAGAAGTAACCATCCAATTTAAAGAAATTTAACTATCATATATATAGTCAGTATACATTCAGTTTATTTACATAGTGCAAGATATTAACAGATCGTTATAGCTACTAATTTAGTGAACTTTTGTTTGTTTGATTAGATTTGCTTTTTGTTTAATAGGACCCGAGGGATTTTTACGTGTCATATGATATAATAAATTTGTGTGACTAATTTTTAAGTGAAGTTATCATTTGGTTTTTCGGTGCGATTAGATTACTTTGAGTTGTTTATTTTTATTATTTAAGTGCGTGATATAATTAAGACACATAACTTATTATTTTAGATTTAGTTTAAACACAATAAGCACAATGTAATTTACTATTTACTTAATAAGTTTTATTACGTTTTATATTATACTTTAATGTATATTTATTGCAAGCATATCATTTCAAACTCGATAAAATAAATTGCAAATTTTCAAATAATAACCTGGAAAATAGTAAGGCTACTAAAATCGGTATAATTATTAATAGACTTGCTTGAAATTTACATAGCTGACCCTAAATAAAACATGGAAAACAGCATAAAATGCAGATTGCAAATGCGGTACATTAGTCATGCGCAATGTACTCTACTCCCATGAGTAAATGTCATTTTATATCATAAATCATGAGTTGAATAATTAACTGCATTTCATTAATTAATGTGTAATATATTTTAATAAACAAATTGGTCTATATGTTCTGCATTCTCCTTCCGGCATTAATAGGATAGCATAGCTTCAAAGACATCGAAAAATTTAAAAGAAAAACCAGCCATGTAGCAATGCAACAACATGAAGAGAAAAACAGACTTCAACGAACTTAACACTAGACCAGTGGTCCTCAAACTGGGTGCCGCGGCACCCTGGGGTGTCGCGCGAGTATGCCTGGGGTGGCGCAGCAATAATCAAGAAATGTAAAAAGAAAATTACATGAGGAGGTAAACAAATTTGAGTTCCTACTTTTAATGCAAAGTTATGGACAATTGGCTAAAATCTGGATTGGTCGAAATCATTCAAGTTCGTCTGCCTCAGTTTGCGAAAGCGCAACTCACGACCAAAAGATAATCCCAGGAAAAATAAGGAAATGTGATCCTAGCTAGCTCACATTGTTTGGCTTTGTTTCTTTGGGAACGAACAAGCACCGGACGGGCAATGCGTTATCTGTCATAAAATTGTTGCTAACAGCGGCTTGGTTCCATACAAATTAAAAAGACATCTGGATTGCAATCAGTCTGATTTAGTACATAAACGTGAAGAAATCTTCAAACGAAATTTGTCCAAAAAGTCAAAATTTGTCAAAAAAGAAATCTTTGTAGCCCGACAAGGGTGCCGCGAGATTTGTTTAGCTCGATAAGGGTGCCGCGACAAAATAAGTTTGAGAACCACTGCACTAGACAAATAAAACTAAATGGGCGAGCTTAGGGAGACGAGAAGAGATTTGATATCATCTATCTATTTTCGTCTCTATAAGCTCGTCTATCTAATTACTTGTCTCGTGTCTATACTTTACTAAGTAGATGGGATATAAAGGACCGAACAGTCTTTATACAGAAACTAGATAGGTGCAGATACAACCAGAGAGACCAAACAAACAGAACTAGAGAGGCGATACTATGCAGGCGAGACTAGACAGATGAGACTAGATTAAAAAATATGAACAAGAATACTAGACAGACGACACTAGATAAATAAGGCTAGATAAACTTCGAACACAGATGGAACGGTTCACTACTGCACGTAGTCTCCAATTACAACTTGCTGAGGTTCATGGCACTGCTATTACTCAAGATACCATAAAGGTTGGCGTCCACAGTTCCGCATCGTACGTATCGGACGCATCAAACGGATTATTTTTGTACAGCGCGTCCACAGCATCGGCAGCGATCGGATTAGCCGACGCAACTACTAGCAAATAGCATATTCCGTATAACGTCATCGGCACGCATCGAAAAAGTTGCCCCTTGAGCAACGACATCGGCATTGCCGACGGGTCAATTCGTGCGATCCGTCAGTGGACGCACTTATATTACTTTCTATAGAAAGAATACTGCGATCCGTTCGATGCGGTGCGTCCGATACGTACGATGCGGAACTGTGGACGCCTACCTTAAGAAGAAGACTTCGTGCTTCAAATTTACGACCTCGGGTAGCAGCTACAGGTCCCAGATTGTTTGCAGGACCACCGCAGAAACAGAATGGCTTTTGCAAAGAGGCATGTGGATTGGGAAATCCATGATTGGGAGCAGTTATTATTTACAGATAAGCCAAGATTTTGCCTTGTAAGTTCTGATCGCTGCCCAAGAGTGTACAGAAGGCCAAACAAAAGATATTCCGCTTGAAACATTCAAGAAACCACTTTATATGGAGGTGGCTCAGTGATGATATGGGGTGGAATATCTTTAACAGCTCGCACAGAGCATTTGATTGTTGATGGTGGACGTCTGCACTCTGAATGATACATAACAGAATTTTAGAACCTTTTGTTGTACTTTTTGCATCTTACATTGGGGATGGACTCTTTCTTAAGCAGGATAATGCTAGCCCACATGCGGCACATATTGTTATTGAATATTTAAATTATGTAAATATTTAAGTCCTGGAGTGGCCAGCCTGCAGTCTAGAACTGAACCCAATAGAGCATCTTTGTGACATAATGGGACGCCGGGTTGGAAGTCAACATCCACCAGCTAACAGCTTAGACGAGCTACGACAAAGTCTTATACACGTATGAGAAGATATCCCTCAATAAACGATTAGATTTCTAGTTGAAAGTATGCCACAGCGATGTCAGGTTGTAATAACATATAGATGTGCTAACACTAAAGTCACACTATTCGTGTGTATAATAATAATGATCATTTTACATTATTTTGTTAAATAAACCATATCTTTGGTTTTCGTTTTTTTTTCCACAATCATTTAAGTCAAATTTATTATTATTATCGAAATAATTTTGTTTGTGTGTTCTATTCTTAATATGTTTTTCAAAATGTATGATAATATTGACGACAATTAAAATAAATCGAAATGTATATGTGGTGCGTTAATTTTGCGATTAAGTATTTCAATAGTTTTCAAATTGTATAGTTTTGAATGTTGAAGTTATCTAGGGTCTTGCAATGGGGACTTCCGAACTTTGACAGTTGATAGCGGCCATAATGTTGAAGCTACACCTGTCGAATTGGCTGCTATTTATTCAGTACATTTTGACAAATCACCTTGGACGGACATATAGATCAACAACACGTGCAAATGATAAAATTGTTTGATCAAAATGGGTGTTTTGTTCTAGGAACGTTCCGCGCGCTGCGCCCATTTTACGTTCGCCATAATCGTCCTACCCAGAGGACCATTCGCAGTGTGGTAGATAAACTTGTGTCCATTAGTTCGGTAAACAATAAACCAACAGCAGAACGACGACTAACCGCAAGATCTGCCGAAAACATCGCTGTTTGTGAGAGTGTGGAAGAAAATCCGAGGCAGTCGATTTCGCGTCGTTCCCAAGAACGCAGCATTTCGCAGACTATAACTTTTGCGACATTAACAGCGAATTTTGCGTCGTAGCTTAGGCCTGCACCCGTACATAATTCAACTGACCCATAGATGAAGGTAAATGAAGAATGAGGTAAATGACCATAGATAACGACGTTTGTTCGCTGAATGGGTCCTAGAGCAGTTGGAAACTGACCCTAATTTTCATAAAAAGATCATCTTCAGCGATGAGACCCATTGCTGAATGAATGGATACGTCAATAAAAAAAATTGACGAATTTGGAACGATACCTATCCACATGAGATCCAAGAGCGTCCAACGTATCCCGAAAAAGTCACTGTTTGGTGTAGATTTTGGACTGGCGGCGTCATCGATCTATATTTCTTTGAGAACGACGTCAACGGAGATCGCTATAGGTCGATGATTACCAACTTCTTTTGGCCCGAATTGGATAATATGGACACTAACGACATGTGGTTTCAACAGGACAGCGCTATGTGCCATACTGCTCTTACAACATTGGACATTCTGCATGAGCGATTTGAGGGCATGATCATCTCACGTGGAAGTGAACTGGCCACCGATATAGTGCGATTTAACGTCGTTCAATTTTTTCTTGTGTGGCTTTCTTAAGTCGCATGTCTATGCAAATAAGCCACAAACCACAGCGGCCTCAAGATATCGATCAAATTCAGTCTGATTTGTGCGCCAGAGTCATTGAAAATTGGACATTTCATTTTCGCGCCAACCAGCGAAGCCGCGATCATTTGCAGGGTGTTACATTCCATACATTATGGAATCGATAGGCCTTTCAAATAAGTAAAAAAAATCGATGATATCTCACACAAACTTTGTGTTATTTAAATTTAAAGATAGGAAGCGCTTAATGAAAAACCCTATAATTATGAGAGTAAATAAAGTATAAAGTAAGCAATTATATAATGTGAAATTTATCTGTAATATAATTTAACTATGATCGTAGTTATGAATCGGGTTGAATCAATCACTTTTATATCATTAGAAATAATAAGTAGGTAAGTATACCGGTAATATTTAGTTATTTATATTAATTTTAATTTTTTACAGTTACTAATTGTGAAATATAACAGTTGTTAACTGTTAGTAAGATATAAATAATGCAATTGTTAAAGGAGGCCAGATATTTTTAACTTTATAAATAATTTAAACACGTACTGCTCTGTAAAGGATAAGATATTAATTAACAAAAATGCAAAGTCTCATAACTTATTATTTATGGTAATGACAGAGAAGAAATGTAAGTAAATTCTTGCAATGTTATTTTTACGTAAGTAAACTTTTACAAAGAAATGCAATAATCCCTTTGTGCTTACCAAAATTCCCAGAAAAAACAGCAGTTAATATTCATGAAGCAAATCCACCGACGAACTCGTATAAATCAAATATTAATGCGATCGACAACGAGACATGAGCTTATTTCAACTTAATATTTCTCCATTATACAATATTGAAAACAACAACAAAAAACATTTTTCTTGAATAATAGGAAATATTTAAGATCGATATTAGAATGCCACACACGTATCCTATATCTTCAGATTATTGTATGGGAAAATAGATACAGAAATGGAAACTCTTGGGAGATCTAAACTTCGACAAATAGAACTTAAATAAAAGGTAAAAATGAATCAAACAGAGAAAAAAATAATAGACAG
Organism: Phosphuga atrata; assembly: GCA_944588485.1. NCBI lineage: Eukaryota > Metazoa > Arthropoda > Insecta > Coleoptera > Silphidae > Phosphuga > Phosphuga atrata. Next base: position 51,059,482 of record OX155896.1, on the reverse strand, counting down.
AGAAGACAAGACAGAATTAGACAGACAAGACTAGATAGACAAGTCTAGACAGACACGACTAGACAGACAAGAATAGACAGACAAGACTAGACAGACAAGACTAGACAGACAAGACTAGACAGACAAGACTAGACAGACAAGACTAGACAGACAAGACTAGACAGACAAGACTAGACAGACAAGACTAGACAGACAAGACTAGACAGACAAGACTAGACAGACAAGACTAGACAGACAAGACTAGACAGACAAGACTAGACAGACAAGACTAGACAGACAAGACTAGACAGACAAGACTAGACAGACAAGACTAGACAGACAAGACTAGACAGACAAGACTAGACAGACAAGACTAGACAGACAAGACTAGACAGACAAGACTAGACAGACAAGACTAGACAGACAAGACTAGACAGACAAGACTAGACAGACAAGACTAGACAGACAAGACTAGACAGACAAGACTAGACAGACAAGACTAGACAGACAAGACTAGACAGACAAGACTAGACAGACAAGACTAGACAGACAAGACTAGACAGACAAGACTAGACAGACAAGACTAGACAGACAAGACTAGACAGACAAGACTAGACAGACAAGACTAGACAGACAAGACTAGACAGACAAGACTAGACAGACAAGACAAGACAGACAAAACCAGACAGACAAGACTAGACAGACAAGGCTAGACAGACAAGACTAGACAGACAAGACTGGACAGAAAAGACTAGACAGACAAGACTAGACACGCAAGACTTTTTTTTGAGGGGCGTAGCTTTAGCTTGTACAGACAGGTCCCCCTGGAAACAGGCAACGCTTATGGAAACGCTTGCCGCACGGCTTCAGAGTGCTAGTTGTGTCTGGATAATTTTAATCTATTTGTTTCTTTATACTACGTTTAGCATCTGATTCTTTGGTCGATAGTATTGTTTGTATAAATTTCTGTACCCTCTCTCAATTTTGTGTATCCTCTAGCATATGTCCAAAGATTGTTTGTGCATTTAAGGGAGTATCTATATTTTTCACAACTCCATCCCTTTCGTTCTCCCATCTATAACAAACAAAAATTGTATGGTGTACTGTGTCCGTTTCGCCACAGTATTCACACAGGGGTCATAAACCTAATTGGAAGAGCAATGGATAGCTCTTCCAATTAGGTGTAAAAAGTCTCTGAAGCAACCGTGACCGGTTATTAATTGTGTCAGGTGGTAACTGACTTCTCCGTGTTCTCGCTTAGTTCATGTATTTATGTCTGAAATTATTAGCCTAGTCCACTGTCCTTTCTCCGTATTTGTCCATCTTTCTTGCCATTGTTGTAGTAGGTTTGTTCTTGCTTTCTTTCTAGCATATAAGTTGTTTCCCATTTTTTTATTTCTCACCTCTCGTACGCCAGCAAATCAATAGGCGCAATGCCCGCGATAACTATTGCTGTCACTCCGGACACAGTACGATATGCAGTGCACACAATGTAATCTTCCGTTGGACGGATGCTATTTTATCCAGGTTGGTCCTTGTTTCCGATTTATTTGCCCACAATGGTGCACAATATAGCATCGCTCATTGCGATACAGTGCCCAGCAACTTGCGTTTAGAGTTTCTGGCTCCTCCTACGTTTGGCAATATTTGCTCCATTGCTGCGAGAGTTTTTAGACCTTTTCCTGCAGCCTCAATAAGGTGTGCAGCGAATGTTAGCCCTTTATCAATTATAATACCCAGGTATTTAATATGTGGTTTGGGGACTATTTCTGTGCTTCACACTTTAAATTTTATTAGTCTTAGTTTTCTTTGTCCTGTCAGTAGCACTGCCTCCGTTTTCTCGTGCGCCAATCTTAGATTCTTAGTCACAATCCACTGTGATACTGTCTCTATTACACGATTTGCTGTACTCATTATTGCTTGATCGTTTTTGGCAGTTACAAGCGCGAAGTCGTCTGCAGATCCAATTAATATGGCGCCCCCTGGCCGTTTAGTTCTTACGCTGTCGCTGTATAAGAGGTTCAACAGTGTAGGACCCAATATAGAGCCCTGAGGAATCCCACAACTTACTTCTATTTCGACTGTCTCATTTTGGGCTTGCAGCACTAATTTCCCGTTGGTTTGGAAACGCTTTATATTGATCATGATATCGTCCTTCGCCCTACACTCCTTTTTCCCATTATCTTTCCCTGAATGATAAGATACAGTAGACTTATTTTTCCGGATGCCGCATAACGTGTCCAAAATATTCGAGTTTCCGACTTTTGATGATGTTCCCTAGTTTCTCAGTTTTATTTAGTCTTTGTAGGATTTCTACATTCGTCACTCTGTCTACGTTCATTAACTTCGTTTTTCGATCTTTCAACGATCGTTCATTACTTCAAGAGTAAACGTAGGGTGATGCTGGGCAGTGATCTTGATCACTTCTGGTGGCACGCCTTCTAGTCCTGGTGCTGTTCCGTTACGTATTAACAGCAATTAGATTTATTGCGTTAACCATTTCCTCTTCGTTGAATAGTGGTGTTTCGATTACTTTGGGTAGTTTCCAAAGGAAGGGCTCCTGTCGTGGGAAAAGAGCTTCAACCGCCTGAAGCATTCCCTCCATCGTCATTTGTACACACTTTGATTTTAAGCATTTTTTTACAGATTTGGAAGGCGTCTCCCCATACATTATTGTCAAGATTTTCTCAGTTTCTTCCAGTGGTCCTGTATTGACTTGTTTATTAGGTCGAGCAAATACTTTTTTGATTTCTTGTAGAGTTTTTTTCACGTCTTGAGGGTCCTCTTGGTTTTTAATTCATTTGCGTTGGAATTTCCTTCTTGCAGCGATACATGCAGCTTTCATACTAGCAATTTCATCGTTCCACCAATACACCAATTTTTCTTCTTGATGGTCCTCTTTTCTTTATTAAGGTGGTATCACATGCCTTCGTCAATCAGTCTACTAGCGTATCCGCGCCTTGTTTGTGTGTTCGTGTATATTTCTATTGCAAGATTTGTTCGCATTTTCTCCTTATCAAGATCCTTTAGATTCCATCCTATAATTCTTCCTTGGCGTATCTGTTTTGTGCCTTCTTCTACGCTGTACAGAATGTATCGATGATCACTTAGGCTTTCTCTCTCGAGCACTCTCCAGTCTTTGATCATATTGGATAGGCTTATTGTTGCGAAAGTAAGGTTTGTTATGGATTGGGAATTTCCTCTAACGAACGTGCACGTAGCTCCTTTGTCTTGTAAAACAAGGTCTAGTTCACTTGCCCAGTCCATGACCAGGTCGCCTCTCTTGTCGCCTATTTGCTGCTATGATGCCCTATTTGCCAGCATCTGTGGCATTTAACTAATTGAATTATTTCCCTTACTCTACAATGTACCCATCCAACTTTTATCCTATCCTTCTTTATGTGTTCTTTTGCCTCATCCACCTTTGGGGAATGGGGACTTGGCGTTAAAGTTCCCAGCTATTAATACTTTCTTCCCTTTGCATCTCATGTTCTGGCCTAGTTCTCCTAGTGTTTCTGCTAGCTTTTCTATGTTATCGTTTGGAGAGAAGTATGAGCTGTATATAATAAACTGCGGAAACTCAACCTATACGAAATGGTATGGTCCGGTTCCTGTTTTTAAGACAGGTATCTTAGTGTTAATGATTCTAATGGCTGTGTTTTTTTTATTATCCGTGAACCTCTGGGGTTCTAGAACCGTCGAAATGAGCAAGTCATAAGCTACACGGCATCTTATTGTGTTGACTTGAATGATTTCAGTCATTTTTGCTTAGCCATATCGTACGCTTTGCCTCCGCGATAGCTTTCTTGAATCCTGGACACGCTCCGGTGTCAACCCGATGACCGTTCGTATTGCATATTGGACAGTATAGTTGGTTCTTGCAATAATTGCTTGTGACGTGTCTGGCCCGTTGCTTGTGCTGCTATGATGCCCTAATTGCCAGCATCTGTGGCATTTCACCTCTAAGTTCTTTTTTTTTGGGCCTGTTTTTGTGGGAGCGGACAGTCGCCACCTGGCTCTCACCATAGGCTGGTTTGAGGTTTTTAATGTCTATTTGGTCTTTGCCGATTTCCACTGCTTCTTGTAGGGCTACAATTATTTCCTCATTTTTGGTGACTGAGTCTAGGTCTCTAATATTTACAGTGATGTTTGTATTTTTAGCACGGATCTCTTTATCCGGCAATAGAGACAAACAAGACTATACAGACAAGGCTAAACAGACAAGACTAGACAAATAAGACTAGACAGACAAAACTAGACACGGAAGAAGGATTGAAAGCAATAACGAATGAGGCAATTGTCGGGATTGCCCGGTGGATGGAGGAAAAGTAATTAGCCCTGACACCTCATAAAACCGAGGCGGTCCTGCTAATTGGGAGAAGAAAGTTGCGTGAACTGACCGTGCGAATGGGTACAGTTGACGTGCCGGCTCGGGAGTCTGTGATACACCTTGGGGTAGAGCTCCAGCGAAACCTTAGGGTGGCATAGCAGGTGAACAGAGTGGTGAGTATGCTGCTACGTGTGTGCAGCGTGTGTGCAGTGTCTCTGGGGACGCCGTGGCGATCGTTGTTGGAGTCATACCACTAGACCTCCTGGCGAATGACAGAGGGAGAGTTTGGGAAGGTAACGGTAAAAAAAACCCTAGAACCGAAAGGGCAAATACTTTTAGGGTATGGCAGGAGAGATGGGAGGTGTGGGAAATGGGAGCCTGGACCTAGCAACTGATCCCGGCCATCGATGAATGGGTCATCCGTGGGCACAGGGAGGTGAATTATTACCCTATCCAGACGTTTACGGGGCATGCATCATTTGGGTCTTACCTGGAGTGAATTTGGAAAGTGTACGAGGCGCACTGTAAGTACTGCTGTGCAAATGAGGACACCGCGGAGCATACGTTCTTTGAGTGTGAGAGATGGGTGCGAATGAGGAGCGAGGCAGAATGCAAAGTGGGAGAGGATGTAAGCAAGGTGAGCTTGGTGAGGATTATGCTAAATAGTGAGTATGAACGTGCTGACTGGGATGATAGATTTTTGGGATGATAGGATTTATATTGAGGAGAAAGGAGAAGGATGGGCATGAGGGGGGTCGATGTGTTGCTACGCGCGAGCCGTGCGTGCCAGCGTCGGGCCCCCCTTAGTGCGAAGGGGCCGCACCAATTTATTGTAAACCTAGATGTGGGAGCACGGCGATTAACGGCTCGCCCGGCACAATGAGTGAATGGGGATGAATGGTTTTTAGAAATGAAAGGGGGAGGAACGTGATTAAGTTAAGCCAACTTTGGTTTCCAACACCTTGTTTCCTTTTTGGTTGGGGGGGTATGAATGGTGGTTTTTTTTTTAGTGGGTCGCCCCTTACTGGGCAGTCCCACACTACCACTCGTCTACCAGACAAGACAATTATCCGCTAGTTGTCTATTATCTTATTTCTTATCAGGTGTTATCCGTTTAATATAACCCTTCTATTTTAGTTACCCATTTTGTCTAATTTAATCCGTTAGATCTTAATTTTTCTATTCAATCTACTTTTCGAAACCATTTGAATATTTTGAGCCTGATTTAGCAATGTTTAATTCTATTTTTAAATTAATGTTATTATATTTGTTTGTAGGATTTTAATTTAACGGATGAGCATGTTTTTCATTTGTTTTTGTATCATTAGTCCGATTAAGATATCTCCGGCAGATGATTTGGGGTCGAGATTCTTGTCTAGCAGCTTCAGTTTGCTGCAGCTGTTTATGTTGAGCAGACCGGAATACTGGTTTTTCCGCGAGTGATCAAATTAACTAAACAATTAGTGTTGCTAGTTCAGGTTTGTACAAACAATTTGTACTTATATTTATTTATCTGTAATATTTATAATATTGGATTACAAATTTGTGTGGTTTGGATTTATAGTTTTTAAATAGTTTGAATGTTAGATACAACTGTTAAATAAAGCGGAATAACATTGTATGTCTATATTCTGCATAAATGCCTTTAGCCTTGAGATGTGAATAGTTTTTTTTTTAATAACAATAATATTTTCATTTGAAAATAGCTTGTTTTATTAATTTAAAAAAAAATTCTATTTCTAACTTTTGGCAATTTTTTTCGCTCAAAAAATTGCAATTAGTTCATTACATCATAAATCAAGTTCATATATTCATAAAAGAACACACATTTTTGTGTAATAATTTGTGCTTTCATTATTTCATTTAGCTTGCGTTATGTAGATATTTCTATAAACGATAAGTATAATTGTCTCAACAACAGATCTTTTGGCGTTTACTTGTTGTCTCGCGCAATATCTTCGTTTTTATTTTTTACATTATTTTATCCTAAATACATTACTTACTTGGCCTAAGGAGAAGAAGAAATATTTATTGAAAACAAAAAGTCATCAAAATGCTATTGACAAAGTGTTTCTGCCTTTTTTGGCTTAAATTATATATATATATATATATATATATATATATATATATATATATATATATATATATATATATATATATATATATATATATATATATATATATATAGAATTAACTTCTAAAATACCTATAAATAATTTATTTCTATTAGTGACATTTCCTAGTGACATAGTAAACTTGAACAAAAACGTCTACCGTTCCTTGTTCGCCTATTTTATGTATTACCTCTATACGTTTAATTGTTTTCAGAATTATGTAATTCTGCACGTGATGGAATGTTAACGTTTTGCAGAATATCTTTCTTCGTTAGCGAAGTTTCCATTTTAAAATGTTTGTTACATTTGTAATATTTTCCGGAATTTATCAAATAGTTTTCTTAAAGTCGAAATAATATTGAGTAGGCAGACTTTTATATTTTGTTTCATTATCTATTATTAGACCTTTGGATATCTATTATCTTTCTTATCTTTATTACGTATTAACTTTCTTCATTCGAGAAGTTTTCGTTTTAAAACGTTTGTTAAATTTGTAATTGGCTGGAATTTCCCAAGTAAATAGTCTTATAGTCGAAACAATATTGAGTAGGAAGACTTTTATAATTTGTTGCATTATCTATTATTAGACCTTTGATATCTATTAACCTTTTGCACTTTTTGTAATCTACATGTCTATATATGAATACAATTCACGCTGCTTTTACAAAAAATAATATTCATGCTACATTTAGCCACGATTAGATTACAATATTTATAACATTAATTATAATTTTCGATTAATTTTACAAATGTAAAATATAAATATTAGGAGTATTTTTTAACTTCAATATGTTGAACACAACCAAAATATTTTTGTGTACATCTCAATCATCTAAGGAAATCACGAAATGATTTAATAACTTTTCATCACATAAATTTTAATGATCTGTCCACTTGGATTATCCGAACTCTAGCTCTGCTAGAGGCCGGTCCAGACGCTCCGTTTTGCACAACCTTTTGTCTGCGCAGTCTTAAGACGGAATGAAAACGTTGCAATTTTTAGAGCGTCCACACGGTGCAGATATATCTGTATAGTTCGCACAGTTTTAGTGACATCGTCATGGAGGAGGTACTACTCTGGTCAATTTTGGCATAGATTTTGGTCATAAACAGCCTCCAAAGCGTATTTATTTAATACGGATTAGTGATTACAAATAGTTTTCCAACGTAGCGGCCATAAATAGCTTTAAACGCATTCAAAAACTATCCACTACCCAGATGTTGGGACCTATTGTTCGGTTTAGCATAATCTTAATGTAATTTAATATTATCTACTTTTAGAAACAAATTTAAAAAAATGGTTTTAAGACCAAATGAAATAAAATTGTTGGGTCTCACCATAGAGTTATAATTTATTAATAATATTATAAGTTGTATTTTTATAGAGATATAATATATTAATAATAATATATTAAATAAACACGTACAAAGATACTGAGGAACAAAATGAATCGTAAAATGGAGCTACCGTCCACATACGCCGACTTGTCTGCACAGTGCATGGATATCATCTATGCTCTTTAGTTGAGTTATCGCTGCAACTGTACCGTCTCCTCGCAGTTCTCAAAATTGCGCAGTTTTCCTGTCTACATGCAACGTTTTATCTGCAACTTGTTGAACTGCGCAGACAAAAGGTTGTGCAAAACACGGAGCGTCTGGACCGGCCTTTACGGCAAGCAGCGAGGCACAAACTCGTATTCGAAAAGTTCATCGAATAAAAATTTACAGAAAACAATTCACCGACTAGGAAGTTAATTGGCATCTCATTAATTCATTGATTAACACAAACTCACCAACTCATTAATTAACACAAAAAAATATGATCCATGATTTTACGAACACTGTGTAATATTTTCTATTGTAATAAGAAATTATATTTGTGTCGGCGAATTATCCATTCGATTATTTGGTGGTTGGTAAACTTTCTAGTCGGTGAATTGTTGTCGGTGAACTTTCCGTTGGGGCATTTTCAGTCCATGACCTTTACAAGAACCGCATGAACTCTGCGTCTATAATTCTCGTTATTTTTTGCGATGTCATCACAATTTAATCACAGATATTTTTTCTTGATCTGGACTCTTAATATTTTTATGTGTAGATGTTATATTCATATACTTCTGGGCGCTACAACCCTTCGTGGTTCTTGGCCTCACGGACGATCCTCCTCCATACAGTTCTCTCCTGGGCTGCCGTTTCCATATTTTGGACGAAGGATTCCAGGTTCCTTCTGATGTTATGTTGCCATCTTATTCAAGGTCTTCCTCTTGGTCTTTTTCAATCTGGTGATATCTCCCAAACAGATTTTATCATTCGAGAGTGGTCAGTTCGTATAACATGCACAGCCCATCGCAGTCTGCGACTTTTGATGAGTTGGACAATATTTGGAGAGTGGTAGAGATATCGGAGTTCCAGGTTGGAACTAATTTTGTACTTTTTCGTCGGAATGTCTTGGGTGGGGCCAAGATAATTCTGAGAATTTTTCTTTCACACCCAGAAGATGTATATTAAGACATTAACACGTTAGCTGCCGCATATTTCGTTCGGCACAGTAGGAACCATGTCAATTGGCAGCCGGCTGTACAGATGGCAGCTTACGTGTTAATGTACATTAGGTACTTACGTATTAACGCCACCACCGCTATATATTGGATCGAGAGTTTTGTCTTGATTTATCTGTCCGCTTCGCAGCAGGCAACCTGATCTACCCGGGGTTAAAAAATTTACAAAGTATTATAAACAAATACAAACTATTTTGAGTTTGAAAAATGTTTTAGTTTTGAATAAAATGTTTTATTTTATGATTTATCATCAAGAAGGTGTAGATTGGCGGCATTTAAAAATGTAGCGGTGGTGGAGTTAATACGTAAGTACCGTACACTGTCCTGTTTTAATGTCACTAAATAATGTGTGTCTATTTGATGGTTTTATACCTAATAACTAATATACTCCAGTCATCTAGGCATGTCACCTCGGAATCTAACGGAAAAGCTGAATTTTTGTATATACCTTTATTTTAACATTACAAATGTTTTCTCAAAAGTCACATATTCCAACGTGTGAGCGTCCTTAGATATTCGGTCAAAGGTCGCAAAAACCAGTTTTTTTCTCTGCCTCCTAACGTATTTGCATTTATTATGGAAGTTGTAGAGAATAAAATTCTCTACAAATTTCATCTGAAACCTTTTTTGTACCAGAGTGTGGAGCGCTCAGCCATACGTACCTTAGCGCAAGGTAAATCCTCAATCCCAATGTATTATACCGTTTTTTACTTAATTGTTTATTAAATATTGCTTAAATAACAATTTAATGGCTAATATCGATACGAAAGTAGCCAGAGACGATGCTGATGTCCTTATCGTCTAAACAGCTATTGAGAAATCAGAACAACAAAGAACTGCTGTCATTATAGGTGAAGACATTGTAGATTGTAGATATGGTGCTGACGACTTGTACTGCGACCTTTATAGATCTTTTGTACCCCACCCTCTTCCAACAAGTGTTGGTGTACTTACCCATGTGCCTCCTCTAATCCTGATTCCTTTAGGAATTTTAGGATCTGGGTGGGATTCAAGGCTTGGCCTGTAGGCGAAGATATAGATTTATTAGTAATTTTAATTTTACGTACTAAATCACATGTACCGAAAATTTACTTTTAAAAAATTGGTAAAGGCAACGTTCAAACACTAAAAGTTTTGATAAATATTCCCGTTGTAAAGAACATATTTAATACTTAGACGCATACAGCGGCTGTGGTACGACGTCTGCTCTTTTGATAATAATGTGTTGGACCCCCTCTATTAGTTTAACACTCCCGCACCCTTCTGGGCAAGGATTCCACCAGGTTGTAGATTTTTTCCTGAGGTATTGCATCCTAGGCAATCTGTGGTTCATGCCGGAGAGCTTCTAATATCTGTGGAGGATGGGCTAATTGCTTGAGTCTTCTACCCATCATGTCCCACATATGTTCGACCACATGGGTGACCACGGCAAGATATTGGCGATTAATGCTTTGCAAGGTGGGGAAGGGCATTATCCTTTTGGAAAATTGGGTCCTTCAGTTCCTGGAGGAATGGAAGGATATGGGGTTCTACCACTTCATATCGGTGGGCATTCATATTACCTCGGATGAATACCAACTGAGACCTGCTTGCATAAAGAATAACACTACATGCCATAACCCCCACTGTGTTGTGCACATGCTCAACAGAAAACTGCACATTGCGACGTTCTCCATGTCTTTGTCGAACCCTCACGCGACCATCGTACATTCCCAAGCAGAATCGGGATTCGTCACTGAAGACCACTCTATGCCATTCCACGTCCCAATTCTGTCGCAAGCTGCTACTGCTACTTCGGAATATATTCCCATTGGAATTAAATCAATTGGAATGAATATTAAAACCTTATCGTAAAATGTATTATATGAAACAGACACAACTGATCCAATGAAACCAACAAATTTAAGAAATATGGATTTACAGAGTATAGGAGAAAAATTCTATGATCATCTAGTGCAGTGTTTCCCAACCTTTTTCTCCTCGCGAACCTCTGTAAAATTCAAAAGAATTTGGCGAACTCCCTATACTGTCGTGTAAAAAGTAATAAAATCTGATACACGGAAAAAAGTACACTCTAGAAATTACAGTTTAAATAGTAACGTTACGAATCGATCCTTACGAATACAAACTTGTAAAGATTGCACTCGCATACCGTAATTTTTAACTTATTTACTAATAAAAATCTTACAATTACAAGCTGTGAATTTTACAGTTTGAATTTTACAGTTTAAACTACTTTTAGTTAAATGGAAAGTTAAAATATTTTTTACTTATTATTTTGTAACTTTTCATCATATAATATGTATTCATTATTAGTCAAAACTGTAACAATTACGATTTTCTTCTGATGAATTTATTACTTCATAATATAATATTTTTTATTTATTTTCAAACTAAAAATTACAGTTTGAGCTGTTACTCCTTGAGTATGAGAAATGAACGCCGAAATATTACATCTCGATACTGTGTTTTTAAATTATTTTTAGTACAGTGAAACGTTACAGCAAAAAAAATAAAATTCAATATCTGAAACTGTAATTTTAACAAAAAAACAATTTGTAGCATGATAACTCTCATTGCAGTTTTTACAGTTTCAAATTCGTAAGATCGCTGCTACTATTTGAAACTGTAATTTTTAAAATGTACCTTTCTCCGTGTAGAAGATTTATTTTCCATATTGAACAATAGTTCTTAACAAGGATAGAAAATATAATCAAATTTGTCACAATATCTGACAATTTCAGTCTTAGATCAGGTTCCGCATTTAACCTGTTTCTATATTCATATTTCAGAAAGGTATATCTTGGAAATCCTTTCTCACATAGATATGTTGCGCAAATGGGAAATAGAACTTCAATTGCTTTTTTTGACATAACAGGATATTCATTTTTATTGAGCCAGAAGGCAATTAAAGAGACCTTTATGTTCTTTAGAAATAGATTTTTGAGAACTGTCACAGGATAACTCTTTTTTCTTTATCCAGTAAAGTTAGAGAGATTTCTAAACTTACTCTTACTTACTCCTTGAAAAGGACTACGTGTCCAGTTGTTTGGGAGACATATATTGGATCTATTGGGATAATAGTCATCGAAAGTTAATTGTTAAGTTTTTATAAGTTTTTTCAGATATATTTCAGAGAACCAAAACATTCGTACTGAATTCAATTTCAGGCATTTACAATATTTATAGCACCACCAAATAGTAGATAATGCTGCAGGTATACGCTTGTATGCCATTGCTTATCTATGAATGCAGCAATGAGTCCATTAAATTTTCTCGTTTATCTTCTTTTACTCGTGCCATAAAACCAGAAAACTTCCCTGTCATCGATTTTGCACCTTCTGTACCACACCATCAAAATCAAACCAGTTTATTCCATTTTTTTCAAAATAATCATTGATCAGATCGCAAATTGTTTCTCCAGTTGTATAGGTTTTCAAAGGTTGCAAATAGTACGCCTTCTTGAACGATATTCGCCAAAATATATCTATCGTAGCCAGGCAATACTGCGGCGTTTGCTACATCGGTCGACTCGTGAAGCTGGATCGGAAAATAATTCATTTTTAATCATTCAATCTCTTCAAAAGTTCCATTCCAGTTCCACATTATTTGCAAAATTATTAATTCTACTCGCCCAAAAAAGAAAACTGAATTGGGAAAATAGGGGCCTAAACATAGAAGGTCGTAACTTCGAATCTACGTTTTGCGGATGATATAGTTTTGCTCTCAGATAACCTTAAAGACATTCAAGATATGTTAAAAGAAATACAAAAGGTATGTGCTGACGTAGGTCTAAAAATGAATATTTTAAAAACAAAATATATGACAAATTTAGTTCCCAGTGAGCAAATTCTCATTGGTGATACAACTATCTTGGTCATGAAATCCAAATCTCACGAGACAACCAATCGTGCGATGAAAAGAAGAGTTACACTATCTTGGGCAGCCTATGGAAAACTTGCCGCAATCTTTAAAAGCGACATACCACATTGTTTAAAGAGGAAGGTGTTTGATCAGTGTGTGTTGCCCGTCATGACCTACGGAGCTGAAACCTTAACACTAACCACACCAAGTGCTAGGAATCTTATGGTAATACAGCGCAAGATGAAAAGGTCCATGCTCAGAGTCTCACTGCGGGATCATATAAGAAACCAAGATTTACGAAAAAGAACCGGCGTCACAGATGTAATTATCCAAATTTGCAAAATCAAGTGGAAGTGGGCTAGACATGTGGCACGAATGACGGTCGGAAGACGGTGCGAAAAGGCTGCTCGAGTGAAGACCGCGCTTGGATACAAGAAGTAAGGGAAGACCCCCCTACACGTTGTAAGGACGATCTTAAAAGATGTGTAGGCAACTGGATACAGGGAGCTCAAGACAGAAGGGAATGGGCAGAAATGGGGGAGACTTATGTCCAGCAGTGGACACAGAGAGCTGAATGATGATGATGGATTAATTCTACACAACACCGTATTGTTTAATAAGGGAACAAGATCAATTTTATTTGCTGCCTTTTCTCCAATATATTTTGCACATGGTCCAATATATCTGTCTATCCCTGTGCGTCGGATGTTTTGTTTCAAGGTGTCTACGAAGAAGTAATGGTTTTAAACTTCTGCTGGCAAGTACTTTGTTGCAGAATACACAAAGTGTTTTAGGTTTATGACTCTTCCCCAGTATAATAAAACCCATTTGTAACTTGTCTTTGCCACCTTTTTTTCTTTGTTTTTAGTCTGTTGAAATGGTAGCCCACTACAGCTTTCAGTTTCATCATCTCTTGCTTCTAAACGACTGTTCTATAACCATCGATCCATACTAAAATTGAGGCATAATGAATATTGAAAAGGATGGCACTAAACAAACAAAGCCACAATACCTATTCCACTAATCTAGAACTTAATCACAAGTTTATAACTCTCTGTACGAACATATGTTATAGACGCCTATATATACGAGTTATAGACGCCTTATCAGATTTTAACGTGTCTAGACATTGCCTACCAACATAACGATGTTGATAGGCAATCTTTACCCAACAAACGAGAGGATATTCAATATTATTCAAGTTGTGTAAAGTATTTTAGGTTACCTAGTTAGGTTGTCTAGAGAAGTTGCCTAGTAGATATATAATAAGACTTAAAGCGATCAAAAATAGAACTTCTACTTTTTGTTTGTTGCGTATTGCATGTTTATTTGGGTATTATGTTTTTTGAGTTTCTCTTTCTCCGGTAATTTAAAATGTCTCCATTACAATATTATTTTCGCGAACCCCCTTTGTACACCTCGCGAACCCCAAGGGGTTCGCGTACCACCGGTTGGGAATCGATGATCTAGTGTAATGAATGTTCCGCGAAGTAATTCTCATTTTTGGGTACATGAATGGAATCGGAGCAATAATCCTAATACAAATAAGACTATGTAGTTCATGAGGAGGGTATGTTTCGACAAGACGAAAATGTAGATTGTTTTTTAATAAATAATTGTTTGGGAGACGTTATTGTTGATTATTCTTATAATATACAAGCTGGTGCAATAGTGAAACCTAAGCAGCATTGGATACCCTACACTAGAAAAAGTAAAGATATTTATTTAAGTAAACCAAGTACAAAGTTAGGTAAATTGCAATATTATAAGGATGACGGTAAAATACTAAAAGGTAGAATAGGAATTGAAATCGAAAAGTTCGCAGGAGCCAATATTAATAATCTAGTAACCAAATATCAACAACAATTAGATTTCTATGGTGCCTAACATCCTTTGGCAGGGACAATAGTCACAGCTCCCGCAAGTACATGTGGGTATAATGTGGACAAAACCGCAAGTACATGTGGGTATAATCGCTACACCACAATTAAATCCAACCAATGAAGTAGTACATTTTTAAATTCACCTTTTTATTGGTTCATCGAATGTGAACTAGTTTTCAAAATCAATCATAGAAGTGCTTTTACAAAAGGAAGTATTGCATCGTACCCAAATGAAGTAGAGTTTTATCCAAATGAAACTAAAAAATATACAACGGGTGAAACTTTATTTGGTGTTAACGATACCTGAAAATTCTGGAAATATTAATGATGACCTCAACACTAGTGTACCATCACCATGCGGATCAACATCTGATGATATTTTTGTTAGTCCAATTTCTGAAAGAGATTACTGTACCAAGTCAATGTCATGTTTAATCTAGATTGTGGCTCAGGTATAATAATTTCTCGAAATCCTCCGGTATTGCGTCCGCGAACAATGTCGTGTAGGATTCTTCTTTTGAGAGGAATTCGAGCGACAAACTGTGCAAACGTTCCTTGTTGTCGTACGTTTGCCACAGTTCCTTTATCGCTCTCCTCATACAGCCATTGGCTATTAGAACTTGCCTCTTTACTTCGTACACGTTGTCCATCGTTAATGTCAGAAGAAGTTTGGACAAAATCGGCAAGATGATCTTCAATGTCTTCTTGTCGCCAAATATAGCAAAATAAAACCCTAACGCCGGTAACAACACTTTTACCACCTGCACCAGATGAACTACTCACTTTAATATTCGGCAACTGCAAGAATGGTTGTGGTTCGCGTTGTGGATGCCGTTGTGGATCGCGTTGTGAAGTTAGAGATGCAATGTTTTTTAGCTTGTGGTCAATACAATGTAAAAAGCGGTAAAATACCTTGGGAGTCAGGATTTACCTTGCGCTAAAGTACGTATGGCTGAGCGCTTTACACTCTGCGTCCTCTATCTCGAAAACAGTTCGACGAATAAAAAAAAGTCTCAGATGAAATTTGTAGAGAAATTTATTCCCTACAAGCTTTATAATAAATGCAAATACGGTAGGAGGCAGAGAAAATGAGATATTCTCAAAAAACTGATTTTTGCGACCTTTGACCTTGAATATCTACGGACGCTCACATGTTGGCATATGTGACTTTTGAGAAAACATTTGTAATGCTAAAATAAAGGTCTATACAAAAATTCAGCTTATTCCGTTAGATTCCGAGATTGACCACCTTTTTTGGCTAACAATAAGATGACTGGAGTAAGAAGATCTCAAAAGGAAAAGAATTACAACCAAAAGCAATATCGAAATGCACTTAATCTCGCAAGAAATTCACCCGATACTCGATTGCAACAACAAGTAAAACCTCAAATCTTCCACGGCTACTGGATTATTTTGAATTAAATTTCATTTAGGGTGAATCGCTCTTTTAAGAACCATTTCCCTTTAATTTCTAGATTTAACCGTTCATTTAACCCTTTAGTTCACGACCGACGCATCACGAATCAAGATATCTTTTACTAATAATATTTTTAGATGTGGTCATGTTTGTCTTAATACTGGCATTATGTGCAACAGCAATTGCAATTCCATTGAGTCAACCACAAGCTCACAGTTGTGGTTACGAGGTAACATGTTTATTATTAATCATTTAATATTAGCATCTAACCATTAATTTTATTTAGTCTTGTCATAAAGTTAAAGATGGATTCATTAATGTGCATATTGTACCTCATACTCATGATGATGTTGGATGGCTGAAAACCGTGGATCAATACTACTATGGAAGTGAGTTTTAAAGTTTTAAATTTTTTGTAATTTTATAAAAAAAATGCGTTTTATCAGGTAGAACAAATATACAGAAAGCTGGCGTGCAATATATTCTAGATTCCGTAATAGAAGCTTTGAGAAAAGACAATAACAGAAGGTCAGTTTATAAAATTTGAAATTACCTTTATTGTCGGTTGGTTGAGATTTTAAATATCATTTATTGGATGGGATTGTAGATTTATTTATGTTGAAACGGCGTTTTTCTGGAAATGGTGGATTAAACAGCACGATTTTGTCAAGAGCCACGTCCGAAGGTTCGTTAAAAATGGACAGCTAGAATTCATTGGAGGCGGGTGGAGCATGAATGATGAGGCAGTCACTCATTACCAGTCAATTATTGATCAATTCACATGGGGTTTACGGTAACACAAGAAGCCATAAATATTTAACGAGAGTCAAATCTAAATACGTGTTTTAGAAAATTGAATGATACTTTTGGTCATTGTGGTCGTCCAAAAATTGGTTGGCAAATTGATCCATTCGGCCATAGCAGAGAAATGGCTTCAATTTTTGCTCAGCTTGGTTATGACGGTCTCCTTCTAGGTCGCCTCGACTATCAAGACAAAAACTTTAGATTCTCTTCGAAAACACCTGAAATGGTTTGGCGAGCTAGCGAGAGCTTAGGCAAGAATCCGTTACTTAGTCAATCTAATTAACTTATTTATTTTTCGAAATAATTTAATAGGTCCAAAATCTGAAATCTTCACAAGCGTTATGTTCAATACTTATAGCCCTCCGCCCGGATTTTGCTTTGATATTTTGTGCAGTGATGATCCAATTATAGATGATAAGAAGAGTTCAGACTACAATGTCCCTAAAAGAGTGAGTACAACTGCTTTTAAAATTATTTGCTTAATGCCTTAGCTTTTCAGTTATCGGATTTTTTTAAATATCTTGACTCGCAATCGAAAGTTTACACCACCAATAATCTTATTGTAACAATGGGTGGTGACTTCACATACATGGACGCAAATACTTGGTTTAAAAATCTTGATAAACTCATTAGGTGCGTATTTTTAAGGTTTCCGATTTTCTTAACTATGCCAAGAAGGTTTCCGACAACTACCAAACTAACAATATCATTATCACTATGGGTGAAGACTTTCATTATCAAGACGCGAACGTGTGGTTTAAAAATTTAGACAAACTTATTTTGTAAGAACATACTACTTAAAACTACCCAATAATTAATGCGTTAATTTTGAAATAGATACGCAAACGAAGCACAAAGGAATGGATCAAAATATCATTTACTTTACTCAACACCATCTTGTTACTTGAAAGCCGTCCACGACGAAGCAATCGCTAAGAATCATAAATGGAGTACCAAACAAGATGATTTTTTCCCTTACGCTTCAGACCCAAACGCTTATTGGACAGGCTATTTTACTTCAAGACCGACCATCAAACGATTTGAACGTGTCGGAAATAATTTCCTCCAAGTAATATTTTTCAGCACAAATATTTCTTGGGAACAAAACTTATTTTGTTTTAGGTTTGTAAGCAACTGTATGCCCTAACAGACTTAGGGCCTGAAGATTGGACAGATTTAAATGATCTTCGCGAAGCTATGGGTGTTATGCAACATCACGACGCTGTTACCGGAACGGAAAAAGAACACGTTGCACATGACTATTCAAAACTTTTAAGCAAAGGAATGGATGAATGTGGGTTTGTTGCTGCTACGGCGCTCAGGTAAATGCTTCATAACTTCATCGTTGTTTTATAATTTATAATAACATTTTAGTAAGATAATAACTAGTAAAAAAATAAGTACAGAGCCAAAGCCTGAGATACCTTTTGAAACTTGCCATCTACTCAATGTTAGTCAATGTGAATTTACGGAAAAGCAAAAGGAGTTTGTTGTTACTGTCTATAATCCTCTAAGTAGAAATATTAATAAATATGTTAGGATACCTGTTAGTGGTAAAGCATATTCAGTGAAAGGACCTGAAGGAGATCTAAAGGTTCAACTTATGCCGATTCATAAAGGCGTTCAAAATATTCCTGGGAGGCAAAGTGATGCTAATTTGGAATTGATTTTTTACGCAGTTGATTTGCCTCCCTTAGGCTTCATATCTTATTATGTTCAAGAAATTGGTGGAGACATGGTTACCAAACCAAGCAAACCGACGAAACTTCAGAATGAGGTATTTTATGCCACGTTTGCCCACGTTTTTATATATTTTTTAATTTTTTTGTTGTTTTCAGGAGAAATCAGTTGAAGTTAAAATTGATGATAAATCAGGTTTACTAGTTGGATTGAATATGAATGGTAAAGACATTTCCATCAATCAAAATTTCTTTTATTATCGCGGTGCGGTCGGTGATAACAACAACTTCACCAAACGTTCCTCAGGAGCTTATATATTTAGACCCAATGGCACAACGGCTTACAAAATCTCAGAAAATGCCAAAATACAGCAATTTTTAGGCGAACACGTCGACGAAATCCATCAAACTTTTAATAACTGGACTAGCCAAACAATCCGCATTTACAAATCAGAAAACTTTGTTGAATTCGATTGGATAATTGGACCTATTCCAGTAGAAGAGTAATTTTTTAAAACAACTTTCTAGGGGTGTTTTAGTAATTTTTTATATTACTTTTAGTGATATTAACGGCAAAGAAGTTATTACGAAATATTCAACAGGATTAACTTCTGAATCTACTTTCTACACAGATTCGAACGGAAGGGAAATGTTGAAACGTGTTAGAAATTTCAGACCTACATGGAAATTAGATTTGCATGAACCAATTGCTGGAAATTATTATCCGGTAACGTCCAAAATTCTTATAAGAGATCCACACGATGACATTGAAGTAGCTGTTCTAACAGATAGAGCTCAAGGCGGAACAAGTTTAAATGATGGGGAAATAGAACTGATGGTAAGTTTAATTTACATCCAATGCGTTTTTGGATTAATATGTTTGTATTGTGATAGGTTCATAGAAGGTGTTTGCACGATGATTCGTTTGGAGTTGGCGAAGCTTTGAACGAAGAAGCTTTCGGTGCTGCTTTGGTTGTTAGAGGAAGTCATTACTTAGTTGCAGGATCTTATATTCATAAAGATGGTAACATATTTCACATAGTGCTTTAATTGTTTTATATTTGTTTTAATGTTAATAGGATTGGCAGCGTATGAAAGGAATTTAGCGCAACGTAAGATTCTTGATGCTTGGACTTTTATTTCCCCAACAAATAGCTTGAGTTACGATAAATATAAGTCCAAATATAAAATGGAGGTAAGATTTCAAAATGGTTTATACAATATTATGATAAACGCCGTTATGTAGTTTGCAGGTCTTAAGAAGTCGCTGCCTAAAAATGTTCAAATTTTAACATTGGAACCATGGAAGGCTAAAGATTTCTTAATCAGATTAGAACATATTTTAGAAAAGGATGAAGATTCTAATTTATCTGTTCCTGTAACAGTCAATCTAAAGGTAGAGGAATTTTAATAAAAAAGTATTATATACTCTGTTATATAAAAAAAAACAACACCAAGAAGGTGCAGGAATTTTTGGACCAAACTTTGCAGAAATGTTTTACTAGTCAAAGGTAGTAACTGCTTAAACTTTCAAAGAAATTAAACAAAAGATAAAGACGGAACCCAGCCTGAATATTTAAATATACTCAACCGGAGCTCTATAATTTTAATGAGTCTTTTTAGGATTACCAAAAACAAATCTCATGTGAAATTTGTCAGTTATTGTGGTTTACAAATGGTTGTTCATAAAAGCAAAGCTGTACTGATGAAAGATAAATCTCAAAACGCATCTACAGATGGCGAAGGCTATCCACTTAAGGTATCGGAAAGACATGATCTTAAAAAACAATGTTATTTTTTTGGTTTTTGTTGAGTGCCACGAAGATGGACTGAAAGCTATCAAATAACTGACAAATTTCAAATGGGATTTGTTTTTGGTAGTCCTACAACGACTCATTAGGTTGTCCATGTGGATTTCTCCCTGTGGTATTGCATTCCAGGCAATCTGTAGTTCATGCCGGAGAACTTCAAGTGTCTGTGGAGGATGGGCTAATTGCGTGAGTCTTCTATCCATCATCTCCCACACATGTTCGATGGGCAAAAGATCGGGAGATCTGGGTGGCCATGGCAAGATATTGACGTTAGCCTCTTCGAAGCGCTCCATAGAATGTCTTGCAATGTGGGGACGGACATTATTCTTTTGGAAAATCGGGTCCTCCAACTCCTAGAATAATGGAAGGATATGATGGGTTTGACCACTTCATTAACATATCGGTGTGCATTCATATTGCCTCGGATGAATACCAACTGAGACCTGCTTCCATACACATTATCACCCCATTCATAACCCTTACTGTGTGGTACACTTGCCGCTCAACAGAAAACTGCACGTGGCGACGTTCTCCACGTCTACGTCTGACCCTCATGCGACTATCGTGCATTCCCAAGCTGAATCGGGATTCGTCACTGAAGACCAATCTATGTCATTCTACGTCCCAACCCAGTCGCAAGGTATACCACTCGATGACGAGCGTTCAGCGGAAGCACAAGATGTGGTCGATAGAACTGCAAGCCAAAAGCTCTAATTCGTCGGTAAACTGTTTGAAGGGTTACAGGACGCCATTTGTTTCCAAACCATTGATCGGCTATTGATATTGTTGCCATGAATCGGATATGACGGTCCTGGACCACATTTGTCTGTCTTGGCCGTCCATTTCCTCTTCTACGACGTTCTTGACCTGCTGTAGACCATGGTTGGGATTATTTTGAATGAAATTTTAATCGATTATCTACTACCTTTGACTAGTTAAACATTTCTGACAAACATTTGTTACCCCATCTAAGTATTGCATTTATTAGGTCACAGAGTATATTTATTTGTTCTTTAGGATCTATTTGTGCCATTTAAAATAAGAAACTATAAGGAAACGACTTTAGGAGGAAATCAATGGTTGAAGGATAATAAACGTATGGATTTTCCTACGGATGAAAACTTGGAGGATTTGGTAGAATATTTCGATTCGTACAATCCAACAAAAGACCACGTTGAAAGGCAATGGAAGATTGGAAAGAAAATATGGAATTGGAGTCAATTAGAAACAAACGATATTCGTCACAGTTTCCGCAAAAACAGTCCGTTGCTCGAAATCCGAGACGATGAATTCACGGTTGCTTTGACACCTATGCAGATAAGGACGTTTGTTATTGAAATTGAAGAATACTAATGACTCAAATTTTTACTATAAATTTATTGAAGTTAAATTCATGATTTTAGTTAGTTTTCTGTTATGTTCCAATCATGAACTTGAGAGCAATTTTAATATTGAATCTTATATTAGTTTCTGTTCACGCTTATAATTACGATGTAAGTGATTCAAATACAAAACTATAAATTGTAGTTATTTAATTGAAACCTTTAGAATTGCCCAAAAGTAAACCCGAATGCTATTAACGTGCATATTATTTGTCATTCGCATAACGATGTTGGTTGGGTTCATACCGTTAAATGGTACTATGATAACTCGGTGAGAATTATAATCAACAACGTAATAGCAGCTCTTGAAGATAATTCAAAAAGAAGGTATTTAAATATTTCAACAAATATTCACGATTGAATTAGATTTGTTCAAGTGGAGTCGGCATTTTTAAATAAATGGTGGATTAGCCATAACGAGACGCAGAGAAATCGGTTTAAGAAATTGGTGGAAAATGGACAAATTGAAATTATTGGTGGCGCTTGGAGCATGAACGATGAAGCCACAACTTACTACCAATCAATTATTGATCAATTTACTTTAGGATTAAAGTAGGAAAATGGGTTAAGTCAACAATGCAATTGATAGCATTTTTATTGTAGGTTTTTGAAGAATAGTATTGGCGATTGTGCGCGTCCAAAAATTGGTTGGCAAATTGATCCGTTTGGACATAGTGTTGAAATGGCAACAATGTTCCAACAAATGGATTACGACGCGTTTTTTATTGGCAGAGTAGACCACCGCGATTTTTCAAATAAATTAACTCACAAAAACTTGGACTTTCTCTGGGATAACAATAAATATGGTAATACACACAAATTGGCATACACTATTAATATAGATTTTATGCACTTTTAGAAAAGCAACCCTTATTTTCTTCAGTTTTATACGATTTTTATGTCTCTCCCAAAGAGTTTTGTATACACGAAAGCTGCAATTTTTATGCAAAAGATGCAGTAAGTATATATTGTTTTATAAATCCGCATTTTCTTAAAACACCTTTTTCGCAGGTTCGCGAGTTCAAAAAGACCATAGAAACACAAATGAAAATTTACAAAACAAATAACATCATCATCACAATAGGCGGAGATTTTACATTTGAGTATGCTGCTGTAACCTTTAACAGACTCGATCAAGTTTTAAAGTAAAATCGCCTCATCTATAATAAGAGATAATAGTAAAATAGATTGTTTTAGATTAATGCGAAACGAAGTAACGAGTAAAGGAAAGAAAATTAATATATTTTATTCAAACCCGTCTTGCTACATTAAATCTGTAAATGACCAATCTTTAATTAAAAACATAACTTACGCAAACCAAACTACCGATTTATTCCCATATTCTAACGGATATCACCAATACTGGACCGGTTTTTATACATCAAGACCTACCCTGAAAAGAATGGAACGCGAAGGCAACAACCTATTGCAGGAATATAATCTAAAAGAAAGTTTAATAAAATTTGTAATAGAATTTTCTAATCTAGGTGATTAAACAACTCTCCGTCTTCCTCCCTATGAAAATTGACGACACTCCGGAAGTTTATAGCTTGCAAAAAGCTATGGGCATTATGCAACATCATGATGCTATAACAGGAACTGAGAAATTGCACGTAGCTAAGGATTATGCGAAAATTTTACATGGAGCAATGTCCAAAGCCGTTTCAGCCAGCGGAAAAATAATTTTGTAAATATTAAAAATCTGTTAGATATCTATCCATAATTTACTGATTTTTAGAAATATTTTAAATAAGACAGGAACTTTGAATCTAGTTTCTTGTCCGTTGTTAAACATCACTGTTTGCTATGTTACTAAATCTTCGAGCTTTGTTGTGGGGATTTATAATCCTTTGGCGAAACCTGTTAGCCCATACATTACTATTCCAGTATCAAAAAGCGTATATTTAGTTACCAGTGACGACGGTATTAAATGAAACATGTATTCATTTCTAAAATTGAAGATTCGTTTTTAATTCTAG
The DNA here is from genome assembly GCA_944588485.1 of Phosphuga atrata. Lineage (NCBI taxonomy): Eukaryota > Metazoa > Arthropoda > Insecta > Coleoptera > Silphidae > Phosphuga > Phosphuga atrata. The sequence goes on along the minus strand of OX155896.1, from coordinate 51,035,682 downwards.
GTAAAACTATTCCTCACCAAGTAACGTCAAGAATACCGATTGCAAATATTTCACACAGGAACCAATTAGTTTTTCAAGCTGAAGAGATTCCTGCGCTCGGAGTAAACTTTTTTAAAACCGATTCAAAAAACATTAATAAGCGTATAAATCCCGCTCAAGGAAACCAAAAATTTAAATTGGGAGATAAAGTACGAGTGAAATATGTGTTTACACATAACTTTTAAAATATAATGCTAGATTTCAGGCTTTAAATTAGATTCTAATGGATATCTAAGCAGTATAACATTAAATGGTTTTACAATTAAATTAACGCAACAACTCATGTATTACACAAGCGGCGATGAAGAAAATCGACGATCTGGGGCATACGTATTCCGACCTAATAACAAGTCATATAAATTAAGATTAACATCTTTCACAGTATTCAAAGGTTTACTTTTTGATGAAGTTCAACAACGATTTAATAAATGGGCAAAACAGATAATCAGGACGTATAAAAACAAAGATTATATCGAAATTGAGTGGATTATTGGCCCCATATCAATGAGGTGATAATTATTTAAAATGTTTCAAATAGTTGCAACTTGTATTTTTAGGGATGGTTTTAGTAAAGAAATAATTTCTCGTTTTACCACAACGTTGAATAATGGAGATATATTTTTGACCGATTCTAATGGACGACGTGAAGTATATCGCAGGAGAAATAATAGAAAAACGTTTACTTATATTAACGATGAGCCTGTTGCTGGAAATTACTATCCAGTAACCACGAAAATTTCTATTGTAGATCAAGTAGCAAAGAAGAAATTGTCTATTTATACCGATAGAGCTCAAGGCGCATCAAGCCTTAAATCTGGCCAAGTAGAACTGATGGTAAAATAAGATAATATACGGTTTAACAGTAGTTGAATATTTTGCGTTTTAGTTGCATCGTCAAACATTATACGATGATTTTTTGGGAGTTGATGAACCATTATTAGAAAAAGAGTTTTTAAGTGGAGCTACTGCAACTGGAAAACATTACATAACTTTGGATAGTGTGTATGCGGCTGATAAATCTCTAGATTTTACTTTAAAGCCATGGATGTTTTTATCTAAGGTTCCTAACAAATTTAATTTCAGCGAATATAATGTATGTAATTTAGATATTTTTACTTACATTTATAAAAAATATTTGTTTTAGTTTACAGGATTGTTGCAAAATCTTCCAAGAAATGTGCATTTGCTAACTTTGGAACCATGGAGTGCCAAAGATAATTTAATTTTAATTCGCCTTGAATTCAGAGATGCGTTTGTTAAATCAGTCTCTGTTGACTTAAATGTAAATAATAAAAAACCTTTCTGATATTTTCTGAAATGTTTTTATTATTTTAGGAATTATTTACCTTTTTCGAAATTCAAACTTTGGATGAAACAACATTAGATGGAAATATGCCATATCAGAGAGAATACAAATTCAAATGGAATGGCAATAACAATGCTAGCAGAGAGCCTCGCCCAAAAGATGATCTACGTAATTTAAAACTTGAGTTAAGAAGTATGGAAATTCGCACATTTATTGCAAAAATTATTTATAAATAACAAATAGTGATAGCTTCTTTTTATGTACTTTTGTTATAAATAAGTATTACATTTTACATGCCTGCGCAATATTTGCTACGAATCACATAAATAAGTTATTTTTAAAATCATTATAAATGAGTTGATAATATCAAAATAATAGAAAGAAAATTTAGTTTTTATCTTACGATTAATATTCCCATCCACAATAGGCTGAGATGTTTTATTTGAGTATAAAGGTGCAACTTTGACGGACTCGATCATGTTATAAAGTAAAATCGCCTCATCTATAATAACAGATAAGAGTGAAATAGATTGTTTTAGATTAATGAGAAACGAAGTAACGAGTAAAGGAAAGAAAAATAATATATTTTATGCAAACCGTCTTGCTACATTAAATCTGTAAATGACCAATCTTTAATTAAAAACATAACTTACGCAAAACAAACTACCGATTTATTCCCATATTCTAACGAATATAACCAATACTGGCCCGGTTTTTATACATCAAGACCAACCCTGAAAAGAATGGAACGCGAAAGCAACAAACAACCTATTGCAGGAATATAATCCAAAAGAAAGTTTAATAAAATTTGTTATGGAATTTTCTAATCTAGGTTGTTAAATAACTCTCCGTCTTCCTCCCTATGAAAACTGATAACAGCCTGGAAGTTTATAGCTTGCAAAAAGTTATGGGCATTATGCAACATCATGACGCTATAACAGGAACTGAGAAATTGCACGTAGCTAAGGATTATGAGAAAATTTGACATGGGGCAATGTCCAAAGCCGTTTCAGCCAGCGGAAAAATAATTTTGTAAATATTAAAAATCTGTTAGATATCTATCCATAATTTACTGATTTTTAGAAATATTTTAAATAAGACAGGAACTTTGAATCTAATTTCTTGTCCGTTGTTAAACATCAGTGTTTGTTATGTTACTAAATCTTCGAGCTTTGTTGTGGGGATTTATAATCCTTTGGCGAAAACTGTTAGCCCATACATTAATATTCCAGTATCAAAAAGCGTATATTTAGTTACCAATGATGACGGTATTAAATGAAACTTATATTCATTTCTAAAATTGAAGATTCGTTTTTAATTTTAGGCAAAACTATTCCTCACCAAGTAACGTCAAGAATACCGATTGCAAATATTTCACACAGGAACCAATTAGTTTTTCAAGCGCTGAAGAGATTCCTGCGCTCGGAGTAAACTTTTTTAAAATCGATTCAAAAAATATTAATAAGCGTATAAATCCCGCTCAAGGACACCAAAAATTTAAATTGGGAGATAAAGTACGAGTGAAATATATGTTTACACATAACTTTTAAAATATAATGCTAGATTTCAGACTTTAAATTAGATTCCAATGGATATCTAAGCAGTATAACATTAAATGGTTTAACAATTAAATTAACCCAACAACTCATGAATTACACAAGCGGCGCACAGTGAGGTATTTACGCTATTTAGGCAGCCAAAAATCGATTTCCTAGAATTTGTTCCAGGTGAAAAAAAAGTATATCCTGATAATGTTAAATAGACATGGAACAATATACAACACTTTTTTAATCACTTGTTTAAGTACGCACCGTAGTATTAGTCGTAATTTGATCTCTGTTGTAAGTGTGGGATTACTTCTCGGCCTCCTCGAAAATACAGTTCTTGAAATTTTTTTTTTTTTGTGTTTGTTTCGACGAAAATTGTGATGGATTCCAATATACCAGGTAATAACACATATGTATTTATCGATTTTATGTAAATTTATCGAATAATTAGTAATAATTTTAAGGATACAAAATGGTAATCGAAATTAATGAAATCGAAACTCCATGGTTGATTTTCAAAAAGGTTTTCCTTATACTTCCGCGTGCGTCCCCGTGGTTTTTTAAGTTATAATAGAATAAATAGTATGTGCACTAACTAAAAACACCAAAATTAGTCGCGGACTCCCGTGGAAACGATGTTTTTATCGAGAGTTTGTGTTTCGTTGCAGTATCCGAAGGTACCTCGGGCGCTCGATTAGTAACGCGTAGATTTCTTTTTGACAAAATGCAGGAACAAGATTTACCAAATTTTGACGAAAAGTTGAGCTACCTTCAGACATATATTTTATCGCAAGATGGATATTGTGAAAGCCAAATGAAGGAAGTTAAATTCTCCCATTTAAAGTACCGATTTAAAAAAAGATACTGTAGCATAAACTACTCTAGCTCTAGCGCATAAAAAATCAGAAGTTTTCTATAAAAACAATGACAATTGGTTACAAGGAACATTCGAAATACCGAGGGTTAAACGACGTTCTAGTGGCCGACCAACAAAATCGTTTGAAGCATCAAATGAAAAGAGCAAACGCAGGAAAACAATTGAAGTGCGCAGTATCGTCGAGAAAGATGTGTTAATGCGAGCTGCACAATCATCTCTTCAAAGTTCTGGAGAAAGAATTGCATCGAAACTACTGAAAGATATAACGAATCCTCCGCAGAAAGCTCAAGATTACCATACAGCAAGCAAAAAATACTTGCTCATCAGGAAAAAGCAGCCTATCGGGTACCTGAAAGTTGTGCTGAAATTAACTTGCAGCATTTATTGGACCACACAGCAAAACGTTTGGCTACATATTTGGAGGATGTATTGATGACATTGAATATACAAGAGCGTAAATCATTGACGCTAATTTCGAAATGGGGTTGTACGGATCGAAAATACAAAACACAATATAAACAGAAGATGCAGGAAGAAGATTCCACAGACAGCAATATTTTGCTTTGTTGCTTTGTTCCACTGCAATTGGTTTGTAGCATAAGCAAAAAAGTTGTTTGGCAAAATCCAACTCCCTCTTGAAACCAATGAGGATACGGTTTGTCAAAGAAACAGTGGATATCACAAAATCCGAAATCGCCTATGTAGAAGAAGGTATAAACGCTTTACAAAATAGCGAATTCCTACAAGGAAAGAGCTCTATTTCGATTAAGTATTTATTGAGGCTAACTATGGTGGATGCCAAAGTATGCAATGCTGCCACGTCAACTACCTCAACTGTGAAATACTATAAAAACCAAGAAAAGGATCAGTTATGCACAGCAAAGAAGCAATGCAAATGCTTGTTTCCGCCGAGCCCATTAATAAAAACGACGAAAATTCTTCAGAAGAATCTGCGGAGGAAACTGGAGAATGTCGAACTGACGACAAGATATGGGACTCTTCAGGTTAACTAATAAGTTTTCTTGTTTTTATGAAAAATTTAGTTTCCTTAATATGAAGAACAATTCCCTTATTTTTTTTTTGTCTCAATATACTATTTTTCCTATTTATTTATACTCCGATGTACTTAAAACAACTATAACAACTATAAATAAACATAAAAACCGATTTAAAATGTATAAACTAAGAAATAATTTTAGTCGGCTAAATCGCTGAAATACCCCACTGTGCGGCTATGACGAAAATCGTCGATCTGGGGCATACGTATTCCGACGTAATAACAAGTCATATAAATTAAGATTAACATCTTTCACAGTATTCAAAGGTCTACTTTTTGAGGAAGTTCAACAACGATTTAATAAATGGGCAAAACAGATAATTAGGACGTATAAAAACAAAGATTATATCGAGATTGAGTGGATTATTGGACATATATCAATGAGGTGATAATTATTCAAAATGTTTCAAATAGTTGCAACTTGAAGTTTTAAGGATGGTTTTAGCAAATAAATAATTTCTCGTTTTACCACAACGTTGAATAATGGAGATATATTTTTGACCGATTCTAATGGACGACGTGAAGTATATCGCAGTAGAAATAATAGAAAAACGTTTACTTATATTAACGATGAGCCTGCTGCTGGAAATTACTATCCAGTAACTACAAAAATTTCTATTGTAGATCAAATAGCAAAGAAGAAATTGTCTGTTTATACCGATAGAGCTCAAGGCGCATCAAGCCTTAAATCTGGCCAAGTAGAATTGATGGTAAAATGAGATAATATACGGTTTAACAGTAGTTGAATATTTTGCCTTTTAGTTGCATCGTCAAACATTATACGATGATTTTTTGGGAGTTGATGAACCGTTATTAGAAAAAGAGTTTTTAAGTGGAGCTACTGCAACTGGAAAACATTACATAACTTTGGATAGTGTGTATGCGGCTGATAAAACTCTAGATTTTACTTTAAAGCCATGGATGTTTTTATCTAAGGTTCCTAACAAATTTAATTTCAGCGAATATAATGTATGTAATTTAGATATTTTTACTTACATTTATAAAAAATATTTGTTTTAGTTTACATGATTGTTGCAAAATCTTCCAAGAAATGTGCATTTGCTAACTTTGGAACCATGGAGTGCCAAAGATAATTTAATTTTAATTCGCCTTGAATTCAGAGATGCGGTTGTTAAATCAGTCTCTGTTGACTTAAATGTAAATAATAAAAAACCTTTCTGATATTTCCTGAAATGTTTTTATTATTTTAGGAATTATTTACCTTCTTCGAAATTCAAACTTTGGATGAAACAACATTAGATGGAAATATGCCATATCAGAGAGAATACAAATTCAAATGGAATGGCAATAACAATGCTAGCAGAGAGCCTCGTCCAAAAGATGATCTACGTAATTTAAAACTTGAGTTAAGAAGTATGGAAATTCGCACATTTATTGCAAAAATTATTTATAAATAACAAATAGTGAATCTTTTTTTTTATGTAGTTGTGTTACAAATACGTATTAAATTTTATTTACATGCAAAATATTTGCTATCTATCATATAAATAAGTTATCTATAAAATCATAATAAATGAGTTGATAAGATCACAATAATAAAAGGAAAATCTTGTTTAAATATTACGATTCATATTCTTAATTAAAACTTATGAGATATTTTGCAGACAGAAAATATATTTAGAAAATTATTTTAAAAATTTTGATTTTTTTACATTGAATTGAAAAATGCAGTATGTTTTTACCACACTTATAATATGTAAAAATGTTATATAACTTATTATTCACAGTTATATAAATTTTAACATTTACCTTCACGACTCAAGTTTCGACGTTTGATGGTCGGCACTTGAAAATGACCGTCAAATGTCGAAACTTGAGTCGTGAAGGTAAATCTTAAAATTTATATAGCTGAATAATAAGTTATATAACATTTTTACATATTATAAGTGTAGTAAGAACATAGTGAATTTTTCAATTCAATGTAAGTATGAATTACCACGTAGTAACAGTCGCAACCATCATATTCATTATTTTTTTTAGTTATTAAAAAAGCTTTTTAAAAACCGCGTTTTAATTAAAATGCACTAGAAAGGAGATAATAATTTTTTCGTGTTGAATTACTCACAATATATTAAGGACACTAAACTATATTGACTTATTCTCCACGCTTTTGTTTAGTCAGTAATATCAACACGAAAAAAAAAACAGTTTTTCCTTTTTAGTGCATTTTAATGAAAACGAATTAATTTTCTGTATATCAAGAAAATTTCTTTCAAGATAACGATTTTTCGAAATAAATAAATTAAAATTTTCAATTTTCCAGTTTTTAGACTGATAAATTTTTTCCCAAAACGTCCGTAATCTCGTGAACGCAAAAATAACAAGCAAAATGTGATTTACAAAGTTGTAACCAACACTTTAAGAATCACAATACAAAACTTATTATAAATTTCCATTAACTTATAAATACGATATTAGCAATAAATTTCCCCCCGATTTCATAATACCATAACTTTTGAACAGATTATCTCAGACACTTATATTGTTCACCAATCGATTAAGCACCCCAAAATTAGTGAGCAAACATGTATGGATTCCTAACATGTATAGCTCCTATAGAGCTTAATATTAAAAAAGTCGCATCGATCGAGCTGAAGATGCATTGAAGAACTCTTAGATTTTAATTTATTGCTCGAGATACTTTCATCCGATTTCCATAAGTTTTATCTCAAAAGATGCGTAAGAAATTCTGCTAAATTATTCTGTAAGTAAAACTTTTAAAAAGTTAGAAGCAATGGTTCTAAACCGCGAAAACCGTCGAATAATAGAAAAATTAAAAACTTAATAAAGTCGGAACATATAAATATATTCAACCTTTCCGGAGCTCTATAATACTAATGAGTCTGTTTAGGACCACCAAAAACAAATCTCATGTAGTATGGTTTTACCAATTCTAAATTATCATTTAAATCAATAATAGAAACATTGTTGACATCTTAGTTATTTTGAATATTTGATTAAAATAAGCTCGTAACTCGTGTTCAGCACTTTCAATTTCCTTCGGGTAAACTGAAAAAATGGTTATAAAATTTTCCGTACAAATCACAAGAAAAATCCATCCATCAGAAAAACAGTGTGTTTTCGGTTTTTTACATATTACTCAAAAACTAAAAATTGCAGGGTAATCATTTTTGGCATACTGAAACTACGCGAGAAGACGAATCATCACTGTTGATGACAGTGTAAATTGTTAGAAAATTACATTTTTCATTACGAAATTTTGAATGGATTTTTGTCTATATCTTGAGAGCGGTTGCATATAATTAAAAATAGATTGCGAAATTGTACGAGATCGCACAGATTTTCCTCGTAAAATTTAATAACCTACCAGTTTTATGAAATTTCCATTGATTTTACCAATTTCATCATGTCTTACCTCGCGAACAAAAGCAGCTAGCCAAATGTTATTTACATATTTGTAACCAGCAGGAAGTATTCTTTCAGAAAGGCTGTGATATTTTCCAATCACTTTGACGATTTTTGCGAAATAAATTTTCTCGCATTTTCGGCCGATTTCACGATGCCATAGCTGTTGAACGGTTTATCACAGAGACTTTTAGTTTTCACCAATCGATTAAGCATCCCAAAGTTAGTAGGCAAACATATATAGATTTCTCATAAAGCTTAAAGTTATAAAAATCCATCGTTTACGTGTTTTCGGTTTTTTACATATTATTCAAAAACTAAAAATTGCAGCGAAATCATTTTTGGCGTACTGAAACTACTTGAAGAAAACGAATATAGTGATGTGTAATTTTTTTGAAAAATTAAAATTTTCATTCCGAAATTTTTGCGATTTTCAAATTCATAAGTCCTTATCTCGAGAACATTTACAGAAAATTTAAAATAGATTGCGGCGACGTTTTTAGAAGATAGATCATTCCCCTATAGATGCACTTAATTGGAAATGCAATTCAAAAAACTAATAAACTGCAATTCAAAATGCACTCGACTTGCATTAATACGGTCTACAATTCCTCAAATGTAAGAAATTGACTGCCAATCACACAATATAAATGTGATTTCAGGCAATTTAATTTGACTAGACATTTTTGATTAAGACTAGAATTAGACTCACATAGATCCAAAATGTGGAGCCCTTGGTGGAATCATTTTTCACTCTATGCGACGGGTTTCTAGCTCATTCAAAAGATTCGACGAAGCTAGAGTTTCTTATTAGCTATACAGCTAGTCTAGCTTGGCCTTAAATAAACTGGGCCACGAGGGGGAATAAAGCAATCGGGTGTCAAGTCGGAGATCTACTCAATGTGTAGTGCCTTAGTCACAAAGCATACGAACAGACAAATGTACGCCTTTTGTGAATGTTGGCCTCTACGCCGAGCTAGAGTTATACGAATCAGGCCTGTATAATCTACTCCTGTACGAACAAAGGCTTTCGCATCTGAGACACGATACGCAGGAAGATCTGCCATTTTTGGCGTGGGATGAGATGGATTGAACTTAAAGCTAGAATTATACTAGACTTATACGGATCTGGCCTGCATAATATACCCCTCTACGAACAAAGACTTTCGCATCCGAGACACGATACGCAGGGAGATTTACCATTCTTGGCTTCGAATGACATGGATTTAACTTAAAACAAGTGTTGCACTTTCGAACCTTTGATCTGGCGATAGTCCTGACGTCTCCAAAATCGCTGCCGTAAGATCGACATGAGAAGTCCTGGTCCAGTGTGACAATTCATAACATGATAATGTTAAATAATTCATAACACAAACACGGTCACGTTACGGAAGAAGATATTTGGCATCAAAGGGAAGAATAGATCTAGAAAGCCTTCCGCTAATCTTTAATATTCCTTCTTCGTCTAAGAAGACAGCCAAACTGTGAAGCTTCTTTGCCGGTGATTTATTGGCTTTGATAAAGTGAAAGTCTGATGAAATGCCAATCTTCAAAATTCCGACTGCGTCTAAGAAGACAGCCACACTTTGAGGCTTCTTTGCCTGTGATTTATTGGCTTTGCTAAAGCGAAAGTCTTTGATGAAATGCACAGCTTGTACAGCTCGGATAGATGAGTTCCGCAGCTAACAAAACCGGAATAGGATTTATAGGAGCTTTCAGTCGTGCAAATTTAAGTATGAGATGCGATGAGCTAGCTCGTACAAAAAAGGTGGTTCAAGTTAAGAAATTACAGTCAATATATTTGCCTTATGCTGAGGAAGCTCTCTGCAGTCTTGAGGCTTGATCAGTCCTCCTTGAAAACATGGCCTCCTTGAAAAATTCACGTTGCCATAATTGTTGTACGGTTTATAACAGAGACTTCTAGTTTTGACCAATCGATTAAGCATTTCAAAATTAGTTTCAAAACATATAACGGTTTCCTGTAAAGTTAAAATAAAAAATCGCATTGAACGAGCTATCGATCCGTTGAAGGAGATTGTAGATTGTAGATATGGTGGTGACTTGTACTGCGATCTTTATAGATCTATTGTACCCCACCCTCTTCCTCTAAGCGTTGGTGTACTTACCCATTTAAAGCGCCTCCTCTAATCCTGATTCTTTAGGAATATCAGGATCTGGGCGGGATTCAAGGACTGCAGCTCCTCTGCGTTCAGGCAGTGAGCCCTGAGGTACATCTGTTTCTTGCGGTGCAGTGCTCCGTAGTCTTTGAGCAGATGTATGGCGGTTTCCTCTGGTGAATCACAGAATCTGCATCCGTCATCCTCCTCTAGGCCTAGAGCCTTGAGGTGTTTTCTAAGTCTGCAGTGTCCCGTCAGGACTCCTGTCAGAATTCTAAGCTTGTTGCTGTTTAGTTTTAGGCAAGCTTTCAATAACTTGATAAATCACGATTTTCGTGAAATAAATTTTCTCGCATTTTCGGCCGATATCACGATGCCATAACTGTTGACGGTTTATCACAGGGACTTTCTGGTTAAAATATCCCAGCATCACTTTGGACTGCCTTAACTCTGGAGGTTCTTTCCAGGTTTTCATCCATTGTTCTCTCATTTCTTCATCGAAACTTTTGTGCATGGTGTTCGCACTCATGCCGCAAAAGGGTTCCGGACCTATAAAGGGACTACTGGATCCCTTGTTTGCTAGGTGATCGGCTTCTTCGTTTCCGTGTATACCAGGGTGTCCTGGTACCCAGTATAGCGTTACTTTATTGTTTTTGCCAAGCTTGTTTAGCTTTCCCACACAGTCCCAAACCAGTTTGGATTTGACGGTGTATGAGCTAATGGCCTTGATTACCGCTTGGCTGTCTGACAGGATAGCAATTCGTTCTTTGCGATAATTCCTGTCGAGGTTAAACTGTGCACATCTTTCGATTGCATGTAGCTCTGCTGGGATACTTGGGAATGTTCTCATGAATTCGAAGAATTTGGTACGAGGTCCATACAATCCTGCACCAGTACCTTCCTTTGTCTTCGAACAATCTGTATACCACTTGACAGCATTTTGCTCCAAGAGGTATGCTGAGAATTCATCGCTCCAATCGGCTTTAGTACTACACATTGCGGTGTAGATTTTCTCGAAGTGGTATTGGCATACCATTTCTTTTTTTGGTACTTCCAGCCAAGGGATCTTGGCAGCGAGGCTGTTTCGGTCTCTGTTCCCGATTATTTTACATCTGCCTATTCCTTCCTTGCTGAACCTTACAATCGCCGATCTGGCGGCCCTTTCCACCACAAGGAGCAGCGGAGTCAGATCCAGCAGCTACTCCATTGCTGCAGTCGGACACGACCCCATTGCCCCCGTGCTGCAGACACACGACAGTCTTTGAATCTTCTCAAACTGTTTCCTCATAGAGGCCAGCTTGGTTCTACTTCCCCACGCAACTGCCCCATAAGTGATCGCAGATCTCACTATCATGGTGTACATCCATCGCAGGATTATGGGGTTACAACGCCACGTGAAGGACTCTTAGATTTTAATTGATTTCTTGAACCACTTTTTACCGATTTCCATAGAGTAAAAAATTCTGCTGTTATACTGTAAGTAGAGTTTGCAAGAAGTTGTGAAGAGGAAATGGCCAAAAACAGCGAAAACAAGAGAATTTTTAAAAGCGTGGAACGCTAAACTATATTGGTTTAATATTCGTGAACGCTCCAAGTTGTTATTTAGTACGTTATGTCAGTTATATCAAAACTGAGAAAACTTTTTCTCCTTTTCTGTTCATTTTAATAAATATGGTGGTTTTTAAATAGTAGTTTATGATACAAGTGTGTGAAGAAAGGTTTTTGTGCATGAGTTGCGAAGTTTAAAGCATGAGCCGAAGGCGAGTTGCGAAGTTTAAACTTCTCATCTTCGGAAACTCGTCTTCGGCTTATGCTTTAATCGTAATGAGTGCGCAAAAGCCTTTCACACACGTGTATAATATATTATTTTATCTACGAAGCATGTTAAAATATTGTTGAATCTACAAAAAAAAATAATTGTTTCTTATTTTTAATATACTTCAGAAAATTTATTTTCACTACGTATATGTTTTCTGTTTAGTGACGCGAGTTACTGCCATAGTAACAATAAACAGAAATCGTTTTATAATGAAACTCCATATGATTTACATTGGCCTTTTACGCACGATTTGGATACTTTTACACACGATTATAATAATGGCATCCTTCACATACAATAATGTATTTATGAATGTAAAATCATTTTGGTGTCGCACACCATCATTCGCACAAATCATTTTGGTGTAGATAAAAGTTTTTTTACATATTTTATTATCTTCTGCTTCTTAGTCCTGTGAGTGGGTGTGAAATTTTCAACCGATTTCAAACATTTTTTGCACGGCTAGCCCCGCTTCTGATTATATAAATATAGACATCGATAAACAAAACTAGAGGCTCAGATTTCGAGCTGTCCCCGACTTATAAAACATATATAAATACCTACATTCAATCAACATTTATACAAACATAACATAAATATTTATTATAAACAATACACCCACATATTCGATCTCCGACATATATTATTACACCTGGTATGGACTATATTTAACATGGAATACTTAACTAAAATACAACTAACAATAACTGTTCAAATTATTACATTCAGTTATCCAGTTATCCAGTTCTGAGCTTTTTCTAGGTCTAAACTTTCAAGTCTTTAACTTATCGAGAAGTTACTTTAAAATTGAACAGACTAACACGGAGAATATAGCATAATCGACTAGACTAGACTAGCATAATCAAGAAACCTTGTAGGAACAAAAGATATTGAGCGGATTCGATATCGAGGTAATAAATCGTAGTAAAAACTAGGAAATTATTTTCTTTTTTCTAAAAAAGCAACACGCGCATTTATTAAACCTATCAAGTTTTCATTATGCACTTCATATCAAAACATACATTTTATTTATCTTGATGTACTTATATAAAAATATTTTGAAGATTTTTTTAATTTACTTTATAAACTTTATATTTCAAGTATGTACAGTGGAACAACATACATTTCTTATCTATATATTTATTTGTATTAATAAACGATATTTAATAGTTGTTTGCCCCAAAAATATATTTAAATAAATAGACCCCAAAGATAATAAATTCACTTTCAAGAACTTGTTCAAATATACATCCCATAGAAACGAGCCTCTTATTACTTTCAAGATAACATCGAAACTGTATTTGTTTACTGTGATACTATGTCAAAGTGGAAATTATCTTATCAATTCTCGTTTCTGCCCCTGCCGCGTATATAAACATGCCGCATATTCCGCAACTTTCCATTACATCCCGCTTCAGTGCCGGTGAAATTTATTAATCGATAGAAACCTCGCCCACTTCCCTCGCAGCATAAACACTGTTCAAATGTGTTAGATAAAATGTTTAAGTCATTGGTGATTTCATTCCTTTTTTGCAGTCTTGCGCTTGGCAAACCCTTGGACGATAATGGACGTTTCAAAAGCATCTGCGGTTACGAAGTAAGAATTATTAATTTTTAGAAAATATAAAATATACCCGTTTAATGTTTCAGGCTTGTAGAAAAACTTCTCCTGCGAATTTAAATGTTCATATTGTCCCACATTCCCACGATGATGTCGGTTGGCTTAAAACTGTTGACCAATATTACTTTGGAAGTAAGAAAAATATATAGTTCAAGATAATAAAATATAATTTCATTCATATTTTAGGTAGAACAAATATTCAACGTGCTGGAGTACAATTCATTATAGATTCCGTCGTTCAAGCTTTAACCGATAATCCTGAACGCAGGTATGTTACTCATTGGTCATAAGAAATTAATTATGTTTTCTTAAATGTATCGTATATTTAGGTTCATCCAAGTTGAAACAGCGTTCTTCTACAAATGGTGGTCTTATCAAAATGAAGCAAAACGGAACCAAGTACGTAAATTAATAGCAAATGGGCAATTGGAATTTATTGGTGGAGCTTGGAGTATGAACGACGAAGGAGCGGCTCATTACCAGTCCATTATCGATCAGTTTAGTTTTGGGCTAATGTAAAATCGTTCAAAAATCTCAGACTAACTTTATCACGAACTCTTTATTATTTTAGGTTTTTGAACGATACGTTTGGAGAATGTGGCAGGCCAAAAATTGGTTGGCAGATCGATCCTTTTGGTCACAGCAAAGAAATGGCCAACATTTTCACAGAGCTTCGTTATGACGGATTGTTCTTCTCCCGTTTGGATTGGAGAGATAAGGGACAAAGGTTATCGACCAAAACTCCTGAAATGATTTGGCAAAGCAGTCCGAGTTTAGGTAAATATTTGATGTTTGTTTTAATAATTTACTTATCGTGAATCCAGATGAACCAAATGAAGACAGAATTTGACGAAGATATTTTAAATCTGTGTTTTAGGAAATGTTTCAAATTTGTTTACTTCAGTATTATTCAACCACTACAGTGCCCCATCGGGTTATTGCTTTGATGTAACGTGTAGTGATGATCCAATAATAGACGATATTCGCAGCAAAGAGTACAATTATGAAAGAAAAGTTGAAGGCTTTTCAAATTTTATTAAAAATCAGGCCGCAAGATATCCAACAAACAACATTATAATTACCATGGGAGATGACTTCAACTACCAAGATGCGCTCTCATACTTTACTAATTTGGACAAACTCATCAAGTAACTTTTTCAAAGATTCTTCATGAAAGAACCTAAGTATACTATATTTGCAGAGGTTTCAAATTGTGGCCACAACAATTCGAAGGAAAAAATATCAGCGTATTTTACTCAACTCCTTCTTGCTACGTGAAAGCTGTTAATGAAGCTGCTTTAGGTAAAAAACAAGCTATGCCTATTAAAACCGATGATTTCTTCCCGTATGCAAGCGATTACCATGCGTACTGGACTGGTTATTTCACATCACGTCCAACATCCAAACGTTTTGAGCGCCAAGCAAACAATTTATTACAAGTAAGTCATAAAAATATAGTTGGTCTTACAAACAGATAGTTAAATATGCAATTTTTAGGCTATTAAACAAGTTGCAACTCAACATCCAACATTCAATAAGAATTCAAGCTCTATATTCTCTTTAGAAGAAGCTGTTAGTATTATGCAACACCACGATGCTATTACAGGTACAGAGAAGCAACACGTAGCAGATGATTATGCAAGAATTGTTGATGAGGCTATTTCTGATAGTACAGAACAAATAGGAGAAATGTTGTCGTAAGATATTCGTTTAAAATTAAGAACTATGAATCGTTTCATTTGATATAATTTTAGGAAACTTTTGGCCAAAAATGGAACAGGAATCAACTTGAAGTTGCAGAGTTGCTTGTTAGCTAATATTAGTGTATGTGCGCAGAGTTTGGAAAGCAACTTTTTAGTAGCAGTTTATAATCCTTTGAGCAGAAATGTGAATAGCGTTGTAAGATTACCAGTGGATGGTAAAGATTTCTCCGTCGTTGGACCAAACAGTAATTTTGTTTTTCTTTATTTTATAAATTTGCTTCATTACTTGTTTTATAGATAACTCAATTGAATATCAAATTTCGCCAAGTATAAGTAATGTGAGATTGGGAGATTTCCATCATGCAAAATATGATTTAGTTTTCTTAGCTGAACAAATACCAGCCATGGGATTAAAAATTTTCTTTGTTACAAGAAAACAAATAAAGGAATATGGATACATTTTGGAAGATGTTATCGAACACAGATTTTATTTAGGAAACAATGTAAGATTGCGAGTGAATTGGTAAACTAGAGAAAACAATTTTAATTTTTTTGAAGAAAACTGGTTTTACAATCAATAACCAAACAGGTCTACTATCAAGTGTTACAATTAATGGAACAAAAACCAAAGTGCACCAAGAGTTAATGTACTATATTGGAGCTAAAGGAAATAACATAATTTATGAAGATCGAGCTTCTGGTGCCTACATATTCCGTCCATCTGTGAATCAGTCTCAACCAATAAAATTCCGGAATGTTACTTTCTCAATTTTCAAAGGAAAACTCTACGACGAAGTCCATCAAAATTTCAGCAGCTGGGCCAAACAAATCATCCGAGTTTACAAAAACACAAATTATATCGAGTTTGATTGGCTAGTCGGCCCAATCCCCATTGAGTAAAATAACAAAAAAACTCGATAAATTGCAAAATAAATATTTGATTTTTAGCGACGGAGAACCCAAAGAAGTAATTTCACGGTTTGAAACCGCCGTGAATTCCAGTAATATTTTCTATACAGATTCAAATGGCAGAGAAATGGTGAAAAGAATTAGAGACTTTAGAGCCACTTATAACTATAGCAAAGAAGAACCAGTCGCCGGAAATTATAATCCTGTGACTACTAGAATTTCAATTAAGGATAAGAACATTGAGATCTGTGTTTTAAATGATAGAGCCCAAGGTGGAACAAGTTTAAAATCTGGACAAATTGAATTAATGGTAATATTTTAAGTTAAAGTCACAATTTTTTAAATTCATTTTCTAATTTAGGTTCA
This sequence comes from Phosphuga atrata, assembly GCA_944588485.1. Taxonomy (NCBI): domain Eukaryota; kingdom Metazoa; phylum Arthropoda; class Insecta; order Coleoptera; family Silphidae; genus Phosphuga; species Phosphuga atrata. The sequence continues at coordinate 51,018,934 of OX155896.1, read as the reverse complement.
TAGAAGATTGTTAAAAGATGATGCATTTGGAGTTGGTGAAGCTTTGAATGAGACACAATATGAAATGGGATTAGTAGCTCGAGGAACCCATTATTTATCAGTAGTAGGAAGAGGTGAGATATAAAAATAAAATGAGTGTTTCGTTTATTAAAATGTAACCATCAAACAAGGAAACAGTAGATAAAAATCTGGAAGGAGCTAAAACAATCTAAACAAATGCTGTGATCTATTAATTAGATATTTGTGTTTGTTTTAGGATTTACCACAAGTGAAACTGTTAAGGATCTAGAAAGTGAAAAGCATTTATCTTCCTGGAACTTTGTATCTAATATAACAAAAAATATGAACATTGTAGAGCTCTCAAAGAAAATTCACTTTAATGTGAGTAAATTCTATGTTTTACTTGCTCAATAACATATACTTTCAATTCAATATTTCAGATAACATCTCTAAATTATGCTTTACCTAAAAACGTAAAAATCTTAACTCTACAGCCACATAAAGTTCACAACAAAACTGTGATATTAAGGTTGGAACATTTATATGATTCAGATGAACATCCGATTTTATCAAAAAATGTGACTGTTAATTTAAAGGTAAACTTTAAATATGTCAAATCGTTACTTAATTTGTGTTTTTAAATATCGTTTCTTCTAGAATTTGTTTAAAAAGTTTAACGTAACTTCGCTGAAGGAGACAACGTTGGGCGGAAATCAATTGTTGAAAGACGTTAAACATTTCGATTGGATCTTGGGTGGAAAATTGGAAAAGGTCGATTATAGCCATGGATTTGACTTAGGGAAAAAGTTGGAATACAGAAAAATTGAGTACGTCCAAGATGCTAAGAATTTCCTGATTCATTTAGTGCCAAGACAAATTCGTACATTTATTTTAAACATTGAATATTTCTAAGAATACGATTGTATATATTCTTTATGACTGTTATAGACAAAAATATATTCTAGTTCAAACTTTATTGTAGTTTTCTTCTTCTTCGTTTCGTCCTGTTGTGGAGCACGATATTTCTACCGTTTGCATCCTCGAGCTTTAATTCTTCCCCACAATTCTCGCATTTGCTTTCTACGAGCCTCCTTTCTTTCATCAGACCGCTTCTTGTCCGTTATCAGCTTAGGAATTTCTTTAAATCGCTGGTAAGTATGCCCAAAGTTTTCTCTGGAGATGGACACGTTTCTAGATGTCTTCATGCACAATTCCTTTTTCTCGAAGGTCTTTTGCAACTTCGGTGAACCAGTATCCCTTGATTTTCTTGTCTCTGTGAGGTCATACATTTTACCCCTGGATAAGACTAAACCCCTTTTAGAAGACTAAACCGCCTACGACCCATAATAGATGAGAGGGCAGTAGAATACAGACAGGAGATAAAGTATCTGGATATAACACTATACATCAATCTCCGGTGGACCACGCACGCTGAAGAAGTGGCATGAAAAGCCAAACACGTTCTAATGGTGTGTAGAAATCTGGCATGGAAAACTTGGGGTTGTGACCCCATACTGCGATGGATGTACACCATGATACCTGCGATACATTTACAGAGCAGTTGCGTGGGGTTATTCCTGAAAGAACCTAACTCAACTATATTTACGGAGGTTTCAATATGTAGCCACAACAATTCGAAGGAAAAAATATCAGCGTATTTTACTCAACTCCTTGCTACGTAAAAGCTGTTAATGAGGCTGCTTTAGGCAAAAAACAAGCTATGTCTATTAAAACCGATGATTTCTTCCCGTATGCAAGCGATTACCATGCGTACTGGACTGGTTATTTCACATCACGTCCAACATCCAAACGTTTTGAACGCTAAGCAAACAATTTACTACAAGTAAGTTATGAAAATATAGTTGGTCTTACAAACAGATAGATAAATATGCAATTTTTAGGCAATAAAACAAGTTGCAACTCAACATCCAACATTCAATAAGAATTCAAGCTCTATATTCTCCTTAGAAGAAACTGTTAGTATTATGCAACACCATGATGCTATTACAGGTACCGAGAAGCAACACGTGGCAGATGATTATGCAAGAATTGTTGATGAAGCTATTTCTGATAGTACAGAACAAATTGTAGAAATGTCGTAAGATATTCGTTTAAAATTAAGAAATATGAATCGTTTCATTTGATATAATTTTAGGAGACTTTTGGCCAAAAATGGAACATGAATCCATTTGAAGTTGCAGAGTTGCTTGTTAGCTAATATTAGTGTATGTGCGCAGAGTTTGGAAAGCAACTTTTTAGTAGCAGTTTATAATCCTTTGAGCAGGAATGTGAATAGCGTTGTAAGATTGCCAATGTATGGTAAAGATTTTTCCGTCGTTGGACCAAACAGTAATTTTGTTCTTCTATATTTTATAAATTCGCTACAATACTTGTTTTATAGATCACTCAATTGAATATCAAATTTCGCCAAGTATTAGTAATGTGAGGAGATTGGGAGATTTCCATCATGCAAAATATGATTTAGTTTTCTTAGCTGAACAAATACCAGCCATGGGATTAAAACTTTTCTTTGTTACAAGAAAACAAATAAAGGAATACGGATATATTTTGGAAGACGTTAGCGAACAAAGATTTTATTTAGGAAACAATGTAAGATTTCGAATGAATTGTTAAAGTAGAGGAAATATTTTAAATTTTTTTGAAGAAAACTGGTTTTACAATCAATAAGCAAACAGGTAATATCAAGTGTTACAATTAATGGAACAAAAACCAAAGTGCACCAAGAGTTAATGTACTATATTGGAGCTAAAGGAAATTACATAATTTTTGAAGATCGAGCTTCTGGTGCTTACATATTCCGTCCATCTGTGAATAAATCTCAACCAATAAAATTCGGGAATGTTACTTTCTCAGTTTTCAAAGGAAAACTCTACGACGAAGTCCAACAAAATTTCAGCAGTTGGCCCAAACAAATCATCCGAGTTTACAAAAACACAAATTACATCGAGTTTGATTGGCTAGTCGGCCCAATCCCCATCGAGAAAAATAACAACACACTCGATAAATTGCAAAATAAATGTTTGACTTTTAGCGACGGAGAACCCAAAAAAGTAACTTCACGGTTTGAAACCGCCGTGAATTCCAGTAATATTTTCTATACAGATTCAAATGGCAGAGAAATGGTGAAAAGAATAAGAGACTTTAGAGCCACTTATAACTATAGCAAAGAAGAACCAGTCGCCGGAAATTATAATCCTGTCACTAGTAGAATTTCAATTAAGGATAAGAACATTGTGATATGTGTTTTAAATGATAGAGCCCAAGGTGGAACAAGTTTAAAATCTGGACAAATTGAATTAATGTATTTGATGTTAAAGTCACATTTTTTTTAATTAATTTTCTAATTTAGGTTCATAGAAGATTGTTAAAAGATGATGCATTTGGAGTTGGCGAAGCTTTGAATGAGACACAATATGAAATGGGATTAGTAGCTCGAGGAACCCATTATTTATCAATAGTGGGAAAAGGTGAGTTGTAAAAATAAAATGAGTGTTTCGTTTATTAAAATGTAACCATCGAACAAGGAAACAGTAGATAAAAATCTGGAAGGAGCTAAGACAATATAAATTAATGCTGTGATCTTTTAATTAGATATTTGTGTTTGTTTCAGGATTTACCACAAGTGAAACTGTTAAGGATCTAGAAAATGAAAAGCATTTATCTTCGTGGAACTTAATATCAACTTAGTATCAAATATAACAAAACATATGAACATTGTAGAGCTCTCCAAGAAAATTCACTTTAATGTCTATGTTGTAAATTCTATGTTCTACTTCAGTGATTCCCAAACTTATTTGATCTATCACCCCCTTTCCAGAAAAAATATTACCCAGCGCCCCCTGGATTTTTTTTTATTTTAATAGCAATTAATAAGGGATATAAATATTATAGTATCTGTGAGAAGAGGAATTAACGAGTAAGAAACCAATTTTGATGGAGTGCACTATTTTAATAAATCAAAACGTTTCGGGAAAAAATCTTTCCATCATCAGTGGTGTACTAATTTTCTAGGACCGCAAGTCAGTATATAATTTTATATAATTTTACAGACATATTATATTTGCAATAAAATATGTCTGTAAAATTATGCTGACTTGCAGTCCTAGAAAATTAGTACACCACTGATGATGGAAAGATTTTTTCCAGAAACGATTTATGATTTATTTATTAAAATAATGATCATTATCAAAATTAGTCTTTTACTCGTTAATTCCTCTTCAGTCTTCACATTATATGCAAGACTGTTAAATTATTTTACATCATTATTGTATGTACGTTTTTCGTAAAATATAGTAAAGAAAGTTGTAAATTAAGATCATCGAAGATCATCATAAGAACATCGAAGTTTGAAATTATGAAACGATTTATTAAATTCAGAATAAAGATGATACAAAAAAGTATCTTAATTTTAATGTGAAGGATGAACCTGGTGTGCTGCTACCAATTTAGCAATTTTCGGTTCTATCTTCGCCAGCAGTAATCTTAAATCACCGCGATCGACTATTTGCAATCGGTTTCTTTTTTTTTGTTAATAAATTGGTTACCGCACTGAATCCAAGTTCCACCAAGCATGATGACGGAAATGCAATCAACAATTTTTGAATGACGGCCCAAATTTCTGGATAAGTCGTAGGGATCTCCTTTTGCAGCCAGAATTGTTGGTAGCCACTTTTGTATTTAAATTTCAAATCATCATTTGTAGTTACTTCCATAAATTCTTCTTGTAACTGTGGAGAATCTTCTGTATTTGCACTTAAAAAAGGATCCAAAATCCAATCAGGTATATTCATTTTTAATATATCATCAAATCGTTTATTAAAATCTGAATGGAGTGCATCCAAGTGCTCAAAATAAGAAAGTATGACGGCATTTTTTTTTTCTGTTCCTGATAAATTTGGAAACTGGCTGAATGATTTTTTAACGAGGGGACTCGTCCGAAATTTCGCTTGTACACAAGAAGTTTTGTCATAAATGCAGAAAGAACAGATTTTGTTTTTATTAAATTCAATTCATCACCTTGAAGTTGAAGATTGCTTTCATTAAATTTTTGAAACAAATCGGTCAAGTAAGCGATGTTACTTTTGGATTGAATTAGTTTGGATCGCAAATCCTCATTTTTATCTTTCGAGAACTCCAGCACCGAGTTAAATAACTTGGAAAACCTATCTAAACAGGCACCCTTTGACAACCATCGAATTTCTGTATGAAGCAGCAAACGATTAAATTCTTCATCGTTTTTAATACAAAGCTGCTTAAATAATCTTTCATTCAATGATCTGCTTCTGATTGTGTTGATAGACATTTTCTGATTGTGTTGGGCAACAAGATGTTGGCGATGAATTACACAGTGTACTGTCAATGCATTCGGCACCTCCCTTTTTAAATATGCAAGAAAACCCCTGTAGCGCCCTACCATCGCTGGAGAACCATCTGTGGCTATTGATAAAATATTACTCAGAGGTATTCCTTTTTCTTTAAAAACCCCATCTAATGCAAGAAATATCGATTCTCCCTTCATGTCAGTTTGGAAATATTTGGCAAATAATAATTCTTAGCAAATTTCTTCTTCCTTTATGAACCGCACGTATGCTAAAAGCAAAGCTTCGTTTCCTGGCAAAGTTGATTGGTCAAGCTGAATAGAAAACCGAGATGTTTTTAAATAGCCACACAATGAATCTTCAACATCTTGTGCCATTTCATCAATTCTTCTTTGCACTGTATTATTGCTCAAAGAAATTTTCTTAAAAATATCAAATGATGGCTTGTGTAACACAGTATGTATTACTTCACTTATAGTCGGTATTATTAGTTCTTCACCAAATGTATGAGGTTTTCCTGATTTGGCAATCATTAGTGAAATATTATAAGAAGCAAGCAAGCCATCGCCATCTTGTGAGGTTGTGGTTGAAAAGAGTTTTGCCACTGTCGGTTGTTGGCTAAATTTTTCTTTTAGTGTACGAAAATAACTTAAATCCTTATTTTTTTATCACCATGAATTTTAGTCAAATGTTCTTGTAGTCTAGAAGGCTTCTTAGCTTCATTTGATAATATTTTCTGCCAAATCAGACACATTGGCATTTTAATATTTACAGGCGACTCAATAAAGCCATATTTCAAATATTCGATATTATATTGTCTACATTTTTTCTTTGGTTCAGCCATTATTATCTGTAGAAAAAATAAAACTTTTATAGAGGTATTTAATGAAATATAAATAAACATGATATCATTAATTGTGAAGGACATATAATTACAACAAAAAAATAATAATACTCACCAATTATAGTGGCACTATTTATTACTTATCTTTAACAAATATTAATCACACTGACTTACATGACAGCAACACTAAGAATTTGAGTTGCATTCTTCTTCTTCCAATTTATTGGAATTGGATGGTAAGGTTTTTTTACTTAAGTTGGTTTACTTATATTGCATGTTGATATATTTTAAACTACTTCTTTATCTTGTTTCAAAGTTGTGATATCTTCTTTCATATATAAATTTTTGAAAATAATATTTACTTTACAATTTTACATTTTAAAATTTAGTCATATAGTCTTCAAATGCAACAGGTATTTTTTACGTATTAAATTTTTCTGTTTTGTTTTATATTATTATTACTGCCATATATATATAGGTCGATTTATAAATTGGTTAAGTTAGAATAAGTTAAAATAATTTAAGTGAAGAAAAAATAACACCAAAACCATGTTAACAAATGAACAAATTTATAAATCTTAACTTAACTTACATTATTTTATTTATAAATGTGTTATTAAGTGTTACCATTTTTCTAATTATTTCCTTTTTTCTTTTATGCTTTCACCGCCCCCCTGGTTTCCTGCAGCGCCCCCCAGGGGGCGGTAGCGCCCACTTTGGGAATCACGGTTCTACTTGCTCAATAATAAATACTTTCTTTTCGATATTTCAGTTAACATCTCTAAATTATGCATTACCTAAAAACGTAAAAATCTTAACTCTACAGCCACATAAAGTTTACAATAAAACTTTGGTCTTAAGGTTGGAACATTTATATGATTCAGATGAACATCTAATTTTATCAAAAAATGTGACTGTTAATCTAAAGGTAAACTTTAAATATATCAAATCGTTACTTAATTTGTGTTTTTAAATATCGTTTCTTCTAGAATTTGTTTACAAAGTTTAACGTAACTTCTCTAAAAGAGACAACTTTGGGCGGAAATCAATGGATGGTTAAAGATGTTAAACATTTCGATTGGATCTTAGGTGGGAAATTAGAAAAGGTCGATTATAGCCATGGATTTGATTTAGGGAAAAAGTTGGAATACAGAAAAATTGAATACGTTCAAGATGCTAAGAATTTCCTCATTAATTTAGTGCGAAGACAAATTCGTACATTTATTTTAAATATTGAGTATTTCTAAGAATACGATTGTACATATTCTTTATGACTGTAATAGACAAACATATATTCTAGTTCAAATATTATTAAGGTTTTGTTCTTCCTTTCGTCCTGTTGTGGAACACAATATTTCAACCGTTTGCATCATTTAATTCTCCCCCGTATTCTCGCATTCAATACTTAACACCTTACAAATACCTGGGACATGAGATCCGAATGGGAAGAGATAATCAGACCTGCAAATTAAACAGAAGGATAGGACTGACTTGGGCTGTCTTTGGCAAGCTGAGACACGTATTACAAACAGACATACCGATGTGCCTCAAAAGAAAAATGTTCGACCAGTGCGTTCTCTCGGTATTGACATATGGCTTGCAAACACTAATTAACACTGAGAACAGTTAATAAAATGAGAATAACTCAACGAGACATGGAGAGGTCCATGTTAGGAGTAGCATTGAGAGATAAAATCAGAAATGAAGAACTACGCAGAAGAACAAAAGTTACGGATGCAATTGAAAGAGCACACCTAAAATATAACTGGGCTGGTCACGTCGGAAGAATGTCGGACAACAGATGGACGAAGAGAATACTAGAATGGCGCCCAGACACGAAGCATATAGAAACAGAGCACGACCGTGGACCCGATGGACGGGCGATTTAAGAAGGATTTTCACGAACTGGATCCAGGATGCCCAAGACCGAACAAGATGGTCTAGGTTAAGAGAGGCTTATGTCCAGCTGTGGACGAGACAAGCTGCTATATGATGATGATAATACTCGCATTCGCTTTCTCTGAGCCTCCTTTCTTTCATCAGACCGCTACTAGCCCGTAATCAGCTTCTGAATTTCTTGGAATCGCTGGTAAGTATGCCCAATGTTTTCTCTGGAGATGAACACGTTTCTAGATGTCTTCATGCATAATCCCTTTTTCTCTAAGGTCTATTACAATTTTGGTGAACTAGGATCCCTTGGTTTTCTTGTCTCTGTGAGCTCATATATGTTACCCCTGGAGAAGACTAGACCCCTTTTAGAAGACTCAACTGATGTATCATACTGTAAGATGGGAGGGCAGTACAGTAGAATACAAACAGGAGATAAAGTATCTGGGTATAACTCTAGATAGCAGGGGAACACGGAAGGAGCCTCTACGCGTGCATTTTCTCCTGTACATGCAGAACATGCCGGCGCTTCCTGGTAACACTGTCCCACCAGATAGTGGCAAACCCTTCCACCACCGGATATCACCTTACACGTAAAAGTACTAGATAGAAAACTCCTATGGAATACGTTCGCTGAAGAAGTGGTAGGAAAAGCCCAACGCGCTCTAGTCGTGTGCAGAAATCTGGTAGGAAAAACGTGGGGTTCTAACCCCACAATCCTGCGATGAATGTACACCATGATATAGTGAGACCTGAGATCACTTACAGTTGCCTGGGCAAGTAGAACCAAGATGGTCTCTAGGAAGAAACAGCTTGAGAAGACTGGGTCCGCATCACGGGGGCATGGGGTCATACCCTACAGGAACAATGGAACTGATGCTGGATCTAACTCCGTTCCACCTTATCGTGGAGTGGGCCAGATCGGAGATTGTTAGGTTCAGCAAGCAAGGAATTTGCAGAGGTAAAATAATCGGCAACAGAGACCGGATCAGTCTCGCTGCCAAGATCCCCTGATCGGTAGTACCAAAAGATGAAATGGTATGCAAATACTATTTCGAGAAAAACTACACAGCAATATGTAGTAGAAAGCCCAATTGGAGCGACGAATCCTCATCAGACCACATAAAGCAAAGTGCTACCAAGTGGTATACGGATGGTTCGAAGACAAAGGAAGGTACTGGTGCAGGAGTGTTTGGACCTCCTACCAAATACTTTGGAACGAGGGAATACTTTGGAAATATCCATGGATATACCCAAGGATGATGCGTGGGGAAGTAGAACCAAGCTGGTCTCTAGGAAGAAGCAGCTTGAGAAGATTCAAAGACTGGGGTGTGTCTGCATCACGGGGGGGTGGGGTCATACCAGACAGCAACAATGGAACTAATGCTGGATCTGACTTCGTTGCAACTTATCGTAGAAGGGGCCAGATCGGCGATTGTAAGGATTCAGCAAGCAAGGAATTGGCAGAGGTAGATGCTAAGTTCATATTCCAAGCAGAGCTACATGTAATCGAAAGATGTGCACAATTTAACCTCAATTATCGTATAAAACTAATTGGTATGGGACGGTGTGGGAAAGCTAAACAAGGTCGGCAGAGAAAATAAAGTAACGCTATACTGGGTACCAGGACACACGATCACCTAGCAAACAAGGGATTCAGTAATCCCTTTATAGGTCCGCAACCCTTTTGCGGTACGAGTATGAACAACATCGACAAAAGTTTAGATGAAGAAATAAGAGAACAGTGGATGAAAATGTAAGTTCTTTCCAGGGTTATGGCAATCCAGTAGCAGTAATAGATCTGGAGTAATGCTGCGATCTTTTAATCAGAAAAGAACAAAAGCTTTCTTGAAACTAAACAAGAACAAGTTTAGAATTCTGACAGGAGTCTTGCGAGACATTGCAAACTTAGAAAATACTTCAAGGCCCTAGGCCTAGAAGAAGCTGACAAATGCAGATTCTGTGGCTCTAGCACTGCTCTGCAAGAGACCTTGAGGAGAAAACCTGGAGACCCTGAAGAGACAATGTACCTTATTGAGGCCCACTACTTGAACGCAGAGGAGTTGCAGTCCTTGAATCCCACCCAAATCCTGAAATTCCTAAAGGAATCAGGAGTAGAGCAGGCGCTCTAAATGGTTTTTTTATACTAAGTATACGATTAGAAGAAGAGGGAAGAGTATAATAGATCTATGAAGGTGGCAGTACAAGTCACCACTAAAATCTACAAATCTACTCCTGCAATCAAGTGTCGACTGCACAAACGTCAACACTTCTCCAACACTTCTCAATAAAAGTTCAAGGAAGTTTCAGTTGAAATTTCAGTATTCCAAGACATTTCCTTAATATTTCGTTGACGCATTATCAACAATTATTCCACGTTCGATATGCATACACAGTTCGTTGTTATAACTCCGCCTAGAGGAGAAGCTCTATGACACCTCTAGCCTGTCCCAAGCCATGATAAGGAGGAGGGGGAGGAGTAACAACCTCGTTTAAAAAACCTGGGTTCAGCTGGCCCGGCTGATAGCACCCAGTAAGGGCCCCTGCCTAGGGTTACAGGTGAAAACCGGTCAACGGTACAGAGGGCAGATGAGAATAATATTAATACCAATGACTAAAGCAGCGGAAGAACTACCTAAATAGGTAGATACAACTCATCAACCGCAGAGAAGGTAACGTGTCTAAGGGCCCATACGCACTTAGCGGCTAGCCGCAATGCGGTCAGCCGCACGGCTTGCCGTACCCAACAAAGTGCATATAACTGTGTATATTCATTCGCATTGAGATGCGGCTGGCCGCTTGGAGAGCTGCGGCTCCTTCTCTGGTTAACCGCGCGGTTGCTATACGCACTATGCGTTTCCTTTGCGGGTGACCGTCGTTGTGGTAAAGAATTTGGAATAAAGGAATGTAGGAACCACATTTTACATTTCAAACATTTTTATTCTTTTACAATTTTACTTTTTAGTAAACAAATATTTAGTCTTTTACAATGGGAGTTTATTTCCATAATAGTTCCTTCCAGGTATGGATTTTATAAGATTCCAAATCCTTTCAAGAATTTGTAATGGTTATTTTACGGTGTGGTTTGTTCCTATAATCCCACGGACAATTTGTAAATCCCGTAATAGTTATTTTTACGATTTCAACCGCATAACACGGTCAGCCGTACGGCTGGTCGCTTAGTGCGTATAGGCCCTAAAGGATGGTAAGCTGAGAAATTACTCTGCCTGCCGGAGGCAGTGAAGTGGCAGCACTACCTGCGCTTAACTTGCACAGCGCTCGCAACGCTGTCAGGGGATTTTAAATTACTGGAAAACTTCGTGAGAATCAACCGGACGGATCATCAAATCGACGGAAGAGGCGAGAAAATGACAAACGATTTGGAATTATAAACGGAGACAACAGATTAATGGGATGGAAGAAGAACGAATACCGAAACGAATCCTAAAATACCATCCAAGCGGAGGCAGAGACGTAGGTCGACCGAAAAAAAAATGGTCATAATCAAGATAACGTTAACGTAAGTTCGAAACAGGCAGTAATACCTAACAGTTGAAGGCAGAAGTTCGTTGTTATGTAGTCTTCTGTACTTGCCATTTTCTCGGATATATAAACGATCTTTTGAAAATATGTAAGATTGACTAGATTCATGATCTGCTCTGTAAATGATCATTTTCCGGAAACCCTCTTCTGTCCGAGTTTATTATTATCTTTTTATTTAATTATCCAATTTTCAGAAAAAATATCCGAATCCAAGCAAAGAAAATGCAGTTTGCAAGTAAGTTAGGAGTTGTTTGCAAAAGAAAAACAATATTTAGGATATTTTATTAAATAGTTCATTACAATAAATATTCACCATTAAATATTAAAAAATAACATAGTTTGCAATATCCAGTAATAACAATCAACACAAAAAAATATATAGTCTATACAATACAACAAAGTCAAAATAAAATGCTTTTGCTCAGCTAGGATTAAACGGTATTTTTAAAATAGTTGAAAGACTAGCGAGTGTGAGATATATATTTATACAAATAAATCTAACAAATAAATTATAAAAACAACCCTTAAAATTGCTACAAGTTTAATTTAAAATGATTCCAAAAGATTGCCTAAGATACTTAACAATTAACTTATCCATGGTTTCTTATTTCCTGTATCCTATCACAAGAAGGTAGTTTTATATTTTGAGCACTCTGATAAAGCTCACGGTCGCCGAAATTTCTTGCTTTCCATATCATTGAATCGCCTAAAACATATTCAAATCAAACCTTTTTTTAAGTTCCATTGTTTTTATAGCTTACGATAATTCTTTTCTCTGTAACAAGCATGTCTTAAATTAGTCACAAATTCTTCTTCTATAGTCACTTCAAGGCGCCTTACAGAACCTTGATAATCTGAATGGAAAGTATCTTTTACATAATATTCAACACCCAAATTATTCGTTTTACGTAAAATTGGATACTTCCTGTAATATTTAAATACAACAATTATACATTTTAATCACTTATAAACTTTTGCTATCAGCAGATTTTTTTACAATAGCCGTTTAGAAAAAAAGTAAAAGCACAATTTTGAAATAGTAAGTTTTGCATTTAATAAGCCAAGAAAATATGTCACTAAAAGGTCAAACGACATTTTTCATTTTTTAATTGGCTCTTTAAATAATAAATCACTTCAAAGGTAAAGGATTGGTAAAATTCTTAGAACTAGCGCAAGCGAAACAGAAATGCGTCAAAATATTGTCAGGATAAGTACGATTAGAACTTGAAGGTATGATTCAAGTTAAGCAACCATATATATATACAATACAACCACAGTTAAGCAACCACATATGTACCACATTAGTACATTAAATGTTAAGGATATAATCATCAAAGTCAAGGAAAATTTGAAAGAAACGTGTGTGAAGTTAAAAAGTTCTTTTTCTATTTTGCGTCTATAATGAAGTCATTAAGCACTCATATGGATTCGTGAACGACTCGCCGAGTGCGATACAATTTTCTCAATATGTATGGGCGATTTTTTTATTTAGAAATGGCATAAAAGGGCGCAAAATAAAAAAAAATAGTATAAAAAACTTGTTCATAAGGCATTTTTCGCACTTGGCCATTAGAAAACTCCTCGCTACGCTGATCGTTTTCTAAACATGGACGCGTGCTGAAAAATCGTGCTTATTGAACTCGTTCTTTAATTAATAATTAAAAATAATTAAAATTTATATGTATCGTACAATCACCCCGTTAAAAAAGGAATCTGTCACCGCCAGCTATTCATTCTATTCTAATTATTATTTAATCACTAGTTAATAGAAAAATATAGGTTTGATGTTTTACCTGATTCAGTGAATGAATCAACCTATTATAAGTATAAATGCCTGTTATAAGTGTGTTCAACTTATAACAAGCACTTTATATTGATTTGTAAAAACCTTAATTTTTACTTTAATTTGTCTGCAGTTTTTGTCATTTTACATCATTAATGAGTTAAATATTATAACTTACGAACTGCTTTGTAAACTGTAGGCAGGATCCGCAATAAAGATGCTCGAAGCCATGGATAACAAAATTGCCAACAAGATTGGTAACATTTGGAATAACATTGTGTATCCAGATTGATGATTCTGTTTAAAAAACCAAACAAAACACATGTATATTTAAATAAAAAAGTTGAATACTTTTTATTACTTCTCTGTGAACATGGGAATGACTGTCTTGTGGGTTTTGCCTCTGGAATCTGTTGCCTCTTCTAACATAAACATTTGAGGTTGAACCAAACTCGCTGCCAAAGAACATGCTGAAGAGTTCTTCTGGTGAAGCATCTGCTTCAAAGCCTCTTGTATAAGAAAAGCCAGAGCTTCTGGTTTGTCTGTTCATTCGCTCTTCATCAGAACCATACATATCATATTGCTTTCTCTTCTCAGCATCTGTTAGCACTGCTACAGCATTACCTAAAATAAAAGAGAAGTACATTTCGTTAATATTTCATTATTTTATGACTTCTTACATTCACTATTACAAGTTTTTATAATTTTGGGTCGTCAAGTATGCAATTTGTAGAAAAAAAGTCAAAGCTAGTTAGCTTACAAATAACAGGAATAATTTTATTAATCGAAGTATGCACCCATACTATCTACACACTTCTGCCATTTAAGCGGCAGGTTGTTCAGGTCGGTGGTATAAAACCCTGGCGGACGAGAGTTAACGAATTCTTGGAAAGCTTGGAAAGAATTTTACAGCATTCTCAGAGTTAATATTGTTTTCTAATTAAAGAATTGTCCAGATTGTGGAAGAAGTGGTAGTCAGTGGGGGCTAGGTCTGGTGAGTATGGAGGACGATGAAGAAGCTCCAATTCCAATTGCATAACAAATGCATGATAACGCTAGACCCACCCCACACTGCACATATGACTGTGGCAAAATTACAGCAATTGGAGCTTCTCCGTCATCCTCCATACTCACCAGACCTAGCCCCTACTTACTACCACTTCTTCCGCAATCTGGACAATTTTTTAATTGGAAAACAATTTATATCCGACAATGTCGTAAAACTGGCTTTTCAAGAATTCGTTGCCTCTCGTCCGCCATCGTCCTATACCACCGGCCTGAACAACCTGCAGCTCAAATGGCAGAAATATGTAGATAGCATAGGTGTAAATTTCATATTTGACGACCCAATATATAAAGACCGAAATCTGTAGTCAACTTTTTCTGATGATTGTCAAGATTGACATACTCGCTTGGTGTATGTAATAGAAGCGGCACTAGATACAAAGGAAGTAGTAAGGAAGTAGTAAGCAATATGTGCCTTCTTAGAGATTGAAGCAGCCTTTGACAACACCTCACACGAGGCTGTCAAATCGGCTCTTCTCAAAAAAGGGAGAAATGCTGAGAAATAGAACGGCGGAGGCACAAGCGGCAAAAGACACCATCAAGATCTCCACAACTCGAGGGTGCCCACAGGGAGGTGTGTTATCACTACTGATGTGGAGTCTGGTTGTTGATGAATTACTGGCTAGGCTAAATGACCTAGACATTAAATGCCAAGGTTACACTGATGACATAGTCATCATAGCCAGAGGGAAATTTGAGGGAATGCTCTGTGAAATCGTACAGAGAGGCCTTAAAGTAACTAATAGATGATGTTAAACAGTGGGACTTAAACTCAAAACCTGAGCAAAACCATAGTGATACCATTTACTAGGAAGAGAAGACTAAACTGCCTACAGCAGTGGTGGCGAACCTATGGCACGCGAGTCACAGCTGACACGTAGGAAAATTGTATTGGCACGCGAACTATTTCTCACTGAAACTCAGCCAGAGCAAAACCACCGTGATACCATTTACTAGGAAGAGAAAACTAAACTGCCTAGCGCAGTGGTAGGGAACCTATGGCACACGTGTCACAGCTGACACGTAGGAAAATTGTATTGGCACGCGAACTATTTCGCACGTGTGCCTTCTAAACTTCTTAAACCTTCTACTTTTCTAAAAGAAATTTTTAAGTTCCTGAAACCTACTTTTGTGGAACATCAAAGGTGTAAAATATAAGACGTGTTATATTCAGGCTAATATGGCAACTGATTTTCACAATCAGAAATGTTCATTTATTGTAAACGTTTCGTACCACCTTCGTATTTCAAAATGTGAAAGGTTAAAAAAAAATTGACACGCGGCCAGAAAGAGGTTCGCCACCCCTGGCCTACAGCCCATACATAGTGTTAGATGGGAGGGGAGTAAAATACAAACAGAAGATAAAATATATGGGAATAACACTAGATAGCAAAATCCTATGTAACAGGCCCGCCTAAGAAGTGGTAGGGAAAGCCAAACGCGCTCTAATGGTGGGCAGAAATGTGGCAGGGAAAACGTGGGGTTGCAACCCCACAATCCTGCGATGAATATACACCATGATAGTGACACCAGTTACATGAAGAAGTGGAACCAAGCTGGTATGAAGAAACAGCTTGAGCTGATTCAAAGACCAGTGTGTGTCTGCATCACAGGGGCTATAGGGTCATGCCCAACAGTAGCTGCTGTTGACATTGCACCTTGACGTGGAGAGGGCCGCCAGAATCGTGATTGTAAGGTTCAGCAAGGAAGGAATAGGCAAATGTAAAGTAATCAGGAGCAGAGACGTACCAAAAGACGAAATGGTATGCAAATACAATTTTGAGAAAAACTACACAGCAATGTGTAGGAGTAAAGCTGATAGTAGCAACGAATCGCTCCAAAGTGCTATTAAGTGGTATTGAATGGTTCGAAGACAAAGAAAGGTGCTGGTGCCGGAGTGTGTGTACCTTGTACCAAATACTTTGAATCCATAGCAAGCTACCCAAGGAGAGGTACATGCAATCAACAGATGTGCAAAATTTAACCTCGATCTGAATGCAGAAGACTTGCAGTCCTTGAATCTGACCCAGATCCTTTCTTAAGGACTAAGGACTAGAGAAGGCGCTCTAAATGGGTAAGTTAAATGGGTACCAAACAATAGAGGAAGAGGAAAAAAAAAGAGGATGGGGTCTCAATAAATCTTTGAAGGTCGCATTACAAGTTACTACCAAAATCTACAATCTTGGTGAATGTGTGAAATATTTGATTATATTCTTGTCCATTTGGACCATCATTGGTATATGTCTACAAGCACAATGCACTAATGATAAATGTAGAATAAAAATATTTTATCACATTTTTAAATCATATGCTTCAGTAACAGAGCACTTCTAAATAAGATATAGAACTTGAAGATAGGATTGAATATAGGACTTGAAAAATGAACAGATTATCTATCTATTGCGAAAAGAAAATAATATCAAAAATACACACTATTATGTATTATGATTTATGTTATAGAATATTACTTATTGCCACATTTTACAACTATTGTGACACTTTGAATTGTACGGAGCACCTTGCTTTACCAAATGCCCTGGTGAATGTCAAAATAAGAAGCCGATGTCAACAAAGAGGCTTCTTATTTTGATATTCACCAGAGCATATCTGTGCTTGTGGACATACATCAGTGATGGTCTAAATCTATAAAAATATAACCAAATATTTTGGGCATATACCAAAACAACTATGAGAAACCTTGACATTCACCAGAAAAAGACATTTTCCAATTTCAGTCTTCCATGGTAACATATAATAAAAAAAGCAATACCTATAGCTTTGAAAGCTTCTGCAGATCCTGGAGCCTTATTTTTATCAGGATGCAATTGCAAAGCTAACTTCTTATAAGCCTTTTTAATGTCAGAATCTGTGGCATCCTTGCTAACACCAAGAATTTCATAGTAGTCTTTGCATTTTTTTACTTTTGTAACAGCTTCTTTTTGTTCAACAGTATAATCAGGTACAGTTGACTTTTCCTGTTTTGGTTGTGACTTCTGTTGCTTCTGCTTTTCAGGTTCTGTGGATGGCGCCATCAAGGTAATTTGCACCAATAAATCTGCAATTTCAAAAATAAAACATTACTAACCTGTTAACTGGAGAATTAAATTTTGTTGGAAAATTAATATTTGGAATTATGAATTCAGTTCAAATGCTTTTTAAATTGAAACCTGATGCTGGAATGTTTTAACAAGAAAAGAACAAAAGCTTGCCCGAAACTAAAAGGAACAAGCTTAAAATTCAGATAGGAGTCCTGATGGGGTAGTGCAGACTTAGAAAACACCTCAAGTGTAGTTGTAAGTACACCCTAGGCCTAGAGGAAGATGACAATTGCAGATTGTGCAGTTCAGCAGAAGAAACCCCATTCAGCTCAAGAACTGCTCTGTAAAAAATATATGTACCTGCAACTCCTCTTCATTCAAGCAGGTGCCCACTGCTTGAATGAAGAGGAGTTGCAATCCTTAAATCCCACCAAGATCCGGAAATTCCTTAAGAAATCAGGACTAGAGGAGGCGTTCTAAATGGGTGTATACCAACAATTAGAGGAAGAGGGTGGGGTAAAATAAATATATAAAGGTCAACACCGAAATCTACAATCTATATCAATTTACAAAGAATTAATTAAACAAATTTAAATAATTATTTTTCAGTGTGACATTTTTCTAAACAATTCCTGGTATGAATAAATATTTCCTCAGTTTCTGACTGTTTATATATAGCCTTTTCGTAAAAGGTGCGCAATTTCATGACAAAGAACTGCGATATTTATTACAACAGAAATGAAGAGCTAGGTTGCCAAAAGACAGGTTGTTGCAAGATAATGCAAAACCGTACATCTTAAATCAGCCAAGGCCAAGGAAGTTATTGTCCATCCAGCCCTGGCTCCCTTTGATTTACATTTCTCTGAGTCATTGCAAACTGATTTGTCAGGCAAAAAGTTTGAAGATGACGATAAACTTCAAGATGAACTAACGCAGTTTTTTTTATATGGAACCCAGCTTTTATGAAGAGACTATACCAAAGGTTCAATCCAGGGAACAGACGATAAACTCGCAGATGCACTTTTAAAGTTTAAGATCGCGACGCTCAGACGCGTAGCAGAGGAACGTGGTTTGCGGCGTCACCCGCAGCGGCGGCCGTTAAAAAAAAACCGGCCGCAACAGAGGTTTAAGGGACAAACCTCTGTTGCGGCTTGGAATCAGTGCCTTAATATTAGTGGTGATTATATGGGAAAGTTAATAGTTTGCACTTTTATTTAGCATATGTTCGATTTCTATAAAGTAATCTCTCTGTAATTCACAATTGTACCTTAGTGACCTTTGTACCTTAGAAATCCTTAGTACATATGTGTAATGTATGTATAAATCTTCATTTCCCCTACAGGGTTTCTGGATCCCTGTCTTTAATAGATTTAACAAAATAAAACATTTCATAAACTTGCTCCAATTCCTTTTCTCTATCCAATCCTTCCCTCCTCTTCCATACTTCTCTCATCCACTGTTGACTGTGTGTCTTGCATCTTCATTCAGAATTTCTTCTCTTTTTCTTTCCTCTCTTCCTTTCATCTCAACACATTGATTCCACATATTCTCCACTGTCTCTCTCTTCTCATAGCACATCCTACACATTCTTTTTTCCTCTTCCATCCAATACTTATTTTCCCTCTCCTCGTTTCCTCATCAGAACCTCACCATTATCTTCCTTTCCTTCACACTTCCTCTTCCTATGTCCTTTGGAATCCCTTCTATCTTACAGCTCTCAAACTTCATGTTGTATCTGGATTTTATTCACCTTTATTCATCTCTTATTCATCTCTTCTTTTCTGCATGCATATGTCCTTGTCTGTTTCGCTTGTCTCCCCATTCCTCCACTTGCCTTCAGCTCTTCGCCCCTCCATTTCCTTACTCGTGTATACATTTCTTTGGTAATATTTCACTCTTCCATTCATTTAAAAATCGTTCTTTTTTCTTTCCAGCATCCAGTAAATAACCTGTAGTCTTCCCTTCCATTCATTCTCTTATCTTCAAACTTAGTTGCTTTCTTGCTTTCACTTTTAGTTTGCCCTTCTTACATTCCTCTGTCACTACTTATCCTGGAGTTTATCTGTCTACCCCTCTCAGGTATTTCTCTTGCACTCTCTCAACCTCTTCCTGTTCTTTCCAGCTGCAAATTTCTGCTTCACACATTAATATACTCTCTATCAAACTTTCAAACATCGTCATCCTGCTGAAGTCGCTTGCTTCCCCATTTTCTCTCCTATCCCCCAAATACACCCTGAAATCCTTAGTATGTTATTTATTTTAAAAGTATAGCCATCTAATTTCGACAGGTCTTCATGAGTTGTAGAAAACTTGTGAATGTAGTAGGAGTGTATGTAGGAGTGTATGTAATGATAATCTTGAGGAAAGGTGAAGTATCATTACTACATCCTAATTTTAATTTTTAAATTATGAAATCACTAGCTGTGCAGGTACGCACTCGCATGGATTCTTTTGGTTATAGTGAAGCCCTAAAAGATGGTACCACTCATATCAATTTACGATTTACTAAAACGAATTGTATTTGTTTCTTATTATATTTTTTGTAACCATTTTTATCTTTCTTCTTAGAGTGCCCTATCCATTGTGGATGTTGGCGATTTGCATGGCAATCTTGGGCTTTATCAACTGCTTGACAAAACAGTTGAATTGATGTACGGCCGAACCACTGGCGTAAGTTCTTAAGCCAGGAGTTATGTTGTCTGCCTGGTCCTCTTCTCCCAACTACTCTTCCTTGAATGACTAATTGTAATATGCGATATTTGTCATTTCGCATTATATGCCCTAAGTATTGCAGATTTCTTTCTTTGACGATGTTGAGCAGTTCTGTATTTTTACCGATTTGCTGGAGTACTTCTTCATTTGTGATATGATGGATCCATGGTATGCGCAAGATGTGTCTATATATCCAAAACTCGAAAGCCTTCAGCCTATTTTGCGCCGCCTCTGTCAATGTTCAGGCCTCCACGCCATATAGGAGAGCAGGCATGATATAGCACCTTACCATTCAGATTTTAAGGGGAAGTGGCAAGGAGCTGGAGAAGACATTTTTTTTAGTTTGTAGAAAGAAGATATGTACTGTTCTATTCTTGCACGAATTTGTAATCCCAGTCGTTATTTATCAGCGTACCGAGGTAGACATATTTCTCTACTCTCTCCACGCGTTCATTGGCAAGTAACACATTATAGTGTATCTTGGCCCTCGTTTTTAATATTCACCATCTATTTTGTCTTTGAGGTGTTTAATCTGAATCCATACCGTTCGCTTGTAGTTTTGACCTTGTTCATTTTTCTCTGTAGGCTCTCCAAGGTGTATGCTACTATGATGGTATCATCAGTGTATTGTATGTTATTGATGTTTTTGCCATTCATCTTAATACCTTCCTTTGCGATTAATGCTTCTTGGAAAATTTTCTCAAAGTATATGTTGAACAAGATTGGACACAAGTACACAACCTTGCCTTATGCCTCTCTGGATGCATACTTCTTGCAAGATTATGTTGTCCACTTTTATGGCAGCTGTCTGGTGCCAATACTTGGTGCCAATACTACTACTAAGTCTTTCTTATCTATGCCAGTTTCCTGCAACACCTGGATAGATGTATCATGCTGTACTGTGTCAAACACTTTGGCGAAGCCAATGAAACAAAAGTGTAAATCTCGTCCCATATCTCTACACCTCTGTATCATGACTTGGACTGTGAAGATGGCTTCTCTCTTTCCAAGTGCATTCCGAAAGCCAAACTGCATCTCTTCCACATGTTCCTCACAGCTACGATAGATTTGACAATGTTGTTCATTAGGCTGATCAGTCTATATTCGTCGCATCTCTTTGCAGATGGCTTCTTGGGGATTGTAACAAACATAGAGGTCTGGTGGCATTTGTCCCGTATTATAGCTTTGATTAAATAAGTCAGTGATGATGTTCAGGAATTCTGGGTGCGAGTTGCAACACAACTGAATCATTTCATGGTGGATGTTATATGGGCCGGCAGCTTTCGCATTCTTCATTGATGTTATGGCATTTTGAACTTCGTCTTTTGTAATGGTCGGACCGTCGTTATTAGCAGCGGTAATATTATGGTGGTCTGATCTTGTCATTGAAAAGCTCTTGTATATACTTTTCCCATACCTCCTTTTTGTGACTTCAGTTACAAGTTCTGCCATTATCATAAGTTAAACTTGATGGCATTTCCATTTCCTTTACTTTGCAGTGCATATTAAAGTTATCATGTATGGAATCCAATTGTTCAGTTTCATCACATTCAGCTGTTAGCCATCTTTCCTTAGCCAGTTTTATTTGCGGTCTTATCTTTTTATGGATCTCTTTATATCTGGTGGTATTTAGCATGTCTTCTTAGTTCCATTAGCTGACGAATTTGTTTTGTCATCCATTCTTTCTTTGTTGTCTTTTGGTGTTTCAAGTGCTTTTGGCTCATATTTTGGATAAGGCGTTTTAAGATTTTCCACTTTTCTTCTGTTTGTGTAACTGATGTGGTTATTATACCATCTCTTAAAGATTGGCACACCTGTTCATTAATCTTTGTGTCCTTCAACCTTCTCATGTATAGTATTGGAGCGCGAGCTTTTCGTGCTACTTTCTTTAGCCTAACTTAATAATAATAATAATTTATTTACAGTTTCCCATTTAGCAAGATAAAATATTAAAATAATAATTACAAGATACAGACAATTTTAAAATAGCAGTAGCAAACAAACATCACTATCAGCATTATCAATATCAACTACTTAATCAATATCAATTAGCCGAATACACCACGCAAACAGATCAACCACTCTGACCCAGAAACATCGCCCAAATTGGACAAGCCAAAAGGAGACAAGACTTGGCTCCTGAAGGATTTTAAAGTCAGATTAAAGAAGTCCAAATCACTACACTAGTTTCACAGTCTGCATATTCTTGTGAGAGAACTGTTCATATCATAATTTGTTCGGTGAAATGGTACATAAAATAACTCAAGTCCTCTAGTAGCGTGTTGGGGGACGTTTAAAGATATTAGAGAGAGAAGCTCTGCGAACTTTACTGAGCCATTAACGATTTTAAACAGTGTACATACATCAAGTATATCTCGTCTATTCTTTAGTCCGCCCAACCCAAGCAGCAGTTCAAGGTCAGAATAACTAATCCACTCACACGTAATCTCCAGCTTATATGCTATAATTCTTAAAAATTTTCATTGGAGTTTATTCAAAAAATCAGTATGGATCTGATAATATGATGACCAAAGGGGACTTGCATACTCAAGGATGGACCTTACAAATGCTCAATGCAAAGTCCAAAAACAGTAAATATCACTAGAATCTTTCAGTACATGAGAAATAAAGCCCAACAATTTCATGGCCCTATTCCTAATATAGTGAATATGAAAGTCAAATGTAAATTCACTACCCACAAAGACACCTAAATCTTTAAATTTGTTGACTCTTTCTAGAAGCATATTATTCAATTTGTACGGAAATAATACAGAACTCTTCTTCTTGGTAACAGTTAAAACCTGACATTTTTTTAATATTCAGGTCTAATCCATTGTTTATGTTCCATACTGATAGGCAGTTTAAATCATTCTGCAATCTCAAGCAATCATCATAGCTATGTATGACATTGAACACCTTCAAGTCATCTGCATAAAGCGAATGTCAGAATTTCAGGTGGGATGATATATCATTGATAAATATATTGAAAAGTAGAGGGGCCAAATGTGATCCTTGTGGGACCCCTGACGTGACATAAACCTCATCTGAATAAACATTTTTAATTTTTACAACCTGCCGTCTGTTAGCTAAATAGTTCTTAAGCCATGCAAGCAAATCCCCATGAACACCAAGTGATTCACTTTATTAATTAAAACTCTTCACTGATCACACTTTATTAATTAAAACACCATGGTGTACGCTATCAAAAGCTTTGGAACTTGTAGCTTACCAATTTATACCATTATTATTATATTCATTATATTATTATATAGTCATACAGATGGCTGATAAAAGATATTCATAGAAGAGAGTACATATTCTAGAGTTAACCATGGTGATTTGTGAGCGTGAATTGTGGACAATTTAAAAGTGTCATATGCCATGGTGTCTAAGGACGAAATAATTCTTCTGAAAAATCTCTAGATTCAGCATCACCATCTGCTTCGAAAAACCAACTAGTTCAACCGCTTGGTCGAACATTTGAATTCTGCAGGTCCAATTATACCCTGGATTGTTGAAGAGGGTCCTTTTAGCACTGGTCTTTCATTTTGTATAGGTTTTTCCCAATAGAATTTTCAAACATTTTTTCCCCCATAAAAGTACATAATTGTCTATTTAAATGCCACACCAACATTATATAAAAAAAAAATATAGTGATTGGTATTTATGCAAATCAGATGTTGTCAAAAGTTGCTATCCAAAGGCTTTAATAATGAAAGTACTTTGTACAAATACTGACAGTGACATATAATATAAAATAGTTTCCCGAGAAAAGAAAGACAATGCGGGTACTGTTATAAATTAGGAAGAATGAACAAAAATATTTAATCAACTGCAATCTTGATATTAATATGAAGGATATGTTTTAGTTTAGGTAAATATACTGACCTTTGTGATGTTTCAATAAGTTTCTAAAGTAAACAAACGATTGCTAGGATATTATAAAATAATTGATTAAATTGAATGGGATTAGACTCACCTTTCGCTTTCTGTGTAGGGAAAAGTCGCTCAGCTTTCTGTAGAAACTTTTCGGCCTTCTCGCGATTTTTCTCCTTGATATATTTTTCCGCAATTTCTATACATCTATCCGCTTCGTCCTTATTCACTTCCATTTTTACGTTCTGCCCTTATTTTACTACAAAAAATGACTCGGATTCTGACTCGAATCAGATGGTGTCAGCTGTCAAAACGCACAGTCACGACTAAAAAAAAGAACACTGTATAATTTGTATAGCATTCATTATAATCATTATCTAAATAAGAATAAACAACACACATTTTCACTAAACAATAATTACTTGGATAATTACCATTAAAATTACTACAAAATATTTTGCCAAAAAGAAGGGAAAATGTATTTATCTTAAATTCTGTTTACTACTTACCACAAATTTGGTTGCCTAACAACCGACTTGTCAAATTCAAAATATGGTATTGTCCAAAGACAAGTATTTAAAGAGTCTCAGGTCTCTTATAGTTCAGAGACAAAAATATGGTATAGTCCAGAGACAAGTATCTAAAGAGTCTCAGGAGTCTCAGGTATAATCTCAACCCTTGTATAGTCCACCCAATTTACAATGGCTGCGCATTGATTTGATCTTCAAATAAAAAAACATAGACGTAGTAAGAATAAATTTTCAGGTGTATATTAGAATTGTTATAATTATTAATTGTTAATAATTAAAGCAAGAGTCCTTGCCACTATATTTTATCTTAGATCGAGTGGTAGCACTTTCGGCGTATGTAGTCTTGATTTATGCCACCCAATCTTGCCTAGATTAAACCAATACTCCTTTCCAGCTTACTTCTTGCCGTCCTAATTCTTAAATAAGTTTAAAAATTATTTGAAGCAATTTTTCGTATTTCAAACTTCCGTACTTTAACCCAACTCTGCTTCCGCCACTGGAGATTTTTTCAATTTCCATTAGTTCGAATTTGTGGCACTAGAGTTTTGTATATTTTTATATTTGTCTCTGGTGGTTTATTTTCAAGGTGTTTATAACAATGTGTTTACAAAAATATTTCCTTAGAATGCTAAATATTTAACCTTACTAAACTTTATTTTGTTAAATCGGTGTATAATTGAGTAAAATTATGCAATTGAAAGAAAATTTAAGGTCTTCATTGACTTTAGCAAACGGTTCAAATCTCCTGAATGATGAGAATTATAAAAAACTATTAGAACAATGTTTTATCGAGTTGATTGATTTGCAGTATCCTAGTAAGCTATACCTTTCAATTTTAATGTTTTAAACTGTTTACTTAATGGCATTTTCACAAAATATTTTCTTTTGTTAGATTTAAATAATTTTAACAACTCCAAACCTGATGTTATTAAAGAGCTGCATGCTAGTTTTCTAACAGCAATCGCTGAATTTGGGAGGCACGGACTCACAAAGGAGGATGTTCATCGAATTTTAGTGAATGATTGTAAATATCCCATAAATAGAGCTACCAGTTTTGCGAATTTCTATGATGAAAATAAATTGAAGTTGCAAATTCGGCTGGGAAATATAGGATCTCATTTGCCTCACATTGTCGATGTAGAATGGAAAATAGAATATACTCTAAAAGTAAGTTGTTTATATGTCCCATGCAAATATTTATTTCAGGCATATAACGCTTTTGCATACAGTGGTACCTCAACTAAAAAGTTTTTTTTTAAAGTTTTTAGAAATGAAAAATTTATGTATAAATAAGGAATATTATATACAACCATATTCTTAAAAATTTACATCAATTTAATTTATTACTCTTCTAATTTTCTTTCCACTTCTTGAATTTTTCCACTAATGTGCCTCTTCTTTTAAATATTCCTCCATTTATTGTAATAGTTTTTCAAACTTAAAACAAACGGAACACAGCCTGAATATATAAATATATTCAGCCTTTCCGGAGCTCTATAACAATTACTGAGTCTTTTTAGGACTACCAAAACAAATCTCACATGAAATTTGTAAGTTATTTTATAGCTTTCAGTCCACCTACCTGACACTCAACAAAAACCATAAAAATAACATTGTTTTTAAGATCATGTCTTTCCGAAATCTTAAGTGGATAGCCATCTGTGAACGCGTTTCGAGATTTATCTCTTATCAGCACAGCTTTGCTTCTATGAACAATATTTTGTAAACCACTCACTTGAAAACCCATGTGGTGTTTAGGGTTAGATATTTATAATTTTGACATTTTGTGAGAGAGACATGAACTTAGCAGGTTATTGATTGAACTGATAAGATAGAATTGGTGAAACCATCCTACATTATAAAAAATCATATAAACTTAAAACAAACAGAGAGTCAGTAATTGATGATTAAAAAAGACTCAGTAATTGTTATAGAGCTCTGGAAAGGCTGAATATATTTATATATTCAGGCTGTGTTCCGTTGTTTTAAGTTTATATGATTTTCTATAACATAGGATGGTTTTACCAATTCTATCTTATCAGTTCAATCAATAACCTGCCAAATTCATGTCTCTCTCACAAAATGTCAAAATTATAAACATCTAAGCAACATTCAGTTTTCAAGTGAGTAGTTTACAAAATATTTTTCATGGAAGCAAAGCTGTGCTGATGAGAGATAAATCTTGAAACGCGTCCACAAATGGCTATCCACTTAAGGTATCGGAAAGACATGATCTTAAAAACAATGTTATTTTTATGGTTTTTGTTGACTGCCACGAAGGTGGACTGAAAGCTATAAAATTACAAATTTCATGTGAGATTTGTTTTGGTAGTCCTAAAAAGACTCAATAATTGTTATAGAGCTCTGGAAAGGCTGAATACATTTTTATATATATATATATATATATATATATATATATATATATATATATATATATATATATATATGTATGTATGTATATATATATATTCGGACTGTGTTCCATTTGTTTTAAGTTTGTATAATTTTCTATAACGTAGGATGGTTTCACCAATTATATTGAAATAGTTTTTTGTTGTACCATCATTGCAAAGTCACGTAACCCACACTTAGAGTTGAAATCTGACCAATTGAGATATAGCAGAGTCTACAAAGGTAATCCAGGAAAATTTTTGTGATCCCATGTTTGACACTATTTTGTATAATTTGCAAATATCCAAATATTGGATCTGATACATGCTCCAGAATGATATCAAGACCCATGGAAGGGCATAAGATGGATTATGATCTCTTACAGCAACGTCAAGAAGACGTCAAGAAGAGCACCAGCAGAATATTAAAAATGTTGATGCAAATGAGAACACCAGTATTACGTCACTTCATTTCGACATTAAACGAGATGAGGAGTGAACCAGGAGCCCACACGACCATGCTCAAGACATTGCACTCTTCCTTCTTCATGCTGTTAGATTCAACATAAAACGAACTAGCATTTTTCACCAAGAAACAACTCACTGAAATCATATTCAATAATAGAACTACTGTAACATTAGAGCATGTAAAGCAGATAAGAGGACTTGATAATAGAGAGAGATAAAGAGCTGCCAGAGGTGAAGGAGAAAGCCTGAATGGAATAACTGAATCTTGTTTACTGATTTTGCCCTTTTTACATGCTTCCTTCACTTTTCACTTTTATCTGCAGGAATTCTTAATAAAAACCTATACAGTGTGGAAAGCTTGGCAAAATTAATATTAAGAGCAGCAATTAGCTGCAGAAATTGATTTCGTGATTTCCCTTCCAAACGCCAATCGGGAAGAGCGAAAAAACCCCAGTCCAAAATTCTAGCTTTAATTTTTCCAATACTCAAAAACGAATTATGAATTTTCCTACAATTTCTTCAGTTCCTCATCGTCTGATCCAAAAAAGTTGGACACTCCAACTTTTTCAAGATACGAGTCATCTAGTCTCATTTTTTGTTTCATGTTCCGAGCGAAAATTCCTGAAAAGTCCTGAGCCTATCAACACCTGTTATTTGTTCTGGTTTCAAACCATGTTTTTTAGTTTATTGTTGCATTATCTGAACACTCGTAAGTCAAGGTACCACTGTACTAATTTATATTTAACACTATAGACCTGTGCAAATATTGTCTGATTATTTTTGTTTGTGTTATCTCTGTTTATTACTCTGCATTCAATTTAGATGAATGGAAAGATGAAAAAAATGTGCTCAGGCAATAGCTATTTGCTTGTGACAATGATGTGCCTTTCAAAATCTGGCCCTTGAAACACTTTCGATGTATGTGATGAAATAAAATCTTTGTATGCATTTCTTTCTCACAGGTCTGTGAGAGTATCTTTCCTATCATTTCTACATAAATCGATAATGCACCTAGGGTAACAGACATATTATGAATACACATATTACACAATTATTATTAACAATACACATATATGGCCAGATGGAGGGTTCAATAGATCTTTGTTGTGAATTGGGGATGTTAGAGCACTCGTCAACAGGAAATGTCCCTGGCGAATTGACACAATGTCTGGTTCCTTATTTCCCTGCAGGAGAGAATGTTATATTTTTAAATGGGTGAGTTGCATATGCAGACTTCCTCTACTTGATGATGTTGTCGGTTGACGCATGGGAGGTGGTGAAAGCTGTGCCAGGTGCTGCGAGTTAATATGTGTCTGAGTTTTTGATTTGCACCCTTCCATCCGTGTGTTTTTAATGCTGAGACATCAGTATATCTCTCAACCATGAACACCATATTTTTCTCTTCTATTTCCTTCTTGTATTAGTTGAGAGTGGTACACCTTCGAAACCATCTTGAATATTCTCCCCATTGTTGCAGAACCTGATAGGTGGAATGTGGAAGTATTTGATGTGTTTTTAGGAAGGCCCATTGCATCTTCAAGGTATCTTGCTTTAATTTTATCTAGCTCTAGTAGATGGTTGGATGTTAGAAATGGGCTTATAGTTTTGAAGCAATAGGTTATTACCAGCCAGAGTTTCATGTTAAATCATTTTGCTGCTCTAGCTAGACTTTCCTGAGAAATTCAATGGTTTGAGTTTCTTTTTCCTTTTTTCTTTAATGTGTTTGGAGAAGGTTAGCTTCTTCTGGAGGGTAACTCCTAGGTATTCATAACTAATGATGAATTCCAGCTGGTGCTCTCCTTGTTAAATTTGTCGCACTTTCGGAGCCAACCGCCTTTTCTAAATTGCATTGCTTTACTTTCCTCATAGTTTATAGCTAAATTTTTTAGGAGCCACCATGTGTTTAGATGATTCAAGCTTGCTTGGGTTGCTGTCAGGTCCTTGTAGTATATGACCAGGTCGTTGGCGTACATTAGGCAGAAAACCTCAGGTACTATGATGTAGGCTGATAGATCATGGATGTAGAACAGAAATAGAGTGGGGCTCGGTGTGTCATCCTAGAGTACCACCTGGTTTTGGAGAACCTGTGTTGATAACTCTTTTCCGTTTCCTTTCTCCTTTCCGTTTATATAAAAATTGTGAAATTTGAAAGGTTAAATGTTTTCCCATAGACACCTACTTTGATTAGTTTCCGGCAGAAAATCTGCCTGTCCACTGAGTCAAAGGACTTATAGAAGTCGACAAATACAGCATAGAGTGATCCACAGGGGAGCTTCGGGCAACGATGCTGCAATCCGTTTTTTGGTATCTCCAACCGTTTCTAAGATATCGACTTCAATCATCAAATCGAAAATCGTTAAATTTCAGTTTGAAAGATCGATTAAAAATTGAATCTTTCGGAACAATTTACACATCTTCTGTGTGCCGTAAATCTTGAGAAAACTGAAAAAAAAAAACGAAAATGCACATTTTTTTTGTACCAAAATTATGATTCTTTGACAAATTTTTTTAAAATTTTTGTGCTGATTATTTCTTTTTTTTGGTTACCCAAAGAAAATCTGTGCTGAAAGCAAAAAGTGCAAAAAGTGCTGAAAACGATTGTCTAGTTTATTTTGTTCTAAAGTTACAAATAAACAAGAAGATAAAGTTTTTGGCTGTTTTGCATTTTCTGAATTTCGAGAACGGTTACAGATAATAGAAAGCGAATAGTAGCATCGTTTTCTGGAGGTCATTTTCCTGCAGATGCGCTTAGATTTTCTTGATTTTCAATGTTCTCTCCTCGGGCGACCAAATTTCGCGAAAATTCGCTCGATTTTGCCAATTTTATAGTCATATAGTCAAAATGCATTTTTTTTTATGAGTTTATGTAAAATAATGAAACTCTTTTTCATTTAGCAAAGTACATGTTAATTTATACAAATAAATGCTAAATAATGACGTAACTGGTCATGAAGTTCTTAAAAGTGTCACCTTTGGCGCTTGTGCTGTCTCGCTAGGAGTGAATACTAAAACACAGATTATAATATAAAACAAGGGGGCCATGCATAGATGTGAAGTTCATTCATCCCTTCATTGGCTGGTAAAGATAGTGTGCATTCATAAAAGACAAATCTATCAAATGGAAATATCTTCTAGTATTATTCATTTATGGTCTTTCTGGTGGAAGATTACGAAGATCTGATTAATTCTCTTATTTAACTGTGATTTTGACAATTGTAAATATCGATTACATACATTTGTTACATTTGTTAGTACAATTTGTTACATTCTGTTTAATTTATTATAGACTAGTTCTTTAGATGAAGCTGATGGACCAATATTTAGGGTAACATTGGTTTTGGAAAAATATGATGAAAAACTAAAATGTAAGAAACAGGAACAAGTTAAGTTTTCTTGTAATACTCAAGAACTACAGGATTTGATCTATAAATTGAAGGATGCTGTGAGACATTGTCATAAAATTGGAAGTGAGCATTAAAACTATAGAATTAAGATTTTATTTGAAAAATAACTTTTATTTTTACTGTATTTGTAAGATGTACTATTAAATATTATATATTTTCACTTTGTTTTATTCTTGAAACATCCCATAATATTTTTATGAAAATAGATTTCTTGAGTTTGGCTCATTATAGATTAAAACTATTAGTTTAATTCTACCTTATATTTTTGTTTAAAAATGTTCTAAATTGTGTTCTTGTCTACAATATAATAATATTCCATATTTACAAACATTTAAAAGTATAAAGAGTAAAAAGTACAAATAATATTACAAAATAAATTTCATATTTAAACATTCTTTTACCATAAATAGATTAAAGCTTTACATCAAATTATGTTTTGTACAAGAGACAGTAAAAAGAATATTTAATCTTTCTTTTCTTCCACCTTAAAACTATTTTTCTCTTCCTCCCCTGGGGTATTACCAACCTTTATATTAACAGTTTCCTTTTCATCATCGCTTAAAACTTTACCACATGCTTCAGAAGGTGAATCAGCTGAAACATTGTTCTCATTTACAGCTTCTCCAAGCGCTTCAGAAGATAATGCGCCAGAAGAAATATTATCAATTTCCTCTATTGCCACATTACTATCTACAACTTTCTCTTCATATTCCAGTTTCTCCTCTGTTATATTACGAGCCTTAATACTAACTAAATCATTTTCTTCTTTCCCTAGAGATTCTTCGTGTGATTCAGAAGGTAATACCACAGATGAACTATTCTTCTCCCTTGGAGCTTCTCCATGTGCATCAGATGACAATATTCCAGAAGATACATTATCATCATCACCTTCAATTCCAGTTATTTCCTTTTTTGTTTCTTCTAATACTATATTTGTTTCAGCTACATGCATATCACCATTATTTGATTCATCTTCTAATTTAGAAACCACCTTTCGCGACTCACCATAAACGTCATGAAGATTATCAAGTTTATTGCACATATTAACGCTCCTCTTTGAGGTATTTGTTACTTTAGAAACAAGTTCTTTACATTGCTCTTCTAATCGTCTCAATCTTTCTTCTCTAGCAGACAAAATTTCTTCTGGAGTTCTTGTAGGAGTAGCTGTTTGTTTTTCATTTGGGCTTGTTGAGGTTTTGGGAATTGTTCCTGTATTCTTGGGGGTTCTAGTACACATGTCATTCATTGGTGCGTTAGTTGATACTTCTGCAGGTTCTGAAATAACAGTTTTTGGATTACAATCATAAGTTGCTGAAAATTCACTAGATTTTTCTTGATTTTCTGTATTAGTTGCAATATTATCGTTAGTTATATGACTCTTTTCTATGATATTTGCTTTGTCTGTGCTATCTGTTGAGGTTGATTGTTTCATTTCCAAATATTCATTTGATTTTGGTTCTAAATAATCTTGATTTTTATCACAATCTTCATTTGGGTGTTCAGAAAGTTCACTCACTTCATCTAATGTTTCATCATTTGTTGTAACGTTTGAATCGAAATCAATTTGTCCTAAAAGTTCGGTTCCTTCTGTCCTATCTGAAACATTGGATGAATCATTCATTTGGCTATTTTGAGGAAGAATTGTATCACAAAGTTGTTCATTGCTTTGTCTTTTGTCCAAATCGTTTAATAAGGAATGTTCAACGTCCTGCTTAGCCTCATCATCTGTCTCATATCCTTTTTCATCTTCACTGGTATCCTTATCGTCGCTGTATCCACTTTCTGCACTTTGATTGAAATCTTCAGCAATCATCTTTCTCGCAGCAAACTCTTTCCTCAGCTCCTTCCACTGTTCCTGAGTAGTATCATTCTTTTCTCTAGCCAGAACCCACTTCTCTCTACAGTATTGAAGGTCTTCCTTCAATTCAGCAAGCAATTTCCGCTTCTGTTGCAACTCGTGTCGTAAAACTTTCTCGTGGGTGTGTAACTGTTGATGCTGTCTCTGCATCTTGCCAACCTGTGAATCATAATCGTGAGACAATCGGGAATTTTGAGAAAAAAATGTTATAATATTTACCACGTGCCAAGTTTTTCCGAGTTCACCTGAAACGAGTTCTAAGCGTTTTTCTTGATCTTGTAGGCGGCCCTCCAAATGTGTATTCAGGTGTTTTAAACGAAACATTTCTCTTTCTAGGAATTTCTTTTCTAAAATTAAATCCTAAAACAATTTATTAAAATATATAGAGTGGTAATGTTTTATTGGAATGGCCTTGACACATGCCACACAAATAGAATTATACGAATATAATATTGCATCATTGTAATACTATGACAAGTATCTCATTATACTTTATGAAGTAATTGTAATATGCGAAGATGGTTTACGTTTATTGTAGTAATAGCAGCTAATTCTATTTTTGATAAATTGACAATTAGCAAAATTATTAAAATTGTTGATTCGGAGCTTATATACCGGGTGTGTCAGAACCCCATTTACAAACTTTCACGGTTGATTCTATGATCCAAAATAAACATAAAACTCTTAATACATGTTGGGTCAAAACGTTTATTTTGCGAGATACAAAAAAAAAACGGAAAAACAATTCCGTTAAAGAAAAACGAACAATAACACGCAAAACATAATGCGAAGCAATTAATTTATACCAAAGATAATCGGTGTTTCTTTCCCGTTGCGATAAAACCAAAAAAAAAAGTTACCAATGTTTTACGAAAATCATATGTCCACTTTTAGTTTATTGAAAATTGTGTGTTCTCAATAATTTATTCAATAGTGTTTCAAAAATGTATTCTTTGGAAGAACTAGCAGATATGTATTTAGCTTATGGTGCTGATAACGACAACGACCGAGCAGCTGCAATGATTTTTGGAGAACGTCCGAATGGGCAGCAGCCTCATCATACAATTTTTGCAGCAATTCATGGACGTCTTCGAGAATGTGAAAAATTTGAGATTTCTATGACAGATACAGGACGTGATACAGAACGGTTCGTATTGTGGCATTACAGGAAAATGTCTTGGATGCTGTTGCCAATAATCTGAGAACTAGTGTTCGAACTGTAGCACACGAACTTTGAACCAGTGCTTCAACAGTGTGGCTGAGTTCTTCGCAACAGCTCTTATACCCTTTTAGAATTTACAAAGTCCAAGAACTGAATTGTAATGACTTTGCTATACGAGTACAATTTTTTAGGTGGATCTTGAACAGCACACAATAGAATGAACGATTTCCAGAGATGATACTTTTTTCTGATGAGGCTGGGGGACACGGAAGGAACCTTCATGTAGATTGCATTTCATTCGAAGAGCAGTCGGGCGTCCCCTGGTAACGACAGCAATGTCGGCTAATCCTTCCAACATCCGATCCAAGTACAAAATGAAAATTGACATTTGACCAGATATCTGAGATGCTTACCGTCTCACCGGAGAAGGCAAGGCTGGATATATGGAAGAAGTCGACCCCCACCCCTGCGGTTGGATGCCAGTATCTGAAGAACTACCACCTGGACACAACGAAGCTGGTTGGTGTGGAAATCCCTAAACAGGTTACGATCAGGAGTTGGAAGATCCCGAGACAATCTGAGATGGAGCCTCAGTACATGTGACACATCTTGCAAATGTGGACAAGAACAAACCACAAGACACATGATTCATTGCCCTCTGTGTCCTTCATCGTGTGTAGAGGAAGATCTCCTGTTAGCCACTCTGAGCACCTTGGATGTTGTTCAGTATTGGACACGTGTTATATAATTAGACAGTTTTACCCTTATATGTATAGCAACTCTACATTTGTATATTTCCGACACGAGAAAAAAACCGATGAGCTGGCATATACCAGCAAGCTGGCTGCTTTTTCAAAGGAAGGTTCAATTGCCATAGCATACACTTGTAGGCTGAAGAAAATTAATTTAATGTTTGGTGTCGGATTCTTGGCAACTATTTGATAGGTCCATTTGTGTTGCCGGAACCTAACCTAACCTAACGAGAGCGGCTTACAGAAATGTTCTGAAAAATGACCTTCTCAATGGATTAGACCTGGTCGATGTATAACTGAGACTTGAAATGTGGTTTATGCACCTGCACATTTTAGTCGTCAGACCCGTCCATTTTTCGATGCGAGGTATTCTGGTAAATGGATTCCGATACGTCGGGTCATCTCAAAACCATGGTATACCAACTCCAGTCAGATCACATGAGGAACTAATGCCACGTATAATTGAAGCGTGTCGAACAGTTCCATCTCTTCCAAGAACGTTGGCGACTAGAATTTCCAAACTTATCTTATTTACTGCAGTGCGAAATAATGAATGGGGTGAGTGCTGGGGTCGTACCACTGTCGTAAGTTCTTTAACCATGAGGTCTTTCATGTGTCTTGACTTATGGCGACCCTCAATTTTTTTTAATGTATTTTTTATTACTCATGCGGTATAAGTACTATCTTGGCGCCCGTTTTTTAGTGCGACGAATGACCGAAACAAACAATGTTTGTATTAGAAATTCCACGAATAGTGATTTTGCCGAATACCGAATATCCGGCCACGCTCTTTGCTAAAGCGCCGATTATTCGGCCTCCGAATATTCGGCGCGGATTTTGGGTAAACTGCGCAACATTAGAAAACTTGGAGAAAGATGAGGATGTGGAAAAGAAAAGTGCTATTGCAAATGATATTGATTTTTATCTTAAAACGGCTCGCCTAAAGGACAACAGACCCTTACAAGTGTTGGTCAGCAGTATCCAAAACTGACTGAATTTGCAAAAATTTCACCCGGTAGTAATGTATACAGTGAGAGGCCATTTTCAGAAGCAGCGGGTCTAGTTTATAAGGAAAAGCGCAATCGGTTGCTCTCAACAAATGCTGAAAAAATGTTTTCATTCATCACAACTTACCTCTGATAAATTTTAAGTTTTAATAAATTGTAATGTTTTGTTGGTAAAACAATAATTTTTTATTAATATGTGTGATTTTTTTTCATGATTTTGAATTCGGTATTTGGCCGAATAATTAGCAATATTCAGCCGAATAGCGAATATAAAAAAAGTAAAATATAAAAAAAGGCCGAATACCGAATAGATACCGAATATTCGTGGCATCTCTAGTTTGTATACAATATATAATATTCAACAACTCAGCGGAGTTACATTAAAAACAATTGAATAACTAAAATAAACACAATCAAAACCTCAATATTAAAAAAGTGACGTGAAAGTGACAGAAATTAATTTTTCATTACAAAATAAAAATTAAAGAAAACGTTTTAAAATGAGTGTAAATTCTATGGTGGTTCCGGAGACTGATGAGAGTTCTTATGACAAATCCACACCACCGGAGACAATTGAAAGAGCAAATTCTTCATTTTTGATTCAATTTTTTATAACCCCTGGACCCCAAACCTGGACCTAGACCTCGCATGAGCAATAAAAAATATTATCTGCAACTCGTGCGGTATTGTCAATTGCCCTTTCGAGCGAATGAGCGCACTCACTTCGTGCGCCTAATTTCGCTCTCGTGTGCAATTTTCAACCTACCGCCCTAGTTGCACAATATACTATTTCCTTTCGCATTACATGCTCAAAATACCGAACTTTTTATACTATTGAGTACCTCGGGTTGTTTCCCCATTTGAGCTAGAACTGATACATTTTTCGTTCTATACAGGATATTTTCTGCATTGTTCTATAGGCCCACATTTCTTAGACCTTATTCTTTTACACATAACATCCAGTTATATGCTTGCCAGTGTCCACTGATTTGCTTCCATTCCATACAAAAGAATACTAAGAACATAGCAGTAACGCAGTAACCTTAGCCGAAGTGCTACTTTCAGGCCACGTGATGTATTCGTCTGCACAGCATTTTCCTTACACTTCCACCTCATTTCACTTATACCCAATAAAGGAATATTCAATCTTCTCATCTCTTTTATAATATTATGGGTCTTACCAGCCGCATACAAACTTCGCACATTCCATATTCCTACTTTCTTCAAAGTCGAGCCTCGAAAAAGGTGATTCTTAGCATCCCTGACACATTTGAGTGTCGCCGGTACTCTTGCCGTAGTTGATTTTATCGACCATAGCTATTTGAAGAAGTTTTTGGGACACTTCTAATCGTCCTGGGGAGTTTAATGAGGTACTTTCCCGTTGCTTTCCTCATCTCAGTATCATGACCAAACCAGTCGAATATGTCGACTGTTGCCCATGAATGTTGGATAATAAACGAAGTTTGATAAACATGTCATATCGCCTTATCTCCTTGGTTATTTAGCTCTGGCGTACACAACCGATTATTTTAGGACACACACTGTGTTGTTTGCTAGTATTGGTCCGCCCCGAGTACTTGATTTCCTCGGTACCACTCACATCTCAGAGGCATTCCACTATTCGCTACCTGGCGAGGCGCCGGATGGGGGACTTGCAACCCCACACGTTAGAAACATGCCCGCCGTTTTTGGACGCTTTCGTCTTTCTTTATTGCGGCTGTGTATTGAATAAGTGTCGGCTGTGTATTGAATAAGTGTCGGCTGTGTATTGAACACATATATTATTCATTTTTATATACATATACAGCGTATATTCTTTCGAAGCCTGACGTAATGGACAAATGCTCTATACTATCCGATAGCAAATCTTCTCTAGATGCCCTTCAAAACATGGCCTCGCCAATCGAGATACAATTCGACACGTGGCAGCTTTATATGGAGGTCTCACGAAAAAACTAAACTAAGCTTCTATTGGGTGAGGGTACGGCTGACAGGTAACGAAATAGCGGACAGTCTGGCAAGACAAGTAGATTAATATGGAGATCTGTCTGTTGCACCATGCGTTCTAACTGATTAATGGCGTTCGTGCGCCCAATTTCGCTCTCGTGTGCAATTAACAACTTACCGCCCTAGTCAAGACTCCAAGGCCCAGAACGTCACAATAGAGCAGTAATTTTCAAAAAAGCCAAGCCAGGCAATAAAACACGGATCAACACATAGCTTAACAGAGAGTGGCAACAGCGATGGAATGCGTCAAGAACTAGTCTTTGGACTAAAAACTTTATCTCGTCAATCGAGAAGTAGACTAATATGGAAATATGTCTCTCGCACCACGCGTTCCAATTGATTACTGGCCATGGTAATTTTCAGTTTCACCTACATCGCCTTGGCAAAAGGGCCACTATGCTAGTGCGGCGCAGAAGACACAACGCCACACGTGCTTTTTTATTTCCCTGTCATCTCAAAATGGAGGTTAGATACCGACCTGAGTATGTCCCATGCAGGATGCTCCTTGCCACGAGATAAGGAGGAGTTAAGGGAAGTTGAAAAATCAAAAAATGATTTTTGATTTTGTCAGATTTTTGATGAACGTGCCAAAAAACTAAAAAGTTTGGATCATGACTTAGTCAACACCAGGGCAGTTCTTATAAATTTTTCCGCTCTGGGTTATAAATCAATTAGCGCCCTAGGGCATTAGGGCTATAAATCAATTAGGGCCTAGGCACTGAAATACCTACTTTGATTTTTGAAACTAAAAGAGACCGTAGACACGAGTATTTAATATAAATTTCAACTTGATACCTCTACGCGTTTCTGAGAAAAATATCTTTACAGACAGACAAACAGACGGACAACAAAGTAATCCTATAAGGGTTCCGTTTTCCTTATGAGGTACGGAACCCTAAAAACTGAATTAAAACTACAAACATGCAATCTGCAGTTCTGGACGAGTTTTAATTATAGAAATATTTTTTATTCACTTCTATTCATCTGTTGTATAGACATCCGGCACTTTGAAACGAAATGAATGCGAAATTTTGAACAATATTTGTAAATTGTACAGGGTGAGCAAAACTCGATGTCTCAGCTCTATTATAAGAAAACGAAAAACGATAGAAAAAAATCTGAAAGAAGGTTCTTAAATGGGATTGGGTAAGGACCATTACTTTTTAAGCCAAATTTACATATTTTTCCATATTTGGAAACTGGAGTAATGAGGTCATCGAATTTTATTTTCCCAGAACCATACCTATATTTTTGCATAAGTATTTGAAAAAAGCTTCTCGGATATTTTTAAAAGAGACTATAGTTTAGAGCCTGAACAATTACAGCTAGATATACATACGGTAGACCCCAAGATTGAGAACCCCAGCCTAAGAGAAATAGAAAGTGTTATTGGAGAGCAAAAATATAACAAGGCCCCTGGGTCAGACGGTATAACAGCCGAACTTGAACTGAAATATGGAGAAGAACACCTAACGGTAAGACTAAAACACCTGATTAATGAAATCTGGGAGCAAGAGAAAATACCAGAGAATTGGGCACTGGGTATCATACAGCCAATACACAAGAAGGGAGACAAAGCGATCTGTAGCAACTACCGGCCGATAACGCTCCCTAACGTAACATATAAAGTTCTAACAGGCATTCTTTATGCCAGACTCGCTGTTTACTATGAAGAGATATTAGGACAATAGCAGAGCGGATTGCGTGCTAATAGGTCAACGATAGACAACATATACACCATAAGGCAAATGCAGGAGAAAGCATACGAGTTTGATATATCGCTGCACAACCTCTACATAGACTTTAAGCAGGCATTCGATACCGTCAAAAGAAACACGATCCTTAACGATCTACTGATGCTAGGAATACCCCGTAAATACGTAAAACAAATAAAAGCTACATTGTCCGGTTCGAAAGCCTCGGTTAGAGTAGACAACCAACTTACATCCGCCTTTAAAATCGAAATCGGTGTGAGGCAGGGAGATGCCCTGAGCGCCATGATATTCAACCTAACATTAGAGGCATGCATAAGAAAGCTGAATATAACGGGATACATTGGCAACCGATCAACACAGGTTGCTGCATAAGCAGATGATGTCAGTTTGATATGTAGAAGCAAAGACGCGCTAAAGGAAGCACTATTGATGCTGGACGATGAAACGCAAAAAAAGGGATTGAAAATAAATGAGGTAAAAACTAAATACATGCAAGTTGGAAGAGAACATCACGATAACAATGACCTTAACTTGGGCGAGTATCGCTTTGAGCAGGTTGAAAGTTGTGTCTACTTGGGAACAGAAATCAACAGAGCAAACTTAATAGCTAAAGAAACAAGCTCGCGAATATTTAGTGGAAACCGATGCTACTACGGATACCAAAAACTGATGAAGTCAAAGTTATTGAGTCACAAAATCAAACTTCAAATATACCGAACACTCATAAGGCCAGTAGTAACGTACGGATGCGAGGCCTAGACCCTAACCACCGCAGAGGATGATGCGCTACGCATCTTTGAAAGAAAGATCCTCAGAAAGATCTACGGACCGATCCTAAATGAGCATGGAATTTGGAGAATACGTATGAACCATGAACTAAGCAGGTTAATAAACGAAGCGGACATTGTGAGATATGTAAAAGCTTAAAGAATAGCATGGCTGGGACACCTGTACAGAATGCATCACGACAGACCAGCCAAGAAAATGTACAACTGGCGGCCAGTGGAAAGAAGGAAAAGAGGCAGGCAAAGGAAAAGATGGATGGAAGACGTGGAGGACAGTCTTAGAAAGATGGGAGTAAGGAATTGGAGAGAGAAAGCCGGTGAAAGGACAGAATGGAAGAAGATTGTTGTAGAGGCAAGAACCCACCGCGGGTTATAAAACCAACAGAAGAAGAAGAATTTAAAAAAGCTAATTTTTCTGAACATATTTTGTTAAGAAAAAAAATGGGAAAATCTTTTCCCGTTAAAAAATTAAAAGCAAATTTGTAAAAATAGTAACAAAACTTCTCGCATTAACCCCCTATTATCCCTAATTCCATTAGAAATACATTAGATCCTCTCAATTACCGGTGATCCCAATAAAAAAAAAAATTTAACGCATTTAACCACAGATTATCAATATACGTTAAAATACGTCTTAAGGTGCCGTACTCTCCGAGAGCTTAGGCAACCTCTCGCGCATACTTGTGGAACGCAGCATCTACTAATATGCGGGACCTAGCAATTTATCGCCGGTTCCGAACGGCACAAATTTGCTTATATTTTTTTAACAGAAAAAGACAACAAATTTTTTTCTTAACAAAATTTGTTCAGAAAAATTAGCTTTTTTCAAATATGCAAAAACATAGGTATGGTTCTGAGAAAACAAAATTCGATGACGTCATTACTCTAGTTTCCATATATGGAAAAATATGTAAATTTGGTTTAAAATGGTTCTTACTCAATCCCATTTAAGAACCTTGTTTCAGTTTTTTTCTATCGTTTTTCGTTTTCTTATAATATAGCTGAGACATCGAGTTTTGCTCACCCTGTACACTGTTCCATTTTGTGTTTGTAAATATTATCAATAAATTCCACCCCATTGCTTGTGTTACTGGTAAAACTTTCTTGTAAAGCGTTGGTAAAGCGCTTTGACCCTATTCGTATTAAGAGTTTATGCTTATTTTAGATCATAGAATCAGCCCTGAAAGTTTGTCTGTGGAGTTCGTATATTGTATGTTTCTATATATATATATATATATATATATATATATATATATATATATATATATATATATATAGAAACATACAATATACGAACTCCACAGACAAACTTTCAGTATATATAAGACAATATTCAGTATATATATATATATATACATATTTCTATTTAGGCTTACATGAAATTTAAGACTAGTTACGATAATATTGGGCCTATATATAGATCATTACACATTAGAGAGTGTATTAAGAGAAATAGCCAATAAATTATTGAAAGCTTTTCATTTAAAACATGTTTTTAATTCAGTTCCAAAGCTTCTAATCCAAAGTTGTTTTGAATATTGCACCACGTTGGACAATCTCGTTATTAAAATTTCTATTTTTATCAAGAAATAGAAAACTTGTGCGTTACAGATCTTTTTATAAATCACAAATTAAGATGTTCGTATCTCAGCTGAAATATATATTACCTTGTTCTTGAAATACACGCAAGGTACAAATAGATGAATTGAGGTGTCATAGTAACCTATATTTTTTTTTAATTTGTAGCGACATAATTTCTATTTGTAAGTTTTTAATACTCACTTTTAATCTGATGAAAGTTTGGCTGACGCTCAGTTTCACTTTCGATCCTGTTGGAGTCTCCACTGCTTTGTAGCAAAATTCTCCACTAAGGTCATTTAGGGGAGGGTTTTGATGACTGAGGAGTTCTATTAAAATTTTCCATACTTTCGGAAGGTTTTCCACGATTTCTTCGGCGCTGTTTAACTGGTGTAAGCCACCAGACTGAATGATTTCTAATTGAAAACAGTCATAAAATAAGAAAGTAGTAATTTTTGAACAAATCTGATTAAAAGATATGTAGCAGCGCCAAAAAAATCGGCGTGAGTATA
Source organism: Phosphuga atrata (assembly GCA_944588485.1). Taxonomy (NCBI): domain Eukaryota; kingdom Metazoa; phylum Arthropoda; class Insecta; order Coleoptera; family Silphidae; genus Phosphuga; species Phosphuga atrata. Next base: position 50,976,679 of record OX155896.1, on the reverse strand, counting down.
AAATTGGCAAGAAAGTTTGTTTAAAATTTGAATCACTTAAACATTATTTATTAAAAAAATATTTTCATTTAATTCGCGTCAATAAAACACGTGTTTTTTAGGAAAAAAAAATTACAAACAACATACAAATAATAGTCAACTTATTAAAGCGGAATTTAGTTTGAATAAATAAATATATTCAACCTTTCCGTAACTCTATAATATTATTAAGTCTTTTTAAGACTATACAAAACAAATCTCATGTTGAAACACAACATATATTTGTATGTTATTTACTAGTCCTCAGTCCACTTTCATGGCACTAAACAAGAACCAGATAAATAACATGGTTTTTAAGATAACGTCTTTCCATTTAACCCAAGTGAATAGTCATCTGTTAGGTACGACTCTACCAGAGTTTTTATAAATTGACGCGTTTAGAGACTTATAAAAACTCTCTTCACCTTCACCCAGGCTCTTCCCCTGGGTTAAATGGAAAAATGTGATCTTGAAAACAATGTTATTTATCTGGTACTTGTTAGTGCTATGAAAGTGGACTGAGGACTAGTAAATAGCATACAAATATCTGTTGTGTTTTAACATTATAGAGATAGAGATTAGTTTTGTAGACTTAAAAAGACTTATAATATTATAGAGCTACGGAAAGGTTGAATATATTTATATATTCAAGCTATATTCCGCTTTAATAAGTTGGTATGATTGTATCTATAATCAGTTTGGTTTCACCTAAATATTCACATACCAATAGGTTTTTGAACATCTTGCTCGTTCAATTTTTCTAGAGAAATCGCATTTTCTTCAATTCCAATATTTGAATCTGTAAAAGCATTATATCAATTTAAAAAAAATCACTCAAATTGATAATACCTAAAATGTTCTGTTTATCAATCTGATTGATCAAATCTAGAAGGAGCTTGGGTAAAGCAGCTGTAGTCGAATTTGTTTCTTCATTCGCAAACTTGGTCAGAAGGTCGTGATTTTCCTCCAAAATTTTGATCATTTTATCTAAATCAATTTCTTGCGAATTATTGAAACCCAATAAAATTTCCGCAAACAACTTAAAAACAAAACATAAATTTAGATTTTAAAACCGATGGAACAAATAATAATACCTGATTGATGATATCAATCTCAGCTTGCAGTTCCTTACATTCAGCTTTCGACAAACCAAGATTGGATTGAAGGTTGCTGATTTGATCGTATTTGTTTGAATTCTCTTCTTCCAACTCAGTTATTCTTGAAGATAATTCGCTAAAATATACACCAAAGACGTAAATACACAAAAATAACTTAATACAAATTGGAGGTACCTGTTTGTCTTTTTTTCTTCTTCTACCGCCTTTTGAGTTTCCTCTAATTGAGCTTGCAAATGCTCTTTGTCTTTCTTATCTATTCGTTGTCTTTCTTCATAAAGTGTTCGTAAATTTCGAATATTCCTTAATTGCCTTTCATATTCCTCTCGTAAACCATCAGACATAATCTTCATTTCCTTCGAAGCTAACAATTCTTCAAGAGTCTTTAGTTTATTCTTTAACTAAAATCAAATTTTATTTGTTACAGAGTATATTAAGAAAATAATTTACTTACGTCGTCGTTTTGGTTTTGTCGAATTTCGAGCATATTTTTGGTAACTCGAACTACGTCTTTTAAAGCTGTCACATGATTACTATATTCTAATCTCTCTTGTTCTATAGTTACTAGTTCAGCGTTGAGTTTTTGCAAATCACCTTGCATTTCTGCTATGTTGAGTCTCAATTCTTTGTTCTTAGTTGCGATATCATCAGCGTTTTTCAGTTCTATTTTAAATTTCTCTAAATGAATCTTCAGCTGTTCATTCTCTTCTTTTAAAGTATTAATTTCCACAACATTTTCGTTAATATTTCGTGCCCTTTTTAGTTCTTCGTTTTCTTTCTTGTACCTTTCCAATTCTTGCTTCATGTCCGCCATTTCTTTCCTTTTTTCAGCGATTAACTGTCTTCGTTTTTCATGTTTCCTTTCAAGTTCTTTTCGAAATTCGGCAAGGTCTTGCTGTGTTTCGTTCCTTTGTTCTTCCATTGTGTTTTGCCACCAGGTATCGTCTGTGTTGTTTTCGAAAGTCTCACTGCTTACGTTGCCCATTTTATACGAGGAGAACAATGTGATATCGCGCAGAAAGTCTAGATTTGTTTACTGCTAGACTTTGCCAAATTTATTTCCTTCGTTTATTTTTAGAATTCCTACTAAATTGAGAGCTTTTGCGTCTTGACTCACACGAAACCAAAACAAATGAGAAAAACTTTCACTAAATTAAAAAATATTATTTTTCTGGATGTCTTTTTTTTTCTAATCTATCTTATAGGAGGTTTATTCAACTAACTAAAACGTTTCGAGTCGTTCGGCTTAGTGAACTTAAAAATAGATTCGTATTTTAGTACGTCAGTTTAACCGTATGCCAAATTTATAAATACGTACAGACTGGCGTGGTGTGTTACACTTTGATTATAATAGAGAGAAATTATAAATATACGCATTATTTCAGTTATAATGTCGATTGTATCAGGTGTATTTTTGGATGTGTATAAGAGTGTTTAAGTTGTAGTTCCAATTTTTTGCTTGTTCAAAATCAATTTAGTCGCCTGACATTACAATTAAACTCCACGCTTCACTGCAACGTGCTTTCATGACTTCTCACTTTTTATTTCTTAACTATTAACCCCTTGTAACTCTAATAACTAAACATGAGGTAAGCAGCAACCACCAAACAACCCTCAACTAAAATAAAAACCCTTTATAGATTTCACTACTTCATCTTTTTATTTCTTATGAGTGCAATCTTTTTGAATTTTGCCTGTGCTGATAAAAAATACAAAAATGGTTACGACGATAAAAGGGTTAAAGGCAAGAAAAGAGATAACGGGATGGATTCGGACGAGGACGTAAGTAAAAGCTACTCGTTTGAAAAGAAAACGGAGAAACATAAGTGGAAACCGTTGGAATCCAGCGAGGAAGAAGAAGTTATTAACTATAGGCAACGTAAAGCGGAAATGAAGAAGAAGAAAACTCTCGGTGACGTTTTCCAGGAGAAAAAGATGAAGAAAAAGGCCAAGAAGGAGAAATTTAAGAAGCATGTATTGAAATATTTGTAAGTTTTGTTTTTTATTAATTGTTTGGTTTTAATTACTGCTGGGTATTAAGCTGGTCTATAGCCTTTCGAAAGCTACTATTAGAACGGAATTTTTGTTCCTCATTTTCATTGTAATATAATTGGAATGATGCGTCTACCTTTTGTTACAAATTAATAATCACGCTTGACAAATATCACAAACAAAGCAACGCCAAGCGTAACTAATTGGATAATAAGTTATACTAGATATATAAATAGATGTTGAAGACTAGATCGGTATTCATAATTGAGAAAATAATGGCTAATTAGGATAACATATACGTATAACACAGCTATTAGACAAATACGATTAAGTAGGATTCATGAGGTGATATACAGGGTGTTTTGACAAATTTTAGGGCGTGTTCTAGAGCCCAAAATAAGAAAAAAAGTCCTTATGAAGATGTGTTCTGAAACGCTTGCTTACTGAGGTACAGTCCTTAAAAAGTGGTGGCTATACACAACATTTTTGCTAATATCTCAGACGCAACTAATGAAAATTGATTCAAATTTTGTGTGTACTCGTTACTGATGACCAACTATCGGTACATACAGGGAACGACCATTGTATATTTGCAAATATTTTTTCCGTCTGCACATTTAGCAAATGCTTGACTAGATGAAATTGTTTGCAATCAACAACTACACTGAAAAGGTGCTCTTTGTTTCTGTCGCTCAAGATATCAGTTTTCGAGCAAAATATTTCGAGCAACGTATTTTTGGAATGAAAAAATATTAAAAATTCAGTCAAAGAAAACAAATAGTTTCTTCAGTTTTGAATTAGCTCAAAAACGTTATAGCTAATTCACACTATTTGTTCAAATTGCTGTCTGAAATCCCAAAAAGCTGGCCAAAATATGAACGAATCGTTAAAGTAATGTGATTTTTGATCTCGTCGCGTTTTCGAGGTCGCTGATCAAGAAACTGCATTCAAAAACTCAAATTAAAAATGGCGGATGCAATATGGCGGATAATTTATCGAAAAAAGCGTTCAATTTTGTTGATACATGGGATTTAGGGGTTTAAGTAAAATGATTAACTGATTAACTGATCGTTGATTTTGTCTAGAAAAACTTACTGTCTTATGGAATTTGGTTATTTGAATTGAGGTTTCAATAAAAAAGAGAATAAATAGAAAACAAGACAATTTATTAAAATTGAATGTAAAAAAGTTAAAATTATTAATCAACATCAGCTGGATCTGATTCATCTGATTCCAAAATTGGAGCAGTAATATCTGCAAATAATTCGATAGTTTTCTGAAGAAACGAAAAACTTCCTTTTGCGGAAGTTTTCGGAAACTTGTAATTTTAGCATCTGATGAAATCAAGAGCCTATTAAAAACGTCTTCCATGTTTTTGTGACTAAACATTTTAGACTAAACTACATTTTCGTGCAAAATTTTCTCGAATTTTTTTTATATATTTATTGCACGATTCTAGTGCTTCTTCGGATAATTGACCGATTGGAAGCAATGATGACTCAATAATTCTATTCCCGTGAATTCAAATTTTATGGACTGTTGTCGGCATGTAGTATCACGAGTACAATTCAACAACTTTTCTTGCAGTGTCAACAGCGTAATTTTTAAATTTGTTTACATCAATTTCAAAACTACTTTTATTATATCTTCATCAGCTCCAGTGATTTTGGCAGAAACAATGGCAGACCACTCAATAGTTATTTTCCGAAACAAATATTGTTTCAGTTTAATATCAATTTGTAATTTTTATTTTCAATACAGGCAAGCAATTGTATTGAAAATCCCTGCAGATAAAAATAAAGAAATAGTGTCGAAAAGAGAAAAATAAACGAATAATATTTATAATATCGAATAATAATTGTTCAGTTCAGCCGGCTCCTCCACCATCTTCAAATTCATAAAAACTTTTACTGAAATTGATATAAAAGGTAAGGTGCAAAAAAGTGCTAGTTTCTTGCAATATTTTAGAAAAACCTATTCATAACAATTTCCCGTTAATTACAGAATAGAATAGAATATCTTTAACTTTTGTTCTTCATGAAAGAAATTGAGAAAAAAAAATTCTTATTATTCTATTATATTTGATCACCTAAATCACAGACTGTCTGTTTTTTAGATCTGTTATTTCCAGTTCTTTAATATCCTTCTCAACCAAGTGGTACGTCAACCAAGTGGTACGTACCAACCTTTTTGTTTCATACGTTCATTATATTGGGCGGATTTTCTCTCCTGTTACCACGATCTACTACTATCAAAAATTTTATGAAAATTTAACAATTTTTTTTGCAAGATGTTAATAAAATAAAAGAAATTTAAAAACACAGATAAATTCTACATACCTTCATAAGAATAATCCATTTTTCTGGGTTGAAAACGATCAATTGTAAGGTATAATCAAAATTATTTCACTCAGCACTGTTTTAAGAACATTCGAACAAATAATGACGCGCGAAAATTGCCCCACTTTGAATTTATACCAAGACCCAGGTACACCCACATAAGCCTTTTTAACCCTCATACAGAAAGCACAGGACCCTACTTAATCCATTAAAATATTAAAAATTAAGAAAATATAACCTTAATATAATCAAGAAAATATAAGCTTTTTCGGACTATGCGTCGCAGTAATAATCTTCGAACACGTTCAAACATTCCTGCGGTGGCCTGAATGGTTGTACATCCATTTTTTACACGACGCTTTAGTCCTGTGAGATCCGCCACTTCCGTTTCACAGGCTAAGCTTTTTAAGTGACCAAAAAAAAAATCCAAAGAGTTCATGTCCGATGATCCTCATGATCCTCATCCGATGCTGGCCAAGGAACTTGACCGCCTCGACCTATTCACCTTAATGGATAGGCGTTATGTAGGTGAGCTCTCGCCAACGCGCTAAAATGTAGAGGCACTTCATTCATCAACCCTGGCAAAATTTCTGTTAAAAAATGTCGATAAACTTCTCCGGCCAACTGCTCTAATAGAATACGGGGACCGATTAATAGCTGTCCATCGCCAACAATACCACACCAGACATTAATGAAGAATCGTTGTTGATGAGCTCTCACCACATCAGTAAGAGGATTTTCGTTCGCCCAGCAGGCTAATTCCATCTCGTGCAGAGGTTACTTCATCTGTGAAGAGCACCCGACTCGAAAACAAATGGTCTTGGTACAAACAATGGATATCATTCTGCTAAAGTTAATGCACGCACTTTTTAATTGCTGTGCAGATGCAACTGCTGTTTCTGGAGAACCCAAAAAAACCCAACTTTTGTATGGGGTACTTCTATAGCGGCAGTATCTTTTCTTTTACCTTTCTTGGTAGTCACCTAGTCGCCTGTCTTTCTAGTCGCCTAGCTTTAAGTGCGTTTCCGTCAGCCAGACCAGAGATGAGATGCATGTCTGTGTACTCAGCATTATTAAAAGCAATCATTGCAAAATTACAGAAAAGTGTGAAACAGTTTTCTACGACGAATTGACACAAAATGTTAAATTTTAAAATTGCACTAAACATTTGTTTCTTATCATTACATTGCACCTGTACTATAAAAAATTTTACTAATATATTTGGACTAAAGAAATAGTAGAGATTTGTTTTTTTTATCACAGTCTCTCTTTCTAGTCGTTTACTCGTTAAGTTGTTTCGTGATATAATGCTGACGTTTTATTTTATCAGCGGAGATAGCGATCTTCCTCAATTTACCCCTGTCTGCCGTCGTTCTTATGTTTTCTTGTAGTGGTGTCCCGGTGATCTCTTGCACCAGGTCGATCCAGCGTTTTGGAGAGAGCCCTAGGTCGCGTACCTTCATTTTTCCCTTGAATTACCAGTTTTTCGCGATTTTCACCCGTTCCAAAATATTTAACTATCCGTCGATTAATAACGGTTTTATGTTAATGTCAAGTTCTTGCGCTGCCCAAGGGATCCTTAGTAGCCTTTTCCACGTCCACATCTCGAAAGCGTCGATTTTCTGCCGATCTACTGCTTTTAGAGTCCATGCCTCGGCTCCGTATAGTGCAATTAGAAACACCAGTGTTGATTTGACGAGCCTTCGTTTTGTTTCTTTCGTGATGTGGTCATCTTTCCATAGTTTCATTGGTTTTTCGCAAGAGTTCGTCTTCTAATTTCTGTGGATATATTGCCTTCTGTGGCAAATGTATTCGCCTACTGTATTCGCCTATTGTGGATAAATTATGATGACGTTTTCTACGTTCTTCTTCTTTCGAATAGGCCTACTTTGGACCACGCTTGTTCAACTGTTGGGCTTTGATCTTTGCCCAGTATTGTCGCGTCTTCTGATGGTGTAACTCCTTTCTCTCTTCTTTCCAGGGGGTACCTTTCTTTGGGGGTTTTTCCAGAAATACACGAACTTCCTTCAGGGTGCGTCTCACAGACTGTCTGTTTTGGAGATCTGTTATTCCCAGTTATTTAATATCTTTCTCTGTTTCTGTCAACCAAGTGGTACGTTCGAACCTTTTTGTTTTCTAAGTTTATTATATTGGGCAGATTTTCTCTCCTGTTGCCACGATCTACTACCATCAGCTTTGTTTTTTGGCGATTTAGCATAAGTCCGAATTTTGAGCTCTCTCTCTCTCTCGACTCTTTCCAGAAGTTCGGTTATTTCTTCTTCGTTTTGTGCGATGATTGTAGTATCGTCGGCAAACCGTAAGTTGTTTATATTCCTATCGCCAATGACTATTCCGCCTTCCCAGTTCTGCAGAGCTTCTCTTAGTATAAACACCGTTATTTTGAATAGTAATAGTCATAGGACGCATCCCTACCGCCAATGACTATTCCGTCTTCCTAGTTCTCCAGCGCTCCTCTTATAAACTCACCGTATATATTGAATAGTAAGGGTGATAGGACACATGCTTGCCGAACTACTTATCCTATCCTAAAGGGTCTTGAGTTTCTTCCCTCGATCTTGATGATTCCTTTGCTGTTGTCATATAAAGTTTTTAGCAGAACGACAAGGTGGGGAGGGGTTCCCATGTGAGAGGGCATTGCATAATTGGTGAGACTTTACACAAGCAAACGCTTTTCTGTAGTTGAGGAAGCATGGATTTGTGGGCTTTTCAAATACTCTGGCTTTTTCAATAATATGCCGTACATTAATGATCTGCTCTCGAGTGCCTTTACCAGCCACGACTCCAGCATGTTCCAGTAGAATTTGTTGCTAAGAAGCATTACTTACTTACTGCATTTCTGGCTTGATCCTTTTTTGTACAATGGAATGAAGAGTGCCATACCCTGTTGCAGCTTGCCCACAAGAGGTGGACGCCTTTTGGGGACAGCTGTTTTACCATTTCTCTACTGATATCATCTTCCCCTCTACTTTTGTTGTTCTTGAGCATGTTGATGGCAAGCTTCACTTCAACTTTTAAGATGTCAGGTTCTTGTTCTACTTGTGTGATGGGTGGGACACGAAATTTTCCTTGAAGATGACCTTCATCCGCGTAGAGGTCGACGTAGAGGCCGTCTATGTTGGTTATGACTTTCCCATCATTGTTTTCCATTTTCCACGTTCTTGGTTTGAACTCTCTCGTGATTTCTTTGATTCTTTGGAATAGATTGCGTGTTTGTTTATCACAATATCATTCCCAAAAAATACATTGTAATTTTTGTCTCGAAAACTGTTATCTTGAGCGATAGAAACAAAGAGAGCATAGTTTTTGATTGCGAAGAATTTCATCTAGTCAAGCATTTGCTTAATGTGGAGAAGGAAAAAAATATTTGCATAAGGTCGTTCCCCGTATGTACCGTGGTGGCTATTGAGACGAAAATAAGCACAAACGGTAGAACGGCACCAGTAATGACTACATACAAAATCAATTGTCATTAGTTGCATCAGAGATATTAGCAAAAATTTTGTGTGAGGCCACCTCATTTTAAGGGCTGTACCTCAGTTAGTAAGCATTTTCGGACACATATTTATACATACTTTTTTTCTTATTTTAACCTTTAGAACACGCCCTAGAATTTCTGCCGGACATTTATGAAACACCCTGTATAATCCCTAAATGATAAATATAAAGACATGACATCTAAGATTACATGGAAAAAGGAGATTACACTTCATTTTAATGGAGCAAATTCGAAACTGTATTTATTCTTGTATCTTAGTAATATTTCTAATAATTGTTTGGTCTTGGTCCAAGATTAGCCATAAAAATGAAATAATAAAATTGAGAATAAAAGGACTGTATGTTTACAATTTTTTTCTTTCTTCAAAATTAATGGAAACAATTCAAGGATTGAATTCGGTTCACCTGAATCACATTCTAAATATAAGACATATTAAATAGTTGACATTTTATTTATTACGAAGTCTTTAAAAACATGGATTCCGTCCAAAAGTAGGAAGTAGATTTATAATACTCTCGTAAATCAAAATTAATTTACAATTTAATATTTTTTTAAATATCGTTGAACTTTTTTAGTGAGGACGATGAAGGATCCGAGGGAGATTCTTCTGAAGAAATTGTAGCTCCATTAAGAAGAAATAGATTAGCTGTAATGGACTGCAATTCAATGGAAGAAGAATGCGACTAATAACACAACATATCCAACACAATATTTTTTTGTTAATTTTCACAGGGTTGAAAGGATTTGCAGAAATTGCATTTCATAGAAACATGTCCCATTCCTTAGTAAACATAATTAAATTAACAAAAAAAAAATCTAAAATTAACGCAGACCAAATTCACTGTGCCAAATTATTTGAAACGTCGGACGAGATTTGTTTCGCATTTCAATTAAAAAAACGGATATTCTATTTCGGTAAGTATTATTTTTAGTTTGTACCTTATAGGAAAATGTGGAACGGATCTGGTTTGACTTTTTTCATAATGTAAACACACATACACTCCACATATATACAATTGTTAGTTAATTTTTGTTAGTTTTAGAATATTTATAGATTGTTGTTTTGTCTTTATAATAAATATATTGGAAACGAGAGTCATGTTTGTTTTATTAAGCGTAAAATGTATGTATTGTTTGCAATTAAGTTTTGTAATTCAAACTTAAAACAAACGGAACACAGACTGAATATATAAATACATTCAGCCTTTCCGGAGCTCTATAAAAATTATTGAGTCTTTTTAGGACTACCAAAACGTTAAAAGTTTTTTTATACTTATTTTATAATATTTTATAATATATTTTGTAAGAAATTTGTGTTATTTCAGTCCACCTTCGTGGCACTCAACAAAAACCATAAAAATAACATTGTTTTTAAGATCATGTCTTACCGATACCTTAAGTGGATAGCCATCTCTGGACGCGTTTTGAGATCTATCTCTCGAAATCACTCGAAACGCGTCCAAAGATGGCTATCCACTTAAAAAAGCTGAAAGCTATAAAATAACTTACAAATTTCACTGAGATTTGTTTTGGTAGTCCTAAAAAGACTCAATAATTGTTAATGAGCTCCGGAAAGGCAGAATATATTTATATATTCAGGCTGTGTTCCGTTTGTTTTAAGTTTGTATGATTATCTATAACATGGGATGGGTGTAACCATTCTCTATTTTAAGTTTTTTAATGTTATGTAATTACCTACTTTTTGATATATGAACCTAATATTTAGCGATATTATTATCTATAGTTTGTATTTGTGGTGGCAACTTATTGTACTGCAACTTTTACGTAACAATTGTTACGTTAGGTTACATTGTAATTGTTACGTTAGATTAATCTATTAAATATAGAAAATTATTTTTAAATTTAAGCAAAATAACCTATAACATTGAAGATTTTGATTATTTTATGAATATTTTAGAAATTAACCGACGTTTATTGATGATGCCGCTCTTCATGAAGGGCGACTGCACAAATATCGAAAATTATAGACCAATCAGTCTACTATCCACCCTTTATAAGCTGTTATCCAAAATCGTAACCAATCGTCTTACCCAGAAATTCGACTTTTATCAGCCCATCGAACAAGCTGGCTTCGGAAGGAGATTCAGTACGATTGACCATATCCAAACGGTACGCACATTAATCGAGAGACGCAAGGAACAAAATATTCCTCTCCATATGGCATTTGTAGACTATCAGAAAGCCTTTGACTTGATTGAATCCTGGGCAGTGCTTCGGGCGATGGATAGTTCCCGTATAGAATCTAGATACTCAAGCTTGTTTCAATATATCTACGAACATGCTACCTTGCATGTCAAGCTGGAAGAGAATTGGGTTACGGGACAAATACAGGTCAGGAGGAGTGTCCGACAAGGCGATTTCGCTTTCTTGGGAGCCAAAGGGAGTCAATATTGACGGAAGCCGTTACTTACAAGCAACGATGTACCAGATGTACTATGGAAAATGCCACATGCACTCGAAGAAGTCTCCCAACCGGTGGGGCTGACAATGAATCTTCAGAAAACTAAAATCATGAGTCCAAGCAACATAATCGTCACCATCGGTAATCATACTCTTCAGAAAGTTGATTAGTATGTATATCTCGGACACAACATCAAGTTGGGAAAGGACAATCAGACAGCCGAAATCACCAGAGGTATCAGCTTGACCTAGGCGGCTTTTGGCAGACTCAGATACATTCTGCGGATACTACACATCCCTATAAACATCAAGAGGAAGATTTATGACTCGTGCATCTTGGCGGTCGCAACGTATGGGCTCGAGACTGCAACTTTAACGATGTACAGCACAAATCGACTTCGAGTCTGCCAGCGAGCGATGCTGGGAATCAGCCTCAGGTACCAAATTGGAAATGAAGCTTTATTGCATCTCAGTTGAAGCTATTAAGTGTGTCTTGAAGGACTATCTTCATATCAAGTCAATTTTTTAGTAACATTCGTTCTGTTGACTGTGAGCCCACCACTGTTGCGTTTGGTCTTGAAGATGTTGGCTATCATTTCATCAACACTATTAAAGAATAGATTTCAAAATAATTGCATACATTTAAAAATATGCAAATGAGTTTAGCAGAAGAAATATTTATTGGAAAATAAAAGTTAACAAAAAGCTAACGAACACATTTATTTCGCGATTTAATTGTAATTAACTTATAATGTGCAAAAACAAAGCAATACAGTGAAGACAATGACATTTTAAATTTAAATTACAGTCTAAATTATTTCCTTGCTTAGCCAATTACATTACATGCCATATTACGTGCTTAAACACATTATGCGATTGAAGGATATTATATAGTTTTCTTTCTTGTTTAAATATTTTATTTATATTGATTTATAATAAACAATCTATAAAAGTTCGGAAGTTAAATATTGTTAAGACAAGAATATTAAAAGGAAAGCAAATATGTTGTTATCATTAAATTTTTGATTATTTAAGGTGATCTATAACAGTTCTAAAGTTAAATAAGTTTGATAGGTAAAGACTATATAATTAAAAGTAATTTGCTAAAAAGTATTTTAGTTAAGTTTTTTATAATCACATTTTTGATTATATTATATTATAAAAGGTGATCAAATTTGGATAACCAAAAAAGCAGGACTTACAATTAGTAATTTTAAATTAGCGAGTCTAAAGTTAGTAATTTATGATTGAGTTTTATGGGAAAACTTTATGGAACTATTCTCGTTTTTCTTCTTGACACCTCCAAAAATGCATTAGTGTTATCTGCAGAAAATGCGATAATCTTACACGTTACAAGTACAACAAATTATGAGTTAGATTTTTATGAACGTACTTTTCGACGGGAGTTTCTTTATTTTTCCGGTTATAGAATCCGAAGTTAAAAGTTTTACATTAAAAAATTTAGTTATGAAAATGAAATATTTTGTCAAACGTAAAATGGGAGACAATTTTAATTCAATATGATTTGAGGCGTCGCACAGTGTCAGATTTTCATATTCTGGCTGCACTTAATCTTGAAAAAAAAGTACTTGAATACACAAAAAAGAATTGCAGCCGTTCGCATCCCCGATTGTTTTTTCAAATTTTCTAAAATGCCATCTAAAATCACAAACTTTCAACTTTTCGATATATGGCTAGCTACTACCAAAAAATACCGATGTGGTAGAATTATTGACTACATCTCGAGTAGTATATCCGGTGGATCGCAATCAAAAATTGATTATAAGAAACTGCAAGTTTTTAGCAAACGTCTATGCGAAAATTTTGATACCAGATGGACTAAGTCGTATCGGACAAAGCATCGATTTTGTCGTAATAACAGCCAGTGGTTGAAATCTAAAGTAGACATATCTTTGTTCGTCATAAGTTCAACTGTTAAAAGAGCTGCTGGCAGGCCAATTAAAAACTTTGATGATTGTAGCCAACGAACAAACGCAAAAAAAGCTAAAGAGTTACCCGAGAGTCTAAATGATTTATTTATGGCGGATGAAATGAAACTGCGATCAATAGGGAAGCATGATTCAGCAGGCATAGTAAAGGAATTATTTAATGCATCTCCAAAAAGGGGTACCTCTGTTAAAAAATCAAGAATCGATAGTATGGCTCCGCATAGACTCTCTCCAGATGAAGCTCTTGCGATGATAATAGATGCTGGTTTGTCAACACATCAATACAAATTGATCAGGCAGCATACTAAACACGTAAACCCTAATTTATTTCCTAGTTATGATCTGCTATATCAATCAAAGCATTCATGCTACCCTGAAAACATAACTGTGACGGAATCATGTGCCGAAATAAATTTACACGCATTAATTGAACATACAGTTAAAAGGCTGTGTCGTGCGCAGGAGGAAGTTTTGAAGTCGGAGTCCGTTAATTGCCGTGAAATGAATGCGATATTTAAATGGGGTTGTGATGACCCAAAATTGTTATAAACAAGCAAGGTCAAAAGAGTTCAAGAGTGATGAAAGCTTATTTAGCGTCTCAATGGTACCAATACAAATATACTACACCAGTATGAATGGCAAGCGAGTTATTATTTTTCAAAATCCTGCACCGTCTTCAACAAGATATTGTCGGCCCATTAAATTTACATTTGAAAAAGAAACTACAGACTTAATTGTAAAAGAAGTGGAGGCAATAAAGAATCAAATTCGAAATAAACGTCCCATAATAATAAAGATAGGCGAAGTCGAAGTTTCAATAAAAGCAACAGTAATTTTGTATATGGTTGACGGAAAAATATGCAATGCTTTATCCACCTATAAGTCTACTCAGACGTGATATATATGTGGCGTGATATATATGAGACGTGATATATATATATATATATATATATATATACCTAAAGAAATGAATAATCCTTCTGTTCACTCTACAAAGGATGTTGATGAAATCATGCTTGAATTCGGTTTGTCTCCTTTGCATTCTGACATAGAGGTGAAAACTTGGCAAGTTAGGTCGGCCGAAAATAAACAAAAAGTTGCGTAAAGAAAAACCTTAATACAAAATAGGTTTCAGCAAAAGATGGGTTTGCTTGTAGATATGCCAAAGCAAAATACTGGAAACACCAACGACGGAAACACAGCACGCTCTTTCTTTAGGAATGCAGAAACATCAGCAGCAATTACCGGATTTAAGCGCTTTCACATCTTATTGGAATGTTTGGGATCTGGATATGCGGTAAATTCAGATGCCTTTGACAAATATGCAGCATGTACAAGAGAACTTTTTTAATTGAATATTCCTGGTACTATATGCCAGTTACTGTACACAAAGTGCTTTACCATGGAAAAGTTATCATTGATCACTGCATCCTTCCCATAGGACAAATGTCAGAAGAGGCTCAAGAGGCAAGAAACAAAGATGTTAGGCACTATCGATTGAAATACACACGAAAAACATCTCGCGTTCACACCAATCAAGACCTGCTACATAGGCTTTTGATTTCATCGGATCCATATATTTGTAGCTTAAGAAAGTCTCCAAAAACTAAACGGGGAATTTTAACACCCGATGTATTGCAACTTTTAAAAGATCCCGAAATGAACACCTATGATTCTGATATTGAATAAAATGTAATTTATTTGATAGAAGACTTCAACACGTTTTATTTTTTATTTTTATCTATTTCTATGTGTGTATGACTATGTTGTACCGGAAAGTTAAATATTTTTTTAAAAATCAATTAAAAAATGGCTTAGTCATTAATAAAGGTCGGAACTTTAGGCTTTAAAAATTGTTAGAATAGGTAGGTTATTAGGTTGTAAAAAACACAAAATAGGTTTTTAATAGGTTCTATAAAGATAAGAAAGATATGGCAAGTTTTCAAAATAGTTCGCTTAAAATAGGTTATATTTTCTATTAAAATTTATAAAAAGAATGCAACAACAGTCTATAAGTATTTTATTCAAACCAGTATGTGCTTTGCCCATCTACATATTGCACAAAGTTAATTACTTAAATTCTATAAAGAATAAAAAAAAACAATACTTCTTTTATTAAATGTAAACAAAAGTAAAAATCATTTCTTAATTATTATTGTTTGTGTCGGTGTCATATTTGCTGTTGCAATAAACTACCATTATTTTCTCTAAATTGTTTGGTGTAAGGCTGTGCTGTCTGTCTGATAAAACCATTTTATATGCGGAAAAAGAAGGTTCAACATCGCATGACGTTACCGGTGCATATGTTACCGTGAAAGACCGAAATTGGGGCAATGTCGAATTTCACCGGTGAATGTCAACACTCACATAGTCGCTTGGTGTATGTGCGAAATATTTGCTAAATACCCTTATTTCTTACTTACACCGGTGAATATCGTCATTCACCGTGCACTAATGGTGAATGTTGAACATGTCGAAGATTTATATTTTCTTCTCCGTAATTCAGTCGCTATAAAACGTCACAAGGGTGACATAAATTTTTCGCTACTCCTTCTGAGAGCAGTGACCAATAATTTAAAACCCACAGTACATTCTAAATGAGAAACGAAAATAATGGTAATAAAAAAATTACTTAAATATTTAATTAAAATCTTATTTATTGCAATATAAGACTGATAAAGCTGATTGACTCCCAGCAGAACAAAGTATTTGGCGGTAGAGAGCCAGTCGTCTCTCTGTAGGCATCTCAATTTTGGACCTCCACCAGAGCTGTGATTGTCGACATACACCAGTGCGGCTCATATACTCATCTCAATACACACCACTGCAATGTACAACAAAGTAATGAAATATTCGATCTTTCACCGACGTATTTGGTATGTGTTGACATTCACCGGTGAAAGTCGACATTCTCCAATTTCTGTCATTCACGGTAACACATACATACTTCAACAATACCGCTGTTTCTGACGTTATGTTTGCAGGATGCTCAACTTTTTCGCCACTTAATATTTTTCATTTTACATTTCGTAAAATAGAAAAGTCTGGATTTTTTTATAAAACGGCCTCAAGTTTTAAAAATGCAATTCCTGCATTTTTGCACTATCCACAAATGATGCATACTCTGTTAATGGGGTTCCAGTTTTTTTTCCAATTTTTTCTGTTAAAATGTGAAAATTGGATGAAATATTTGCCAAAGAATTTTTAATGTCTGTATTTTTAAAACAATGTTATGCCTTGCATATTCTGCACAGCTACAGTCAAATTCCATTGCCACCTAAGAAAATGTTTGGCTGACCGAATGGGAACACAGAAAAACAAACCTTTTTCACAGCATCAAAATTGTTGCAGTAATAAAATGCCGCTAGCAACAATAAGTATTCCATCTTGTGATAATTGGTTCGGGTGGCAATGGCAAATAGGGTAGTAAATTTTTTAAAACTTAAAGGTAAAACTCTTAAAGGTACTTTCAGGAAAACCTTTTTGACGTTTCCGTAATTTCACACAGACTAAGAATTTACGAATAAACAATTTTTCACTATTTTAGGTCACAAATAGGCGCTATAAGAGCTCATTAGGTACCTTTTAGGCAGTAAAAATTTAAAACAGCAAAAGAGGCAAAATAGGTTTTTTAAAACTAGTGTAAAATTATAGAGAATCATGTAAAACGGATTTATTTGCTTATCTTTTTCATCTGCCTATAAAGAAAATAATAGGCAATTACCTAAAGTTCCGACCTTTAGTCATTAAACAAGAAACTTCAGTACAAAATTTGAATTGGCTACCTTTTGTAGTTAAGAAGTTAGGGAATTAAGTGCAGTCAAACGCGAAAATTTGACACTGTGCATCGGGTAAAATTGTAGCTACATTTGACTAATGAGAAAATTTATATTGTTTGTCCATAGCCTTTTGCATAAAGTTTACAATAAATAAGTATTCTCTCTCATATTTCAGAGATTTTTTGTTTTTATCTTTTTTATTGGTAAAATCGTTATCAAGTTATTGGGAAATTTTAAAGTGCGTCTGCAAGTGTTTTTTTCTGTTGATTACAAATATTCAAAATTGCTGCTTCAGATCAATGATTTTAGCTGCTTCAGTTCGCGAGATAAGTCTTTTTCTTTATAAAATTGATAAATAAATTTATACACATTTACATAAATATTAATAAAACGTATGTTTTCTATAATGCTCGTATATCATATCTAATTATATTTTAATAATATTCAAATAATGGTTTTCAAAACACTATAATTATTGTACAATTATAAAAATGCAATTTTAAGTGTTTCAATTTTGAGTCTATAATGAAGTCACTAAAGCACCCATATGGGTTCGTTAATGGATCGCCGAATGCGATATAATTTTCTCAATCTGTATGGGCGATTTTTTTATTTAAAAATGGCATAAAAGGGCGCAAAATAGAAAAAATAGTATAAAGAAACTCGTTCAAAAGGCGTTTTTCGCACTTGTCCATTAGAAAACCCCTTGCTACTCGTCGTTTTCTAAACTTGGACGCGTGCTGAAAAAACGCGCTTATTGAACACTCTTTAATATACTATTATAATTTTAAAGCAAATGCGCACATAGCTGTACGTAAATGAAAATGCAAATTAATCTACGAATATTGTAGTAGTAGTAGTAATAATAATATTATGAGTCGAAGTAAACCTACCGAAATCCTTTTTGTTTTAGTGTTGAAAATTTGTGATTGTTATTGGTGTGAATGTGCGTATGAACAGAAAACAAAGAGAAAATAAATATTTTTTATTTTTTCGTTATTTTTTACACACATTTCATTTCTTTTTAATTCCCAGATTGTATTTTTATTTTCATTTTTGGTGTTCTTTAATTCCCTTTTCCTCTTCCCAACTACTGTATATGTAAATCCTTATTTCTTTAGGATACATAAGTTACGATAAAAGTACGTAGTTTGGAAAATGTACACATTTACCGGCATATGTACACATATACCTTCTTGGTTGGTAAAAATGTAAGTTCAGCTTACATTTACCAACTATTTCCGCCAAATGTGTACATATACATAATGATGTTGGCTAATCTATAGAGGTTTACGTTAACACACAAAGCGCTCGGGCTGTCAGACAAGATTTTTAGAGACACATAATATTTACTTCTTTGGGCGTGATTAGGTCTCATAAACAATGAATTTCGAATTACAATAAAAAAATAAAATTTATTGTACAAGCGGATAAAATTAAGGTGTAACTGTAAAATAAATTATGCTCAAAATGTATTAATTGTTTTTATGTATAACAAAATAATGTAAATTATTTCTAATACATTTTAACCTTAATATACAAGTATATTTTATTTCTGTTTATTATTTTTAACTTTTACCGATATACGTTGGAAAATGTGTACTTAAAAGGTAATGTTTACTTAACCGGTAAAAATAGATATATGAAGCTGATCTCAAATTTAAACTCACATTTACCTATCAAATTGGTAAATGTATACATATACCGGTTAATGTTTACATTTGTGGATTTTGTACTTTTACCGTAACATATACATTGTATATGTATTTTGTGTTTTGCGAAAAATAAAATATACTAAAATGAAGCGAATATATGCATATTCGAAACGCTTATGATTTATTCGAATATGGAAGCAAATTCTATAAAAACAAACTACTGATAGCTGTAGGTATCTTAAAAAATATAATAAATCTAAAATAAAAAAAATGGTATCTAAAATATAGAAATCATTTCAAATTGGCCTATAGAAAAAGAAAAGTTGCAAGTAATTTAATAACAATTTATAAACTAATGTGATATGTGTATTTATAAATCAATGAATTTTAATGAATCCATTGTTCAATCAATTACATTGCATGTGATATTACATGCTCAAACAAATTATTGCCAAGGCAGTTGGATTACACGTTTTGACAGTTGGATTGCATGTAAATAATTGACAATTCATACAATTGGCGAGATTGGGAAAACTTAATTATTATGATATATTTACATTAATGTAACACAGAGGTGGACTGCGGCCTTTTGGTATCCTCTGTGCCGCCATCGGTGGTGTCTGCCATTTTCCTAGTTTTGTCTAGTCTTTTGTAGTGAAGTCTTTCGCTGTCTGGTCCTGTCGGGTCTTGTCTGGTCCAGACTGGTCCTCTCTAGTCCTATCTGGCCCTGCCTGGTCCTGACTGGTCCTCTCTTTTGCTGTCTAGGCCTATCTGGTCTGGTCCTTATAGCCGGTCTTATGTGGTCTTGATTGATCCTTCTGTTTTTATTTGGCCCCGTCTTTTCTAGTCTAGACAAGTCTTATCCGTTCTTGTCCGGTTTTTTTCCGGTCTTGTCCGGTTTTGTCCGGTCTTGTCCAGTCTTGTTGACCTTGTCCACTGTTGGATGATTTTGGCTGATCTTGTCTTTTCTTTTGTTAACTCTTTATTTTGTTTAGTCATTTAGTGTCTGGTACTGTCTGACTATGTCCGGTGTAACGTGGTCGGTATTGGTCCTTCTGTTTTTATTTGGACTCGTCTTGTCTGGTTTAGTCAAGTCTTGTCCGGTCTTGTCCAGAATTGGATGATTTTGTCTGGTCTTGTCTGATCTTGTCTAGCTTCTTGTCTTTTCTTTAGTTTACTCTTTTATTTTGATAAATATATCAATATTGGCAGAGAGACTTTAAAGATTATTATTATTATTTATATCAATACTTAATTAACAAAACAACAAGAGCTTGCTAATCGATTTTTGATCTAAATGTAATCCGATCTGCTATCCTTGCTAGTGCAACTTTCTCTACTTCATTTTTGATTTGGACATTAATCTCTGGAGTCAACATAATAATTGTTATCATCAGTTATTATTGCCTAAGCCTGTAGTATTACTTGAATAATGCAATTTATATAAATAATAATAATACATATAGTCATTGTATACTTTATACAAAGGGCTATCGACCACGAGGACCTTTTGCCCGCTTTATGTAAATTAAGTAAATTAAGGCAGTTTCGATAATAATTTAACGTATTTTTGGGCAATTTTCGCTATAGTTAACGGGTGTAGCGGGAATATCACATTTTTCAACATTCTGTTACAATCCTTATAATTTATAATTGTAATTTCAAAAAATAATAATTTAAAAATATTATATAAAAATAATTTATAATTTGAAAAGTTTTAATAACATCCACTTTGGGACAGCTTTACTAATTAAATCAAGGGAGGGATTTTTAATTAGTAAAGCTGTCCCAAAGTGGATGTTATTAAAACTTTTCAAATTTGAGTAGGCATTGTCTGTGTGACTGTTATAAATAGTTGTCAATAATTTATAATATTTTTCAAAGCATGGGTTTCAAATTAAACTTACTCATAAGCTACCGCGATTGGAAGGAAGCTGAATCCCTTATAATTTTGGGAGTCGATGAAATTTTATTAACAAATTTGAAACTTTGCAGCAATATTTGCAATAAGAAAAGAAACAAATCTTGTAAATTTCAGCAAATTTGTTTGTTAGTTACAGAAGTGTTAAATTCTCAATTTTTGCAAAATTTAAATTCCCATTTTTCTAATATTCGCATTTTTTTGCCACAAATTTGAAACTTAGCTAAAATATTAACAAGAAAAGAAACAAATTTTGCAAATTTCATCAAATTGTGTTAAAATTTTGGTCTGTTTATAAATTCACGACGACATAACTTTTGAACGGCTTCATATGCCCGCCATACACGCTAAAGTCACCCGGAGAGGTTACATGTGCAGGTTTGCCTGCGCAGGTCAACCGTACGCAAGAAACTGCACAGGTTTATTCCCACACACGCTCCGGTCTACCTGCGCAGGCAAACCTGCACAGGTAGACCTTCCTGGTGGACCGTTGCGTGTATGGCGGGCACTACGGGACTTTCTACGCCGTTTACGCCAATCGATTCAGCGGCAGCGGCCCAAAATTAGTCGGAAAACATATATCATATTCCTGGGAAGCTTTCAATTAAGGCAACAAAAACACGAATCTTTATTGAACCAGGCAAGGTAGGCTTAATTTTTGCTTTGCGATTTTAGTTAAAGAGTGCCAAAGACGATTAACAACATTTACACCAGGATAAAGTTCGCAACACTAAGTTAAAAAAAAACCGTATTCTAGACAAAGCCCAAATTTCGTTAATATGTTTGTTTATTATTACCTACTTGCCAAAAATTTAGATTTTTCAAAATTTAAAATATCAGTTTTCCTAAAATTCTGATTTTTTTCAACAAATTTGAAACTGCATATATATTAACAAAAAAAACTTCATCGAATTTCGTTCATTTGTTTTGTTCAAAACTTTAGAACATTTTGCAAGTAATTTTGCAAACAAGTCGAAACTCGTCCAAAACTTCTGAAAATTTGTATAAACCCAAGTTAAACTTGTCAAAATATTTCCAAACTTGTCAAAAACTTTTGAAATTTTTTCCAAACTCGAAAAAAACTTGAAAATTTGTTCAAACTCCACCAAAACTTGTCAAAGTATTTGTGTGTACCAGCAACGTAAGTAACATCTAAACGAGTATTCTCAAAAACCGACAAACTGACAAGAGATAGAAGGTGCAGGCTGGACAGTATAAACATAAATGAAATTACGTTAATAAATAATAATATTTCATGTTAATTTTAAATAAATACTTTGATTTAAAGTAGCTGTATTTTTAACAAATCAAATAACAATCTAGTATTTGTTAAAAAAAATAAAAACGAACAATTTTGCCCATCATTATTTCTAAAAAAAATTCTACACGTTTGTTTTATTTCTTAACGAAAACTATGATTGCTTTCCCATATCTCACATAAAAATCTATGATATGTTTTCTCAAAGAAAAAGTCTTTAACCGCGGGACTAATGACTGCAGATTCGAATTTTTAAGTCCGAGTGATTAAATTAACTCATGCACTCGAGTAATAACCGAGTAGTAAAATGATTCGATTACTGTTACTCGATGATGCCCATCTCGGCACTGGCCACGACTACTCCGAATTCCAAATTCGAGCAATCCTTCATCACGAGTGATAATACTCGAGTACTCGAATCAGCGCTGTCATTTGGATTTGGAGGCCCCGGGCATATATATTGAGGTGGGGCCCCCAGTAAATAGAATTCGGCGAGTTTGGGTTGCAAACGACGCAGCGTGATGCCGTTTGCAGTAGAAGATGAAACGTTCAATTCCCTGCGGGAATCGCGCGAAACCGTTCCCGCAGAGCTCAAGTTGGCGGTTTCGTGTTTTCCTGGATGTCCAAAAAACGTTTTTATGGCGTCGCGACGCCATCTTCGGCGCAATCGGTATTAAACTCCCAAACAAACTAAAAGGTTCTATGGCCGATCGAACGGCACCGGTCCGGTTCCGATTCGTCAATTGGTTCCGAAGTTCTATGTATCCCCGTAAAACGCCTTTAGTTTTTCTCACATTTTTCTCTTCAAACTGCCGCAGATTCGCAAAAAGTCGTCGCAGTTTAAAAAGTTCCGGTTTCTTGCCGGAATGGTTGCCCGCGAGTGTTCTGAAGAGAACGAACCCAACCGGCGACCTGGAGCCCATTAAATAAGTCCTGGGCGTCAGGGGAAGTGATTTCAAGATCGGCAAAAGAAAAAATATTTGCTCTTGCACCAGGTGGACGGGACGTCGCAGGACGGCGAACGAGGGCTCTAAAAAAGTGGCACGGAGGCGGCTAGAGGATCCGGAAAAAATTGAGATCCGACCAAAAATGCGCCTCAAAAGTAAAATATCGTGATTTTAGTTTTCGGTCTGGTGCGTCCGAACCTGGGGGAGTTGAGTCGCGAAAATGGCACCGCTCGACGGGGCTCTCGGTTCTACACCGGAAAAATGTACATTCCCGTCTTGCACCGCCGCCGCCGCTTCCGTCGGGCCGTTTCCGCAAAAACCACGATTTTAGGGTGGCTTTTGGATCCCCGGACGGACATTCACAGTTAAGTCATCGAAGACGCGCGGTAAAAATACCCACGATCTGCCGCCTCCGGCGGCATAAAAATGTCAAATTTGAGCCTTTTTAAAACCCACGTTGTGCGGTCCCCCATGTGAAATTCGCGAAACGCCACACGTCAGTCGTCTCAGAATCGATCTGCAGCCACTGTGGGGGCCCCCTAGTCCGTGGGCCCCGGGCATTCGCCCGATTGACCGACACTAGCGACGCTACTGACTCGAATGATCCAGAATAAGCGAATGATTCATTTCTAGTTACAGTGATCATTCATCACTTGTAATATTCCAGTACTCGAATGATATAAAATAATCGAATATTAAATTATTGTCACTCTTTAATCTCTAGTACCTCAACGCCGTTGTTCAAGTTTGATTAAAAAATAACACGAGTAAATAGTCCAAAGATTATAAAATAATTTATAAGACAAAAGAATAGAATATTATGTGATTAATGAAGAATAAGAGCTTATATTTAAATGTGGAATTAACTGGTGACGATAGGAAAATGAAAGAACACACTGTTTAAATTAAAATTTTCGGCGATTTAAAATTTAATTAAACACTCCAAACAGTTTGTTCTTTCAGCGTCCTATCGTCAATAGTTATTTCCACATTTAAATAAAGAATAGAATATTCAAAATGTTGTACGGACGTGTTTCTTGTTTTTAACCAAATTGGGATATGAGGTTTTAAAATGTTTTTCTTGCTTTATTGTTAAAATTGTTCGATAAAGAAATGCCTAGCATGATATTCTGAAATTGTGATGTTTATCTTTCTAGACAAGGTTCCGTGTAGCAGAAAATATTAACATTTTTTTAAGTCTAGAATTATAGAAAATATAAGAAGAAGTAATCGAGAAATATCCAAGTAAATTAGGATAAGATGCATCACAAAAATAGATTTTAAAAATATTCTATATGCCCTTTCTGTTAAGCCTCCGTCGATATCTATAAAATCATGTTAGTAAATTCAAGTAATATATTTTAATTTACATATACCTATATATTTCCATTACTTATTTTATGAATTGATACAGAAAAGTATAATTAAAAGTAATTATATAAAAAATAATACACCAAACAAATAATTATCTAAAAAAATCATTATCCTTCTAATTTGTTATTATTACAGTGACATTCGTGACAAGCAACAATTACAAAAACAGAAAACAAATCCATGTTTATAATTATTATTTTGTTAAGCAATTTCGTGTGTGTATTTTATAGATATTTTATTTGTGTCGAGAATAGTAGCATTTACCTATAAAAAGTTAATAGCGAATTGAGAGGTGAAGGTTGCATCGCCTTATTAATAAATAATAAAGATAAGATAACATGAATTACCACACGACATCATTATGGAAATCATAATAAAATTACTGTAATTATAATTGTATCTAGAGCTATCTACATTTCTGTTAAATTAAATATAAATATCCAGTTAAAAAATTTAAAACTAAATCGATTATCGTGTTTTTTATAATTTATGGGAAAAAATGTGAGCTTGATTATAAATAATTAATATATATATATATATATATATATATATATATATATATATATATATATATATATATATATATATATATATATATATATATAGATGCGAAGATAGTTTTATTAATGACTCGATAATTAAACAAATACCATAGTATATTTTCAACCAAGAAAATATATATACGTTTAATGAGGGTGTAGTCAAAGCTTAGGTCGGTAAAAAGAAACTCTTTGTTATATAATCGAGCTTTCGGGAATGCTTATTCCCTTTCTCAAGACATCTAAAAATAATTTATTTGTTAGTACACCTACATGTTATTTAAGATGGTTTGTAAACTGCTTACTAACGTGAGGTTGACATAAACAGTAGCTTCATGACACACTGGACAAAAATTCAACCACATTGAAATAGGTATTATGTAATACCTCACACAACAAATTTTTTTTTTTTTTTTGTTGTTGTGTGAGGTATTACATAATACCTATTTGTTGCCCAGGGTGCACCCTGGGCAACGTAATTATATTACGGCTAAATAGTCTACAAACCTCGGGGGTTCACGTCTAGTGAATACGGGACTGGCAATCCCGAGGTACACTTTGCTTCAACTTGTCCTAGGTGAGACTTCTCTATCTCTTATATCTTTCCTCTCAGATCTCCCTTGATAAACTCTTAGTCTCTTCTGACCCCGATGCTATTAGAGCACTCGAGGGCTAGGGGTCTCTCTCTATTTCAGACATATCTCTACCATCCTTCCCCATACCAACCTGCAATGGCCAGCCTGGTAGGGGCAAACGGCTAAATACCCCAATGACAGTATAATACCAAAGAAGGCTATAAAACCTCAGTCTCCGGCAGCTCAAAAACCGCTGACTACGGTAGCGGTCAGGCAAGTCTCGAGCAGAGGGTGCGAAATGGTCATGCCCACACCAAAACGCAATTTTTAGGTGTAGAGTCATGAGTTCCTCAAAGGAAGAAGCTCTGCTAATATTAGTATTGCAAACTGTACAGTTTTGCAAAAAAAAATTTGATGCCAAAACAGTCTTTACATTTTTGGTTGTAACATCAAAACGAAAAAAGCTACAAAAATGGTTTTAACCGATTATTAAAGCTTAATAAATCTATAAAAATCTGATATATAACTTCTTTGTCTCACTGCAAAAACAAATGAATTACTGTTTTGCCAAAATAAAATGAATTCCAAAACTGTCCTTACATTTTTGGCTGTATCTGAAAAACCACAAAAGCTACAAAAATGGTTTTAACAGATTATTAAAGCTTAATAAATTTGAAAAAATCTGATATATAACTTCTTTGTCTCACTGCAAAAACAAATGAATTACAGTTTAGCCCAAAAAACAATGGATTCCAAAACTGTCTTTACATTTTTGGTTGTTACTTCAAAACCAAAAAAGCTACAAAAATGGTTTTAAAAGATTATTGAAGCTTAATAAATTTGCAAAAATTTGATATATAACTTCTTTGTCTCACTGCAAAAACAAATAAATTATAGTTTTGCAAAAAAAAAAATATTCCAAAACAACAGAAGAAGAAAATCGGTCAGTTATTTTTTATTTGTTTTTGAGTTCTAAAACACCTAAAACTCATTTAAGAAATAAAAGAAAAATCATGTGGGTTCATAAAATCGAACTTTTCAAATGTCGGCATTTTCTTCCAATTCTAAAACTATCTGCTTACAAATTTTGTCTTTTCTCGTTATATTTTTATAGTTTTCATCATACAGGTCATACAATATAGGATATTTTCTAAAATTATGAATCAAGTTCTGTGTAATCGCCATTTCAAAACACGGCGACAGCGAAACTGACCGCGCATGCAGCGTTCTTGTCGTGCAACGCTGCACTACCGCGGCTATGGCGGAAATCGTTCCTGTTGAAAACAGCTAACAGACTCCTCAACTTCTGACACGAACATGGTCTCTATTCAATGAACTCTCTCTTTGACAAAAAACTACAACGGAAATGGACTTGGACCAGCCCAGATGGCAACAAGAACGAGATAGATTATATCATAACAAACAGGAAAGAAAAAGTGCACGACGTAGCAGTCCTGAACAGGCTCTCCATAGGCAGCGACCATAGAATGATCCGAACAAAAGTTTCTGCGAACATCATCAGTGAAAGATTGAAGATGATCCAAAAACCGAATAAAAATGGACACCACCCGACAACATCGACTCCTACCAAAGAGAAATAGAAAACCGCTTACATAACTCTTACGCAAACCAAATGGCGACTAGCGGAAGTATCAACATAGATGATCTAAACACATCGATAACAAATGCAATAAAACAGGCAGAACAGAAACACTGTGATAAATCAAACGAGAGAGAACAGAAACTAAGCAAAAACACCAAAAAACTAATGGAAGAAGAATGCTGAAAAAAAATACGGCCAAAACTTTGCGGAACTGAGACAATTGAACAAAGACATACGAAAAGACGTCAGAACATTCAACACGAATATGGTTGCTAGAACGATAGAGGAAAACAGAAGCTTAAAAGTACTTAGGCAGAAAATCTCAACAGGCAGAAGAAACATACATAGACTCAGAAATAGACAGGGAAATATAACTTCAATTAGGGAAGAAATCCTCGGGGTAGTGAGAGAATTTTATGAAGAACTATATAAATTACATCAAAGCGCAATAGAAGCGAACAAAATTCCGAAAATCACAAACCAAGGATCGGAATATATTCCAGAGGTTTTTCACTATCTCCGAAATAACAACAGCAGTCTCAGAGATGAAGAATAACAAATCACCTGGGGACGATGAAATCAGCATAAAAACAATCAAACTGGGAGGACACAAGTTACATTCTCTACTCAAAGTGCTCTTCACCGAATGTCTCATGAGCTCTCAGAATGGAACAATGCAACAATCATTGTCCTGCATAAAAAGGGATACATTACCGACCTTGGAAATTACCGACCCATCAGCCTGCTGTCACAAATATTTAAGCTGTTCACAAGAATAATCACGAAGAGAATAACTGTTAAGCTAGAATCATACCAACCAAGATAATAAGCCGGATTTAGATCAGGGTTTGGCACCAACGACTACCTCCAAGCCCTAAAAAACCTCATAGAGAGAATGATAGAGTATAACAAGCCACTGGTCCTAATATTCATAGAATATGAGAAGGCCTTTGACTCTGTGGACCAACACGAAATCCTAAAATCAATAGCTGATTGCCGTGTAGATCACCGGTATACCAATATCATCAGACACATATACAAAAATGCCACAGCATCTGTCCGACTCCACAGCGATACTGGGAGATTTAAAATAGCCAGAGGTTCGACAGAGTGATACAATCTCCCCACGACTTTTTACTAACTTACTCGAATACATGTTTAAATCTATTGATCTGCAACACGTAGGCATTAACATAATACCTCAGTCATCTCAGATTTGCAGACGACATAGTCTTTATAGCGGATAGCATCCACCAGGCAAAAATGATGATACAACGCCTAAATATAGCCTCACGCAAAGTGGGACTAAAGATCAACTTTGCAAAAACTCAGTTGGTGACCAATCTTGTACTGAGTGATAGTATAACCGTAGATGGAGTCGAACTCAAAGAGACCACCTCATATAAACACCTAGGGCATAAAATCCGCATACACAGAGATAACCAAACGTGTGAAATACCAAGACGAATAGGATTTGCTTGGGCTGCATATGGAAAAGTGAAACAAATATTTAAGTCAAACTTACCAACCTGTTTGAAACGTAGAGTCTTCGATCAATGTGTCCTCCCCGTCTTAACATACGGTGCAGAGACATCAACACTAACAAAGAAGGTAATCAATAAGATCAAGGTAACACAACATGCAATGGAGAGATCCATGTTTGGATTATCCTTTAGAGACCGAATCCCTAACACCGAAATCCGGAGAAGATCGGGAGTAGCAGATGCAATAAAACGAATAACAACCTTGAAGTAACTGAAGAACCTGAAGAACTGAGCAGGGCACATTGCGAGAATGAAGGTCAACCGATAGACCAGACGAATACTGGAATGGAGACCAAGACATGAAGCTCTCTGAAGCAGAGGACGACCACCTGCAAGATGGTCCGATGATATTAAACGTATCCATACAAATGTCCAATAATAAAATCCATACGTGCTGCTTGCACGTTGGATGCAAGCAGCGCAGGACCGACAGATGTGAAGCAGTCACGGGAGGCCTAAGTCCAGCAGTGGAGTACGATAAACATATAGTATTTCGTACTACACTATTTCGTAACATAGTCAGCTGTGGAATTTCTGATTTTTAAGTTGACGTTTGCTAATAGTAGTACGAGTAATCAACAGATTGATTTGATTTTTGACACCACATCGACTTGATTTTTGACTACAATCATAGTTACTGTTTAAAAATTCTTGACAGAGTTGAGGTTAGCGAAAAAATGCCTAATTTAAATAATCAAAAGCGTACAATTATCACGCTTAGTATAAATTGCAACACCGATATCTTTAATACTGCCAAAGTATAGCAGAATTCACTTTAAACCACTAGTAAATTTGTTCAGTTCATAATTGTACTTAATTAATGTGTACATATATCTGAATAATTGACTAAATATGTTTCCATTGTTGAAGTTCTTAAATTTTTTTAATAGCTCACTTATTTGTAATTCTTAAATAGGTTTAATAGTTCACTTATTGTGGAACGGAGATAGTATATAATATATAATAATAATGGATAAATGGATGGAAAATACCAAAATTATTCTCCCATTAAAATATTCGATAAAGGTTGCATGAGGTCTAAATCTGTAATAGATTACACGTGCTTTACAACAACAGCAATTATAATGTTCTAATTCACGTTGAGAATGGTGAAGCTTTTTAAAAATCTATATTTGTGTAAACTGTGAATAATTATTTCTAGTCACCAGAGACTATACATAAATGACATGTATAGTAAAGCGATCATGGCGCCGTGGCAGAAATTCGCAACGATTCGGGATAGTCAATTTGTTTATATTTTGAAGTGGCTTAGATTAAATCAAATAAGAATTTAAGAATTTTTCATAAAGAAATAAAGCTTTTTGTTAATTACGTAAGCCATAGCGGGTTACAACACAATCAACTTTCTTTGTATTTAAAATACTTGACAGTAAACTTGACAGTGACTTTTTATGCAATGTATATTTTTACTTGCAGTTATCCTGGCATGTCTAATTGCATAGCAGTTTGGGTATGCCTATGGCTTAATTGTGTTACAACAAATGTGAATAATATCTTCATCCATTACAGCTACTATGTTTCTCATAATAGACTTTTAGATTTTCTCCTAGTGTATAATTACTATGATATATTGTAAATAAAATTAGCTTTTCATTATAAAAAAAGTTAAACATGCAAAACTCTCTTCTCGCTCCAAAAGTTCAATGTGTCAAATATGTCCAAACGTTCAACTGTGTCCAACATTTCAGCAATAGCTGTCATTAAACTTATCTCTTTATAAGTCTGCACTGCTGCCTCTAATACTTGTGTCAAAGATGACTCTTGGAATAATATACTTTGGGTTATTATTCATGGTTGTCAACATTCAGTCTTTGATACTGGTGAAAACATGTCGTAATAGTACCTCCCTTTTGAATATTTACTTGAAAAATTGACAAAAGCTGGTTTTCCCCATTGTTGTTTGTTGAAAGCTTGTTTTCGTTAGACTTACTTTCTTGTTAATATAACATGTTAAAGCAGCAATATGTTTGCACTTACCGCTCTGGTTATAAACTCAGCTGTATTTCACTCCAGTGACAAAACGAGAAAAAGACAATCAAATAAAAAGAGAATCATTGATCTGTAATAAATAAATTATAATGTTAATTAAAGTACTTTAACTACCGTAAAATACTAAATAAAAAATAAAAAGTAAAATACTAAGTGTGCTTCGTAACTTTTAAAGTTATCCGAGTACTTACGTTTAAACTTGTTTTATAGGGTGTTACCATCACTAGTGTTTGACGAATGATGCAGGCTCGTTTTAAAACTATTTAAACCGTATTTAAACGTATTTAAACTATTACCATTATCTCATAGCTTCTCAACATTTCTTACACGTTGAGCTAGAACTAATTTATTTCCCTTGATCACTGTTGGGTTGGAAGTTTACATTGTGTTCGACTCTTTCAAAACCGGTTTTTATAATAACATCCACTTTATATACATTGTTTTTAACATTGACCTTTACAAGTACTATGTATTTTATTATAAAACAATGAAACATTTGCATAATCCCGAATAGTTGCGTATGCTAGGTGGCACTACTGTCGTGCACATAGCCAATAGGAAATGAATAATGTTTGTGTTTAATACGAACTTAACTTAACTTTACTGTGGTGAAAGGATTGGCCACTGCCTGGTGGGACAGTGTTACCAGCGGGCGCCGGAATGTTCTGCATATACAGTAAAAAATGCACGCATGGAGGCTCCTTCCGTGCTCCCCGTTCAATACGAAATTATTTGTTTACTACCAAGGGATCCAACACAATTGCTTTAAGATGGAGCTATGCAATATAAAATTTGCCTAGTTTTTGAGTCTTTGCTTAGTTCACACAAGTAAATTATTTGTTACACCAGTTTTATTGTTGCTTACATGTTAAAGTGGCAAAATAGTTTTCAGAAAGAGCTGAAAACCTTTATTATTTTGTCTTTGTCTCGCAAATATTTTTGTTGGAAATGTTGTAGCAAGCAAAATTGGGTTTACAGCTAGCGATTTTCTTTCAATTATTCTTGTTCCATTTAACTTATTTTTTATTATTTAACTCTCCTATTGCATTTTTTCTATTTTGCATCTGTAATGGACTTATAAAAGCATTCATATGCGTGCGGTTATGGCTCGCCGAGTGCTGTTATGAGATGATTTGTTCAAGGTTGGCACTGAAATTCAGAGCTGTCAGTGTAAAATTTTCGGCGAGATAGTTTTCAGATTATGTGATTATTATTTGAACACATATTATTATTACGATTACTATGTGAACACATATTTAATTAAAATTATGTCCATCAATGGTGCAATTATTAAAAACATGTATAGTGACATTGGATGATTCTTGAGCAGTAACACTTACACCATGGACATTATATTTAGTGCTACTATTACTGTTGCTATCAAATTGCAACTGTGGGGCACTAGAAGAACATTCAGGTAAGTTTATATTTGCTTGTTCAGACTCAAGCATTTTCGACATTTCTATTTTCTTTTTTAAGGAAGCGTCAACATACCCCTCTGCAACAGCGAAGACTTCCATCCACCATGATTTTTTATTATCAACAAATCACCACCATGGTTGGCCAAATGTCTCGCACTACTTCTTCGGAAACAATGTCCAGTATAAAGATCGGAGTTTGGTAATTTGAGAAATGTTGCAATGTCTTTTGATATTTTCACCATAATATTAATTCCAATTGGACTATTAATACAATGACCGTTACGAAAAGTTAAGAAAAATCTCTTATGCGTAACATTATTAGGACGTAAGTAAGAATATTTTTTAAATAATTCAATCCAATGGTGATCTGTAATTCAGAGAAGAACTCAAAGAAAGTAAAGAAGAGAAGAACATTCTTGGAATGTAATTTTTTGTTTTAGATACAGACACAATGATGGAATCGGATCTGTATTCCATGTCGCCGACAGACATATCTGTTAATTCCTAAGCGCACTTCTTAGTGCATTCCTTAACGCCTAAGCGCACCATTGTAACCCATTATCAAGACGATCTAATATGAATACCGTTACATACAAAGCTGCGATATACATACAAATTTACCCAGCTTCATAGCCAGGTAAGACTTATCATCTGCGTCCCTAATAAATTTATGAATAACTTCTTCTTCTAAAATTTCGACTTTCGAGGTGTATAGTCCTGAGATATCCGTTTCAATAAGACCTGCAATTTATAATATTTGAATATGTCTACAACCTTATCTATAGATCTATATAGATCTATAGATGTTTATCTATAGATAAGGTTGTATATAACCTCAACATAGAATATATCGTCCATAAACTTGATGGTTTATACTTCTTACGTTGTAATGCGAAGTAAGCAAGTAAAACATTTTCCGAAACAACTGTAACCTTATTTGCATTGCACCACTCGTTAAATTTTTATTCTATATATATATATATATATATATATATATATATATATATATATATATATATATATATATATATATATATATATATATATATCTATATATATATATATATATATATATATATATATATATATATATATATATTCTTTTTCATATCGTGGACATGATTTATCCGGCAACAAATTGCTCACCATTAAAAGCAGTTTCCTGAATTTCATGTGCAGCAAGATACTTTCTCACCCATTTTAATTTTACTCTTTAATTTAACTTCAAGTGTCAGTGATATATCAATTATCAGTGTCACCAACCACTATAAAATTTTCTTTATATGTATGGGCGATTTTTTATTTAGAAATGGCATATGTTGAGTCGCGGTGGTTGTTTGTCTCTGGACAAACGTTCACGTGATAAAATCTAAGGTTGCCAATAGATTCGATCGGCACTGGAATGTATATATTTGGGCAAAATAAAACTTACACGCCTCGTTATACATGTATTTATTATTTAACTCTACCTTAAAAGACTTATTACGACGTGGTATGTTTTTGGCAAGAGGGTTACAATTCAACTGAATATGATTACATATTGTTAAAAACAGGAAAACTCAATCCCACCTCACATTTGCCTGCCCGCACTGAACCAAAAAGAATTCTAACCCGAAGTGCACGTGGTAATTTCTATGGCTAATCTTTACAACTGCCCACAATTTAAAATACTTAGGGCCTCTTTCACCATCTCTAAGTAAAGCGTTGATTAGTTACTTCCCAGTTAACGTTAATCTGCAAGTAAAAGTGACGAGTATCTTTTGTCAATTTCACAAACGAAAATAAAGCTTCGAGTAACAACTTACGAGTTAAGTGGATGACGTAACAAATTTACGTCACAGTCGTTCAATATACGTCACTGTTACTCGTCAAACGTCATTGATAGTTATCAACTGTCATTTGTGGTGTTTTTGTGTCTGGTTTGGAAAGCTAATTTGTTACTTTATTTACAAATATTTTTTAATTAGAATTGTAGTTCCTAAAAAATTTACATTTCAAACATTTAGTCTTTAACAATGGGGGTTTTTTAAACGGGCCGCGGATAATAGATCCTTCCAAGTATGTATTATAAAAAATTCCAGATGTCTTTAAGAATTTGTAATAGATATTTTACGATGACATTTTTATGTATAATCCCTTGGACGATTTCGAATCCTAAGTACTCGTTGCGACCTAGAATGTTCTAATTCATCCAATTGATGATCAATCAAACCAATTAAATACATTTTTATTAATAAATTTTAAAATAATCGTTGGCGTTATGATAAATACCTACACAAAATGACAACTGACAATTTTTAACTGTAAAGTAAACCCACTAATGGGCAGATGTCGTGGCAAGTAAGTTACGGATCGGTTAATTTTATGATTAGTGCTACTCGAACGTCGTGAAACTCGCACTTGGTGTTACGGGTGACTTTAACTGGCGGAAGGCCTACTCGACACTTTACTTGAGGATGGTGAAAGAGGCCCTTATACTAAGAACCCTTAAATATAAACATTACATTGTATTTG
The DNA here is from genome assembly GCA_944588485.1 of Phosphuga atrata. Taxonomy (NCBI): domain Eukaryota; kingdom Metazoa; phylum Arthropoda; class Insecta; order Coleoptera; family Silphidae; genus Phosphuga; species Phosphuga atrata. Next base: position 50,942,188 of record OX155896.1, on the reverse strand, counting down.
CAATTGTTTACGACCACCAAGCATCCAAAAACCATTAGCGATCATTAACAGCCTTCAAAGCGTATTACAAACGATTAGTGATTACAAATGGTCTTCCAGATGCGTAGCGGCCATAAACAGCTTTAAACGCATTCAACAAATATCCACTACCCTAACGACCAGATCCACTGGTCGGTTTAACTTAATCTTAATGAAATTTAATATTACCTACTTTTATAAACACTCTTAACAAAGAATGGTTTTAAGTCGAAATAAAAATAAAATTGTTGGGTCTTAACAGCATAAAAGGGCGCAAAATAGAAAAAATACTATAAAAAACTCGCTCTTAAAGCGTTTTTCAACACTTGTCCATTAGAAAACTCCTCGATACGCTCTTCGTTACGCTCTTTCCAAACTTGGACGCGTGCTGAAAAATCGCGCTTACTGAACTCGTCCTTTAGTATGCTAATAACTCTCCTACAAAACGGTATCCTATAACACGAACTCGCTCTGCATGTTTAGATATTTGTGGAAAACCTCCTATAACACGGTATGCTGTAACTCGAATTTGTTTTAATACGATTGAAAATTGCTTAAACGAAAACAGGCGATGGTTTTCATGATATGGCTGAATAAGACTTTCCAGATTTATTGATCTAAGAAGAAACAAGTGAAGCACCACATATATTGATTTAAGAAAAAACAGTGGAAATGGAATTAAAAGATGCAAATCAAATCGATTGCAAAAGAAATGACGAAGGGAAGGACGAATCTCTAGCATGTCTAGCTATTTGTGGAAACCCTCCTATAACACGGTATCCTATCACTAGAATTTGCTTTAGCACGATTCAAAATTGCTTGATCGATAGGAGGCGATGGCTTTCATGATATGGCTAAATAAGTCCTTCGATATTTATTGATCTAAGAAGAAATAAGTGAAGCATCACATACAGCAATTATTGTTCTACGAAGAAACTGTGGAAATGGATTTAAAAGATGTAAATTAAATCAATAGTAAAAGAAATGATGAAGGAAAAGTATAACCTTACAAGGTTAAACACCAGAGTTGTCCAACGCGTATCTTGATTGGTCTTATGTTACAGAGGGACCTGAGTACCCAGGTGCTAGCTCTTATAAAAAAAAATCTTTCTATAACACGGTATGCTATGACACAAATTCGTTTTAACACGATTGAAAATTGCAAAATCTATAGGGAGGCGGAGGTTTTCATGGTACGGCTAAAGAAGGCATTCGAGTTTTGTTGATGGAAGAAAAATTAGTGAAGGAGATTTGATGGCAAAGGCTTTAAAATTTGTGGAAAAACTACAGCTAAGATTATGGATCCAAGCTTGTGGAGTTGAAGAATTTACCGAAAAATTTCGACTTTTCTCAATTGTTGTTTGTACGGGAAACCGCGAAACCAAAAAGAAATTAGGTTTTAGAAACTGTTGATGGTCAAATTTTAGATTTAGGTGAAAATCAAATTGACAGTTTGGAAAAATGCGACGAGGAAGGTGGAAAAGCTAATGAGAGCTTAGCTGCAAATTTAGAATCATTTTTGTTAAAAGTAGACTCGTCCTTTGAAAGAAGCCGAGATTTAAAAAGGAGCTAATTGCTTGTCTCCATATCAAGAAATCTACCAAAGGGTAATCCTGGCAAGGACCCGCAAACAAATCAAAATTACCGGTTTATTAAGGAATAAACAGAAAACGTAAATAATGAGAATGATTCAGACTTCCGTCTGATAAATATGATATTTCTCGGCAAAAAATCTTTCATATTTGTTCTTACTGTGCAGTGACAAAAGAAAAACACTAAATTAAGTATATGCAACTTAAAAATAGTTTAAACTGAAACTGAAAAATCTATTGAAACTGATAAAAAATAGTTTTACATATATGGTTTCACTAAAGTTCCGCGACGAAGAAAAGAAAAATTTGAATATGGACATCACTATTCATAAAAACTAGAACAATTTGTGGGCGAATCCGCGATGGGAGGTCCCGTAGATTTAGAAGAAACCTCGAGCTGAAGGAACTATTCAGGATAGAAACAATTGTGGGGGCAATCAGGGCAGCAAGACTAAGGCCCATCTTATCATAATTCCATCCAAGCCATGTGATCATAATTTTGGAGAACAGTTTAACAAAAAAAATGCTTGACTGAAACTTTAACATCACCCGAGCGAAAGGATGGCCGAAGAAAAGATCACGCGAGACTGCGTGGAAGCGAGAAGCACTTGGAAGTCAGCAATTGGAGAACGCAGCAATGGCCGGCGGTAGTTGAGTCGGCCAAAACCCAAAACTAGGGTTGTTGAAACGGTTAGATAGATAGACTCATAAAAACTGCATTCTTAGATAGTTTAGAACTTAAAACATGTGTTCTTTTAGGGGATGCCCACCCTATTTTAAAGGTAGTAAACACAACCTACAAACCTAATACATAAACTAATTTAAAGGATATCGGAATCGGTGTGCCACAGGGATCTGTCTTGGAACCACTTTTATTTTTACTATTTATTAATGATCTACCGAGTTACATAGACGCCAAGACCATCATGTTTGCTGATGATACATCAATTGCTGTTACTGCAAACAGCATCGATGAATTGAAAATACAGGTGGAAATCATTATCAATTCAGTAAATGGTGCCAAAAGAACCGGCTTATTGTGAATCATGACAAAACCGTCTGATTATATTTTAGCAAAAGAAAAACCATGGGCAGGAACTTTGACATTCTTATAAATAATCAACGCTACAAACTGTCAACTACTACCAAGTTTCTTGGAGTACAAATTGATAGCAAACTTACATGGTCTTATCACATTGATATGGTTTGCAAGAAACTATCAAGAGCTTATTTTATAATCTCTCAAATGAAAAAATCGATGGATATCAATAAAATTTTAAATCTTTACCATGCTATTGTATATTCACATCTTGCATTTAATGTTCTGTTTTGGGGAATCTCAAGTAATGCTAAAAGGTGCTTCATTTTGCAAAAAAGAATAATTCGGCTAATTTTAAATTTAAAGTCTAGGCAGAGCTGCAGAAGTTCATTCAAAGCCAATGATTTATTAACCCTACCATCGATATTTATCTACAAATGTCTGTGCTACACTAAGAACAATATACATAATTATAGCACTGCATCTAGTTCGCACACATATCAAACAAGACATGGAACGCAATTAAGACCTCTACAGCATAAGTCATTGTTTGAAAAATCTTTTTTTTTTGTATTGGCACTAAATTATTTAATCATCTAAGTGATGACATTAAATGTAAGCCACAAAAGCAATTTAAAAGTAAAATCAAAACTTTAATGACTGAGGGAGCATTCTACTCAATTGATGAATTCCTCCAACACTAATAATGTGTAATAATGTGTAAACTAATTATGTGTAACAAACTAATAATGTGTAATGCAAATTGTATGTAAGTCTTAATGTAATTTTAATTTGTTTATTTTAATCCATTTTGTTCTTTGACCATCACATCCACATCATGGTTTGTAGGTTTATGTATTTTTCTATTTATTATGTCTATATATATATGTCTATATATATATATATATATATATATATATATATATATATATATATGTATGATTCTGTGGCAAATGTGAATAAATTATTATTATTATTAATCTAACTTCAGCTAACCAATATCAGTAGGGATATGCTCCTGATGATTTAAAATATCATTTTCGAGCGTTTGCATTATTGCGAGACGGAAGAAGGTCGACAATTTTTATAAAAATCGTAATAAACGTGTAAAAAAAACATTAAAATATTTTATTAACTCCTCATAATTCTTGAAAGAATTAAGATATCGGCTTTTGGTTTATGGAGTTGTGTTTATTTTTTCATTACCTCTAAAATAAATAGAAGCTCCACAGGGGTTCCTATTTAAAAATTTGTTTGTGTTCTAAACTAATAGTGTGTTTACTAAATATGTAGTTTTAGTCACTCTCTAAGGATCCCCAAATTTTCAGTTGCTTTTCTGAATTCGCTCAAAACTTGTAGCTCCATCCCGAGACTTTTGGGAAGCCCTGTATAAAGTTGTTTTATACATATAAAGTATGTATGTTGATGATGAAGTTTACACATTGCTGTTCGTTGGAGCTTTTCCTCGAATTTATGAAAAACTTGGGCTTTGGACAAGACCATGGGGAAGTGAAGAAGTTTGCAAAATTTCCTTAATTCGAAAAAAATATTACTGACAGTTTGGGTTAGACCATGAGGAACATAAGATCAAATTATAAAATTTGAAGATTTCACTTAATTTTGGACCAGTGGAGTTATTAAGATTATGGACCAAACCTTGATTTTCGGAAAAATACTGGGATTTTGGATCAGACGATGGAGAACTGAAGAAATTGTAGGAAAATTCGATCCTGATTTGTGGAAAAACTACAGCTAAGATTATGGACTGAACCTTGAGGAGTTGAGGAATTCACCGAAAAATTTCGATTTTTGCCAATTGTTGTTTGTACGGGAAACCGAGGAACCAAAAAGAAATTGGGTTTTGAGAACTGTTGACGGTCGAATTTTAGATTTCTATTCCCGATCAAAGAAAATTCCTCGGAAAGACCGTCGAAAAGTCTGTAGAGAGACCCTTGGGAAAACTCGAATTTGAAAAATTTGGCATTATTTTGAACTGGAAATTTGTAATTTTTCCGATTTTCCTTGGAAAATTCTTTTGTGTTTTTCACAATTATATAAAAACTTTTTTTATTAATTCGTAAGAAAAGAGGTCGGCTCCAGGCGATTTTCAGCTATGTAATCGCACGGCCTGTATAGTGTTAACATGAAAAGTAATAAATAAAGAAAAGTAAGTTTTTGGAACTTAAACCTTCTCTTTATACTTACTTTATGTCTCATATAACAGGATTTCACACAACACGATATTTTTCAGCAACCTATCTACCTCTTATGGGAGGGTTACATGTATTCTTGTTCTGATAAAAGTTTGTTAATGCGTTTCCCAACTTATATTTATATTGTGGTATAACACTAAAGTGACCACACGTCCCGATTTTGTCGGGACAGTCCCGCTTTTTGCAGAACTGTCCCGCGTTCCGCCAATTTTTAAAAATGCCCCGCTTTTTAGAAAATAGCTATTTTATTTTAAATGTACTGTAATATATAAAATAAGATTTTTCCACATATTCCCATAAAATCCCCCGTTTTTAGTGTCACCCAATGAAATTTTTTAATATCCTCGAATTGAACTGTCTATTCTTCAAGATATTCCAAGCAGTTATTATAAAAATTTCTGACTTTTTTCAGAAAATCCGATCGTTTAAAATGTGCTGAAATTTTCATTTTGACATTGACATTAAAAAAGGAGATTTTGTGAGAATATTTTGTGAGAATATATAATTTGACACACTATTATAATAATGACATCCTGCACAGAAAATAATGTATTAATGTGTTACAAACATTTTAGTGTGTGAGTAGAAAAAAAATATTTTTGAATTATTGGTCTGCTTTTATAAATAAATTATAATTCTCATTTCATCCCATTTGTCCCGCTTTGTCTCAATGAAAATGTGGTATATAACACAATATAACTCAAATATTCCGTAAATCTGGAAATGTATCGATAAGAAGACAGAAGAAAGAGGTAACACTTATAGTTAGAAAAACGGCAAGCAGATTCGTCGAAAATGTTCAGTAACTGATGATTGTTAAAATTGTTGTCACTAGACGTCTTCCTAGTCGGCACATTTTTATGAAACTTTAAGCTCACTAAGATGACATCATAAATAATTTTATAAACTCACAGAGCAAGCTGCCATACAACAAAGGAAAATTTGAATTATTTTTCGTCAATTTTATTCATTTTATGAACAGTTTGCGCTACGATTCCTTAATACTGTCATAAAATCACAATTTCAAAATATAAGTTTATGATACAAGTGCGTACAGAAGGGCATTTGTGCATTAGTTACTAAGTTTAAATTGCAATGAGTGCACAAAAGCCTTTTACGCGAGTGTGTTATACATTATTTTATCTACGAAGCATGTTAACATACTGTTAAATCTACAAAAAAAGAATTGTTTCTTACCAATAATATTGAAAAATTGTAATTTTGACGGACTAAATACTTTAAATCACTGACACAATAAGGTTAGAACGTTCAGCGCCTCCGTGGCAAAAATTGTTAACTAGTAAAAACGCACAGTGACGGGAACACTATTTGGTCGTTGTCGATGTAATCTAGGTTAATCTAGATTAGGTGATTTTTAGGTTAAGTTATATTAGAGCCAGATAAATCCAGACTGAGAGGTCAAGACTTCTTGATTCAAAATAAGAAAAATTTATTCAATTTTAATATCCGTAAAAAAAGAATATTTTCACTACGTCTATGTTTTTGTTTAGTGACGTCAATTGTTGCCATAGCAACGACAAACAGAAGTCGTTTAATAATGAAACTGCATTTGCTTTACATTGTACTTTTACAGACGATATGGACACTTTTACACACGATTATAAAACATGGCATGGCATCCTTCACAAACAATAATTTACTCATTAATGTGTTCATTTTGGTGTGCGAGTAGATAAGGAAATATTAATAATTACTAAGGAATTTTTCAGAATACTTACTGAATCATTTTTCTAATAATATGAAGAGACTTGTTAATCTGTCTAGAACAAGAAGGCAGACATATCCAACTACTAATATTATTTTGGACCTCAATTTTAACAAACCCTGAAAGAAAAACAAATCTGTATCACAAGGCTTATACAAACCTACATTAGATACGAGACTATACATTGATTTTCATATTTCTTTAAATTTATTTTATTAGTTCATTATACACACACGAGATTTTCTAAATTTATTTTCTAGATTACGCAGGAAATGTAAAATAAATTTTTTCATAATCAAAAGCAATTATTTTATTAAATTAAATATTTTCGAACAACGATTTCATTTAACTCTGCAATTACCTCCAATTACCTTGGAGGTAATTGCAGAGTTGAATGTTGACAATCGCGCATGACGTCCAAATAATAAAAGCCGCATGCCTCTCATTGCACCGAGACCAAAATATTTACATCGAGGATTTCTGGGAGCCGATCACAACATTGCATGTTACCTTGAGTTGTCCAAAGTACAAAAGAATCTGGAATATTGGCGTTAATTTATTACGCGTTTTTTCGTCGGTAAAGCAAGAACAATGAGCACGGAAGCGATTTATGATGAAGAGAAGAAGATTGTGTTTGGTGCGGCGAATGCTTTTGTTCCCGATCCTAGAGGATTGGGATATGCTTTCTACACCCACATGAAAAGGAATAGGAATTTACTCGGACAGGTATTCATATTTTAATACAAAAATGGATAACATTTGAAAGTTTCAAATGAAAAATAGTGCAAATAAAAATTTCTGAAATTTTGAAAATTTAAAAAGTTTTGTTGAAAACCTATGGACGAAGTGAGATATATAAAAAATAATTTTATTTGGAAAATATCATTATTATTTCAACGCATAAATCTAAAATAAAACAAGATTAGATTTTTTGATGGATAATTAAGGAATACTTATAACTTACATAAGGATTTAAGTCTTATAAGGAAAAATAAGTTACATAAGGATTTAAGTTTTATTTGTCCCTGCACTGTTTGATTAGTTTTATCCGATCTGGACAGAATATACTAAATGTCTGTTTGTGACTTGTCTAAATAGTTCTGTGTATAAACGCTCATTCTGTCTTAATTAATATTTCTCTGGTTTTGTATAGTAATGTATATTTCGTGCCTTTTGTCCACTTTTGTACATCTATCCTAGTTTATTAGCTTTTAACTTCGAACTGGGAGAAATCAATATCGAATTGATAATAATAAATATTAAATTGCAGTTGTTTCAGCGTATTTCAAAGAATAATAAGTTACGATTGGTATATATGGTCTGGCAGCCGGGCGTTCTCTAGTTCATCTTAAATTAAAAACATTGTATCTTAAACGTTATTTAATGAGCAGTGTCTAAGTAGTGGTAGGTACATAATGAGTTTAACATCAGGTAAACATCATAAGCACGTCATAGGCAAGCTTTCGGGAGTTTTTGTAGCTTTCTTTATGTTGGAATACGAATTACGATCATTCTTTCTGACTTCTATGTATATATAAATTTGTAATTGCCTTTTGTTGTTCGGTTTCTATAAAAAATAGATAATTTTTATTACTCATGCGCGAAAAGTTCTTCTTGACGCACGTTTTTTAAAACGACAAATGTCACTTCTCGTTGTATTTCCACATAACCTGGGTAACGCACGCAAATATTTAATATCGCTATTTTACATTAAAAAAAAACAAATAAACAAAATATACACAATCAAGACCTCAATATTAAAAAAGTGTCTTGAAAGTGTCAGAATTTTTTTACATTATAAAACAATAATAAAAATTAAAGAAAACGTTTTATAATGAGTGTAAATTCTATGGTGATACCGGAGATAATTGAAAAACCAAATTTTTCATTTTTGATTCCATTTTTTTTCATGGCCCCTGGATTTTTGGCTTTAATTTGCCTGTCAATTGCCCTCTCGAGCGAATGTGCGCACTCACTTCGTTCGTGCTTCCAATTTCGCTCTCGCGACAATTTAAATTGACAACTTACCGCCCTAGTTACAAAATATACTATTATTTAATTTAAGAAATTTATAGAATGATTTAAATATATTTAATTGAAATTGATTTATTTCATTTTAAAAGTGATTCCCAACCAGAAATTGTTTATTCATAATTCGAAATTGATTGTTTCTTTGTCTTACCTGTGTATTTATATAACAGTTTGTTTCAGATAGATACAACAAGTGGAAAGACAGAAACATTTGGTTCGATGTTAAAACGGGCAATCCCCACTGCGATGTCGATGCAAGAATGTGGAATTCGACCAGGCGACATAATTAGTATTTGCTCTGTAAATTCTTTGGATAACCAGATTCCTTTCATCGCGTCCCAATTAATTGGAGCGATTGTTGCCTCTTTAGATCCAACCATTTCTGCAATAGATACCCAACATTTGCTAAAACAAATTTCCCCTAAGCTAATCTTTGTATCCCCAGATAGCGTCAATCTTATTGAGGAATCTTTAAGGTTTACAGAAATCAGCACAGAGATTGTGGTTATTGGTGAACATGAAAAATATTCCACGTTTCGTACTTTTTCAGCAGAAAGAAACGACGAAAATGATTTCAGACCATTCGAAGTCGAGGACAATAAAAAAACGGCTGTGATTTTATTTAGCAGCGGAACTACAGGATTATCCAAAGGCATTTGTGTAAATCATTATGGATTATCCTATCAGTGTCACAATTTTGTGTTTGTCATTTATCATTTTGTAATCATTCTACTCGTTATTAAACTGTGTATTTTTCAGTTTAAATGGTTATGATTTCACCTGTCTATTAAATTTCGCATCAACTTATTGGATATCGTCTGTAATTCTGTTGTGCATTGCTCAAATTTATGGCAAAACTCGAATCATTATACCAAAATATGATCCAGCAGAATTATGGTATTTAATAGACAAATTCAAAGTAAGCTTAATACACGCCAAACAATATTAAAACTTAATCACAGATATTTTCAATTAGATTAGTTTCATTTTTTTGGCTCCAAGTCAAGCAATCCGTCTCTTAAAATCTGGAAGACCGGATGGTGTTGATACAACAAGTCTGCAGGATGTAGTAATAGGTGGAGGACCAATATCAGCTGAGAATAACGGATCTTTGAGTGATTTATTACCTGGAACGTATGTCCACATTATATATGGTCAAACTGAAGCTTCTGGTTTATTATCGGCTTTTCGATCTTGCGACCGCAGAGATGTTTTATATCTTCACAATAAGCTGAATTCTTGTGGAAGGCCTGTTTACGGATACAAATATAAAGTATATTTGCAATTTGAAATATTTTTAAGCTGTGCATTATTTTGTTAAAAGTTTGTAGATCCTGAAACCGAAGAACTTTTGGGAATGAATCAACCTGGGGAATTGGTTTTCTTCTCCGAAGGTCAAATGAACGGATACTATAAATTAGATTCTTCAAACACTTTTGATTCAGAGGGTTGGGTTAAAACTGGAGATATTGCTTATTTCGATGAAGATTTGTGCTTTTACATAGTAGACAGAATAAAAGAAATGTTGAAATTTCAAGGATTTCACGTTGCTCCAGCCAAAATTGAAGGGGTTCTGTTGGGGCATCCGAAAGTTGCAGCTGCTGCCGTGATTGGAATCGAGAATGAAGAGGACGGTGATCATCCCATGGGTTTAGTCGTCTTGAAACCTGGAAGCAGTATTAAAGAAGAAGATTTAGTGAAATATGTAGAAGTTAGAGTAGATGATAGAAGTAGATTAAGAGCAGGGGTTAAGATCTTGGATTCGTTGCCTTATACCCCTTCGGGAAAAATTAAAAAGAATGTTCTCAAAAACTTAGTTTTGACTGGGAAAATTTGATTGAATAAGTAAATTGTACGATGACTTGTAATTTTTTAGGTAATTTTGTTTAGTAAATATAGCTGACATATAGCCTTGAACTTTGTAACCATATAACGATAAATCCAGAGAAATGTGTTAGTCGCATTGTAGCTTTATTGTAACAAATATCTTAATAAAAATGAGTTTGTCTATTGTCTTCAAAAATATATTATTTTATTATCAAGTCTATTTTTGCAGATATTTTTAATCCTGCAACGAAAATATTTACAGCAGAAGATGTAAAAATTAAAAGGAAAAGAACCGGAATCGGTTCAATTTTCTATGAATCTTTGAAAAAATTTGGTACTAACACAGCTCAGGTAAACCGAATCAATAATTCTTATATTCGTTTATTTTTAATAATCAATACATTTCTTTTGTTTATAGATTGATTTGTATACAGGAGAGGAAGAAACATATGCGGAAGTGTTTGATAAGTCAGTGCGAACATCTATGAAACTTAAATCAGCAGGATTTAAAGAAAACGATATTTTAACAATTTGCTCAGAAAATAATCTGGAAGTTATAAAACCTTTTATAGCGGCTCAATTCTTAGGAGGTGTATTAGCGAACTTAGATCCAAGCCAAACGATGAATGATATCAAGTTTTTATTGGAAAAAGCCCGTCCAAAATTCATTTTTGTCAGTGAAAATTGCGGGGCAAAAATATCACAGGCCGTCAAACTGGGTGGTTTGAAGAGCAAGATTGTGGTGTTTGGTAAAAGTGTCGATAACCTCGAGTTTGATTCATTTGTTAAATACGCTTGTGATGTTGAAAAATTCAGACCAGTTGCTAAAGATGAAAGCGATACGGCTATAATTTTCTTTAGTTCTGGAACTACTGGTATGCCCAAAGGAATTTGCGTTTCTCACGAGGCTCTAATTCACCAAGCCGAAAGTTACTTGTAAACAAACATTTTTGCTTCAAAACGTGAAATATTCACTAATATTCATTTTAGGGGATTTGCAAACATAGAAGTTACATTACCTTTCGCTTCAGTCTACTGGATATCTTCCTCTTTGCTTGTAATACAAACTATTAGTAACGGACATTGCACAATCCAATGTCGCGTATTTCAAACCAAAATCGTCTGGCATGCATTTGAAAAGCATAAGGTAATTTTAAATATTAAATAATAGATAATATTGATTCAAATTGTCTTTTTAGGTAACAACTTTGATACCATCTCCAATTTTGGCGTTGCGATTAATCGAACAAAAATATGAAAGTGATACTACGCACTTGGTAAACATACTTATTGGAGGATCCAGTGTAAGCAGAGATAACATCCTAAAAATAAGAGAATCATTTCCTAGTGCTAAAGTAACTTATATGTACGGCCAATCCGAACTTGGAGTTTTTATGTATTTTGATTCTAATGTACCAAAGCATTTAGAACTAGCAGAGAAGTATCCAGTTTCTGTAGGTGTTCCTTGCGCAGGTTACAGTGTTAAGATAGTTGATCCAGAGAGTGAAGAAACATTAGGTCCAAACAAAATTGGAGAAGTTAGGATATTAACTAAATACAGAATGAACGGATATTACAATCAAGATTCATCTGATGTTTTTGACGCAGATGGTTTCATGAAAACAGGAGATTTAGGCTACTACAACGACGAGCTTTGCTTCTTCGTGATAGATAGGATTAAAGAAATGTTTAAATACCAAGGCTGGCATATTGTCCCAATTAAAATCGAAAGTATTATGTTAAAGCATCCGGAGGTACTGGAAGCTGTTGTTATTGGAGTTCCCGATCCTGTCGACGAGCATCACGCTTTAGGAATCGTTGTTAGAAAAGAAGGAGCTACAGTTACCGAAAAGGACATAGAAGAATTTGTTAATGAGAAAACTGAGGATGATAGATATAGATTGAGGAAAGGGGTCAAGTTTGTTGAGAGGATTCCTTATACACCTAGTGGAAAAGTTAAAAGAATTGAGTTGAAATATACAGTATTGAGAAATTTGTAACGAGATATGGTTTATATAAAAAACTGTTTCCTGAAAGGTCTTCCTAATGTTTTAATTCACAAGAAATAAACCGTTTTACATTAAAACTTAACATGATATATTTTCGGTTTGTGCAAGGTTAAATTAAATTGCTATAATTGTATATTTTTGTTTTAGCTACGATTTCGAGTGGAAAAAATAACATTAATTAAATAGCGATTTATACAATTATTTAATTAAGCCTGAAAATAATTTACTAAACGAAAATAAAAATAAAGTGTTCATTATTGTTACAAGTTTTATAATCTCTATATATTTGTAATATTCTCATAACTTTAAGGAAATATATTTTAATATACATTTAAATTTCGAATGCTTTTATTATGAATTGGTTTTATTTATTTAATACATGTTGAAATAATAGATTAAATTAATTTGACTTCCGTATCTCATTTAACCTCAGCTTATAAAAAAATGAGGGTTTCATTAAAAATGCAAACAATTTTCGATAAGCTATCTTTAACTTATCAAAAAGTAAATAAATTATATAAATATTTAAATATTGCTTAAAGAATTAATAAAAGTTTTAATTACCTTTCACACCTCTTTAATCTAATCTCTAAATCATCTTTATCGAAATTTATTAAAAAAATATGTAATATTGTTAAAAAAAATGTAATGTTTTAATTGGAAATATAATTGAATATTGCTTAAATAATTCAAAAAATATTTAATTAGAATTCACATCTATTTAATCTAATCTTTCAATTATCTTTATCTAAACTTATTAAAAAATATGTTCATTGGAAAATAGTACATTTAGTAACTAGGGCGGAAAGTTGTCAATTTCACGCGAGAGCGAAATTGGGCGCACTAACGAAATGAGTGCACATTCGTTCGAGAGAGCAATTGACAATACCGTACATGTTACAAACAATATTTTTTATTACCCATGCGAGGGGATATATCTTATAAGTTTGGGATTCATGGGCCATCCAAAAAAAAATGGGATCAAAAATTAAGAATTTGCTTTTTCAATTGTTTCCGGTGGTGTGGATTCGTCATAAGAACTATCCGGTATCACCATAGAATTTACACTCATTTTAAAACATTTAGTTTTCTTTAATTTTTATTATTATTTTGTAATAAAAAACACTTCGTCACTTTTTTAATATCGGGGTCTTGATTGTTTTTATTTTTATTTATTTGTTTTTTTAATGTAGCAATTTTAAATATTTGGGTGTGTTACCCAGGTTATGTGGAAAGACAATGCGAAGTGGCATTTCTCGTATTAAAAAACGTGCGTCAGTGTGTGAAAGCTGTTGAAATAGGGGAATTTATGTATCATCTTCCTAAATCTCAAAAATCGAAGTTGTAAGGAATGTATTGACATTTTGAATCTTTGAATTTCATCAAAATCAATAATTCTCTAGATGTGGATATTATTGCAAAAATATCTTTATTTCACATCTGATTTGACCTGTGCTTGCCGAGGATCAATGCACTCTAATGTATATAACGATAAGCGCTTATTACGTGAAGACATCTATCTCTAAATTATACTTCGTTGAGCTTGCATGTTAAACATTTTTGTATAAACCAAAAGCTACACGAATAAAATCATAGGTAATAGCTGGTATAAATAATTTTATTGTAATATTATTTTATCTACGACCAACTATATTGTTTTTCTTTACTATATTGTAAATGAACAATTTTGTATAGTTCGTGGACTATGTAGATACACCATAACACACACGTATGTACCAGTCCGCGATTAATGATAAGTTATGATTGATAACACACACGAGCGTTTGGTTTACGATTCGTTGATTGGTTGAGCTACTATTACGTGCTCATACGTTCAGCGCCCATTGTGCCACAATTCAAACTAACGGGAATTGACATTGCGGATATTGGGTTGCCTATATTTATGAGCACCCTCATTCCAGTTTAACCCAAATAAGTACTAAATAATGTGGCATGTAATCATTAAGAATGTATTGCTTTAAATTTATTTCTAGTTAAATAATATGGAGTAACAGTTATATATGGAAATACAACTGTTTATTATGTTTATGTATATTATAATGTTAAATAATGATTATTAAATAAACATAACCTAATAAGAAATAAATTTGTTACATCAAACACATTTTTCTTATTAAAGAGAAACAAATTAATGTGGTAGATGTGTGTGGTAGAAGTGTAGTACGTACTTAATTCCAGTTGTAAGGCAATTACGTACTCGCGGAATTACTGTTCTGGTCGTACGTAATATGCTTCTTACAACTCTCGATAATTCTTCTTCTTTCCAATAGACCTACCTTTGGACCACGCTTGTTCAACTGTTGGGCTTTAACCTTTGCCCAGTATTGTCGCATCTTCTGCCGGTGTAACTTCTTTCTCTCTTCTGTCCAGGGGGTACCTTTCCTTCGAGGTTCTTCTTGAAATCCACAGACTTCCAGAGTGCGTCTCACAGACTGTCTGTTTTTGAGATCTGTTATTCCCAGTTCTTTAATATCCCTCTGTGTCTCTGTCAACCAAGTGGTACGAAGCTTCTTGTTTTGCCAGAAGGTGAACAGACGGTTGGTTAATCGGTTTGGAGGCAATCTTGCAACGTGGCCATAGAAAGCTACCCTTCTTTTCCTTGCACAGTCAGAGCATCAAGAGCATCTCAATATGTTCGTAGAGCTCAGAGTTATGCCGCCTTCGGAATTCCCCATCTTCCTTTACCGGGCCTAGGATCTTTCTGAGGATTCTCCTCTCTCTACTTTCCAATTTCTCTATTAGACCCCTTCGGTTCAAGGAAAGACACTCCATGGCATACAGGGCTTCTGGTCGTAAGCCTGATGTGTAGTTTCAGGTTGTGTGACAGGCATTTCTTATTGTAAGTGTTCTTAATCAGCCGATAGGCTAGTTCTAACCTATTGACACTCTTGGATAATGATGCTCTTTCTGATAAGTTGGGTTCAATATATTCGCCGAGATACTTAAATTTTTCAGTCGTCTTGATGTTTCCCTGTTCTAGTAACATCTCTCTGTTCGCTTCTCTGATGTTGGTGAAGAATTCTGTTTTCTCCAGCAACACTAGAAGACCCACTTTGGCAGCCTGTTTTCTGAGGCAGTTTGCCTGCATTGTTGCCATCTCAAGAGAATCAGCAAACAGTGCCATGTCATCTGCAAAGGCCAGGCAATCTATAACCAGTCCATCGTTCTTACGTCCCAGGTAGATACCACTCTGAGCACCCAAATTGTTCAGTTCCTTGGGCCATTCTTTTACAACCTTTTCGAGGCCACAGTTAAAGAGAAGTGGGGAAAGTCCATCTCCTTGTTTCACTCCAGTGTTTCTTTTGAAGCTCTCTGAAATCTCGCCTCTAAATTTAACCTTGGAATGGGTGTTGGTCAAAGTAGGATGAGTCTGCGGTTTTTTGTCTAGTGCTAGTTCCTGGAGTTAAGCGTTTCTCTATCAATGGAATCGTATGCCTTCCTAAAATCAACAAAGGTGACGACCACCTTGCGCTTTCTCATCTTGGAGTATGCAAGTACTGTTTTAAGATTCAGGATCAGTTGAACACAGGATCGGGTCTTCCTGAAGCCCCCTTGTATTTTCCCAGTTGACTATCCAACTGATTTTCTGCCCATGTTTGTAACGCCTTCGAGAGAATCTTGTATGTTACCGGGACGAGAGAAATTCCACGGTAGTTGTTTATATCAGTAAAATTTCCCTTTTTGTGAAGCGGATGGATCAGAGCAGATTTCCAATCGGGTGGTAATTTCTCTGTTTCCGAGATGTCCTGGATGATCTCGGTTAGCTTGCACACTGCATTGTTTCCAGCACCTTTCCACAGTTCAGCAACGATAGAGTCCTATCCAGCTGCCTTATTATTCTTAAGCAGTTAAATGATCTGGCCAACTTCTTCCAATGAAGGAGATATCGAGTCCGGGTTTGGTGTGGTTTGTTTATAGTCGAAGTCTTCGCTGGGTGACAGTTGAGTAGATTTTTAAAGTAGTGAGCCAAAAGGTGGCAGTTGTCCTTGTCGTTATATGCCAGTTTGCCTTGTGAGTCTCTGAAGTGGAGGCTTGGCGTAGCGTATTTTCTGAGTGCCTGCTTAAAGGTTTCAAAGAAACCTCTGGAATTATTCTTAGCAAAGCTCTCTTCGATTTGAGTTAGTTGGTTTTGTGTGAAGGTTCGTTTGGTTCCTCGAATTATCTTGGCTATAACCTTTCTTTGTTCCAAAAATTGATGCCAATTTTGCTTCATCTTTTTAGAATTCCACTTCACCCAGGCTATCTGTCTTTGGGCTATTGATTTGTCGCCGTCTTCAGTCCACCACGGATGCTTCCTTCTTCTAGCGAGAGGGGCGAGTTCATTGGCCGCCTTGACAAGATTCTCCTTCAGTTGGTCCCAGTTGTTTAGGTCTGTGTAGTCTCTGACTTAGTTCTTGGCTGTTCTTGAGTCGCTCGACGTCAAATCTTACTATTTTAGAGGTTCTGTGTAATCTAGTGTTTCTAGGCTGGAGTCATATTTTTATCTTTGAGAGGTAGTGGTCTGAGTCCAAATTGGCGATTCTTAGTACCTTCACGTTTTGTATTTCCTTTTGAGATTTTCGTGAAATGGCCACATGATTTATCTGGAATTCATCCAGGTGGGTATTAGATGAAATCCAAGTCTTCTGCTTCCTTGGCAATTTTTTAAAGGCTGTAGACTTCATGATCGGCCCAAAAGTCCTTCACAGATCCACCAATCGTTCTCCGTTGCGGATGGTTTGCTTATGCGCTGGATATTTGCCCACTTTGTTTCTGTATTTTTTCTTTCTTCTCAATTGAGCATTGAAGTCACCAAGCAGTATAACGGTGTGCCTCTCTGGAAGTTTAGAGATAATATCTTCTAAGTCTTCCCAGAATTTATCAGTTCTATCTGGATTGCGTCTGTTGTCCTGGTTGATTGGGGTATTTACATTGACTATACTGTAGCCCTTGTTTGCGCATTTGAGAGAGAGGATGGATACACGACTACTCGGGGAGGTAAAGTCGGTGACTGAATCCAGTATCATGTGATTGATTATAAATCCTGTACCTAAGTGGGGTACGTTCTTCATTACCCGCTGACCCACTTTTCCTTTGAGGATTCTGTAGCCTTTGGACTCGAAGGCATGTTCGTCCGTAAATCTGGTTTCCTGTACTGCTGTCAGTATTGTGTTGTGTCGTGTTAGTGAATCAGTCAAATGTTTCAGTTTACCCACATTTAGCAGTGAGTTGGCAT
The DNA here is from genome assembly GCA_944588485.1 of Phosphuga atrata. NCBI lineage: Eukaryota > Metazoa > Arthropoda > Insecta > Coleoptera > Silphidae > Phosphuga > Phosphuga atrata. Next base: position 50,924,497 of record OX155896.1, on the reverse strand, counting down.
TAAATGTTGCGAAGAAGCTTTGCCGTGTTGGTCTGAGTTTACGTCCGGTGACTTCAGGATACTCCGACTCATCCTTAAAGCAAGTTGGTGCGGACTCCCCAGAATCCGAAGGTCCGCTAACGTCACTATAGGTGACGGTGGATTGTTACCACCTGGTGCAGTGCATGTAGCGAATTTGCCTCCATGCTCAATTGACGAATATTCCTCGTGAGACAGTGGCGATCCACTGTCCAAGATATTACCCAAGATTTTTGCTTGGGAGGCTTATTATTCGGGGTGGTCACCCTAGACAGGTCGCCTTCACTACGGCTAAGAGTCCTGTCCACCCCACTCTTCCCAGGTGCTAGGCTCCGGGCCATTGTTTACCAAAGATGTTCAAGGGGTACGTATTATTATATTACTAGTTCCATAATCTGTTTTAGAGTTTTTTGTTTATTATACTTTTTTGTCTACTCTCGATACATATTATATTACTATTACTATTAAATTTATCAAAACAAAATTATTTAGCGCCTTTGATCTACACGAATTTTACAATTAATTGACGTATGGTACCAGTTATAATTAAGTTTATTCTTTATAATCCTTTTTTTTATCAGCAGGGGACGGATTTATAAAAACAAATAAATATCTTCAAACAATAAAATAGTAGATAAGCAAATACCTTGCATTATCATTTTTATATAACTACCGATAATGTGTTTTATTCTTTAACATAAATGAACGTGTATAATTTAATCACAATATCATTTAATCAGAAATATTAGGCGGTGCACATATAAAATCATCGCAAATTACCGCAGATACTATCTAATTTCTCAGGTGGTTAAAATATATCAAAATGGGTGAGTTAAAGTATCATAGGATACTAAATAATAATCATTAATCATTAATTAATACTAATATAATAATCATTATACGTATCTTCTATGAAAATATAAAATAGTATATTACGTAACGAAAGTTTTAAGAAGCATATTACGTACGAGCGGAACAGTTACGCACGATCCGCGTAGCGGGGAGTGCGTAATTCCACTAGTACGTAATTGCCTTACAACTCGAGTTATGTACTATACTTTATCTACGACCATACTAATTTATTTCTGTTTAATAAGAAAAATATGTTTGACGTAACAAATTTATTTCTTATTAGGTACATTATTTAACATTATAATAAACAGTATAAACACAATTAAAATAACATTATTTAACATTATAATAAACAGTTGTATTTTCATATATAACTGTTACTCGACATTATTTAACATGATGGAAATGAAAAGAAATACATTCTTAATGGTAAAATACCTTATTATTTAGTACTTATTTGTAGTTTTCGTTAGATTTAAACGTGAAAAAAAGGAAATGAATGACAGCTTCTATGTGAACACGTTCACCGCCCCCCGTGCCACAAATCAAACTAACGGAAATTCACATAAAACCTCCAGTCGCGCTTAAAATATGACACCGTAGCTACAGACTTAAACAAAATTGATGGTTAGATTAGGTTCTATTAGGAGCAGATAAAGACCACATATCGCGCGGTAGTGCGACCTCTAGACCCGAAATAAGAAAAAAATTTAAATAGTTTAAACAATTTTTACATACCACTTCAAATTTATTTTCCCTTTACATATGTGTCTTGCATTCGCAAAATGCTTCCATTTGGTTCTCTATATCTATGAGCACTCCAGTTTAACCCTATATTTAACAATAGTAGCAGCTCTCAACCAATCAATTAATCGTAAGCCAAACGCACGTGTGCGTTATCAATCATAACTTATCATTAATAGTGGACTGTAAAATACGTGTGTGTTATGATGTATTTACATAGTCCACGAACTGTACAATAATGGACATTTACAATAGTGGTCGTAGATAAATATATTTTTGGTGAAACTTGAAAATTACCTTCTATAGTCGAAACTCGTGCCATGTATAATGTAGTGTTATATAATATCATAAGTAATATGTAGGTATGTACGTGTAAAATCTGTAGAGTTGTATAACTTCACAAGTTATATGCTTAATATTTTCACAAAAAGCAGTGGTAAAACATAGTGAATTTTTGAATTCAGAGTAAGTCTGGATTACCATTTAGTAACAATCGCAACAATCCTTTTCATACTTTTGATGATAAAACAATTTTATTTTGAAGATATTAATAAATATTTTAAATTATCTTAAATAATGTTTATTAAATATATTATGTATATTATATGTATTACATAACTAATTGTGCATTCTTGATAACAATTCAACAAACTTTCGTGGATTTGTCACATAAGATTATTGATATATAAAGTACACTCATCGATATATCAAAATATTGATATTTTTTTAGTATATATTGATATTTTCACGCGATAGTTTTAGTAGCGATATATCGACATATCCATACTAATTATAATCTAATCGATACTTTTGTCGGGGGGTTCGAGGATTCCGCGTTGATGTTTAAGGTTGGTTAAGGGAAAAGAACCAGATTCTCGACGTTTCTGATGAAATAACATTGCCATTCTCAAGAGATATATGCGTCCGTTCGGGTTAAGCGTTAGGCTCGCTACACACGTACCGTGTGGATGTGTCCGGCGCAGGCCCGGCACCGGGTGGAGGGGGTGCTGTTGCATAGTCTAGCATGGAGGAGTTCAGACGTGCCGCGTGAGTCCATCCGGCGCCGGGCCGACTCATTTTGTCGGGTTGTCACCGGCCAGCCCCCACTGGCCGTCCGACTGCCGGGTACCGGCTCGGCTATGGTGGGCTATGGAACTGTATTGAAGCTTGCACACATGCCGGTCCGGCAGTCTACCGTCTTCACTTGTCGAGTGGGTGCACCCAATGTTTCCTTTGCTTTTTTTTCTTGCGAAGTAACCGCCGATAAAGTAACCACATACAAATAACTCTTACGCGATCCATTTTGTACTGAATTACACTGCTCGTAGCTCGACCTCGTGGGCCACCGGGTCGGTTCCGGACAAATCCATCCGGCATGTGTGTAAGATGTCCAACCCGGTGCCGCGCCGGCGCCGGACACATCCACACGGTACGTGTGTAGCTAGCCTTAGTCGTGTACTGAGTATACGTATGGTTTAACGCTTAACCCGTGCGGACGCCTGTATCTCTTGAGAATGGAGAATGTTTGTTCAAAACGCCGAGAATCCGCTTCTTTTCAGAACCAACCCTCAATATCAACGCGAAATCCCGAAAACAGGGAAAAATATGAAGAAATGACGAATGTAAAAACAACAAACTTTTGCACATCGCAAAAAGACGAAGAGACATAGGTGATGAAATTTAGCCTGCAATAAAGCAATAGAACAAACGGCCAAACATTGAAGGAATTGGCTAAAAACGAAGCTAGTGATAGACTATGGAAACTTCCGAGAAACCTGGGAAAACAAGGTTTCGTTCCGTTCGGTTCGGAACAGAGGACACGGAGTCCTCTGTTCCTACACGGAGAGAATTGGAAAGAGGGGGAGTGCACAATGCCGATACTATACAGAACAAGTAGATGATACTCAAGAACACACAATTTTCCATTGTGGGAATTGGGATAAGGAAAGGGAGAATATAAAAAGAAACCTACCTGCGGTAGCCATGCCCCCGGAAAGCATACTAGAGGAAATGGTCTCGCACAAGGACAGATGGAAAAATGTGAAGAATTTTGTAGAAGAAGTTATGCGGGAAAAGGCAAAAGATGAACTAGAAGAACAGAGCAGAGAAAGAGGCACCTGAGAAGAGGATATTAAGACAAAACCTGTAAGACGTAAGGCTGAAAGGCGGGAACACTACAAGAGAAAAACTAAGAAGAGATGGTTTTAGTGGGTATGACTGCCTTAGAGGGCTGATGAACTCCACACTACCCAAATTGAAACCATAGATGACCATAGAAAACTATTATCAAAATACTTCGAGGAACCTCAACTGTGGAGCAGCTGAAGGTTTCCCAACAAGCTGGATAACAGCCAAAAAAGGAGTTGATTCTAAGCCTCCGGATTTAATTGAAAACAAACTAATAATTGCAGACTTCAAAAACAACAAAGCACCAGGGGATGATTTCATCACAGCGCAAATGATAAAAACATGCAACCCGAGGATAGTAGAAAACATCTCTAGCTTGATCAAGAAGATTTGGGAGGAAGAAGATATCGCAGGGGAGTGGAACGAAGCAATAATACAACCGATACATAAGAAAGGAAACTATCGAGGAATGTCTCTACTACTGGTCGTAGGAGGAAGCTAACGCGCAAATCGAAATTCTTATAGAAATCGCGAAGAAAGTAGGCCTGCAGATATTTTTTGAAAAGACAAAGTATTTCACTCCAGAATAAAAGTCAGCAGAGCAAAAAAATAAAACTAGGTACTGAGAAATTGGGCGTGTCCAGTAATTTAAGTATTTAGGAGAAATAATAACTCCAAACGGAAACGACGAAGAAGCATACGACAATAGGGTCTCAAAGAAAAATAGAGCATACTTTTTATGTAGAGGTATCTATAGCAAGAAATCCATCTCCATAAACGCGAGTAGGCTGGATATAAAAAGAAGAAGAAATCTAAGGAAAATTCTAGGGCCAGTAAAGTAACGAGAAACTCAGAAGTAACGAGGATCTATATAGCAATAAACAAACAGAACGACTATCAACTGCTATGAGAAAGCGTAGAGCTTGATTTAATACACACATAATCCGAGTAATGACAGGCTCCTCAAAAGAATCTTAATTGCCCGGAAAATCCTAAGAGACCAAGGGAAATGGATCACGGAAGTAGATAAAAACCTAGCATTGATGGGAATAAAGGAAGAAGACATCAACGGGAGTAACACATTAAGAGAGAAGATAAGAACCTACAAAGATTTCCCGGTAAGGGAGACAAAGGGGAGCGGCACGAAAGTTGACCCGGAAAGAAAGAAAAGACAAAGCGAAATGATGAAAAAGTACTGAGAAAAAAGGAAGAAACAAACTGGAAAGAAGATATAATATTCTTCTTCCTCTTTCGAATAGGCCTACTTTGGACCACGCTTGTTCAACTGTTGGGCTTTGATCTTTGCCCAGTATTATCGCATCTTCTGCCGGTGTAACTCCTTTCTCTCTTCTGTCCAGGGGCTACCTTTCCTTCGAGGTTTTTCCTGAAATCCACGGACTTCCTTTAGGGTGCGTCTCACAGACTGTCTGTTTTTGAGATCTGTTATTCCCAGTTCTGTAATATCCTTCTCGGTCTCTGTCAACCAAGTGGTACGAAGCTTTCTGTTTTGCCAGAAGGTGAACAGACGGTTGGTTAGTCGGTTTGGAGGCAATCTTGCAATGTGGCCATAGAAAGCTACCCTTCTTTTCCTTGCACAGTCAGAGAGCATCTCAATATGTTCGTAGAGCTCCGAGTTATGCCATCTTCGGAATTCCCCATCTTCCTTTACCGGGCCTAGGATCTTCCTAAGGATTCTCCTCTCTCTGATTTCCAATTTCTCTATTAGACCCCTTCGGTTCAAGGAAAGACACTACATGGCATATAGGGCTTCTGGTAGTACGACTGATGTGTAGTGCTTAAGTTTCATCAGCAAACAGTGCCATGTCATCTGCAAAGGCCAGGCAATCTACAACCAGTCCATCGTTCTTACGTCCCATGTAGATACCACTCTGAGCACCCAAATTGTTCAGTTCCTTACGCCATTATCTCATAACCTTTTCAAGGACACAGTTGAAGAGAAGTGGGGAAAGTCCATCTCCTTGTCTCACTCCAGCTTTTATATCAAACCTTTCTGAAATCTCGCCTCTAAATTTAACCTTGGAATGGGTGTTGGTCAAAGTTTCTAGGATTAGTCTGCGGGTTTTGTTGTCTAGTGCTAGTTCCTGGAGTATTTTGTTAAGCGTTTCTCTATCGCTGGAATCGTAGGCCTTCCTAAAATCAACAAAGGTGACGACCACCTTGCGGTTTCTCATCTTGGAGTATGCAAGTACAGTTTTAAGGTTGAGGATGTGTTCAACACAGGATCGGGTCTTTCTGAAGCCCCCCTGGTATTTTTCCAGTTGACTACCCAACTGATTTTCTGCCCTTGTTTGTAACGCCTTCGAGAGAATCTTGTATGTAACCGGGACGAGAGAAATTCCACGCTAGTTGTTTAGATCCGTAAAATCTCCCTTTTTGTGAAGCGGATGGATCAGAGTAGATTTCCAATCGGGTGGTAATTTCTCTGTTTCCCAGATGTCCTGTATGATCTCGGTTAGCTTGCGCACGGCATTGTTTCCAGCACCTTTCCACAGTTCAGCAACGATAGAGTCCTCTCCAGCTGCCTTATTATTCTTAATAAGTTGAATGATCTGGCCAAATTCTTCCAATGAAGGGGAAAGCGAGTCGGGGTTTGGTGTGGTTTGTTTATAGTCGAAGTCTTCGCTGGGTGGGTCACAGTTGAGTAGTTTTTTAAAGTACTGAGCCAAAAGGTGGCACTTGTCCTTGTCGTTATAAGCCAGTTTGCCTTTTGAGTCTCTGAAGTGGAGGCTTGGCGGAGCGTATTTTCTAACTACCTGCTTAAAGGTTCCAAAGAATTCTCTGGAATTATTCTTAGCAAAGCTCTTTTCGATTTGTGTTAGTTGGTTTTGTGTGAAGGTTCGTTTGGTTCCTCGAATTATCTTGGCTGTAACATTTCTTTGTTCCAAAAATTTATGCCAATTTTCCTTGGTCTTTTTAGAATTCCACTTCAGCCAGGCTATCTGTCTTTGGGCTATTATATTGCCACAGTCTTCAGTCCACCTTGGATGCTTCCTTCTTCTAGCGAGAGGGGCGAGTTCATTGGCCGCCTTGATAAGAGTCTCCTTGAGTTGGTCCCAATTGTTTAGGTCTGTGTTCTTCAGTCTCTGACTTAGTTCTTGACTGTTCTTGAGTCGCTCGACGTCAAATTTTTCCAATTTGGAGGTTCTGTGTAATCTAGTGTTTCTAGGCTGTAGTCTTATTTTGATCTTTGAGAGGTAGTGGTCTGAGTCCAGATTGGCACTTCTTAGTACCTTCACTTTTTGTATTTCCTTTTGGGATTTACGTGAAATGGCCACGTAATATAATACATTAATTATTAAGATATAATATATTAATCAACATTGTAAACTTATTATTATTTGAAAAGTTTTAATAACATCCACTTTGGGACAGCTTTACTAATTAAATCAAGGGAGGGACACGGAAATCTTCTGTTACTCTTTAGCACACAGCGCTCTAGATGCATTGTGTGAGCCCAAAGTGGATGTTATTAAAACTTTTCAAATTTGAGTAGGCATTGTCTGTGTGACTGTTATAAATAGTTGTCAATTAGAATCTTATTATTATTGTTGTTAAGCGTAAAATAAAATCTATAGAAAAATAATAATTCTGATTAAACTTCATTTATGCCTTTCACAAATTAAATCACAATCCACTAGGACTCCACAACTAAACAATTATTTAAATCACACATTTTGCTCAGCACATTGTCCTCAAAATGGTAAACAATAATTAAAAATTGTGTAACGATAATTATGTGATTATATGGAGTTATGAGAACAATTATTTGAATAATAATTATTATTTTTTAATATATTTCTTAATTATTAACCCTAAGGATTTACTCTAAACTTAATAATTACCATACACCGTTACAGCGATATCCTATATAACATATGATATGTAAATTTCAAGACATTCAAAGTGGGTTTAAATTCTCAATTGGCAATATTCAGTTTTTAAAATAAAATAATTTGAAAATACATATTTATTATAGTTCACCGCATATTTAGGTAAAATTATATTATTTAGTTTGAATAAAATATAATTTTAGCAGAGCTAGATGGTTATGAGCTGGAATATGATGCAACCACGAAGATCATATCGACGCCAGATACAGATTTTGTACCTTATCCTCTAGGGATAGGACATTTAGCGTTTCATTCAATGAAGAAACATGGAGATAAAATAGCTCAAGTAAGTTGAAATCCGTTTTATTTGCAAAAAAAATATTTTTTTAATGTTAACAGATCGATGTTGGAACCGGAGAGAAAGAACTATATTCGGACTTTTTAATGCGTTGCATTCGAACAGCAATTGAAATGAAAAATATGGGCATCAAACCCCAAGACATTGTCAGCTTGTGTTCTAGGAATAATATGCATTCCACTGTTCCTTATATTTCTGCTTCTTTTATTGGAGCTATTTTTTCCGCAATGGACCCTACTTTAAATTACGACGAAATGAAATTTATGTTGAACGATATCCGTTCAAAGATTATATTTGTTGAAGAGGAATGCGAACAGGTTGTAAAGAAAGTAGTTGCTGATTTAGAACTTGAAATCCCTGTTGTCGTTTTTGGAAAAGATTTCGATGAATTTTTAAAACCTAACGAAGGAGAACAAGAGTTTGAACCATACGTTGTTGCAAATTTAGCGGATGATGCCGTTATCCTTTTCAGCAGCGGCACCACTGGCTATCCAAAAGGAATTAAACTAAGTCATAATTATTTGTGCTTCCACACTAATTATATGTAAGAAACCACGTGTGAATGAATATTTATTACCCACATATGAATCATTAAACAAACTACTTATTCCTCTTGTTTTATAGGAAATTAATCCCAGTTATTCTCTGTCATTCTAATCTATATTGGATTGCCATGGCATTAATAGCAATAGGAGTAATACCTAATGGAAATTTACGTTTAGTTGTACAAGATTTTGATCCAGTCAAAGTATGGGATTACATTGAAACTTATCAGGTATATTTAACAAATATTTTTATATACATCCATATATGTATATATATATATATATATATATATATATATATATATATATATACATAAATATTAATTTTACTTTAGGTATTTTATATGTCCGTGACACCATATCAAGCTATCAAGGTTTTTGAGAAGAAACCAAAAGAGTTAATTTCTTGTTTGAAAGTGCTATTAATTGGTGGTGGGCATATGCCAGTCAAATTTTTGAGCGAAATAAGACGCGAAATGCCTAACACTTTTGTAGTTTTTGGTTATGGTCAAACCGAAATGTATTCGACCCTCGATCCTTCGAAAGAAATTATTAAGGCAAGGCCAGAATCTGTCGGAGTGCCACAAAGAGGAATGTCGTATAAGGTAAATTTACTACTGACGTACATTTCAGAACCAAAAACTTGTTTTTATATCCTTTAGATTGTTGACCCTGAAACCGAACGAAGTGTAGGAATGCATGAAACCGGAGAATTGAGAATAAGAACAAAATGGTGCATGAATGGTTATTTAAATAGAGATAGTTCAGATATTTGGGACGAAGAAGGTTTTATGAAAACCGGAGACGTTGCTTATTTTGATGACAAATTTTGCTTCTATATAGTCGATAGAGTCAAAGAAATGTTTAAATTTCGAGGCCGTCATTATGTACCCAGTAAAGTAGAAAACATTTTAACAAATCATCCCGAAATACAGTTAGCTGCTGTTATTGGAATCCCTAACTTTGAAGATGAAAACCATGCCATGGCTGTGGTAGTACCTGTTGAGGGCAGCAAAATTACCGCAGAAGAAGTGGACGAATATATTAATGGATTGGTAGATGACTACCATAAAATTAGGGCAGGAGTTATAATTGTTGATGCTCTGCCTATTACTTGTAATAGTAAAATAGACAGAAGGAAGCTGAAGGCTACGTATGTTACCAATCAGTAACTTTAGAAATTTCTAAAAAATGAAACAGTTGAAAACCCAAGGAAAATCAATGTGTGCAAATAGTATTATATTTAATAAGAATTAATAAATATTTTAAAAATTATTTTTATTAGTCATGCGTGCGAAGTACTTCTTGACGCACCTTTTCCAATACCAGAAATGCCACTTCGCATTGTCTTTCCACAAAAAAACGCACGCAAATATTCAATATCTCTAGGTTACATTAAAAAAAAAACAAATAAATAAAAATAAAATGAACACAATCAAGACCTCGTTATTGAAAGTGACGTGAATAGTCAGAATTTTTTTTCATTGTAAAATAATAATATAAATTAAAGAAAACGTTTTAAAAGGATTGTAAATTCTATGGTGATACCGGAGACTGGGGAGAGTTCTTACGACGAATCCACACCACCGGAGACGATTGAAAAAGCAAATTCTACATTTTTGGTTCCATTTTTTTGTATGGCCCCTGGATCCCAAACTTGTAAAATACATCCCCTCGCTTGAGCAATAAAAAATATTGTTTGTAACACGGGCAATATTGTCAATTGCCCTCTCGAGCGAATGAATTTCGGTCTCGTGTCCAATTGACAACCTTCCGCCCTAGTTACAAATTATACTATTTCTTTATAATATTTTTTTATCAGTAGGGAAAGAATTTATAAAAACTTTGTTTTATATTAACCTTATAATTAACCGTCAAACAATAAAATATAAGTTGATAACCATACGTATTGCATTATCACTGTTATATAACTATCGATAAAGTTCAAGTGTTTTTCTTTACATAAATTAAAGTGTATAATTTAATCACAATATCATTGATTGACTAATATAAGGTGGTGTACACATAAAATCATCGCAAATTATCGCAGATACAGTTTAATTTCTCACGTAATTAAAATATATTAAAATGGGTAAGTTATAGTATCATATATATTTTGAAACTTAAAATTGACCTTCAATAGTCGAAACTCGAGCGTTTAAAGTGTGTAGATTTGTAAAACTTCACAAGTTATATAACAATTTCACACAAATTAGAGGTAAAAACACAAAAAAAATTGGAATTCGGAGTATGTATGGATTTCTATGTAGTAACGGTCGTAACCATCCTTTTCAACCGCTTAAAAACTACTTTATTGTGGTTGGTGATTGTATTTCAATTACAATATTGTTTGTAGATAAAGCCTCTTTTGTTGTAACTTATCATTGCCACAATCTCTTATCAAATCAAATAGTCTTCTAAAAATAAAGATAAGGGGAATATTTTTAAGCGCCTTGACAAATTGCATGTAATTTATGTGGAAACGTTATAAAACAAGTGGAAACACAACTAACATATGAATTAACTACAAACTTATAATTACAACACCAAAACAACGATATCATACCGTTCGTTTGGATGAACAGGGTATTAAATCATAATGTTCTTGCCTGCAGAATTTATTTTTTTTTTCTCAGTAATAGCAAAATTGACAAAGTCAGGAAGGAACAAAAATATTTTCAATAAACGTTAATCAATAGTTTAAAAGATATTATAAGAGAGGTTAACCAATTATTTACAGAAATGGAAATATATTGATTTGAAAACTTCAAATCGCTCTTTAGGCTTTTTTTTAATTAATACCCTGTTCATCTGGACCGACGATATATAAAACATATGGTATGTAAATTTCAAGACATTCAATATGGATTTAAATTCTTAATTAGCAATATTCGATTTTTAAAATAAGATAACTTGTAAATACATATTTATTGTAGTTCAAAACATTTTTAGGTCAAATTAAATTATTTCGTTTAAATACAATATATTTTAGCGGAGCTAGATGGTTATGAACTGCAATATGATGAAACCACGAAGATCATATCGACACCAGATGAAGATTTTGTACCTTATCCTCACGGGATAGGGCATTTAGCGTTTCATTCAATGAAGAAACATGGAGATAAAATAGCTCAAGTAAATTAAAATCCGTTTCCTTTGCAAAAAAATATATTTTTTTAATTAACAGATCGATGTTGGAGCTGGAGAAAAGGAAATATATTGGAACTTTTTAATGCGTTGCATTCGTACAGCAATTGAATTGAAAAATAGGGGCATCAAACCGCAAAATATTGTCAGCTTGTGTTCTAGGAATAATATGCATTCTACTGTTCCTTATATTTCTGCTTCTTTTATCGGAGCTGTTTTTGCCGCAATGGACCCTACTCTAAATTATGCAGACATGAAATTTATGATGAACGATGTCCGGCCAAAGATTATATTCGTTGAAGAGGGATATGAAAAGGTTGTAAAGAAAGTAGTTGCTGATTTAGAACTAGAAATCCCTGTTGTCGTTTTTGGAAAGGATTTCAATGAATTTTTAGAACCCAAGGAAGGAGAACAAGAGTTTGAACCATACGTTGTTGCAGATTTAGCGGAGGATGCTGTTATCCTTTTCACTAGCGGCACCACCGGCTTTCCTAAAGGAATTATTTATTCTTTTCCAAACCAAAGTTATGTAAGAAACCATGGATGAATCATTACACAAACTACTTATTCCTTCTATTTTATAGGAAATTATTCCCAGTTATTCTATGTCATTCTAATTTGTACTGGATTGGCATGGCATTAATAGCAATAGGAGTAATACCTAATGGAAATACAGGTTTAGTTGTACAATATTTTGATCCAGTCAAAGTATGGGATTACATTGAAACTTATCAGGTATATTTAACATTTATATATATATATATATATATATATATATATATACATATATATATATATATATATATATATATATATATAAATAAATTTTACTTTAGGTATTTTATATGTCCGTGACATCATATCAAGTTATCAAGATATTTGGGAAGAAACAAAAAAGTTAATTTCTTGTTTGAAATTGCTAGTAATTGGTGGTGGGCATGTACCAGTAAAATTTTTGAACGAAATAAGACGCGAAATGCCTGAAACTTTCGTAGTTCTTGCTTATGGTCAAAGCGAAATTTATACGGCATTCGATCCTTCGAAAGATATTATTAAGGCAAGGCCAGAATCTGTCGGAGTGCCACAAAGGGGAATGTCGTATAAGGTAAATTTGCTACTGACGTAGGTGTTAAAATCGGTAACTTGTTTTTATATGCTTTAGATTGTTGATCCTGAAACCGAACGAAGTGTAGGGATGTATAAAGCTGGAGAATTGAGAATAAAAACAAAGTGGTGCATGAATGGTTATTTAAACAGAGATAGTTCAGATATCTGGGACGAGGAAGGTTTTATGAAAACCGGAGATGTTGCTTATTTTGATGATAAATTTTGATTCTATATAGTCGATAGAGTCAAAGAAATGTTTAAATTTAGAGGTCGTCATTATGTACCCAGTAAAGTAGAAAGCATTTTGACAAGTCATCCCGAAATCCAATTAGCTGCTGTTATTGGAATCCCTAACTTTGAAGATGAAAACCATGCCATGGCTGTGGTGGTACCTGTCGAGGGCAGCAAGATTACTGCTGAAGAAGTGGAGGAATATATTAATGGATTGGTAGATGACTACCATATAATTAGAGCAGGAGTTATAATTATTGATGCTCTGCCTATGACTAGTAATGGTAAAATAGACAGGAGAAAGTTGAAGGCTACATATGTTACAAATCAATAACTTTAAAAATCTTACAAAATTTATAAAAATTGAAACAAATGAAAACCCGTTTTGGCAAAGAAAATCAATGTTTGCAAATAGTATTAAATTTAATTAGTATTAATAAATATTTCAAGTTATAATTAATGTTTCAATAATTAAAGTAACATAGCTTAAACGGTCATGTGGGCAGAATGAAGGACGACAGGTAGATGAAAAGATTTTTGGAATGGAGATCACGCGCTGATAAGGTCTTCCCACGGTCTTCCCACGTCAGGGGAAGACCACCTACAGGCTGGACCGACGACCTAAAAAGAATTGAAATCGACTGGATCCAGGCGGGTCAAGACAGACAACAATGGAAAGCCATGAGCCAGGCTTTCTTCTGAGTCGCAATCTAAGCCAGAACTGTTCATCTCCATGTTTGCACTGGTCTCCTTCTATTCCTCTTTCATTGGGGTTCCATTTCATTTGAATGCTCGATTTACCCCCATTTTCTTGCAGTGATGTCTACGGCGATCTTCTTCTGATGTGTTACTCGCAACAATTCTTGGTTGAAGATCTTGTCGGGCTAGTAGACACCTATTATTCTGCGCATATTTCGCTATATTTCTGCGGAATTAGTTAACTGCCACCTGCAGTTTGTCTTCAAGATATTTACACATTTTCCAGATTTCGCATCCATAGAGAAGGATAGATTTGACAGTTGATTTGAAGAGACGGATCTAAGTAATTTTCGAGTACTGACTGGTGTCCCATACCGGTTTTAATTGTCTGAATCCTTGCTGGGCTTTCCTAATTCGCATCTGGATATTGCATTTTGTACCACCAGCTTCAGTTATCAAGCTCCCTAGATAGGTAAACGTTTGCATGTTCTCAACTGGGCAATCGTCAAATATCATCTTCTTGTTTGCATTTATCTGCATGGACTTGATTTTAGCGATGTTGATTTTTGGACCAATGTTGACAGTGCTGAGAGGATTTCTAGGACGTCCTGGTAGTTATGCTCTAGCAGGCATATATCGTCCGCATACTCTAAGTCACTGAGCTGTGAGTTTAAAATCCAGCGTATACCTTTAGGTTTATTAATTTTCTCCAGGACGTAGTCTATTCGTTCCGAGCGCAACAGCAGTAGCGCCAAAGGTGACCCTTTTAAGAACTTCATGATCAAAAATACGAGAAAATATATTTCCTTAAAATCATTATTTATCAAGTGAATGGAAAGTTTCAAAGTTTGTCTGAAAATGTTTTCCCTGTTGGTTGTAAATATATAATTTGAATTTTGCTAACAGCTTCCGTTCGCGAAATATGACTTGATAAAATTGGCAAAATCGTACGAATTTATGCGAAATTTGCGGTCGTCCAACCAGAAGGCGAAAACGAGGAGAAAGCCTATAATAGCGAAATACCATATATGTTGTTTATTTGTAACTTTAGAGCGAAATAAATTGGAAAATTCGCAGTTCGATTTCTTTAGGGTAACCAAAAAAGAAATCAGAACCAAATTTCCGAAAAAAACACATTTTTTGGATCGAAATGATAAAAAAAAAATGACAATAATTCGTTACCTTCGAAAATCGAACGCTGAAATGAACTCGATGAAAACTCGAACGCCGAAATGTCTTAAAATTTTACTCAATTTTATATACAATATACTTTGCATATTAGTAAAAATGCTTTCAGAAACGTTTTTTTAATTTTGCTGTAACTCAAAAAATAACGATTTTAGCAAAATCGATTTTCTCGCATTTGATCGTTTCCGCAAATTTGACATTCCGGTTAGATGGTATATTTTAATTAAAAGCCTCCTAAGAATACGCTGTACTTACTAGTTTTCCGACAAATTTTGAGATGGTGCATCGAGTGGTGCCAATTAGAAGTCTCTATGACAAGCCGTTCAAAAGTTATGAACTCTTCGGAAAATGCAAGAAAATGTATTTCCTGAAAATCATTATCAAGTGAATGGAAAATTTCAAAGGGTGTCTGAAAGCGTTTTCCCTGCTGGTTGTAAATAGCATCTTGCTAGCCGCTTTTGGATTCCGAATAAAAGGAGTAGAATTTGTGGTTTTCATTTTGAATCTAGAAAGCCCAAGTTATAATCCAACTTTATTTGAAAATTCAGTCAAGACATTGAAGGGATCAGAATCTCCTGTTAAAAAGAAATATTGAATAGGAGACGAAGTTGTCTTTTTGGCCACGGGGAGCGCTAAACGCGGTTATACATGGAGCGAATAGATATGTTGAAAAGCAGGGGCGATAGCACGCATCCCTGTTTTACTCCAGTTTTTCTGAGGAAACTTTCACTGTCTCTCCTTTTATGGGATATACAACAGTTTGCTTTGTTGTACAGCGCCTTTGTCATTGTGATTAGGTCTTGCGGGACGTTCTTGGTTTCTAGGACTCCCCATAACGCATCATGCAATATACTGTCAAAAGCAAAATCGACAAGGATAAGTATAAGTGGGGAGTTAGACTCGTTTGATTGTTCCATATTAATTCTGATTGTGTATTCGTGTTGATGTGGCCAATGCACGACTTTGCTGTTCAAAAACCAGCTAGGTTGGGCCGTAGGTCAATTTTCTTTGACATTCTAGTTTGAGTAATGGCTGCTAGGATTTTGTTTATCACGTTTAATATTGTTATGCCCCTCGAGCTATCATAGATTGCTAGATCATTTCTTGAGAAGTTTGATGATTCTTCCCTCTTCTAGACCTTCAGGGATTTTTTTAGTCACCAAACACAGCCAAATAAATCGATGGATAGAACATTTTGTCTTTGTTTTTGTTTTGTTTTCAAACTGTTGAGTAACAGCAGAGATAGCAGGGCAGAACCAACTCGCAACATCACAACCACGAATACCGACCCCGTGGAGTCCACAAATGTTCCAACAAAAGCGGAGATAGTAAGCGCAATTAATACACTCAAAACCAATAAGGCGGTGGGAACACACTTTGTACCCGCAGAATTTCTGAAAGCCGAAGAATCATCAAACTTCCTAAGAAGGGTGATCTAACAATCTATGATAACTCGATTGGCTAAGAAGTTCGCAGTTTTTGATTTGTTTGTTAGCCTTTGCGTGGCCGGATAGAGGTCTCTTGTTCTATTTTGGGTTGCTGATAATTCAGCTTGCGTTGCTAAATCCCGAGACTATGCCCTTTTGTTTTTTCTGGCGCTCCTTTTCGCCATAAGATTTAATTTTGCATACTCGTGTTTGGTTAGCTGCTTTTGCTCTTCAGTTCCTGCATGCAGCAGTTCGTTGTTTTTAGCTTTACGTTATTCAATTAAGTGCTGTTAGAGATCCAATCTCTGCGTTTTGACTCTCGTTTCCGAGCTTAAAAAACATATATAACATAACATAAAACATATCGTGGGTGAACTGACAAAAGTGACCACGTCAGAAATTGTCAAAAATGAGAAAATGTGCGTTTTAACGCTAGCTACCTTTATAGAAAAAAATAGTTCAAGCCAATATACGTAGCTAATCATAACCTTCTGATATGGGCCAAAAATGACTACAGTTAAGTCTCCGTGTTCAGTTGGTCATTGTTGCCAATTTTTGACTTGGTCAGTACACCTACGTTATGTAACATAATATAACATTTGAACATACACAGAAATATTTTAAATTCGCTATCAAACAAAAAAAAAATGTATTTATCCCAGAATCCCTAGATGATTATAGATATCGCATCAATGCTGCATTTAAATAATTTATTTTTATAAAAAGATTTTTAACGGATTCTACTAATTCAATAAAGCAGTGATTTCCAACCTGTGGAGCGCGCCCTCGAGAGGGCGCGAGACCATTGCATGGGGGGCTTGTAGCTGTTACCAAAATATAATTTTTAATAATCTGCAAATCTCAAAAATCGTACAAAAAAGTTTTAAGAAATGTAATTGACATTTTGAATCTTTAAATTTCTTGCTTATATAGTTCTCTAGATGTGGATTTTACCGAACTAAATGAATTATCTTTATTTAATATCTGATTTGACCTCTACTTGTTTTGGGCCTATGCGCTCTAAATTATACTGTGTTGAACCTAGATATTTAACATGTTTCCTACAGACATTTGCAGTCACTACAGACATTTACTTTATTTTTTCACAGAAAATATAATTTTAGAGTAATAGTATTTTAAATTGTTCAAAACAAAATCATTTGTTGCCTTTAAGTACAAGAAGTTTACAGTTGATTGGCAGACAGATCTACACATAATAAAGAATTTTCTTTTTAATTAAACAGTGCTTCCTTCCCTTCTTGTTTAACAGTGGCAGAACTATTTATATAAACAAAATAATTTTCATCAAAAACCTATTAGTAGATAAGCTTATACATTTTATTTTTGTATTTGACTATCGTTCTAAGTAACTAAATTGAAGTGCTTGTCCTTATATAAATGAATGTGGACAGTATAATAATAATATCATATCATAATGACAACATCACTGATTAATAAATATAAGGAGGTACATATATAAAATCATCGCAAATTATCGCAGATACTGTCTAATCTCTCACGCAGTTGAAAAATATTAAAATGGGTAAGCGAAAATACCATACTACAATAATAATCATTAGGGAGTTAAACATTTTATCAATAGGCGCATATCTAATTAACCCAATTTATTCTTGCTTTGCTTTATTTTTTATGCTTAATTTTCTTCAAGAAAAGGAATAATTAATATTACTTCCAACTAGTTTCGGCTTTATTTATATTAAAAATTAGCCATCTTCAGCAAATGTACGATATGCACTATAACAGTTGTTATTATTAGAAAATAAAAACTAAAACTTTCAAAAAGTTATTATTTTCTTATAATAACTGTTCATATTGTACATTCCCTGAAGATGGCTATTTTTTAATATTGTACATTACTTAACCCAAATAAACCTACTGTTCCTTATAAGGAACACTTGGGGAAAAATAATCTGCAGCTGCTTAGAGCTATTATATGTAAATGGCGACTGTATCACAATAAGTAATGCTAGAGTAAGTTTTGTATTGTGTATTTAACCTGCAAAGTTTGGAAGTGTTTAAAAAGTGTTGTGAACTTACAACAAATATTTCCTGTGGAAACGGGTTAACATGTCGAAGTAAGTATTAATTTAATTTGAATATATTTGTTATCATTTTGGATAGAATAGCTTTCTCAATATAATGATGAATAAGTATCATATAGTTTACCACTAATAACTAAAGCCAACAAGTAGTATTCATCATATACATATAGGTGTTCTTTTAAAAGAACGGTGGGTTTATTGACTATTGTAGCTCGAATAATTTTCCAATACATTTGTTTATCTATTATTGTTTTTACAGGAAGGCACTCACTTTTGATGGATTGATATACTATGTAGAGAATATAGATTCAATACCAGGTAATATAGTTATCTTTCCACCTGAAAATGACGGCTGGGAAACAGATGAAGATTCAGGAGAAGAGGATAACGTTACCATGACTAATTTGCCAGGAAGTCACTTGCGAGCCGATGCAGAGTTTTTCAATGATGTGGAGAGAGGGAATGAAGTGATGCCTTTGGATTTGGGTGAAGTGTATGATGACGATGGCTGGGACGAAGCTGGGAACCCGAAAATGATTTACCTCTTATCCGATTCAAACAAGAAACTCACCCAATTCAAGAACGAAAAAGATGAATGTAATTTGGTCCAATAATCATATGCATATAATGATAACTTTACAGCGTATACTATAGGAGGAAAAAAATGGTATTTGGTACTTTTTGCACACTGTATAGATATGGCCTTGCAAAATGCTTGGCAACTGGGTGCTTGAATAAAAGTAAACTCGACCAGCTGGCTTTTCGGAGGTGCATCGCAACAGGGTTATTGAAATCTTGTAAAAAAAAAATACTAAGCGAGGCCCAACTAAACAAGCAGCTAATTTACACCAACATTTACATTATGATAGATTAGACCACTTTCTAGTTCATCAGAATTAGCAAACACGGTGTGGAGTATGCCATAAACATGCATGTGAAAAATGTGAAGTCGCATTACATCCGAAAGAATGTTTTTATAAATACCACGTATTATAAATTGTTTCATTGAATATTGTATGAAAATAAATTAAAAATACGTCCTGACTACTTACTACATAACCCTACCGTTCCTTTAAAAGAACAGCATGTAAATGCTTTTCCTGAAAAAAATGAGTGTAAGTATAAGACTTTTAGTATGATTAATATCACTTAGATCAACAATGACATACATTTACTACAACAAATAAAAAAAATAATAATTTCAGGTTTATTTGTGTTAATTAAATTTTTTAATTTAAATAAAGCCGAAACTAGTTGGAAGTAATATTAATTATTCCTTTTCTTGAATAAAATTAAGTATAAAAAATAAAAACTAAAGTAAAACAAATATTAAATAAACTTCAAGATGGTCAAATACACAAATAATACAATTTATTCAGGTTGAACAGATAGAACACAGAAGAGAAGTAATTAAAATGGGGTTGGACAATTGTCCTATGTGCAGTGATTTTCGTTTCCACTGATAAGATACTAGATATTCTTAAGAAAAAATATAATATTTTGTGATTTTTCTTGAAAAGATAATCAAAATGAAATAAAGATAATCAAATTTCAATAGATTGCCCACTTGAAATCCTAGATATTTAATATTGTTAACAAATTCAATTTCTACATCATCGCTTGAGAGTAACAAGTAATTTTGATTTATTTTGTTGAATTAATATTTTTTTTATCAACATGGCCTTTAGTTTTCAAGATATTCAATTTATTAGTCTGGTTAAATTAGACCAAAAAAATAGGGGTGAGGTTTCAAAAATTAGGCTGAAAATAGGCACTAGGCTGAAATTTGGTAGGTATATTCAAAACACTATTATAAATGAAATGTGAAAAGTCCTCATTAATCCGACTCCAGGAAAAAAAAATTATTCGGAGTCAAAGGTCACAAAAACGGTTTTTTTCGCAATTTTCAACAAAACGGTAAGTTTTATCATAAAATTAGCCCAGACAAATATTGTAGATCAGATAATTACCTCTAAAAAATGTAAAAATACTTTTTTTCCTAAGAGCCACCGTTTTTGAGATATAACGATTCAAAAAGTTGAAAGAGTTGTAATCTTTCATCAGCCGCACCTAAGGGCCTGAAATATCGAAAATCATCATAAGACTCGGAGGATTTCATCTATTCATGTCTTTTCTTAAAGCAATTAGGCATATTAGGCAAGGAAGCGGCATGAAAGGAGTACTCGCAGAGATTTATGCACTGAAATCATTAGAAAAGGTGCTCAATGGTAAGGCTTACGCAAGAGCTGTCCGAGCTCATACACTACTTTAGCTTGCTTTAGCAATTATAATATGAATGACATCATGGATGCAGATCTCATCATTAACGTTGAAAATATATTAGATAACACTTTCATATAATGACATTGAAAATGATGATGAAGTATCAGGAGCATTACTTAATAAATTTTATCAAAAACTCAAAGAATATGAGGAACGAAGACCTACTGCGAAGCTTTGGATACAATATTTTAATATGATTTCAAAAATAGTTTTTAAGAGCTGAGCGTATGGGGATTGGAAAGCTCATTTAAACTGCGTTCAAGAAATGCTTCCTTATTTTCACGCGTCTGGACATTTTCCTTATGCTAAGTCTGCTCACCTATATTTACAAGATATGCTACAATTACGGAATTTGATAGATCCTGAAGTTTACGAAAAACTTACAGAAGGATTTTTCACTGTTAGATTTTCATAGACAAATTTAGTTGTGGAACTTCAACAGATATGGTGATTGAGCAGTCAATGATGAAGACAGATGGAGTTATTGCTCGAGGGAGAAGTACGAAAGAGGGTGTCATAAGTAAATAGGTTTATAGTATGCATGCAATGTATTCAGTTTGTGAAAGGTTAGCAGATCTCGCTAATGTTAGAATGGATACGACCGATCAGCATATTAATGCAAGTGATTCACGAGCAAAAAAAGATGCAAAAGATATAGGGGAACTTCTTGAGTGGTTCTCCACGCATGATCCTTTTCCAGAGTTGATAAAATTGTATCTATAGCAACTGGTGTCGTTGGTGATAGTAAAATTAATTATAGAATTGAAAGTAGGAGATTATCACTACGATATCTTCAAATCTCTCAGTAGCTGGAATTACACGGATATCTTCTGTTACTCTTTGGCACACCCCGCTCAAGAAGCGTGGTGTGACCCGTTCGCTGCGTCAAAGCAAGTAACGGGAACGGCCAAGACCGATTTTTGTCAGGAGTTGAAGGCCAACATATATTATAAAAGATTAAAGAAAATAAAGTTAGAATTTGTGTAATTACTACCTTAGAGTCCAAGATAAGATCTCCTCATCCAACGAGAACTCTTATCTGAAGGCAAACTGACAGATAGCGTAAATCAATAAACAAACAATAGATTCCGGTTCTTATCTTGGACTCTAAGGTATTAATTACACAAATTCTAACTTTATTTTCTTTACTCTTTCATAATATCTGTTGGCCTTCAGCCCCTGACAAAACGGTCTTGACCGTTCCCGTTACTTGCTTTGACGCAGCGAACGACTCGCACCACGCTTCTTGAGCGGGGTATGCCAAAGAGTAACAGAAGATATCCGTGTAATTCCAGATTTCAAGATATCGTAGTGATAATCTCCTACTTTCAATTCTATTATTAATTTGGTCCAAACCATGACATCTCATTTTAAACTTTGTAAAATTAATTGTTATAAAGCTCGTGAACTTGGGCTTAACTCTATGTCAAAAATAACAGGACTAACATGGAATAATATTAAATTAAAACGCGCTGACAAAGTAGTCCCTCTTTTAGCTATGAATAGCACTATAAAAGTTCACGATGAAAAAGTACCAGTTTATCCCGTATTACTGTTCCAACGAATGAGTATTACTGCGGCATTTCAAGATGAAATTGAAAAATATTTTGACTATGAATTATACAGGGTTATTACAAAAGAAATAGACACTTTCAATGTTTTATTAATCCAAAACAAATAACGTTATTATGAATTCGTTTAAACTATTTTACACAGTGATTCTTAAAGTTTACTTTGGGAACTCATAGGTGCTTACTTCGTTGGTATACAGCACGAACACGTTCCAGTGTTTCTTCTGACAAACGAGGTCTTCCCGGACTCTTGTCTTTACATAAACACCCTGCCGTTTCTAATTTATTGTACCAATCGTATATCGACTGTCTAATAGGTGCTGATTTATCAAAACGTGTTCGAAAATGTCGTTGGACAATAGTTATGGAGTTCGTTTTGGCAAATTCAAGCACGCTTTCTCAGTAGAATTGGCTGCCATCCTAGCTATTATGCATACTTGCGCAGTAATACCAACTGAACTATCGAAACTTCTACAGTTCCTCAATCTGACAGCGCAAAATTCATGTCAATATCACAAATAAATTTTGTTTTGTACAATACCAAAGGTGTCTATTATCTTTTATAGTAACTAATATAGTGTATATGCATATTATGACGATTACAACTCTTTCAACATTTTGAATCGTTATATCTCAAAAACAGTGACTCTTATAGGTACTCTTATAGATAATTATCTGATCTACAATTTTTAATTAGACTAGTTTTATGATAAAACTTACCGTTTTGCTGAAAATCGCGAAAAAAAAACAGTTTTTTCGACCTTTGACCCCGAGTAAATTTTTAAAGGACTTTTCACATTTCATTTATAATATTGTTTTGAACAATCCTACCAATTTTCTGCCAAGTGTAAATTTTTGTAACCTTGTATGTCTAAATTTACCGGACAATTATTAAGTTTCATATATTTGTCGACCGCATGTTACTGGGGGTTCTATCCACATTTGTATCGCTACATGCAATTAATGTATCAACCGCAAATAGATTTATGAAATCACAGCCTACATGTAAGTTTATGTCTTTCAAATATAATATAAACAGAAGAGGTCCTAGTACACTCCCCTGTGGAACATCATGAAGGATATCTTGTTTAGTCGATTAGTTCCTCACTCTTACTTTTTGATTACGTTTTGGTAAATAATCTACCAACCAATCATAAACCTTGTCCTCAATCCAAAATATTGTCAGTTTAAACAATAATAATTTTTTATCGATAGTTTCGAATGCTTTCTTTAAATCGAGAAAGACAACTACCACATAATTGTCATCATCTAATTCTGATTTAAATTTACATATGGACAGTTATAATGCAGCTTCACACAAATACCTTTTCCGCAATCCTTTTTGGTTGTTTATAAGGATATCATTTTTGTTAACTTGTAGATTGTAGTTTAGGTGGTGACGACTTGTACTGCGACCTTCTATCTATTGTACCCCACCCTCTTCCTCTAAACGTTGGTATACTTACACATTTAGAGCGCCTCCTCTAGTTCTGATTCCTTTAGGAATTCCAGGATCTGGGTGGGACTCAAGGACTGCAACTCCTGTGCGTTCAAGCAGTGGGACCCAAGATACATTTGTTCTTGCGGAGCAGTGCTCCGCAATCTTTTATTAACGTGTTCAATAATTTGATTGTAGACTGCTTTGTGTAATACTGCTTCTATGGATGGTAGTGTATGATAAATAAAGGTCGATTCCCATATACGCGACACTCAGCTACGTGACGTCGTGCGACATCGCCTGTCAAATAATGATCACATTGTTTTATATGGGCACGTCTGGTAGCTGTCGCGTAGCCATAGTGAGAACGTGTCCATGTAAAACAATGTAATCATTATTTGATAGGCGTTGTCGCGGGATATCGCGTAGCTGAGTGTCGCATATATGAGAATCGGCCTTTCGAATGCCACAGGATCCATTCTATTATTCTATACTTCCCGGATTTACTTGGAATGTATACTGCAAACGAACGCAGTCCATGAAAATATACAAGTTGCTCATCTTTAGTTCTCTAAGCTAGGGTTGGCGAACCTTTTTATAGTCGCGTGCCATTTTTCTTGAACTCTCAAATTTTTAATTGCTGACGTGGTGAAAAACTTTTGCGGTGAATAAAAACATATTTTATTGTGAGAATGGGCTACCATATTAGCCCGCACTTTAGACGTCTCATATTTTTCACCGTTGATGTTGCTCAAAACTAGATTGACAAAACTTACAAATTCCTTAGAAAAGTAAGTATTTCTCTCGCGTGCCAATACTCTTTTTCTACGTGTAGCTGTGACACGTGGGTTTTTATATAGGTGAAAAAAATATTTTTTAGAATAGGTGTCAAATTTCTTTTTCATCGCTACTTTCTTCCTCCACATATTCCGGATGTAAATCTGAAGTAGAATCCTAACCAATATTTGTAATAATTTATTAATATTAAGTTAACAATAATTAAAAATTTTGTAACGATTATTACGTAATTAGTTAGCGTTATGAGAACAATTATTTGAATAATAATTAGATTTTTTAAATATATTTCTCAATTATGAACCCTATGAATTAACTCTAAATTTATAATTACCAGACCGTTACAGCAATATCCCAGATAAAATATATGATACGCAAAGGGTATAGCCGGATTTACATATGAAATTTGCCCCGCGGAGTTTTTTCTTCGCACTTTGGGGATCGTTTTGGTACCAAATAAAAATAATTCAGTCAAAATTTGAGCTCTTTATCTCGAGCCGTTATCGAGATATTGTAAAAAAACTGATTTTTGGATTTCAATTTTTTTCCATAGTAAAATTGAATTTTAATAAACACCGTTTTTTTGCCAATTTAAACAAGACATTCAAGTGGGTTTAGATTCCAAATTTGCAAGATTTAATTTTTAAAATAAAATAATTTGTAAATACATATTTATTGTAGTTTAACACATTTACATTATTTTGTTTGAATAAAATATATTTTTAGCGGAGCTCGATGGTTATGAACTGGAATATGATGCAACCACGAAAATCATATCGACGCCAGATGCAGATTTTGTACCGTATCCTCAAGGGATAGGACATTTAGCGTTTCATTCAATGAAGAAATATGGAGATAAAATAGCTCAAGTAAATTAAAATCCGTTTTGTATGCAAAATATATATATTTATATATTTTCATTAACAGATCGATGTTGGAACTGGAGCAAAAGAACTATATTCGGACTTTTTAATACGTTGCATTCGTACAGCAATTGAATTAAAACATAGGGGCATCAAACCCCAAAATATTGTCAGCATGTGTTCAAGGAACAATATGAATTCCACTGTTTCTTATATTTCTGCTTCCTTTATTGGAGCTGTTTTTGCTGCAATGGACCCTACTCTAAATTACGAAGACATGAAATTTATGATGAACGATGTCCGACCAAAAATTATATTCGTCGAAGAGGAATGTGAAGAGGTTGTTAAAAAAATAGTTGCTGATTTAGAACTTAAAATCCCTGTTGTCGTCTTTGGAAAGGATTTTGATGTATTTCTAAAATATAAGGAAGGAGAACAAGAATTTGAACCATACGTTGCAGCAAATTTAGCGGAGGATGCAGTAATCCTTTTCAGTAGCGGCACCACTGGATTTCCTAAAGGAATTAGACTAAGTCATAATTATGTTTTATTCCACAGTAAAGTTTTGTAAGAAACCATGTTATGAATCATTACACAAATTACTTATTCTTTGTATTTTATAGCAACTTATTCCCAGTTATTCTATGTCATTCTAACCTATACTGGATTGCCATGGCATTGATAGCAATAGGAGTGATACCTAATGGAAATATACGTTTAGTTGTACAAGACTTTATTCCAGTCAAAGTATGGGATTACATTGAAACTTATCAGGTATATTTAACAAATACATATAGTATACATATATATATATATATATATATATATATATATATATATATATATATATATATATATATATATATATATATATTATTTTAGGTATTTTATATGTCCGTGACACCATATCAAGCTATTAAGATTTTTGAGAAGAAACCAAAAGAGTTAATTTCTTGTTTGAAATTCCTAGCAATTGGTGGTGGGCCATTACCAATAAAATTTTTGAACGAGATAAGACGTGACATGCCCGAAACTTACGTAGTTTTTGGTTATGGTCAAAGCGAAATTTGTACGACAGTCGATCCTTCGAAAGATATTATTAAGGCAAGGCCAGAATCTGTCGGAGTGCCGAAAAGAGGAATGTCGTATAAGGTAAATTTACAGCTGACGTAAATTTCAAAACCGATAACTTCTTTTTATACCCTTTAGATTGTTGACACTGAAACGAAACGAAGTGTAGGAATGTATGAACCCGGAGAATTGAGAATAAAAACTAAATGGTGCATGAGTGGTTATTTAAACAGAGATAGTTCAGATATTTGGGACTTAGATGGTTTTATGAAAACGGGAGATGTTGCTTATTTTGATGACAAATTTTGTTTCTATATAGTGGATAGAGTCAAAGAAATGTTTAAATTTAGAGGCCGTCATTATGTACCCAGTAAAGTAGAAAGCATTCTAATAAGTCATCCCGAAATCCAATTAGCTGCTGTTATTGGAATCCCCAACTTTGAAGAGGAAAACCATGCCATGGCTGTGGTAATACCTGTCGAGGGCAGCAAGATTACAGCAGAAGAAGTGGAGGATTATATTAATGGATTGGTAGATGACTACCATAGAATTAGGGCAGGAGTTATAATTGTTGATGCTCTGCCTATAACTAGTAATGGTAAAATAGACAGGAGAAAGTTGAAGGCTACATATTTTACAAAGGAATAACTTTAAAAATATTATAAAATTTATAAAAATTGAAGCAATTTAAAACCCATTTTTGCAAAGAAAATCAATGTGTGCAAATATTTGCACACATTGATTTTCTCTATTATATTTAATTAGAATTAATCAATATTTCAAAATACCTTTAACTCATAATTACAGTAATGACCCTTACTGTAATCCCCAAACAATGTCTAAAGGATTTTATTTTTGTGTTTTATGATAGGATTGTTACTACAATCCTCGAACGATTCTAAAACTAGTCATTTACCAACGGATATTCTATTGGAAGTTTTATGACAGGGTGTAATCTAAAATTGTCCGGTTATCGAACGAACGACACGAATTAAAATAAGGGGTATTTTACAACCTAAGTGAGGAAAACAATCCCCCCGAGAACGCGCCCTGATTCCTGAAGTGAGTACAAATACTGTCACCCTCGACATACACAGTCACAGTTTGCAAATAGTATTAAATTTAATTAGTATTAATAAATATTTAAAAAATGTTTAATTCAAAAATAATATTTAAATAATTAAAGTAACATAGCTTACAACATATATAACATAACATAAAACATATGAGGGGGTAGCGCCCAAGTCAAAAATTGTCAAGAATGATATAATGTGCTTTGTAAATTGCAAATGCACTAATGTGCAAAGTCTGTGATGTTGTCGGGTTCGATAAGAAATTATCGTATATATAAAAGTAATAGAAACAAACGCAAAATAGTAATTAGAAATGTAGAAAATATGATCATATGTACTTATCATTGGGATATGCTTGGTAGGTTATTAATGATCAAGAACGATCAATGTGTTTGATCTTTAGGGCAGTTTATTAACGGAGTCTATTTAAGAAATTCGTGACTTCCTTTACCTTGCTTGGTCTTGCTTTTGTTTTTTACCGTGCTTAACATACGGCTCCCAGACATGGAAATTCACTGCCAAAGCAAAATATAAAATCATCTGTCAACGGGGAATAGAACGTAGCATGATCTACATAAAGAAACTGGACAAGATAAGACACACTGAAATAAAGAAATTACGAAAAGCAACTGACGTTTTGAGCTACGCACAAAAATTTAAACAGAAATGTGGCAAGAGTTAGGGACCAGAGATGGATTGTTCGAACGACACTATGGAGCGGCTCACTACGCAAACGCAGTAGAGGTAGACTGTTGGCAAAATAACAATACTATAGTCCATTTTTTTAAGAATACAGTAACTAGAAACCTGATTTACACTATGATAAATGTTCAATCTAGAAAATTTTGCGCTAAATTCAAATATGGTTACTTGAATATAAAATTGGTAATTTATTAATGGTTTTATTTAATATATTAATATTATTTAAAAACTTATACAATACTAACAAATAAATGGAGAAAAACGCAAAAAATCTAAATGAAACAAACAGATCAGATGACAATTGTGAAGTTACACGGCAGCCATTGGCAACTAACAGCTGCAAATGTATGTGAAAAGAAAGAGAGAAAAGAGGTTGAGATGGAGAAGTAAATATCGTCGGTGTGAACTTCTCCTCGATTTAAGCCAGTCAGAGAACAAGGTCAAATAAGCCCTATCTTCCCTGTACTGCATTCTTAACAAAAATGAACTACAGTAACATACCATTTAGATAAAACTAAGCATACTAATATAGGGTCTTTCAATTAGAGGTTTCATTTTATTAAAAACGATTATTTTTAAGCGAAATTATCGGATGTTTTGTAAAGAGAAGGGTATGCCAAATTATTTAAAAAAATATTCGCCAAATGGCCGCCACGGCCACGCTTGCAGGACCATATTACAAGAACAAGTTGATAATTTTGCCTTAAACCAAGAAATCTTAAAAAAAATTGTGTGTAAACTTCTTCTTCTTATCACGCCCTCTCCTGCCGAAGGTTGGCGATCCAAATGGCAATTTTAGCTCTGAAAACTGCAGCACGAAAGATTTCTGCAGACTAGCGGTCGAACCATCTCCTCAAATCTTTCAGTCACGAGTTCTGGCGTCTTCCTACTGATCTTTTCCCTTGTACTTTGCCCTATTATTATGAGGCATAATATTTCATATTTATCACCTCTCATCACATGACCCAGGTAGTCAATTTTCTTTCCTTGATGAATTTTCAGTCATTCTTTTTGTTTGTGCATGCGCTGGAGTACTTCATCGTTGTTGATCCTTTGTACCCATGAAATTCGCAGCATCCGTCTATACACATAAATTTCGAAGGCTTCTATTTGCTTCTCGGTCTGTGAATTTAGTGTCCATCTTTCACATCCATAAAGTAGGAGAGAGAAGACGTAGCATCTGATCATTCGAGTTCTGAGTTCCAAACCGAGTCTAGTCTTATAAAAAATGATTTCATATTCATGAGGATTTTTCTTGCTTGCTCAATCCTTGAAAGTATTTCCCTTTTCGGGACGCAATGACTATTGATGTTAGCTCCCAGATATATTATTGAGGTCCCTTGTTCGATTGTTTGTCCCTTGACACTCAGTTGTGCATTTATTTGAGTCTTAGAAAAGACCAATAATTTGGAAACATTGAGATGCAATCCAAACATCTCGCTATAGTGAACTACCGAATCTATGATGCTTCGTAGTTCTTGTACATCGTTGGCTATTATAATCGTATCATCGGCGTACCTGATATTGTTTATTGGGGTTCCATTGATCTTGATTCCGCCGTGAACTCTATCCAGTGCTTCTCTAAATATAGTTTCCGAGTACAGATTAAACAAGAGCGGATACAAGACGCAACCTTGTCGAACACCTCACCTGATTTGCATCTTCCGATGAATCTTCTGATGTTGATTGTTCCATCTCCACTACCGCCGTTTGATGCCAATAAAGTTCTGATATGAAATATAGCTCCTGTTCGTCGACTCTTAAAATTTGTTTTTAGAATTTCGATCATCTTATGATAATTAACACAGTCGAACGCCTTTTGATAGTGTATGAATCATGCAAATACATTCACATTCATGTCTCTACACCTTTGTGTCATTACATTTAGGGAAAAGAGTGCTTCATGTGTTCCGAGTCCGTTTCGGAATTCAAACTGGGTGTTGTCCATCTGATATTCGCCCTTCTTGTAGTTTCGCGTGTGGATGATTCTAAGAAAGGTTTTCAAGACATGGTATTCAGGACATAAGACTTATCATCCGATAGTCATCACATTGTGAGGCGTTGGGTTTCCTTGGCAGGGTCACGAATGTTTTTTAATCCAACCTGACGGTATATTGCTTGAGCTATATAATCTATTAAATAATGCTGTTATTAAGTATAGGCCTTTACCTTCATTATCTGCAATCAATTTAAGCATTTCAACGTTGATTTTATCGGGACCGGTAGCTTTTCCTTCTTTGTGCTTATATTGCATGCACAAATTCGTCTCTGATTATTTCTGGAGCCTTTCCAATATGTGATCTATCGGTGGTGGAGAGCAAGGTCTGTCATCATTAAAAAGTGTTTCGATATATTTTTTCCATCTCTCTGGCTTAGCTTCTACTCCAAAATTAACTCGTTGTTATCGTTTCTTAAGATTGCTCCTTGAAGTTTCCTGTGTCTGTTTGTAAATTCTTTTACTTTTTTATGGACATTGAATCATATTTTTCTTGTAGTTTTTCTATTTTTTGGCCGACATCCAGATCTCTTTCGCATCCCGGCACTTTTCCTAACGATCCTATTTAAACGTTCGAATTCTGTCGGATTTGCCTTGTATTTCAGTCTGTCATTCTGAGTGTTAACTGAATATTCTAAAGAAAATGAATGTTAACAAAATAAATGTGAAAAAAAAAATAATGAAATGGATTAAATCTTGGTAACTCTCACCAAGCTATTCTGCAAGATGTTATGATTTAATCTTTAAGATAATCTTTAAGATGTTAATATTTATCCCAGAATCCCTAGATGATTATAGATATCGCATCAATGCTGCATTTAAGTAATTTATTTTTATAAAAAGATTTTTTAACGGATTCTACTAATTCAATAAAGCAGTGATTTCTAACCTGTGGAGCTCGCCCTCGGGAGGGCGCGAGACCATTGCAAGGCGGGCGTGCAGCTGTTACCAAAATATAATTTTTGATAATCTCTAAAAATCAAAAATCGTACAACAAAGTTTTAAGAAATGTAATTGACATTTTTAATCTTTGAATTTCTTGCTTATATAGTTCTCTAGATGTGGATTTTACCGAACTAAATTAATTATCTTTATTTCATATCTGATTTGACCTCTGCGTGTTTTGGGTCAATGCGCTCTAAATTATACTGTGTTGAACCTAGATATTTAACATGTTTCCTACAGACATTTGCAGTCACACGTAAAAAATATTATTTTAGTGTAATAGTATTTTAAATTCTTCAAAACAAAATCATTTGCTGCCTTTAAGTACAAGAAAATTACAGTTGATTGGCGCACAAATCTACACATATACCTTGCTTAACAGTGGCGGAACGATTTATATAAACAAAAGACTTTCAACAATCAAAAACCTATTAGTAGATAAGCTTATGCGTTTTATTTTCGTATTTGACTACTCTAAGTTCTAAGTAACTAAATTGAAGTGCTTGTCCTTATATAAATGAATGTGCACAGTATAATAATAATATCATATCATATTAACAAAATCACTGATTGATAAATGTAAGGAGGTACATATATAAAATCATCGCGAATTATCGCAGATACTGTCTAATCTCTCACGCATTTGAGAGAATTCTCAAAAAAAAAATCTCAAATTCTCGCAGCTGAAATATTAAAATGGGTAAGCGAAAATACTATACTACAATAATAATCATTAGGGAGTTCAACATTTTATCAATAGGCGCATATCGATTTAACACAATTTATTTATGCTTTGCTTTATTTTTTATTCTTAATTTTCTTCAAGAAAAGGAATAATTAATATTACTTTCAACTAGTTTCGGCTTTATTTATATTAAAAATTAGCCATCTTCAGCAAATGTACGATATGAACAGTTGTTATTATTAGAAAATAAAAACTAAAACTTTCAAAAAGTTAGTATTTTCTAATAGTAACTGTTCATATTGTACATTCCCTGAAGATGGCTATTTTTTAACATTGTACAATGTCTGAAGATGGCTAATTTTTAATTTAAATAAAGCCGAAACTAGTTGGAAGTAATATTAATTATTCCTTTTCTTGAATAAAATTAAGTATGAAAAATAAAAAATAAAGTAAAACAAATATTAAACTTCAAGATGGTCAAATACACAAATAATACAATTTATTCAGGTTGAACAGATAGAACCCAGAAGAGAAGTAATCAAAATGGGGTTGGATAATTGTCCTATATACAGTGATTTTCGTTTCCACTGATAAGATACTAGAAATTCTTAAGAAAAAATATAATATTTTGTGATTTTTCTTGTGAAGATAATCAAAATGGAATAAAGATAATCAAAATTCAATAGATTGCCCACTTGAATTCCTAGATATTTAATATTGTTAACAAATTCAATTTCTACATCATCGCTTAAAAGTTACAAGTAATTTTGATTTATTTTGTTGAATTAATATTTTTGTTTATCATCAGGGCCGCAATCATCAGTTTTCAAGATATTCAATTTATTAGTCCGGTCAAATTAGACCAAAAAATAGGGGTGAGGTTACAAAAATTCACACTTGGCTGAAATTGGTAGGATTATTCAAAACACTATTATAAATGAAATGTGAAAAGTCCTCATCAATCCGACACCTGGAAAAAAATTTACTCGGGGTCAAAGGTCACGGGTTTTACGCGATTTTCAGCAAAACGGTAAGTTTTATCATAAAATTAGCCCAGACAAATATTGTAGATCAGATAATTACCTCTAAAAAATGTCAAAATACTTTTTTTCCTAAGAGCCACCGTTTTTGAGATATAACGATTCAAAAAGTTGAAGGAGTTGTAATCTTTCATCAGCCGCACCTGAGGGCCTGAAATATCGAAAATCATCATAAGACTCGGAGGATTTCATCTATTCATGTCTTTTCTTAAAGCAATTAGGCATATTATGCAAGGAAGCGGCATGAAAAGAGTACTCGCAGAGTTTTATGAACTGAAATCATTAGAAAAGGTGCTCAATGGTAAGGCTTACGCAAGAGCTGTCCGAGCTCATACACTACTTTAGCTTGCTTTAGCAATTATAATATTAATGACATCATGGATGCAGATCTCATCATTAAGGTTGAAAATATATTAGATAGCACTCTTTCATATAATGACATTGAAAATGATGATGAAGTATCAGGAGCATTACTTAATAAATTTTATCAAAAACTCGAAGAAAATGAGGAACGAGGACCTACTGCGAAGCTTTGGATACAATATTTTAATATGATTTCAAAGGGAGTTTTTAAGAGCTGGGCGTATGGGGATTGGAAAGCTCATTGAGACTGCGTTCAAGAAATGCTTCCTCATTTTCACGCGTCTGGACATTTTCCTTATGCTAAGTCTGCTCACCTATATTTGCAAGATATGCTACAATTACGGAATTTGATAGAGCCTGAAGTTTACGAAAAACTTACAGAAGGATTTTTCACTGTTAGATTTTCATAGACAAATTTAGTTATGGAACTTCAACAGATATGGTGATTGAGCAGTCAATGATGAAGACAGATGGAGTTATTGCTCGAGGGAGAAGTACGAGAGAGAGTGTCATAAGTAAATAGGTTTATAGTATGCATGCAATGTATTTAGTTTGTGAAAGGTGAGCAGATCTCGCTAATGTTAGAATGGATACGACCGATCAGCATATTAGCGCAAGTGATTCACGAGCAAAAAAAGATGCAAAAGATATACGGGAACTTCTTGAGTGGTTCTCCACGCATGATCCTTTTCCAGAGGTTGATAAAATTGTATCTATTGCAACTGGTGTCGTTGGTGATAGTAAAATTAATTATAGAATTGAAAGTAGGAGATTATCACTACGATATCTTCAAATCTCTCAGTAGCTGGAATTACACGGATATCTTCTGTTACTCTTTGGCATACCCCGCTCAAGAAGCGTGGTGCGAGCCGTTCGCTGCGTCAAAGCAAGTAACGGGAACGGTCAAGACCGATTTTTGTCAGGGGCTGAAGGCCAATTGACAAAACCAACACAAAGACAAAAACCAACAAAAAGAAAGGCCAAAGATATTAAAAAAGATTAAAGAAAATAAAGTTAGAATTTGTGTAATTACTACCTTAGAGTCCAAGATAAGAAGATCTCGTCGGCTCCTCATCCAACGGGAATTCTTATCTGAAGGCAAACTGACAGATAGCGTAAATCAATAAACAAACAATAGATTCCGGTTCTTATCTTGGACTCTAAGGTATTAATTACACAAATTCTAACTTTATTTTCTTTACTCTTTCATAATATCTGTTGGCCTTCAGCCCCTGACAAAAAGCGGTCTTGACCGTTCCCGTTACTTGCTTTGACGCAGCGAACGGCTCGCACCACGCTTCTTGAGCGGGGTATGCCAAAGAGTAACAGAAGATATCCGTGTAATTCCAGATTTGAAGATATAGTAGTGATAATCTCCTACTTTCAATTCTATTATTAATTTGGTCCAAACCATGACATCTCATTTTAAACTTTGTAAAATTAATTGTTATAAAGCTCGTGAACTTGGGCTTAACTCTATGTCAAAAATAACAGGACTAACATGGAATAATATTAAATTAAAACGCGCTGACAAAGTAGTCCCTCTTTTAGCTATGAATAGCACCATAAAAGTTCACGATGAAAAAGTACCAGTTTATCCCGTATTACTGTTCCAACGAATGAGTATTACTGCGGCATTTCAAGATGAAATTGAAAAATATTTTGACTATGAATTATACAGGATTATTACAAAAGAAATAGACATTTTCAATGTTTTATTAATCCAAAACTAGTAACTTTATTATGAATTCGTTTAAACTATTTTACAAAGTGATTCTTAAATTTACTTTGGGAACTCATAGATAGCTCACGAAGTGAGCACTTCGTTGGTAAACAGCACGAACACGTTCCAGTGTTTCTTCTGACAAACGAGGTCTTCCCGGACTTTTGCCTTTACATAAACACCCTGTCGTTTCAAATTTATTGTACCAATCGTCTAGTAGGTAGTGATTTTCCAAAACGTGTTCGAAAATGTCGTTGGACAACAGTTACGGAGTTCGTTTTGGCAAATTCAAGCACGCAATATGCTTTCTCAGTGGAGTTTCCTGCCACCCTAGCTATTATGCATGCTTGCGCAGTAATACCAACTGAACTATCGAAACTTCTACAGTTCCTCAATCTGACAGCGCAAAATGTATGTCAATATCACAAATAACTTTTGTTTTGTACAATACCAAAGGTGTCTATTTCTTTTAAAGTAATCTGTGTATATGCATATTATGGCGATTACAACTCTTTAAACTTTTTGAATCGTTATATTTCAAAAACGGTGACTCTTTGGAAAAGAAAGTAATTAAACATTTTTTATAGATAATTATCTGATCTACAATTTTTATATGAACTAATTTTATGATAAAACTTACCGTTTTGCTGAAAATCGCGAAAAACCCGTTTTTGTGACCTTTGACCCCGAGTAAATTTTTTTCCAGGTGTCATATCGGTAAGGCCTTTTCACATTTCATTTATAATAGTGTTTTGAACAATGCTACCAATTTTCAGCCAAGTGTGAATTTTTGTAATCTTGGATGTCTAAATTTACAGGATTTTTATTAAGTTTCATATATTTGTCGACCGCATGTTACTGGGGGTTCTATCCAGATTTGTGTCGCTACATGCAATTAATGTATCAACCGCAAATAGATTTATGAATTCACAGCCTATATGTAAGTTTATGTCATTCAAATATAATATAAACAGAAGACGTCCTAGTACACTCCCCTGTGGAACACCATGAAGGATATCTTGTTCAGTCAATTAGTTCCTCACTCTAACTTTTTGCATAGGTTTTGGTAAATAATCTGTAAACCAATCATAAACCTTGCCCTCAGTCCAAAATATTTTCGGTTTAAACAATAATAATTTTCTAACGATAGTTTTAAATGCTCTCTTTAAATCGAGAAAGACAACTACCACATATTTGTCATCATCTAATTCTGATTTAAATTTACATATGGACAGTTATAATGCAGCTTTACACGAATACCTTTTCCGGAATCCTTTTTGGTTGTTTATATGGATATAATTTTTATTAAATTGTTCAATAATTCGATTGTAGACTGCTTTGTCTAATACTGTAACTAGGGCATCCAAACCGGTTAAAACCGAATCCGGTTAACCGGGTTTTCTGTTCAAGTTTACGAAACCGTAAAACCGGGTTTTTTCGAAAAACCGAAAGTCGGTTTTTTTTTCTTCAAGTGGAAAATAATTTTATTTTTCTATGGTTATTCATGAAGTATTATATTGTAGATTTATTTGTACTAAAATAAAACGTAAGGGATTGTCCATTAATCACGTGATGTTTTTTAGCAACTTTTGATTCCAAAGCTTCCAAAAGAACTTCGTGCCAAGAAACTCTCCATGAACTCTCTCAGGAGATGCGTCCTCTCTAGCGGACCAACGTGTCAAATTTACTCTCTTTAGCGTTTTCTCTTTCGCAATTTGTCACTAACTTTTGCCAGCGTTGTGTCGAATTTATAAAAATCTTAGTCTTATGCCCGCCATACACGGTACGGTCTACCGGAGAGGTTACATGTGCAGGTTTGCCTGCGCAGGTCTACCGTACGCAAGAAACTACACAGGTCTATTCCCACACACGCTCCGCTCTACCTGCGCAGGCAAACCTGCACATGTAACCTCTCCGGTGGACCGTTGTGTGTATGGCGGGCATTAGTATTCAACATGACTCGCTAAAACTGGATCGAATTCAGCTAACAGTTCCAAAATCATACAATAATTTCCGTTATTCAGATCACTGAACATTTTATTTCTCCCTCTATAGCACACAACGGAAGAAAAATGAATAATATAAGAAATGGCATGACTCAATCAACATAGGCGGCTTTTTCGTTTGTATCGCCGCTCTATATCTGTCTACGCGGCGTATGCCCCTGACAGCTCGGCCCCGTCGATCCTAGTTTCGTACTTTGATAAATAAATAAATAAATAAATAAATAAATATATATATATATATATATATATATATATATATATATATATATATATATATATATATCTACATTTATAATTATCTCTTCGTAAAGATTTTTTTCTAGCAACAATATTTTTTTATTCTTTACGTAAATATAAAGAAATAATACAAAAATATATTTTTTTTATTAAATAATTATAAATGGTAAATAAATATTTTTTTATTTGGTTTACAGCTGCACTATTTTTGAAATAGTTTTAAAAGGTATTAACCAATTTATTTATTTTTATACCTAAAACCGGTTTTTAACCGGTTAACCGGTTTTTCACTTTACGAAAAACCGAAAACTGGTTTTTGAAATTCCATCGGTTTTTTGGATGCCCGTTATGATGAACTGTTACTATGGATGGTAGTTTATGATAAATTAGCATGCCACAGGTTCCATTCTATTATTCTATACTTCCCAGATTTACTTGGAATGTATTCTGCAAACGAACGCCGTCCTTGAAAAGATACAAGTTGGTCGTCTATAGTTCTCTAAACCGGGGTTGGCGAACATTTTTATAGCCCCGTGCCATGTTTTTTCCAATTCTGAAATTTTGAAATGCTGACGTGCCAAGTAACTTTTACGATGAATAAAAACATAGGTATTTTATTGTGAAAATGAGTGACCAAATTAGCCCGAAATTAAGACGTCTCATATGTTTCACCGTTGATGTTGCTCAAAACTGGATTGATAAAACTTACAAATTCTTTACAAAAGTAAGTATTTCTCTCGTGTGCCAATACTCTTTTTCTACGT
Organism: Phosphuga atrata; assembly: GCA_944588485.1. Lineage (NCBI taxonomy): Eukaryota > Metazoa > Arthropoda > Insecta > Coleoptera > Silphidae > Phosphuga > Phosphuga atrata. The sequence goes on along the minus strand of OX155896.1, from coordinate 50,886,585 downwards.
GTAGCTGTGACACGTGGGTTCGCCAACATTGCTCTGAGCAGTGGTATCCTGCCGTTCTTCTGTAATGTTTCGAATAAATGTCAGATTTCTTTTTCCTCGATACTTTCTTCCTCCCCATATTTCTGATCTAAATCTGAAGAAGAATCCTAACCAATAATTGCAATAATTTATTAATATTAAGTTAACAATAATTAAAAATTTTGTAACGATTATTACGTAATTATTTAGCGTTATGAGAACAATTATTTGAATGACAATTAGATTTTTTTAATATATTTCTTAATTATTAACCCCATGAATTAACTCTAATTTAACTAATTTATAATTATCAGACTGTTACAGCGATATCCTATATAAAACATATGAAGGGCACAGGGCAAAAACCACACATGTCCACCTAGATTCAAAACAGGTTATGCCCGATGTTTATTTTCGACAAAAATTATCTGATTCTACATACCTTTTTCTAAATATAATATTTTCAAATCAAATTCTACCTTTAATCGACCTTGCTTGATAACAATGATGTACTGTTGTTTTTATTTAGCATGAATTTTTGCCTTGACCCTTTCAAAATATTTTTTTCGAAAGATTGACAAAAAAAACATCCTAATTATTTTTTTTATATTTTGTCTTGTTTTTGTCTTGTTTCAATATTTGGGATATTTAATTCAGCATCAAAAAAGGAAGTCTGTTTATTTTACATAAAAATAATTTTACACGGAACTGCTTGAGATGTTGAAGAATGTCATACTTCTTTTTTGCTATGGGTAACGGGCCATTGTAGGAATTTGTCAGTTCAACTGGACGTTGTTGTTGTGTTTGTCTCTTTTTATTTCTCCCAGTTGGAGACTTCCAATTTATACTAGAATCTTTATATTCACCAAAAGAGTTGCTTCTGTGCGCGACTTTTGCCAAGGAAGTGATTTTCAAATACCGTATTTTCCTTGTATGGAATGGGCATTTTTATATACATTGTGTTCAAAAACCACCACAAGACTTGAACAGATATTGAGTGCAGTCAACGACTTTGAACGGTGTTGGATTTATTCTTACTTTGAATAACATCCCTCCACCCCAATGGAACTTCTACGTAGCTTTTTTGGTCAATTAACCCCATATCTTTATCACGTTCAAGGTATGAATGACCTCTCATTGGAAATAATACCTTAAGACAATCATACACCTCTTCTTCTTGAGACTGAGGTTGCGATGGGCGCCACCGCACTGCTTCTGCGCGACATGGACTACCGTGGTTCTTCCATAATATTCAGGACTTAAGTTGTTTTTCCCCTGGATACCTATTTTATAATGCCAGTTTTATAGGGTGTGACGTGCTTTTCTCGCAATCTTACACAGTTGAATGTAAAGTACACTTCTAACACTAACAAATGGCAGTATCAGTTTAATATTGACAAAAAATGAACTTCCGTGGGTTTTTCCCTGTACCCTTCATATGATACGTAACTTTCAAGTGGGTTTAGATTTAAAGTGGGAGATTCAAAGATAGAAATTCAAAGTGGGTTTAGATTCTTAATTGGCAACATTCAATTTTTAAAATAAAATAATTTGTAAATACATATTTACTGTAGTTCAACACATTTACATTATTTCGTTTCAATAAAATATATTTTTAGCGGAGCTCGATGGTTATGAACTGGAATATGATGAATCCACGAAGATAATCTCGACGCCAGATGCCGATTTTGTACCTCATCCTCAAGGGATAGGACATTTAGCGTTTCATTCAATGAAGAAACATGGAGATAAAATAGCTCAAGTAAATTAAAATCCGTTTTGTATGCAATAAATAAATATATATATATATATATATATATATATATATATATATATATATATATATATATATTTAATTAACAGATCGATGTTGGAACTGGAAAAAAAGAACTATATTCGGACTTTTTAATGCGTTGCACTCGTACAGCAATTGAATTGAAAAATAGGGGTATCAATCCCCAAAATATTGTCAGCATGTGTTCTAGGAACAATATAAATTCCACTGTTCCTTATATTTCTGCTTCCTTTATTGGAGCTGTTTTTGCCGCAATGGACCCTACTCTAAATTACGAAGACATGAAATTTATGATGAGCGATGTCCGACCAAAAATTATATTCGTTGAAGAGGAATGTGAAGAGGTTGTTAAAAAAATCGTTGCTGATTTAGAACTTAAAATCCCTGTTGTCGTATTTGGAAAAGATTTTGATGTATTTCTAAAACCTAAGGAAGGAGAACAAGAGTTTGAACCATACGTTGCCGCAAATTTAGCGGAGGATGCAGTTATCCTTTTCAGTAGCGGCACCACTGGATTTCCTAAAGGAATTAGACTAAGTCATAATTATGTTTTATTCCACAGTAAGGTCTTGTAAGAAACCATGTTATAAATCATTACACATATTACTTATTCTTTGTATTTTATAGCAACTTATTCCCAGTTATTCTATGTCATTCTAATCTATACTGGATTGCCATGGCATTGATAGCAATAGGAGTAATACCTAATGGAAATATACGTTTAGTTGTACAAGACTTTATTCCAGTCAAAGTATGGGATTACATTGAAACCTATCAGGTATATTTAACAAACACATATAGTATACATTTATATATATTTATATATATATATATATATATATATATATATATATATATATATATATATATATATATGTATATATTATTTTAGGTATTTTATATGTCCGTGACACCATATCAAGCTATTCAGATTTTTGAGAAGAAACCAAAAGATTTAATTTCTTGTTTGAAATTCTTAGTAATTGGTGGTGGGCCATTAGCAATAAAATTTTTGAACGAAATAAGACGTGAAATGCCTGAAACTTGCGTAATTTTTGGTTATGGTCAAAGCGAAATTTGTACGACAGTCGATCCTACGAAAGATATTATTAAGGCAAGGCCAGAATCTGTGGGAGTGCCAAAGAGAGGAATGTCGTATAAGGTAAATTTACAACTGACGTATATTTCAAAACCGATAACTTGTTTTAATATCCTTTAGATTGTTGACACTGAAACAGAACAAAGTGTAGGAATGTATGAACCCGGAGAATTGAGAATAAAAACTAAATGGTGCATGAGTGGTTATTTGAACAGAGATAGTTCAGATATTTGGGACTTAGATGGTTTTATGAAAACGGGAGATGTTGCTTATTTTGATGACAAATTTTGTTTCTATATAGTGGATAGACTCAAAGAAATGTTTAAATTTAGAGGCCGTCATTATGTACCCAGTAAAGTAGAAAGCATTTTAATAAGTCATCCCGAAATCCAATTAGCTGGTGTTATTGGAATCCCCAACTTTGAAGAGGAAAACCATGCCATGGCTGTGGTAATACCTGTCGAGGGCAGCAAGATTACAGCAGAAGAAGTGGAGGAATATATTAATGGATTGGTAGATGACTACCATAGAATTAGGGCAGGAGTTATAATTGTTGATGCTCTGCCTATAACTAGTAATGGTAAAATAGACAGGAGAAAGTTGAAGGCTACATATGTTACAAAGGAATAACTTTAAAAATATTATAAAATTTATAAAAATTGAAGCAATTTAAAACCCATTTTTGCAAAGAAAATCAATGTGTGCAAATATTATTATATTTAATTAGAATTAATCAATATTTCAAAATACCTTTAACTCATAATTACAGTAATGACCCTTACTGTAATCCCCGAACAATGTCTAAAGGATTTTATTTTGGTGTTTTATGATAGGATTGTTACTACAATCCTCGAACGATTCTAAAACTAGTCATTTACCAACGGATATTCTATTGGAAGTTTTATGACAGGGTGTAATCCAAAATTGTCCGGTTATCGAACGAACGACACGAATTAAAATAAGGGGTATTTTACAACCTGAGTGAGGAAAACAATCCCCCAGAGAACGCGCCCTGATTCCTGAAGTGAGTACAAATACTGTCACCCTCGACATACACAGTCACAGTGTGCAAATTGTATTAAATTTAATTAGTATTAATAAATATTTAAAAAATGTTTAATTCAAAAATAATATTTAAAAAAATTAAAGTAACATAGCTTACAACATATATAACATAACATAAAACATATGAAGGGGTAGCGCCCAAGTCAAAAATTGTCAAGAATAATGTGCTTTGTAAATTGCAAATGCACTAATGTGCAAAGTCTGTGATGTTGTCGGGTTCGATAAGAAATTATCGTATATATAAAAGTAATAGAAACAAACGAAAATAGTAATTAGAAATGTAGAAAATATGATCATATGTACTTATCATTGGGATATGCTTGGTAGGTTATTAATGATCAAGAACGATCAATGTGTTTGATCTTTAGGGCAGTTTATTAACGGAGTCTATTTAAGAAATTCGTGACTTCCTTTACCTTGCTTGGTCTTGCTTTTGTTTTTTACCGTGCTTAACATACGGCTCCCAGACATGGAAATTCACTGCCAAAGCAAAATATAAAATCATCTGTCAACGGGGAATAGAACGTAGCATGATCTACATAAAGAAACTGGACAAAATAAGACACACTGAAATAAAGAAATTACGAAAAGCAACTGACGTCTTGTGCTACGCACAAAAACTTAAACAAAAATGTGGCAAGAGTAGGGTTTTTCGGGTCCGAGTACCCGGACCCGGACTCGACGAGTAAATACCCGGTAACCGATACCCGATCTATGACTCGACGAGTCTCGGGTCTTGAATGTTTGGCATTGTCTAGTACACCGCGTCGTAAAGAAGAGCAACGATTTAGCATTACAGTTGATGAATGGACGAGTATGAAAATTCGTACAAATCTAAATATCAATTTGCATGGAATTGACTCTGAAGAGGTGTATAATCTGGGATTATTGAGAATTTCTAACTCATGTACTGCTATACAATTAGTTGAAAAAGTAGAACAACACATTAAATATAAATTTGAAAAAACATATAGTTGGTTCAACCGGCGACGGTGCAAGTGTAATGATGAAATTTGGATGATAATCTTATAATCTCTATAATTTCTGTTTGAATCACACTAATCACACTGTTTGTGATGTAGTATATAGGACGAAAAATATTACCGGCTTGCATGATGAAGATGACCATGGTCTAGATGGTATTGATGATGATCAAGATGAAAATTATTTTTCTGACGACAGCGTTTACGATGTTGAAGAATACGGACAAGTTGAATTAACTTTAAGCAATTTAGAAGGGAATTCATCCATTTGCCTTCTGGTCTTAGCTTCTTGTGGAGTTTTGTTTTATTTGCCTATTTACCATAACATTCTCCAAACCCCTTGTTTATCTAAGTCCCACTTAACTTAGTCGGCAAGTTCGTACTGTATCGCTTGCTTTACCATATGCGTGAACATAAAAAATCCTTTCGTGTTTTTGTTTAAATTGAGAGACAGATTAGACCCGGACTCGGACCCGAAAAATCGGACTCGGACTCGACTCGGACTCGCCGAGTCTAAAAAGACCGGGTATTCCCAAACTTGCAAGATGAAGATGACCATGTTCTAGATCAGGTCTGTCCAACCTTTTTCTAGTGGCGATCTACTTTTTTGTATATATTGTTGCCAAGATCGACCAGAACGCGTAGCGGGCCATCGGGTGTCTGGGGTCATGGAGTGCACCCCTATGAGGGAGAAAATTTTGAGAAAATGCATAACATATTGCCATTATCTTATCTCACTCTAGCAAACGTGAGCGATTGTGCTGGCGGTTAGTTTTCGCGCGTTTTATAGTTTTGATTGTTTGAGTGTTATGGTGGCCCTAAATTTATGAAAGGAAGAATCTATTATATTATGTTTATTCATTAAACATTTCAACAGGAACAAAAAGTATTATATATAAATAACAAAATTAGAAATATAGCAAATACTTAAATCGGGTAAATACTAATATAAGATTCCGCCAAATACGTCGAGCCAAAGCAAAACATCAATTTTGGTGCCGCATTTGTCAAGATTGGGTATTTCTCTTATCTTAATCCAAATATTATATTTGGAAATACACTAATCTTTGGATTTCAAATACAAATCTTTTTGAAGTTTGATTATTTCCAATTCTAGTTTATCCTAATTTGCTTCAAATATTGTAGATATTTGACTTGCAATTTCTTCAATGTTGATATCTTTTTGAAACACATTTGAAAAAATAGTGCAATATTTACAATCTTACCAATATCTTGTCTGAAATTGCTTTTCAACAACTTAAATTTCGAGAATTATTTTAGTGTTGAATTGAGCAATGTTTCTTGCGCATCGGCATTCAACGGAAGCTGTCGTACTTGTCGTACTGGTGGGGACGCGGCCGACTTCAGGTCCATGTAGCAACATTTGAACGTAGGCTAGCCAGAAGCGTTTTTTAATTTTTAAGTTATATTTATAAAGATCGACTCAAAATCTCACCGCGATCGGCCGGTAGATCGCGATCGACTGGTTATTTAGCCCTGTTCTAGATGGTATTGATGACGATCAAGATGAAACTTATTATTCTGACGAGAGCGTCTATGATGTCGAAGAATACAGACAAGTTGAATTAACTTTAGACAATTTTGAAGGAAATTCATCCATTTGCCTTCCCCTCTGAGCCTCTTGTGGAGTTTTGTTATTTGCCTATTTACTATAACATCCTCCAAATCCCTTATTTACCTATGTCCCACTTAACTTAATCGGCAAGTTCGTACAGTATCGCTTGCTTTACCATATGCGTGAACATGAAAAATCCTTTCGTATTTTTGAATAAATTGCGAGACAGATTAGATCCGGATGAGAAAAATCGGACTCGGACTCGACTCGGTCTCGCCGAGTCTAAAAAGACCGGGTATTCCCAAACCCTAGATTCAATGTTATGTGAATGGATATTGGTTGCCTGGAGTAACATTTCCAGCATTAGCATTGCAAATGGCTTTAAAAAATGCTGCATTTCGAATCAATTAAATGGTAGCGAAGATGATCTATTATGGGACGAAGATGACACTTTACAAGAGGAGAATGAAAGTGAATCTAGCGAGCATGAAGAAACTGATATGGAAGATGTTGCAATGGAATACTAAGACGAGCGTGATGGTTTAACTGGAAATATTTAAATGTGATTTATACTATTATTTAGTTATATATAACCTACTTATTATTATAAATTGTTGTAATAAATTAGATCGCATTATATTCGATATTTAGTTTTTTTCTCAAATATTTCAGGAAAATATGAAGTCGCCTGATGCTCGAGGTCGCCTTATATTCCAAGTAACCTTATAATCGGGTAAATACGATACTTTTGCATGGGAGATGAGAGGATGTCGGTTACCGTGAGATCCAATAGATAATTTTTGGGTGTCAGCAGCAATAAAAGTTTGCGTACCACTGCGTTAAGACATCAAGCATTAAATTATATCTAGTTAAGCTTGGATAATAAAGTCATTTTTTCTACAAACAATTTGATGAAGCAAAATCTACATTAACGAAGTCACATGTAATAGCGGGTGTAAATATAATTTTAGAGTAATAGTATTTTAAATTCTTCAAAACAGTATTATTTAGTGCCTTTCAAATATAAAAAAATTACAATTGATTGACGCATGGATCTAGATATAATAAATTTTCTTTGAAATATTTTCTTATCAGTGCTGGAATAATTTAATAAAACAAGCTAATATCATCTAAAAATGATGAATTGATAGATAAGCAGCTGCAATGTGTTCTCGTATTTGAAGATTATCGATAAAAAAATGGTTCAAGTGGTTCTTCCTTGCGTAAGTGAACGTGCATCATCTGATCACAATTTCATTGATTGTCAAGTATAAGCTGGTGCACATATAAAATTATCTCAGGTTTAGTTTGATTTTAGTTTGTCTTGTTTCGCTCGTAGTTAATATATATAAAATGGGTAAGTTAAAATATCACACTTAATAATCATCATACATCAACTTTTATGAAAATATAAAAAGAAATATTTTTGGTGATTTTTGGTGAAACAATTTATAAGAATAATTAAAAACATATTTTCAATTATATAATATATAATTATTATATTTTATAATTGTGCATACAATAAACTTACGTGGTTTTGCCACATAAGAAACCAATGGTTACATCATGTGTACATAAAAAGTCTCACGGATGTCTTCAGCGGTTTTTGAATTCTAGTAAACTTTTTGGAAGATCTTCTCTGTTTTCTCGTATAATTCCTACTACAGTTAGTTTATTCGAGAGAATGAATAACCGTTACAACGTTGCGACCGTTACAACGTGATAATCCATACTTACACTGAATTCATAAATTCACTATGTTTTAACCACACTTAATAAGTTAAGTTAAAACATAGTGAACTTGTCAATTCAGTGTATTCGAGAGAAGCTTTTCTGCTAATGAAATATCGGTAAAATATTACCTGTGGTTATATGTTGGCCACTCACATGCCAAAATGAGCTCAAAACTCGTGGACCTTGATTTTCTCCTCTATATTTCTTATTTTGCCACTGTTAATTTAACAATTGCTGCAACATAATGATTAGCATCGCAAAGGATCAATAATTTGATTCCATACTTCCCTGATTCCCTTGGAATGTAAAATGTTACAAAAAGATACAAATTGTTCGTCTATACGCATTATATGAGTTCCTCGCTAATTTCTCGAATAAATGCCAGATTTTTTTTCTTTTCGTTTCAGTGAGGTCATCAAAACGAATATATCTCAATATAAACGCAAGCATTATTTTCCAATTTCAATTTGGTCCACTCGTTTACATTCCCTATATTTGGAAAGTTCTTAGGGTCTTCATATATCTGAATGACACAATTATTTCTATTATAACGTCTGATACGAGCAATGAAAAAGAATCCATCGACATTGATATGAGAGCTTCTTCTTCTTTTAGCTCTACAGCCCAGGATAGATTTTGGCTTACTGTCTCCTTCCAATAGGGAATATGCAAGAAATTTAAATTTACTTGATAGTTTTATCCCCGATACTTTATGATCTTGGCATTACAACTATACCATTATTTTCTCATTTAGTTTGTATTTAATTCCAAAAATTTAAATCAAAAAGTTCACAATATGCTAGCGAAATTCAAATTTGCAAAACGCATCACCATTGGTCATAGTTATGTGACGTGCACGTTTACATTTACGGGTCTCGATATTCACAGATGTAGGTAGGGTGGAATATACACCTCGATAGGGACTTTATCAAACACTTTATCTTGTGTACTTATAATAGTGTGTTTGCATTCCGGTACTATACAATATCTATAAAATGGTTTTTTAGCTTATTCCATTATCGAAATAGCAAATTCAAACTGAAAATCCTTAAGTGTCTATGCAAATAAGCTGCGTACGATAAATGGGATAAACGGTCCAATTTATCGCACGCTTTGGATGACGTCCCATAACACATGACATTCAGTGTTGCATAGTATATTTGCATAGACAGTTAAGGATTTTCAGTTTGAATTTGCTATTTCGATAATGGAAAAAGCTAAAAACAGATTTTATAGATATTGTATAAGTACCGGAATACAAAAACACTATTATAAGTACACAAGATAAAGTGTTTGATAAAATCCCTATCGAGGTCTAAAGTTCACCCTACCTACATCTGTGAATATCAAGGCCGGTAAATGTCAACGTGCACGTCAGATATCTATGAATAATGGTGATGCGTTTCGATCAGATCAAATTTAATCGGTAATTTAAATATATATTTTCAAATTAATTGAAACTCTTTCAATAGTATTTATATTTTTTACTGAGTTAAAACCAAGTAAAAAGTGAATTAAGCAAATAAAAAAAAATTGATGCATATTCCCTATTGTATCTGTCTTTCTGTCTTCCAATTGATTCTTTTGTCCTTTTTGTATGGCGATGGTCGTTGCCGTTTGTTCAGATCCGATTTCCGAGGCTTGCTTTTAGGTTTCGTAACGTGTTAGTTTTTCACAGGGTTGGGTCGTTAGCCCCACGTCTAACCCCCTTTTAGGAGGACCATTTCTCCCGCTCTCGTTAGCCCTGAATAACCCTAACCTCCATACGGGTTAGTACCGCATCTTGGCCAGGGTTGCTCAGGTTTCCAGGGTTCACCGCCCCATCTCTGAGGCTTGGTGGAGGTAAGAGTCGGAATTGGGTAGGAGAGGCTATGCGACGCTAACTGGATGCAGCGTCGTGCGGTGCGCATACACTACCCCGTTTGAACCCCTTGATATGATAGCACATCTATTATTTATTCCAGGTACTTCACTCCAAAGATTAACGTTTCTGGATTTTATTGCGCTTGCTGAAATATTTAGGATATGCACTTTGTCTTCAACTACAAACATGACAATATATATATATATATATATATATATATATATATATATATATATATATATATATATATATATATATATATATATATAGATACTAGCTGACCCGGCGAACTTCGTATCGCCTCAGAATCTATAAATAATCATTAAAAAATATCTTATTAGCAAAATTAAACTCAGTCAAATGTTTCGCTTATCGATATCTGGTGATATTATCTTACACGATTATATAATAGATGGGAATTTAATCGTGTCTGTCCTTTCCCTCGCATAAGGTACGACGTATAAAAAAAGCCAAATCTAAAAGTTTAAAATCCAAAAGCCCAAAACCCAAAAGTTCAAAAGCCCAAAATGCAAAAGCCAAAAATCCAAAACTTCAAAAGCCCAAAATTCAAATGTTCAAACTGTAAAAGTGCAAAGACCAAAATTGTAAATGCCCAAAATTCAAAATATAAAAGCACAAAATACTAAATGTCGAAAATCCAAAAGTCAAAAAGGACAAAATCCAAAAGTTTAAAATATAAAAGTCCAAAATCCAAAAATCCGGAAGACCAAAATCGATAAGTAGGTACAAATGGCCAAAAGTTCAAAGTATAAATGCACAAAATCAAAAAATCGTTCAAAAAGTTGAGAATACAAAAGCCCATATACCAAATGTCAATATGCCCAAAATCCAAAATGGAGTTGATTCATCGTAGCACCTTGTGATATACGACATTTTTCGTTTTCTAGTCGGCTGCGAAAATGAACAAAGCGGATGGTTTGCCGATACGTGAACATGCTACGTACAATTCACCGTGAGAGAGACATTAATTTTCGAGATTCAGGACACAAACACCCAAGTATTGGCCTTGTGATTTGTTGGTCGTCATGGCAAATGCAAGCGAATTGGAAATTGAAGTCGTTTAAACTCGAATGCCACATCGGTTGGGATCATCGGAATTCTCGGAATGAGAACATCCTCAGTTTTGAAGCAAAGAGTGAATCACATTGCTCATGAGTTTTGTCACCACCAAACGTGTTCCGTTACATAGCTTTGGTTGGTTAAAATTTTGAAGTATGATGACTACCGAGCCAACCTTGAGTTGTAAATTGTATGGTGGTAAGACAGGCAGATCCAATGGGTTTAAAAATTCTGCTAGATTGTTGGTTGCCTCGTCTTCATGTGTAAGAGTGTCGATAGATTTTAATTAATGCGGTGGACTAACGATTTGATTTTGAATCATGATGTTTAAGTGATTCACATCTTTGTTCTTTGCCGCTAGAATTGCTCGTTCACTCAACCAATAGTATTTTTTATGACTAACAATGATGTTCATGAACACGTTGCTGATGGGCTCGTCTTTAGTTAAGACGAAATTGTTAACAGTATGCGGAAACGAAATCAATCCGTTCGTTTCGTCGACGGGAAGACGACCATTACCGATTGATAACAATTGGAACAACTCGCATGTTTGTCGTTAGCTGAAGCTTCTTCTCTAAATATAGCGCCACAGAGAAGATGATTTGAGGCAAGCGTTTATTTCATCGGTAGCGGTGGATCTTGGAATTACTGGAAGTGTTTGCCGGAAATCGCCAGATAATAGAATCATTACGCCCCCAAAACATCTTGAGACATTGCGCAGATCTTTCATGGTTCGAATTAGAGCTTCCAATGAACGTTTGTGCATTCATGCCCATATGTTTTTTTCCTGCTTTAACGCTTTATTAACATTTTGGCCATTGTCGATTTTTTCGCAATGTTGCGAATGCGGGCGTTTAAGTAGTTTGAAGGTTTAACGGTACTTAATGAGCCGTTATGCATCCTTCTAGCAACGTGGCCGATATACCAGAAAAAGCAACTGCTACAGCAATTTCGGATCTCGCACAAACAGTGGCTAAAAACAATGACATGAGGAATGTCTTCCCAGTTCCACCGGACGCATCGAGGAAAAATAAGCCACCATTTCCATCATCAATTGCCTTCATTAACTTATCGTACACAACCTTCTGTTTTGAGTTCAACAGTGGTACATTCATTCAAACTGATTTGTTCAATGCATCTCGGTCGTATTCACGTTTATGTTCCAATTCTCGTTTGAAAACGGCGTTCATAGCACGATTTGGCGTTGCAATTCCTAACTTTACTAACAAACTGCCGCACATGAAGTAACAGATGTCTTCTATCAAAAGCAAAGTCTGGTTATGTATTTCCTCATTAACCTCGAGATCGGGATTCCCAGAAGTGACACAAATTCGTTGTAAAATATCTTCTGACATATCATCCTTCTACTTGTTCCACTGTTCGATTGGATTCAATGGGATACATGTAGAAATAATGATAGCAAATAATGTGCGTACCTGGTTTGGAGATGCAGAAAGATCTGATTTAACTATTGTAATGTCCTAATAAGTTTCGTTTTCAAGCAATTTGAGCTGTTGACATGCAGCACGAAATGTTGGGCACACTGCACCATTGTCAGTTCGCAGTGATTCAAGTAAACAACAACATTAGAGAGTAGAGAACCGTTCGTGCAAATAGATCGCATTGGTAAATAAAAGAAGAAACTTGTCAATGTTGTCGCTAGTGGTGTTGCAGCACGTTGAGCAACATTTTCTAGATGCAAATAAACTCGTTGAGCATTTTCTAGATGCACCGCCAAATGTAAAATACGTGGATGACGTTAATGAATGGGGAATACATAGCGCCATCTATTGGCATAGCTTAAGTTACATCTTAAGTAGTTACGACTGTGAGAATATATGTGGCGCTCCATAAAAAAAAGAGAAAATTCTATTATTTTCATTATTATTAGCTTTTTTCGTGAATTTTCCCAATATTTTAATAGTAACTATAATAGCAGGGGTGGAGACAAATGCAACAAATCAAAAATCATAAAAATCGGTCCAGCCGTTCTTGAGTTTTTAAAAACCAAAATTCAAACTCGACTGTGTTTTATATATTATTAAGATTAAGATTCTAAACACTTGTCAAAAAATTTTTTTACTAGAAACACCTCTATGGAGTGGTTTCTTCTTCTATGGGTTCCGGGACCGTTCAATGATCGTTGGCGAGCATGATGGCAACCGTGTTGTTGATGTTAATTTTGTCTGCAGCAGCCGGGAAATGTTACACTGTTGTCTGTTCGCACCAAGATTGCCTAAGATTCTTTAGCCATGAGGTTTTCTTCCACCTCATCACCTCATCACCTCATCATACAAGGAAAAACAGATAGCAGAAGAGGACCTTTCTGCTATCTGTTTTTCCTTGTATGATGAGGTGTAAAATTTTATATTTATTAGTATCTCTTATAATATGGCCGAAGTACATTTTTGTTTCTTTTTTTAATTAATTTGGTCACTTCCGTTTCTTTATTTATGCGTGGCAGAACCTCTTTTTTAAAGTTTGGTCCAATGTGGATACCGGGTTATTAACCCTTCAAATACTGCGGCCAAGTGGTCTATTGTACTTTGTCCACATTTTTTTCTTATAGGGCCAGAATCCTAGTCGTTTTTATAAATTTCACGCTAATTAATTACACATTTGTCTTCTGGTACAAATGCGGCCGACACTTAGGATAGAACTCCTTACCTACAGATTTGTTAGTTAGCGTTCTAGCACTAGACCAGGACTGCCGACCGCAGTATCTCTTGGTTTGTAATCCTGTTCGTCGAACTGATTTTGAGCATTCGTCTGCACACCCACATCTCAAATGCGTGCAGACGTTTTAACATTGCTTCTATGAGTGTACAGGCTTCCATCCCGCATAGCAGACCAGGAAAAAAATAACACCTGACCATACGTACTCAGAGGCTTAGCGTCAGGTCGTGACTAAGAAAGGTCTTTTTCATGCGAATTAATGCTGCGCGAGCTCTCACTATTCGGATTTTCTCTCATATTTCGATTCCAGTTGTTTTTAGAACTACGAGCTGTTTGTCTCACATTATTAACCGATTTTTCAATGTCTGTTAAGCATGCATTCAGATTCCAGCTTACCTATCAACATCGTTGGATTAGAACTTGAACACTAAACAGCGCTTCGCCTGTTCCCAGACAATTTCTGAATCCGAACTGAGTATCGCTAATCTCCTTCTCCACTTTTTCGTGTATTCTTCCGTGGATTACTCGAAGCAATATTTTTACAACATGACACATTAAACTGATTATTGGATAGTCATTGCACATCTTTGCGTTGCTTTCTTTAGGGATCGTGACAAAAGTTGATGCGCGCCAGTTTGGTGATAGTACTGTCGTATTATATAAGGCATTAAAAAGTTCTGTCAGGAGATTTATGCTATTTTTCCCAATAGTTTTAGAACCTCTGTGATTATTCCATCGGGGCCCATCGGAGCATTCTGTTTTCGTCGTTTTTTAGCGCTTTTTCAACTTGTTGTTTTGTAATTGGCTGGTCGCAGCAATCAGTTCCTCATGATTTTCACTTCTGATGTCATTAAAAACTTCCCAAATGTATTGTCTTCAGCATCTCTAATTTAGCCAGTGGATCTATTATGATGTGTCTATTACTGTCTTCCAAATTTCCAGTATTGCAGCTTCGTTTAATTAAACTTCTTTCACCTTCATATGAAGATTAAACAAACCATACTTTTTGTCATTGTTCTCAATTTCTTTGCATTCCTGAACATACCATTCTACTTCGAATCTCCTTATCTTTCTTCTAATCTATAAGTGGTTTGTTAAAAAAGTATCCGACCTTATTTCTAATTTTGAAAACCTGATGGATAGATTGGATAGAATTAATGGATATTCTCCAATGGATGGATAGAATTAAGCGCACTTGAATGAACCGACCTTGAACCTTTGTGCGCATGCGTGAATTTTTTCCCGCCTGAAGATAGACTACTTTGAGGGTTTGTCTTTGAGGGTCTAAAGCTCGCATACGTTTCTAACAGTACCACGTATAGTCTGGCAGAACTATATAAGATGAATGAATGAAGCAAATTCTGTTTCTCTTGATTATACATAAGGTAAGTTCGGCCAAGTGCCAAGTGCTCCGGGACTCTAAGTATTATTTTAAACTTGGCGTTAAAGTTTTGCATTCGTAGAAAATTTTATTGTGGCGGCTATGTAATTGATTTGTACGCCTGAGCAAGAAAACAAAAACTGCAGACATGAAAGTGGTACACAATGTTTGAGGACCATCAGAACAGTTAGGAAGGTATTTTTTATCCTAAATTATTTCCTCAATCAGTTGTTGCTTTTTATGTCTAAAACTCTTTCTACTTTAATTTGAGAGGTAGGCTCGCACTTGCCCGACATTTTCTGTCTGTGGGGTAAATGCGTGTTTGAGCTGGGGTAAGCCCTCCGTCACGAACTTGCCCTAAAAATTCTGATGTGAGTAGTCATGAAATGAGTTCTTAAGTATTTCTTTACATTCAGAGAACGAACCATTCTTATGTGAGAAAAGAAAAACTGAAAGTGGTCAATCTTACAACCCCAGAACTCTAAATACAGCCCTGGATGATGCGAGAAATCAAAATAAAACAATTAGAGGGACAGCAAAGCATTATGGAATTCCAGAAACAACTTTAAGGGACCATTTGAAAGGATGGAGAGGGAAGAAAAGCCAGAATCAAGGTCGAGGGACTTACATTCCTATGGATAAGGAAATTCAACTTGCGGATGGACTAAAAACAATGGAGAGATGGGGGTATGGGGGGTATAGCGAGATTTTAGAAAGCTTCGAAATAAAAACTGGAATGGGACAAGGAGAAGCACTTTCCCCACTTCTCTTCAACTGTGTCCTTGAAAAGGTTATGAGAGAATGGCGCAAGGAACTGATCAATTTGGGTGCTAAGAGTGGTATCTACATGGGACGCAAGAACGATGGCCTAGTTGTAGATTGCCTGGCCTTTGCAGATGACATGTCACTGTTTCCTGATTCTCTTGAGATGGCAACAATGCAGGTAAATTGCCTCAGAAAACATGTTACAAAGGAGGGTCTTCAAGTGTCTGGAGAAAACAGAATTCTTCACCAACATTAGAGACGCAAACAGAAAGATGTTCCTAGAGCAGGGAAACATCAAGAGGACTGATAAATTTAAGTATCTCGGCGAATGGATTGAACCCAACTTATCAGAAAGAGCATCATTATCCCAGAGAGTCAGCAAGTTAGAACTAGCCTATCGACTGATCACGCAACCTGAAACTTAAGCACTACACATCAGTCTTACGACCAGAAGCCCTGTATGCCAAGGGGTGTCTTTCCTTCAACCGAAGAGGTCTGGTGGAGAAATTGGAAATCAGAGAGAGGAGAATCCTCAGGAAGATCCTAGGCCCGGTATAGGAGGTTGGGGAATTCAGAAGGCGGCATAACTCTGAGCTCTACGAACATTTTGAGATGCTCTCTGACTGTGCAAGGAAAAGAAGTGTAGCTTTCTATGGCCACGTTGCAAGTTTGCCTCCAAACCGACTAATCAAGCGTCTGTTCACCTCCTGGCAAAACAAGAAGGTTCGTACCACTTGCTTGACAGAAACCGAGAAGGATATTAAAGAACTGGGAATAACAGATCTCCAAAACAGACAGTCTGTGATACGCGCCCTGAAGGAAGTCCGTGGATTTCAGGAAGAACCCCGAAGGAAAGGTACCCCCTGGACAGAACAGAGAAAGGAGTTACACCGGCAGAAGATGCGACAATACTGCGCAAAGATCAAAGCCCAACAGTTGAACAAGTGTGGGTCCAAAGTAGGCCCATTCGAAACAAGAAGAAGAAGAAAAAATAGAAACAAGTCTATCTTTTTGATTTTACTTGGTTTGCCAATCAATAGTGCAAAGCCTATGGCCAGCTACTGTCATTTCCCAAGTTCATTTTAAGCCTATCCGTGCATCAAATTTTAAAATTTTTGGAGGATTTATTTCAGGATGAAATGCTGATTCAACGCACGTACCCCACCCGTATAAACATAACAGTATAAGGGGGAACTGAGCCGAACTCGCACTTACCCCACTTTGACGGGGAAGTGCGCGCCCTGTACACATCTAACAAAAAAATTAATTATCCTTATTCCACTTATACTTTCATATTTTTGTTTCTCGATTCAAGAAGAACAATGTTTAAAGTCTTTACATTTAAAATTTTAAATAAAATAATTGATAATAAGGGCTACAGCTTTATTCGAAAATGTACTATTGGCCGAAATTACCCCCACTTGGCCGAACTTAATTTGATTTAAATTTACTTTTAATTAGGTCAAATCTTAGAATAGTTTAGATCTGTTTATTATATTTTAATTTATTATTATGGCAGACTTGACATGTCTTATATTTACTTCATTATATCATATCTATATCATTGTTATCATGATATATCATCTATATCATTGTGGAAGCTTATTATATACCTATACTGCGGTGCAACGGCACGGTTGTTTTCTGGACAGTTTACACACGCTTGTCCTTATCCTCCTTCAGTTGATTCTTGACTAGTGTATGGGAAGCGCCAAATTTATACAATTTTTCTGAAATTGGATGTATCCAAAATCTTCTTTTCCTTTTTCTTTCCTTTTGGAGTTTCAAATACCTGTGGTAAGGAATGATCATTTTTTATATCATCCAATAAGAATTCATAACGCACGTCTTGTAGCTTGACCAGATAAAACGTATCTAAACCGTACCTGGCCATTGTCTCGTCCGGTGGTTTTGACATATACAAGCTAGCACGGTTTACACGCGTACAACTAACACGCCTGCGGTTAAGAGACCATGTCTAGTACAAGAGGCACTGTTAAAAAGATACATCTTAAGAAATTATGCGTGTAGTACAAAAAACATCCGACCAATTATAGTAACAATTTATTGGTAGCAGCTGCGAGGCTCACCTACTATGCATATTTTCATAGTCTGGCAACATATGGACTTAGGCCTCCGCTGCACCAATAAGAATATTTCTTCTACAAAAGCGAGCTATTCTAGTGAATGTAGGATACATCCAACTGATAGTTGTAGACCGATTTTCAAGAAACTGAAAATACTTCCCATACCGGCATGTTATATGCTCATCTGTTTATGTTATGTCAATAAAAACTTCAAACGTTAATATCCATTCAAATAATAATAGTTATGAAAAGCGAACAAGAGATAATTTAATCATACTCCGCTCCCGGGTGCAAACCAGCCAAGACACATACATTTATTGGGGAACCAAGTTGTAAACAAAAACCGGTTGTACTGATTCCTGTGCAAAGAAGTCTGTAAAATATGTACCAACAAATAGTGTTGTTCAAACTGTATTATATTTACTCTATGTTAATCCAAATGACATGCCTTGTAACTATTGAAGGTTAAATAAATATTATTATTATTATTATACTACCTCGTTTGAACACAATATATTTTTAGTGAAGCTAGATGGTTATGAAGTGGATTATGATGAAACCACGAAGATCATCTCGACGGCTGAGTGGGATCAAGTTCCTCATCCTCAAGGAATAGGGCATTTAGTGTTTCATTCAATGAAAAAACATGGAGATAAAATAGCTCAAGTAAATTCAAATCAACAAAGTTTGTAAAAAAGTAATTTTTTTTTTAATTAACAGATCGATGTAGTAACTGGAGAAAAGGAATTATATTCAGACTTTTTAGTACGTTGCATACGTACCGCAATTGAACTGCAAAATAGGGGCATCAAACCCAAGAATATTGTCACCGTGTGTTCGAAGAACAATATGCATTCCACGGTTCCTTATATTGCTGCTTCCTTTATCGGAGCAGTTTTAGCCGGAATGGACCCTTCCCTAAATTACGAAGATATGAAATTTATGATGAACGATGTCCGACCAAAGATTATATTTGTTGAAGAGGAATTCGAAGCGGTTGTCAAGAAAGTAGTTGCTGATTTAGAACTTAAAATCCCTGTCGTTGTCTTTGAAAAGGATTTCAATGAATTTCTAAAACCAAATGAAAGAGAACAAGAATTTGAACCTTATATAGTCGACAATTTAGCCGAAGATGCTGTTATACTTTTTAGTAGCGGTACCACTGGCTTTCCTAAAGGAATTATACTAAGTCATAATTATATTTTCTTCCACACTGGTTATATGTAACAAACTATTTTATAAGTCATTAAACAAGCTACTTATTCGTTCTATTTTATAGGAAATCATGCTCAGTTATTCTTGGTCATGCTAGTCTATACTGGATTTCCATGGCATTAATAGCAATTGGAGTAATACCTTATGGACATTTACGTTTAGTTGTACGAGATTTTGATCCTATTAAAGTGTGGGATTACATAGAAACTTATCAGGTATGTTTAAAACACACACACACACACACACACACACATATATATATATATATATATATATATATATATATATATATATATATATATATATATATATATATACTACCTACAATCGCGGCAATCCACAGAAAAATTATACAATATTTGGGCACTAGCGAAATCATAAATAGTGATTCCTTTATTCCTCATTCATATATATATATATATATATATATATATACCTACAATCGCGGCAATCCACAGAAAAATTATACAACATTTGGGCAGACCTCGGGAAAAGAAAATTAAAATTTTATGGATATGTTAAGAGACTTCCTGATACAAGGTTAACCCACCAAATCCTTGAAAGAGTTGACAAACTAAACACTTCTAAGTCCTCGGACACAAAAAGTAAGAGCGGACATGAGAAATGTTAAAATCTCATGTTAAAATTTTAAACCGACACCATACAGAGGAAAAATTGTGGGATGTTGTTCCAGATAATGAAGCACCAAAAATATCAGGTATCAAGTGGTCGTAAGAGAATCGTTAGTGAACAGATGAAAACATCCTGGCTCCTCCACAAGCGAAATCATAAATAGTGATTCCTTTATTCCTCATTCATATATCTATATATATATACATATATATATATATATATATATATATATATATATATATATATATATATATATATATATATATATGTATATATATATAGATATATGAATGAGGAATAAAGGAATCACTATTTATGATTTCGCTTGTGGAGGAGCCAGGATGTTTTCATCTGTTCACTAACGATTCTCTTACGACCACTTGATACCTGATATTTTTGGTGCTTCATTATCTGGAACAACATCCCACAATTTTTCCTCTGTATGGTGTCGGTTTAAAATTTTAACATGAGATTTTAACATTTCTCATGTCCGCTCTTACTTTTTGTGTCCGAGGACTTAGAAGTGTTTAGTTTGTCAACTCTTTCAAGGATTTGGTGGGTTAACCTTGTATCAGGAAGTCTCTTAACATATCCATAAAATTTTAATCTTCTTTTCCCGAGGTCTGCCCAAATGTTGTATAATTTTTCTGTGGATTGCCGCGATTGTAGGTAGTAACCATCTTCCGAATGTCTTGGTCCTAAGATTTTCCTTATGAATTTTCGCTCTTCTTTTAGAATATTCTCGAGGTCGCCTTTTTTATTAAGCAGGAGAGTTTCTCTTGAATATAGGGCTTCAGGTTTGATTACAGTATTGTAATGTTTAATCTCAACATGGAGTGACATACATTTTTTGTTGTATATTTCTCTTGTTCTGCCATATGCTCTTCTTCTGAATGATGTTTTTAGACACGGGTGTTTTGAGCTATTTTTTCTTTTCCAGTTGGTTTGATGATTTCATCCAGGTATTTGAAGTGAGTCCCTCCTACTGTTGATTTGTCCATATTTCGTATTTAGACTTGAGACGTTTAGTTTTAAAGCGAATAATTCTCTTTTTAGCACATTCTTGGAGAGAATTTGTTTTATTGCCAGAAGGGCCAGGTCATCTGCGAAGGTCAAGAATGGAATTTCGAGCTTGTTTTTCGGTGTCACAATCTTTAATGGGTTCCAGCTATTTTGTGCTTTCACTTCTTTCCCCATTCCCTCATCACCTTATCAAGGATAAGGTTGAAGAGGATGAGTGACAGTCCATTTCCTTGCCGGACACCAGTTTCTATCAGGAATTCGTCTGAGATTACTCCCACGAATTTGAATTTTGATTTCGTATCAGTGAGGGTCTGTTTGGACAATTTTAGTGTTTTGAAGTATATTCCCTGTTCATTCAGGATGCTGATCAGGGATTGTCGATCAATTGAATTATACGCCTTCTTGAAATCTACGAAGGCACAGATGATTGGGAGGTTTCTGAGGGCTCTGAATTTTAGAGCGGTTTTTTAGGTTGTTTAAAGATTTAAGATCTGCTCAGTTCACGATCTGTGAGAACAGAATCCAGCATGAAATTCGCCAATCTTAAGGTAGAGACACACTGGTCCCACGTACGCAACGTGTGCGATGCAACGTGGGAGAGTTGGTGTGCACACTCGTCCCGCGTATGCAACGTAAATTTTGCATCAGACTCTGTTGTAATTTCTCAGAAGGTGCACTAGTGCGTCTATAAGTCATGTTTCCTTTTTCTGATATCGAATTTGAGGATGATTTATTGTGTTTATTATTTTTAAATGAATATTTCCGCGCCACAAAAATAAAAACTAAGAAGAGAAGATATGGGATTCATGAAATAAATAAACAATGAGAAAATGTTGGAAAATACCATACATTAATGCAGAAACTGGAATCTGATGAAGAACGATTCTTTATGTACTTTCGCATGTCTAAAACGCAGAGAACAGAGAAATGAGGAGAACGCTTGCATCAAAGGTTTATTTGTTTCTGACGTGCTACGCATACGTTCTAGAAACACACTGATCACACGCGTGGATAGCGTACGAAAATCCCCTCCACATTCCCACGCCGATCTGGACATCCTAGATCGACGTTGCGTGTGAAGCGTGTGATTGCGTTGCATACGATAAGTCCAGATACCGTAATGCGTTGCATACGTTGCGTACGTGGGACCAGTGTGTCTCTACCTTTATGCTCGAGTTGTTCTTGTATTGTTTTAAACAGGCGGTTTCACACATCCCCTACAGGGGAGATTCCCTTGTAGTTATTTACATATGTTTTGTTTCCCTTTTAGTGGAGTGGCTGAATCAGAGCACATTTCCACTCTTTGGGGAGTTTTTCGTTTTTCCAGACTTCCTGTATAATTTCTGTAAGTTCCTTGAGTGAATTTGGCCCTAGGTTCTTGCGGAGTTCTGCCACAATCCCGAGGTTCTGTTGTTCTTTAATCGTTTAATATTGTTCAGAATTTCTTCCTGGTTTGGTGGAGGTGACACTGGGTGACTGAAACTGGGGGCTGCTTCAGGAAATCTTTCAGTAGGTTCAGGGCAATTACGAAGATCTGAGAAGTATCGTGCTAGTTATTTGCAGTATTTCTTCGATAAGTAAAGGCCAATTTCCCATCTTTATTCCTGTAGCATAGGTTCTGCGGGATGTGTCCCGTAAAGGAACGTTCTGTAGAAATCTCTAGTTTTGTAACTTCTAACTCTTTTCCTCAATTTAGTATAGTTGTTAATTTATGTGTTTTCTTATTTCTTGTCTGATGATTTTAGATACTTGTTTTTGGATCTCATAAGTTTTTTGGTTAAATTTCTTGAGATTTTTTACTGTTCTATTTCTGAAATGCAAATTTTCTTATCTCTAGAGCTTGATCAAAGGTAGAGTTCCACCAGGGGTGTTTTGTGTTCTTTTTTAGGGGTACAATTTCTCTAGCCTTCTGTGTGATTTTGGTACAAAATTCTTCCCATGTTTTCGCTGGTTGATTTTCCCAAGCTTCTTTTAGATTGGTAAGGGGAATAATTTTCGTATCAAATTTCTGTTGTTGGAGTTTCTTGGGGTAGTATTTTCTTGGAGTAAATTTTACTTTAATTCTAGTCAGATAATAATCAGAGTCGATGTTTGCTCCTTTTCTCACATGTACATCATGCACCTTTTTCTGGAGGGGATATGAAATAGCTATATGGTCAATCTGAAATTCACCAATGGATTCGATTGGGGATCTCCAGGTTTTTTGTTTCTTAGGATGCGTCCTAAGGGATGTTGGGCATGATTTTAAGGTTGCAGTGTTGACATAGTTCAATGAGTCTTGTGCCATTTTTGTTGGTAAATTTGTATGCCGGTTAGAGTCCAAGTTTTTCTATGTTCTTCCTCTCGGCCAATTTGTGCATTTAAGTCGCCTAACAGAATTTTGATGTCATCCTGCGCAACTTTTGACATTACCCTTTCAAGCTCGTTCCAAAATTTGTCTACGTTTCCGGGATACTTCTTGTTGTCTATATTTGTGGGGGCGTGTACCTTTATCAAGGTATATTATTTATTGGCGCACTGAATTCTCAAGATCATTAGACGATTGTCGATAGAGTTGACTTCTTTGATTTAATTCTTCTTCTTCGTAGCGCTACAGTCCCATTTGGATCTGGGCCTCCCGTATTTTCTGCCTCCAGTCGTCTCGTTGCCTTGCTGTTGTTTTCCAATTATGAACTTTCAATATTTGTTAGGCGTCCTCTTCAATGTTGTTTCCATCTCTGTCTTGGTCGTCCTCTTCCCCTTGCACCCTCCAACCGACCATTATATACTTTCTTTGGTATTCGGTCCTCATCTATTCTCTCCAAGTGTCCCGGCCATTTTAATCTTTGTAATTTTATAAATTCGACAATATTTGGCTGGTAATATTTCAGTTTTAATTCGAAATTATATCGGATTCTCCATTCCCCATTCTCTACTACCGATCCATATATTTTCCTTAGGATTCGACGTCCCCATCTTGCTAATATTTCCTCCGAGTACTTGGTGATTGTCCATTATCACTTCCATATGTCACCACTGGCCTTTAATGGCTTTGTTAATTGTGATTTTTGATTTTCTTTGATTGAGTTCAGTATACTTTTTTTTACTATGAAGCTCATACCAAATATGGGGGTTCCGTTTAGATTTTTTTTGTCTGTTTTACTCTTGAATATACGATAGTTTTCATAGTCCAAAGGGGACAGTAAATCGAGTTTCTTGCAAAGCAAGGTTAAGAATTTTTTTGCCGATCAAGTTCTGTTATATATTAATTTTACTTTAGGTATTTTATATGTTCGCGACACCATATCAAGCAATCAAAATACTTGAAAAGAAACCAAAAGAGTTAATTTCCTCCTTGAAAATGCTAGCAATTGGTGGTGCTCATTTACCAGTCACATTTTTAAACAAAATAAGGAGTGAAATGTCCAAAACTTACGTATTTTATTCGTATGGTCAAAGCGAAATTTCTTTGGCAACCGATCCTTCGAAAGAAATTATTTTGTCTAGGCCAGAGTCTATTGGAGTGCCACTGATAGGAATGTCGTATAAGGTAACTTTATTACTAACGTATTTCAAGAACCAAAACTTGCTTTTAATTTCTTTAGATTGTTGACCCAGAAACCGAGCGACCACTAGGGATGAATGAGAGCGGAGAACTGAGAATAAAAACAAAATGGTGCATGAATGGTTATTTAAATAGAGATAGTTCAGATATTTGGGACGAGGAAGGTTTTATGAAAACCGGAGATATTGCTTATTTTGATGACAAATTCTGCTTCTATATAGTCGATAGGATAAAAGAAATGTTTAAGTTTAGAGGTCGTCATTATGTACCCAGTAAAGTAGAAAGCGTTTTGGCAGATCATCCAGAAATTGAATTAGCCGCTGTTATTGGAATCCCCCGCTTTGAAGATGAAAACCATGCCATGGCTGTGGTAGTACCTATTGAGGGCAGCAAGATTACCCCAGAAGAAGTGGAGGAATATATTAATGGATTGGTAGATGACTTCCATAAAATTAGGGCAGGAGTTAAAATTATTGATGCTCTGCCTCTTACTTCTAACAGTAAAATAGACAGGAGGAAGTTAAAGGCTATGTATTTTACCGATCAAAAGATTTGAATATCTTAAACAATATATTCAAACAAAATCAAATGAAAAACCGTTTCTTGTAAGAATAATCAATATGTGCTAATAGTAATAAATTTTATCAGAATAATTAAATATTTCAAATAATGTTTAAATAATTATTATAACATGAAACAAAATATTTGAATACCTTCTTACTAATTTCTTTAAAAAAATATTTACAATTCACTCTCTGAAAGATAAAAAATAAGTTTAATTACCTTAAGATGATTATGAATTTCACATCAATACTGCATACAAGTCATATGTTTTTATAAAAACATACTTTCGCCGATTCGTTGTTATTGCTTGCAATTATTATTATAATTATAGTTCATTATGATTTTATTAAAAAGTTGTTTATTTCGCACCAATTATGATTACATTTGCACCAATTGTTCTATTATACGAGCCATTTAATATTTAGGAATTAAATTCACATATAGTATAATACTAGCACAGTACTAAAGCTCCCCTAATAGCGGCTCACCATCCACTTTAAAAACCGTAAGTGCTCCCTGTACTTGTATAAGATCTAGACACCAAAACACAAGTGTAGGCAGAGGTCAATCGAATTCACAATTCTTATATTTTTTCAGAAATATAACTCCATTGGATTAATTTTAATTAAGTTGCAAGTCTTGATTTTACAAATGTAAATTACTATGAAATTAGATTGGATTAGCTAAGCTTAAAGTAACTTAATAGTCTTAATCTAGATTGCAGATTTCTGTGGTGACTTGCACTGCGACCTTTATAGATCTATTGTACGTTGATATACTTACCCATTTAGAGCGCCTCTTTTAGCCTTGAGTTTTGGAACAAAGTTCCTTTAGGGAGGTCTCGGTAGGAGTGATTCGGTAGAAAACGTTACGTTACGTTATAGTCATATCTTTCTCTCTGTGTATATTTCTATACCGCCCACTCTCTCTTTCTTTCTCTTTCTTTGAGTGTATATTTCTATAAAGCGTGGCTCTCTATGTTTCTTTCGCAGGGTGACAGACGAGCGTGGTCGGTTTATAACCTTACAACTAAACAAGAAATAAAATTTACGAGACAAAATAATAAAATAGACCTTTGCAGTTAGTTTCAGAGCTGTAATTATCTTAGCAACTTAGTAACTCAACTTCATATGTCATCTGTCATTTATGACAGACTAGATAATAGACCTGTTTACGGTTATTTAAGCGCATGCGCGTCCGCCATGTTTAAAAGGCGGGAATATGAAAGTTTCTGGCACATTTTGTTATTTTCACTGGTTACACGTCAAAAAGTGCTCGAAGAACATGGCGAAATTGACACATGCGCACAAAACATCTCAACTATGAAATCGTCTATTTTGATCTAAATCTAATACTCAACTACACATGTTATCTGTCATTTATGACAGATTAGATTATTTTCGCACACATTTTTTGCGACCGCAAGTTTTGATGTAATATAATAATCCCGTCTATACACTAAATAATTGGATGGAGAATTTTAGTCTATATCTACAGAGTAACTGCTTGCGTTGCGAAATTTGTAAACTTACATGGAAAAAATTGTCGGTTTTGTTTTGGGCCCGCGGGCCGCAAGACAAGTTCCAATGCGACTCAAAACAAAACCAACAATTTTTTTCATTCATTTATCATTATCTTATCTTGTCCCAGTTTGCTCAAATTTTCCAGAACATTCAATCAACACATTTGCGTGCACTTTCATTATTTTAATAATAATTCAAAAAGAGAAGTTGTTCGATTCTTAAATGCGCGAGGAACTTCGTTCCTGACGGGGGTCCCCTGACCGCATACGTTTTTTTTAGGAATTCCAGGATCTGGGTGGGATGCAAGGATTGTACTTGCTCTTCGTTTAAGCAGTAAGATACAAGGTACATTTGTTCAGCAGTTCCTGAGCAGATGTTTGGTGGTTTCTAAGTCTGCAGTGTACCGTCAGGACTCCTGTCAAAATTCGTAGATTGTTGCTGTCAAGTTTCAGGAAAGCTTTTGCTCTTTCTGCTTAAATGATTACTTTGGATCGTTTTAGTTCTTTCCAAGTTTTCATCCAATGTTTTCTTATTTCTTTAGAAGTTTAGTTTTACTAGATCCCTTTTGTACTAGGTAATCGGCTTCTTCAGTTCCCTGTGTACCAGTCCTGGTACCCAGTTTAGCGTTACTTTATATTCTCTGTCCCAATATTGGAAGCTGACCCCAATTTTGATCAAAAACTTATGTTTAGAGATGGGGCCTATTTCTGGATGAATGGCTACGTCAATAAACAAGATTGTCAAATTTGGGGCGATACCAATCCACATGGGATCCAAGAGCGTCCAATGCATCCCGAAAAAGTCACTGTCTGGTGTGGATTTTGGGCTGGCTGCGTCGCGTCATCGGTCCACATTTCTTTGAGAACAACGTTGACCAAGCCATCACCTTCAACTATGAGCGCTAAAGGTCGATGATTACCAACTTCTTTTGGTCTGAATTGGATAATATAGACAACAACGACAAGAGGTTTCAACAAGACGGCGCGACGCTACCTGCAACACATTTCTTGCGATATTGAACATTCTTCACGAGCGATTTGAGGGTTTGGTCATCTCACGTGGAGGTGAACTGCCCACCGAGATCGTGCGATTTGGCCCCGTTAGAATTTTTTTGTGGGGTTATCTTATGTTGCAAAAATAATAAGCCACCAACCACAGCGGCTCACAAAGGCTACTTAACTCATACCATCGGTCAAATTCAGCCTGATTTATGCGCCATAGTCATGGAAAATTGGACATTTCGGATGCGCGCCACCCAGCGAAGTCGCGGCGGACATTTGCAGGATGTTTTATTCCATACATAATGGCGTTGATAGGCCTTTCAAACAAATAAAAAAAATGATAACCTCATACACACTTTGTTTTATTTATATTTAAAGATAGGAAGCGATTAATGAAAGACCCTATATAACAGGAGCCGCAATAGTCACTACCAGATGTTAATAGTTCCTAAATTTTTTCTATGTTGGTTTATAGCAGTGGTGTCTTGTCCTTTATACAGAAGAATCTCACGTATTTTATAAAAATTAATTGTATTTAATTAATTATTAAATAAATCTCTGAGTTACATGGAAAATTGTGCAGCCGATGAATTTTGAATATCTTTTGCACTACTTATTGAATATATTTTTTATATAAAACTAAGCTTTCGAAATGTGAGCTTGGCATAGAAGTATTAAAGTATTAAATACATATTGCGAATAAGATATGAAATGTCTAAAATTTTAAAGACCAAACCGATAATTAATTTCACCCAGCAAATAAATAATTAAGAGAAACCCCCAATCAAAAGCAAATACCAGACAACAATTCCAAACAACACATTCAGTTCGCTCGGCGTAATCTGCAAAGTGTATCTTATCTCGTTCAGCTTTCCCACACAGTTTCATACAAATTTAGATCTGATGGTATGAGCTAATAGCCTTAATGGCTCCTTGACTATATTACAGGGCACATAGCAATTCATTTTTATATTAATCTAAAAGCAAATAAGCAAAAATAAATTATTATTTAATTTACCATATTTTCTATCCCTTTATATAAAAGAAACTGTATTGAACGACTTAGTGACTCGTGGAAATGTGAAATTTGAAAGACACATTGTTTCAAAGACAGGCAGCCACCAAGGAAGGAGTTGTGAAAATTTGACTTTTTAATGATAGTTCTCACAAGCTGTAAATGTTCCAGACGAGTAAACTGATATTTGAAGGGTGCAGGCAAAGAACAGGGAATGTCACATTCTTTTTTTTGTTTTTGTTTTGCACTGGTAAAAAATGTATGTCTATGGTAATTGCATATCAAATTACTAGTTTTTACAAATACCCAACAAATGCCGCTATGAATACGTTTTTATATATGCCCAAAGCGAAAAGAACTGGGAATGTCCATGACATACTGGTAAAGAAGGAGGATAGTCCAAAAATTTACAATTGTGAAGTATTGATTTTGAAGTTGAGAGTTCTTTGACTTTGCTTCCTTTATTCACATTGTTTGTTTGCGTTGCAATTTTAATTTAAAATTTGTAAACAATGTTTTCTGACTCAGTTTTTTGACAATTTTTAAATTTTCTGACAATGTTTTTGCCATTTCATTGGTATGAACTGCTTAAAAGTTTAAGGACAAAACCGTCACCTTTGAACGTTATTGAAATTGCTCCAAGTCGTAAGAGAATAGTCGAAATTTCGCACAGGAAAATTCACGAAGAAATGTAAGATCCCAATTCAAAAGCAAACGGAAGTAATGGTTTCCAAAGAACATGGTCCTGTAGTACTGCATAGAGTAAATTACTTGGGAGATTAGGAGACAACAAAAATTCTAAATAATTGTTGTAATCCTGTCACTAACATTGAGTCGGAACTTCCAGATTTTGCATATAAAAAGTTGAAATTTTTGACCCAAAAGTGAAGTAAAATACAGAGATTTGATGAGTTTGATGACATTTTGTGCAAGAGAATACCATTATTTTAGGAAACACTAAAATATGAGTCAAAAACCAAAGATGCTGATGTCTAAATTTGACATTCCTTGTTTTTGTTTGTGACGCCAAGGACATTCCTTGTTTTGTTCTTTTTGTAAGATGGTTGTCAATAACTAAAAACTCTTATTTTAACATAAATATGCTTAACAATAAGTCATTGTTATTTCTAAGTAAAAGTTACTGCATACTCTGATCTCAATAAAAAGATTATAACTTCTAAACTTTAAATTGCTTTTTTCTCAGATTCTATTTATAAGGACATTCCCTGTTCTTTGCCTGTACCCTTCATTTAGATTCTCCCTTAAGAATATAGAAGCTTGCATTTTATTATTTGGTGATAATTTGTGAGGATACTTCGCAAACCCAGGGTAACAATCACACAACTGTAAGTTTATAAATTTTACACTGTGAAAGTTTGAAGAAAAAATTGTATCACTTCCTTAATATATTTTTACAACGCCTTTTCGCTCTCTAGCGGATTAGTGGATGATTCTTGCAATTACAAATGCAGCGTTTTCACTTGTTACATATTTTTCACAATTTAAAATTAATAAAGGAATAATTTGGTATATTTAAGACAGTTTTTCATTTTTTAGGTTAATATGCGATATTTCAAAAACCAAAGATAGACATTTACTCTATTTTTCTCTAGAAATAAAGAAACATATGTTTATGTTTGTAGAAATAGGTGAATTTATGTATGAAATCTCTAAATCTCAAAAATCTAAGATGTAAGGCATGCAATTGATATATTGTATCTTCGACTTTGTTACTCAACAGCAAAATTTCTCCAGATATGCAAATTACTGAAAAAAAATCTTATTATGTATTTTATTATTAGAATTATTATTAGCGTATTCTCCCAATAATGGACGTTAAACAAACAACTCAATGAGGTTTTCTTGGCGTTGTTTTTCCAATAAGCTTTCATTATTTCCGAAAAAAACTTGTTTACGTTCTTCCGACCACTTCGGTCTGTACTGCTTTGGTTGCTCTAATGTAACTTTCCATTTGTTTACTTTGTGTCTGAAGGTGTCTCTTTCTAAAATGTCTGTTGTACATATTTGCATTTTTGATGTCATTTCGAAGTTCGTCTAACCAAGTTGTCGAATTCTTTAGTGAGCTAACATAATCTAATATCCTTTTTGACACTCGATTTGCTGGTAGTCTCGTTAGATATCCAAATAATTTCAATCGTCTTTTCGTAATGTCAATTTCAAAGTTTGAAAACTTTTCTGTTGTTTTGATTGATTGTAGCCGGTAGCCGTCTTGGATATTTCTTGCTCCTAGGATTTTTCTGATGATCTTCCTGTCTTCCTTTTTGATTTTTTCTAGTTCTTGTTTTCTGTTATGTTTCGCTTAAAGAACTGTTGGTTTTATAACTGTGTTGTATTGCCGAATTTTTGTCTGTCTTGACATAGATTTTTTATTTTAGATGTCTTGGACTAACCATAATGCCTTCTTGATTTTTTGAAGACGGTTTTGCTGTGAGATCTTCTCAAGGCCTCTCGGTTCGATTAATTCTCCGAAGTATTTAAAGGACGGGATCTTGTCGATTTTACCGTGATTTGTTCTCAGGCTCGCGATATCAGTTTTTGAACAAAAGAATTTAGTTTTCTTAAATGAGATCTGTAGTCCCACTTTTCAGCACATTCCTTAAGTATCTCAAGCTGTTTGACGGCAGTCTCCTCATCCACTGTTAGTATCGCCAGATCGCCCGCAAAAGATTATTATTCATTATGTATTTTATAATAAATCACATGTGTTGTGAACTCTGTTTGCTTTGGGTCAATACGCCCTAACGTCTACCACAAATATTACTTATTACTAGACATTGGATTATATGCACTAACAGCATGATAAAATATTCATGCAAATATGCATTAAAAATGGGCGAAATATGCAGAAAAAGGGCGTAATATGCACAAAATATGCACAATCAAATAGTATATTAAAGAACGAGTTCAATAAACGCGTTCTTCTAGCACGCGTCCATGTTTAGAAAACGACGAGTGTAGCGAGGAGTTTTCTAATAGACAAGTGCGAAAAACGTCTTATGAACGAGTTTTTTATACATTTATTTTTATTTTTCGCCTTTTTGTGCCATTAACGGACTTTACTGACTTCATTATAGACTCAAACTAGAAAAATACTATTTATTATTGGAATTTACTTATTTTTTACAATACACAGTTGTAGTTCTTGTGACAATATACAATTAAATATTTTTCTGGATTTTTAGATCAAACTTGTGACTTAATATTAATTTGTAGGTTGAAAATAACCTTTCTACGTCAACTGACGTTACTGGACAGAACTTGAGATTTGGCGTCATTTCTGCAAAAACATTTTCAGGCAGAGTTTGGCTGGTGCCTTTGATAAATGCGCTTACTTTCTTTAATCGTTCAAGACCCAGGTTTTTATATAGAACAGCATTTAATTTGCCACGGACCTTTTTGCGATAGTGAACTTGGAAGGTCGTTGCTCTGTTCGATCATTTTTTCCAATATTTCCAAAAACTTACATAGAGAAAGGTTTTTAGTTTCTAGTCTCTCAATGACCTCGGGATGATTGCTGAAATGTGTTACAATGTGTTACTGAAATGTGTTACAGCAATATTTTGTTTGATTAAAGGATCCTCAAATGCCAGCTGGCTTGAATTAATTGCAATGGCTTCTGAACTGTCAAGTTGAACAACTACTTCTTTTATGGCCTCAAAATTCTCAGCATAAAACAATAGATCTTTAAACCATGTTTCCAACCGCATTAATATTGGTTTCTTTATTTTAATAAACTTTCTTTGTAGAGGAAATCAATTTATTGACATTCCCAAACTCTTTCCTGATCTCTTCCGTAAGTCGATGTAATCCGAGGGCTGGACAGGTGATGTGAAGAAAGTTTAAAACACTTTAAGAGCTTGACCAGCTTTCACCATATAAGGTGTACCGTCAGCAATAAAAACACATATTCTCTGGTCCAGAAAAGAATCGAAAAATAGCGATTTGATGGAATAACTCGCATAAATCTTTGTTGAATTCTAATTTCTTTGTAGTATCGGAATTAGAAGGCGAAGTTGGAATCAGCAGTTGTTGACGACTTTTTTAAGGTTTCTGACTTGCAGATATATAGGAAGCAATACTCACATGTTGATTGATCTGGTATTTTTTTTATTAGGGTATTCGCTGGTCACAAACCTTGCAAAAAAACACAGTGCCATCAGTCGTAAATTGGCCTGGGTAATTTTCGTTTAAAAGTCTGTTTTTTTTTACAGACGGCATTATTTCAACAAAAACAAGATTTTCGTAGGTATACAAACACAGCCAGCGATTTAATGACAAGCAATCCGAAAATTGCCACATCCCGCAAACGCTTTCGCATAGTGCAAGCCAGCAGCAGAGATAACGTCATTATCTCTGCCAGCAGATACGGTTGCCGAGTGTGAGGTGTCCGCGTGGCTACGGCCCGCCACTAGTGATGTGACATTTAGTCATAATTAATCGATTTATTACAAATCGATTTAAATTAGAAGAAATAATCGATTATTTCTATTATCCGAAAAAAAGCCTGCTTTCCTATATAGTAATAAAACTTAATACGGCTTAAAAACAATAATTTTGCTAATGTGTTTCCTAAAATAGGGTTAGGTGTTTTCTGGGCAATATTTCCCGCTTTGGAAAATTATCTTTCGGCTGGCGCGGAATTGGCCATCAGAGAAAGGTGTTTTAGAGCCAATTCGGTTTGGTTAGGGAAAGTTCCTTCAAAGCTTCTCCATATATTCAGGGCATCTGCCTCGAGATTTGATAATGGTGCCCTAATATATAGGTTCTATTCTGTATTTTTGGCTATTAACGTGTTTGCTTCCATTATTTTTCCATTGTGTACCTGCCATAACTTGTTCGTCGACAGCCGCTCCTGATGACACAAATGATTCAGAATTAGCCGCTACTGGTTTATCATCATTCCTGGTATTCCAGTTCAAACATCTGTTGATATAATTTATTGTTTGTGACAAGGATACTGCCTACCCTGTATTTGATACGAGGTCCAAACACTCCTGCATCACCTTCCTCCCGATTATTCTACCTCTCCCCCATACCATCCTTGCTGAACCTTACAATCGCCGATGTGACGGTCTCCTAGAGCGTGTTTGGCTTTGCCTACCACTGCCTCAGAATGCCTGTTCCATAGGAGTTTGCTATGCAGTGTTATACCCAGATACTTTATCTCCTGTATGCATTCTACAACCCTCCCATCTAACAGTATAGGCTGTAGAGATCTTCAACTACCAGGCTCCCCATTAATGGTGATAACAGACACCCCGGTGGGCGCCCTAGATTTGTGGAGATTTTGGTGGTGTCTTTTCCCATTTGTACCTCCGCCGTTCTAGTTCTCTTCATTTCTCCCTAGTGTTGCTCATTAACACGAAATGTTCTATCATATGTAATTGCGAGTTCCATCTTGTGGATACGTCCCCTCTTGTACCTATATCAAATATTTCAATTTTCCTCTGAAAACATTTTTAAGCATTGTCGCAATTCTTCAGCGCCAACACCACTTTGGTGGAACCAAATCACGATTTTGCGGACTCTGACCAGAAAAAAGTTTTATATCAGTTATTTACAGAATTTTCGATCACCAAGTTCAGTGTATGTGCTCCGAAGCACCGAATATGTTTTGCTCCACCAAAAGAAATTTCAATAGCTTTAACTATGTTGCTGCCATTATCAGTAGCAACGCTTACATTCTTTTCGAGACAAACCCCAATCTTAACAAACTTTATTAATCGTTTCTGACAAATACTCTCATGTATGGTGATAGTGAAGTCGTTCACATGCAATGTTGGTTGACTTCATTTCAAAGTTTTCTATAAAGAGCACTGTCACGCCTAAAAAACTCCTCAACTGCAAATCTTTCCATTCATCTATTGTGAGACAGACGTTTTTCACTAATCTTAATTTTTGTATGACAAGGGTTTTTTTTCTTCATATTTAGTATCTATGAGATTTGTGAAAGTTTTAAGACACGAAACCTTGTACAAAGGAACTACAGTCTTCATTACTTTTTTGAAACCTACTCCTACCATACTATAGGGTAGACTGTCCCAGCATATCATTTCTGCAATGTTCCAAATTATTTCCTAATTTTTATCTCCATCCGAGGCGTATGCTAAAATTTTCGAAAAAGAAGCTCCAATGCTTGATCTGACACGCTTTAGCCCCCATATACAAAAACATTGTTCGCCTTTGTTACGTTTCGTTCAAAATCTGACAAAGTTTTTTCGTAATTATTTTAGAAATTTATAAGCCATGAAAAGAGAATTTTGTAGTGTGACCTTGCGAAAACAAAGTATTCATAAGAAGTTTAGCGGAGTTTCAGGCCGGCAAATTGCTTACTGAATTGAAAGATGTTTAGGTTAGTTTCAAATGAACGCAATACTTATTCCTATTCTATTAATCTAGTCTATTAATTTTTAAAAACTTATTCATAACAATTCTAACATGACGCGTTTGCTTTTTATTTGAATGTTGAGGTTATAAAACGTATGACTCAAGCAAGATAACCAAACTTTACAGATTTCAGATTTTCATTATAAAATATATTAATTTTTGTATACCTGATTAGCCTGTAGGACAGTGGGATGTTTTCGCTCCATATGTTTTAAATTTCTAATATTACAACATGTTTTTAATTCTTTCGGGCAGTGTTTGTATTGTGCTATGGCATGGGCGTAGCCAAGGGGGGGTTTTGGGGGTTCAAACCCCCCCGAAATATGCAAAATATAACATAAATATTATATTGAAATCAGGAGGGACAAGTAGAGACGACTATCTTCAAGAGAGCATGGTAGATGTGGATTTTAAGAACCCTTGTGTATCAGTTTTAGAGAGTAAATTGGTGCATTTCTGCAAAATTTCTTTACATAATCGATTTGCTAAAAATCGATTATTATTGTTAAAAAAATCGACTTTTCAAAATCTATTATGAGAAAAAAATAATCGATTAATATGAAAATCGATTATTTTTTCACATCCCTACCCGCCACCGCTCCCGCGTAATACAAAACACATTTAACTACTGAGATAAGCGCTATATATGAAAAAGTACAAAAATATGCAATAATGCTATAAAAATAACGTTTTATGCATTTGAATATGCAAATGCATATAATCCGATGTCTACTTATTACGTTTAGACATTAAAACTCTAATGGTTTTCTACAAACAATTGTATAAGGCCAAACCTATATGTAACAGCTATTACAAGCATAATTTTAGTTTAGCTTTTTCATTATAATACTTTGCGGTACATCGGCGGTGGTCCCGTTTATAAATCGTAATATAATCTCACAATAAAGTAATTGTAGATAAGCACATGTAAAGTTCAAGTGTTTTTTCCTCTCTCCAAAAATAAATGAATATCTATAATTATATCACATTTATTGTATTGCCCATGCGGGATAAGTACTATTTTGGTGGCCGTTTTTTAGTGCGATAAATTGCTGTTTATGAATTCAATTATTACCATATAACTTAAGCGCATTGGAAATATTCATTTGAAGAATACTACGCAAATACGCAAATATTCAATAAAAATTGCCAAGTTTTATTTAAAAAAAAAACAATTGAATAACTAAAATAAACACAATCAAGACCTCAATATTAAAAAAGTGACGTGAAAGCGACACAATTTTTTTTTCATTACAAAATTGAAATTAAAGAAAACGTTTTAAAATGAGTCTGAATTATATGGTGATATCGGAGAATGATGAGAGTCGTGACGAATACACACCATCGGTTATAATTGGAAAAGCAAATTCATCGTTTTAAATTCTTTTTTTTTTATGGACCCTGGACCCCAAACTTATAAGATGTGTCCCCTCGCATGAGAGCAATAAAAAATATTATCTGCAACTCGTGCTATATTGTTAATTGCCCTCTCGAGCGAATGAGTGCTCAATTTCGCACTCGTGGGCAATTGACAACGTACCCCACTAGTTACCCATGCATACTATTTATTGCAAATATAAGGCGGCGCACATATAAAATGATTCTAGATGTCTGACTTCTCACGCAGTTAGAAACTAAAGAAAAAATCTAAAATGGGTGAGTAGGAAATCTTTCCAAATAAATTTTATAAGCCACATGCATAACTTTTAC
This sequence comes from Phosphuga atrata, assembly GCA_944588485.1. Lineage (NCBI taxonomy): Eukaryota > Metazoa > Arthropoda > Insecta > Coleoptera > Silphidae > Phosphuga > Phosphuga atrata. The sequence goes on along the minus strand of OX155896.1, from coordinate 50,849,826 downwards.
GCAAATATAAAAATATATTTTTGATGAAAAAACATAGTTGTAGTGATATTTAAAGACTCATCTTTGAATTATTACAAATTTATACATTATTTTTTAATTAATTCCACCAACATTATTCATAAAAAATGTTTAAAATTTGTGCGAATTATCAAATATTAATTGCCAACTCATCTAAATCTATTTTACGTAAAATTTTGAGATTTTGTAAATCAAGAAGTTAAATAAATTAAACATTAATCAGCCAACCAAAAATTGGGGCACTAAGTTTTCAAACCTTTCCAGAGGTTTAAGCCAAGCTTTTTATAACCACATTTATCGCAAATTTCATTTATTTGAGTAATAATTTCGTCTTTTTTTTCATTAAAATGAACGACACTATAACAGAAATGACGTTAAGTAAAATCTATATTCTGCTAACTTATATTCTGTTTTTAACAATTTTAATGTTTGTAGAAGTTGATCAATAGATGTTTTCTAAAAATATAAACATATTCTCATGTCATATTTTGAAATAAAACTAAAACTTTTGAAACAAAACTATAATTTCTTTATCGACTGATATAGAATATATAGCCCGTTCTTGTTTTTGTACTTGTCGGTGCTTCTTTTCCAACAAGCTTGCAGATAAGATAAATAGTGAAAAGTTGAAACAGCGTAGTTAAGTAATTCTATTAAACACTATAAGACTGTGGCTTCTTAGTAGTGTTTCATATATACAAAATATTGATTTTCAAATGAAGTACAATTTATTTTTGATTGCAGTCATTATAAATCATTATATGTTTCGTTAAAATATTTCTTAGTTATAATTATATAATAATCTAATTTTGAAATATAATTAAAGATTGACTCTTAATCACAGAGTAAATTTCACATCTTTTTGTTCAGAAAGTTTTGTAAGATATAATAAATACTTAAAAATACATTAGTGTGATATTTTAAGTAATTGAAAGAACAATATATTTTTACAAATCATGTTTACCCTGTACGATGACATCATTTTTAATGGGATAAATACATTTTAAATTTATATAACATCTCTGAATTTAGATTAGTAGAATACAGAAAAATTAAATAAATTCCTTTGTCATGACTACTTATTCCGCAAATGTATTCACAATTTCCCAACTGCCCTTGTGTGCGAGCATTTCCTCTACAATGCAAAACCTTCGGAGGGTTCTCGTGGTCATTTAAAATAACAGCTTAATTAAAGAAAGTCAATGATAGTCAAAGATATTGAAATTATTTTGAAATCGATTTATGATCAATAATTTTAAATTTTACAAACAGAAGTGTAATTGTTTATTTTCGGATTAAAATATTAAACCAACGTTGTTCTTTTTGTATCTATATCAACGGTTCTCAAACTGCGTCATGCGTAACACCAGTGGTACGTCAGGCCTCCATATGTGGTACTCGAACAGAGAATATGCGTTTTGTATAATTGCCTTCAAACAAAATAAACATTTACTGAATTTTATTGAAAATCTATCATTTCTCACACTATGTATTTAACACATTATTACTTCTATGAATTACCACGCAGTAACAGTCGCAACTATCCTATTCATATCTATTCTCACATTTTATATTGTGAATAGCAATATATCTTATTGTACTAAGTTTGGTGGATATATACATAGAGTACAGATCTCTTTAGGTACGCGTTTATTGATACCACGATTTAAATGAATTTTATGCGAAAAAAAAAGGTTTGAGAACCTCTGATCTATGTAATTAAGGTCCATATTAACAGAAATCGTTTATTATAGAAACATGTTTCTTTTTCAGATAAATATTTTGATCCCGTCACGAAAATTATTTCCGTTCCTGAACCTAAACAAACAATATTTCCTGACGGTTTAGGATGTCTGATGTTCCAGCGCATGAAAGAAAACTCAAATAAAATAGCTCAAGTAATATTTTAGCTCAAGTAAATACATTTAATTTAAAATACCAATTTGTTTCAGATTGATGCTGATACAGGAGAATCGGAAACCTATGCGTCATTACTACAAAGATGCATTCGTGTAGCATTAGAAATGCAAAAACGCGGTCTCACAAGACGCGATGTTATTTGCATTTGTTCCCATAACTCTTTAGATTCGGCTGTACCATACATTTCTGCCTTTCTCCTCGGAGTTAAGGTTGCATGTTTGGACCCCAGCCTTTCATTAAACGAAACCAAATATCTTATTAATTTAGTTAAACCTATGCTGATTTTTACCTCAACAGAAGCTGAAGAACTAATCAACGGAAGCGTGAAAGAGAGTTTGAAAGAAGCCACAGTAATTGTTTTCGGGGAAACTCGTACAAATTTAGAATTCAAAGAATTCTTATTACCTAAATCTGAAGAAAATGATTTTAAACCGGAACCTATAGATATAAACGAAACTGCTGCAATTTTGTTTAGCAGCGGATCTACAGGCTTACCAAAAGGAATTTGTTTGGGTCATAAATTTATCCTATACGCAGTAAAACATATTCCGTGAGAGAAACTCAAAATTCTTTTAAAAATATTAATTATTAATTTTGTTATTAATTATAGGCCCATCACCTCTGCAATTGGTTTTGCCACGCTATATTGGGTTTCTACAAATATCAACACAATAGCCTGTGCCTTGAATGGTCTTATCAAATATTTTGCCAAATCCTTCCACCCTAAACGTTGTTGGGAATATTTTGCAAATTATAGGGTAAGTAAACATAAATCAATTTACAAGTTACAAATCACATAATTATTTGTTTCGATTTAGATAGATTATATGTTCCTCTCGCCATGTGATGCAATTCAATTTTATCGAAACAAACCAGATGTACTGCCAAATGTACCTTGCCTTATAATTTCTGGCAGTTGCTTGTCAGAAGAACATTTGCAAAATTTATGTACAACTTTACCTAACACACTAATAGGTTACATGTATGCACAAACTGAAATGATGGGCCCTTTTAAAGGTCATTTACCAATTTTGAGGAATAAAATTACATCTGTAGGAATTCCAATAGCCGGAAAAAGTTATAAAGTAATTAATTAATATAATCAGCTTTGTGAAATAAATATTATTCATGTCGATAATATTAATAGTAGTATTATTTTTTTTAGATTGTGGACCCTGATACTGAAGAGACATTAGGATTTAATCAAAAAGGAGAACTAAGAGTTAAAACTGAATGGTGCATGAACGGCTACTACAACCTAGACTCTTCAAGTGCTTGGGATTCTGAAGGTTTTATTAAAACTGGAGACATCGGTTATTACGACGAAGAATTTTCATTTTTCATTGTCGATAGAATAAAGGAAATGTTCAAGTACAAATCATGGCACATTGTCCCTGCGAAAATAGAAAACGTTTTATCGAGTCACCCAGATGTGAAACATTGTGCGATAATTGGAATTCCACATCCAGAAGAAGATAATCATATAATGGCTGTTGTTCAATTGGTTGAAGGTAGTAGAGCAACTGCGGAGGAGATTAAGGAATTTATTGAGAGCAAAATGGACGATAGACATAAGTTAAGAGCTGGATTGAAATTGATAAATGAAATGCCTATGACACCTTCGAATAAAGTTAAAAGAGCGGAACTGAAGAAAATGGCACTTGAAGGAAGATTATAACATATTGCAATAAAATTCACAATCTAAATTTAACGCATATTCATGGATAACATGTCTATTGTACTCTATATTTTATTAGAACAAATATATATATTTCAACAGTAAATAGTTACTCTTTAATGTAAACTCTTTTCTAGGGTAATCCACGTTGATGTGCAGGATTGGTTCTGAAAAGTTCCGGATTCTCGACGTTTCGGCGACTAACATTTGCCATTCTCAAAAGATATATTCGACCGTGCGGGTTACGCGTTAAGGCTCGCTACACACGGCGCCGGCCCGGTACCGGGAGGAGGGAGTTGTGTTGTGTAGTCTAGCATGGAAGAGTTCAGACGTGCCGGGTGAGTCCATCCGGCGCCGGGCCGACTCATTTTGTCGGGTTGTCACCGGCCGGCCCCCACTGGCAGTTGGATTGCCGGGTACCTGCTCGGCTATGGTGGGCTATGGCAGTGGTGCGCAAACTTTTTCATTGGCGACCCCCCATTTTGTGTAAAATTTTGTCGCGACCCCTGGATCGACAGTAGACGTTTTTTAATCGTTAACGTAGGTAAAGTGATTTTTTCTGGGATTTGCGTTTACAGGGTGTTTTTAGAGGGGTTTTGGTGACATTGATTCAATACAACCTTTTTTCATCACCATCCTTTTCCAGCATTTTATAGTCGTGTTTTTTTTTCAGCTTGTTATATAGCCTTTTATAGTCCCGTTTTTAGCCTTGTATAGTCCCGTTTAATCTCATCTAAACTTCTATAAGCTTGTCTACTCTTGTCTAATGCTGGATAGCCTGTTGTAATCTTGTCCATTCTTGTCTGCTCCCGTCTCGTCATGTCCGGTCCTGTGGTTTTGTCTGGTTTTGTCCGGTATTGTCCGACACCATCATAAAAATGCTATAAAAGTTTTCACACCATAAAACTTCACATAATGAATTCGCATATACGCGCAGATATTAGAAAAGTCTAGTATTAGTATGAAGCGATATATTTCTATTTAGAAAATAAAATTTGATGTAACCTAAATAAAGTCAGAACACAGCCTGAATATATAAATATATTCAACCTTTCCGGAGCTCTATGATACTAATGAGTCTTTTAAGGACTACCAAAAACAAATCTCATGTGAAATTTGTCAGTTATTTTATTGTTTTCTGTTCACCTACGTGATACTCAACAAAAACCAGAAAAATAACATTGTTTCTTAAGATCATGTCTTTCCGATTCCTTAAGTAGTTTACGCGTTTCGAGATTTATCTCCCATCGGTACAGCTTACTACTATCACTAAAATAAAGTTCACCATAAAAATACATTATAAAATACAATTCAAACAATAACATAATACAAATACACAAATAGATACAACATATTCAATCGAAATAACTTAAAGATTTCCTTATGAAAAAAATTAGGAAAATTAACTAAATACGCAATCCATTTAACGCAGTTTTAACGCAGTTCACACGCAGTGTGTGTGCAGTACATATTTTTACGCTCGCACGAATGACAACGAACCGCAACGCACTGACGCATTGGTGTGCGGAGACCTTTATACAAGTGCTGCCTGCTACGATTCATAGAAAATAGTATATTTTGTAACTAAGGCGGTAAGTTGTCAATTTGATGCGAGGGCAAAATTGGGCGCACATTCGCTCGAGAGAGCAATTGACAATACCGCCCGTGTTACAAACAATATTTTTTATTACTCATGCGAGAGGATGTATCTTACAATTTTGGGATCCAAAAAACGGAACCAAAAATGAAGAATTTCTTTTTCAATTGTCTTCGGTGGTGTGGATTCGTCATAAGAACTCTCCTCAGTCTCCGATATCACGATAGAATTTACACTCATTTTAAAACGTTTTCTTTAATTGATATTATTTTGTAATGAAAAAATTTCACGTCACGTCACTTTTTTAATACCGAGGTCTTGATTGTGTGTTTTTTTTAATGTAACCTAGCGATATTGAATATTTGTTTGGGTTACCCAAGCTATGTGGAAATATACAACGAAACAACGAAAAGTAGCATTTCTTGTATTGAAAAACGTGCATCGAGAAGTACTTTTCGCGCACGAGTAATAAAAAAAATGATTGGCATCACATCAGGTTTACGAACGCGGTTGTAATATAGTTTATAATAATAATTGTAGGTTTTTCATAAGTTTTAATTTGTGATTGTGAATTTACTCGTAATAAAATTAATTCCTAAATTACAAAAGTAGATTTCGTTAATTTATTTTATAAATATCTACTTTAAATATTTCCCAAGAGCGCCAAAAGCATTGTTATGCATTATAAATAATATAATTTAATTTCACTATTTTACTGGTAAATAAATTTCTTTGAATTAGGTGACCTCCAAAATTTCCTTCGCGACCCTCCGAGTGGTCGCGACTCACGGTTTGCGCACCACTGGGCTATGGGACTGTACTGAAGCTTGCACACATGCCGGTCCGGCAGTCTACCGTCTTCACTTGTCGAGTGCAGTTCTATTTTAAAATGTATATTATTTATTTGGTATTATTTAATTACTTTTTTTTTAATTAATTTTTTTAAATTTTTATTAAATTTACGCAATGCCTGAAATAGATTTTGAAGTGGCACCCATTGTTTTCTTTGCTTTTTTTTCTAGCGAAGTAACCGCCGATAAAGTAACCACATACAAATAACACTTTCGCGATCCATTTTGTCCTGAAGTCAATTAAATACACTGCTTGTAGCTCGACCTTGTGGGCCACCGGGCCGCTTCCGGACCATCCGGCATGTGTGTAAGATGTCCAACCCGTTGCCGGACCGGTTCCGGTCACATCCACACGGTACGTGTGTAGCTAGCCTTAGACGAATACTGAAAGTCGCTTCTATTTAAAGTTGTCTGCTTCGGTTCGCTTATTTGTTCGTCTTGGGTCTGGGATGTTAGGTTTTGGGGATGGTTGAGTGAGTTGTTTGGGATTGTATTTTGAGATATCATTCGCCATGCTGGGGGAAGACGCAAAGAATCAGGTCTCGTGTTTAGGTAATGGTTTCGTTTTTTAATCGCTTCTCTGTATACCCGTGGCATTTCGTGGCTAATCTGTGCTAGAGTCCTTGAGTTTCTAAAATTCATTTAGTGACCGCTATTGGTGTGTTGGACAAGAGAACTCTCGTTTATGTCTGACTGAAACTACACGTTCTTGAATGCTAAGCGATATTTTTCTATTGGTATCTCCAATATAGGTTTGTTTATAGATATATATGTTTATAGATTCCCTGAATTTTCATTATTTTAGAATTTTATTCTCATTGCAACTGCAAGTATTATCCATTGTTTTAACCTGCATTTAACTTAGAATAATTTAGAAAAAGATTCAGAAAATTGTGAATATCTTGGAAAAAGTTTCGGGCAAAAATCCGAAATTACGCTATTTTATAATCGCTTATTTCAGGCTTACGTTTCATCAAAACAGAAATGGATTATTAATTGTTTGTTCTATATAAAATTTCGCGTCTTTTGGTGTATTATATGTCAATATTCTTAGCATATCAAAATACGCGATTTCGAAGAAACCGCTCCGATTTTTACATGTTGTATATCAAAACATGCAGAATTTTACACAGATTACGCCAATATATAACATTATGCAATTTAGTTCATAATAAGTCGGCAAATCTTAAAAAACCACACAATTTTCAACCACCGAAAAACATCTTGTTCCATTTACAGCAATATCTTAAAATGGAATAAAAGTAGCGGAATTAGTTTTAGATTTTTTGAAAGCTTAAAAAAGCCTTAATATATCGATGTATAATTTATTAATATTGTTTAAAAAAAAAGACTAGGTAGACTGATTAAAAACGATGTTGAAATTTAGAAAATTTGTCTGCAATAACTTTGAAACCAACCACTCGATTGCATCCAAACTTATTAATGCTTTTACCTTGATTTATAAGTAATAAGTGTTCAAAGTTTGAATAAAATTCATCCAAAAGTGTTGGATAAAACAAGTTATGCGCAAATGTTTATATTTCTATTTGATTTTATCCCTCGTAACAAATACTCCTTCATATTCAATATTTGAGATACATAGCTAATCTAAATTATTTTGAAAAACGACTTTAGCGAAGCCGCGGGCTATAGCTAAGTATTAATATACAGGGTTGCCCAAAAAGATATTATCACGTATATGTGATGACTTTTATTTTAATAATAGAATATATGTTATGGAACAATGGCATACTCTTTTTGCTAGGTGATCGGCTTATTCATTTCCCTTTATATAAGTGTGTCTTGATACCCAGTATAGCGTCAGTTTATTTTCTCTGCCAATCATGTTCAGCTTTCCCACACAGTCTCATATCAGTTTGGATCTGATGGCGTATGAGCTAATAGTCTCAAGTTTTCTACAAACAATTGCCTACGGCAAAAATCTACATGTAACAACTAGTACAAGGATAGTTTTAGTATAGATTTACCTTTATAATACTCTTTATCGGTGGTGGACTAATTAATATTTATTGAAATCTCAAGTAAAGTAATTGTAGATAAGCATGTAGTTTTTCTATTTGAAAGCTATCGTCTAAGTTCAAGTGTTTTCTTTTCTCTCCAGAAAAAAATAATATCTATAATTGAAGCACATATTCTTTATAGCAAATATAAGGCGGTGCACATATAAAATGAATGTAAATGTTGTCTCACGCAGTTATAAACTTAAGAAAACTAAAATGGGTAAGTAACAAATCTTCCCAAATAAATTTTATAATCATCATGCATAACTTGACGCTAATATAAAAATATATTTTTGATTAGAAAACGTATTTAACAAAAGTTTAACGAACAAATTAATACATTTTCATTTAATTTTTGTATTGTTATTTTATACTTTATTGACTTTACTGACTAAGTAGATTAATAATTACTATTATTACCAACTAGTTTCGGCTCTTTATTATTAAAAATTAGCCATCATCAGGGTAAAACATCAACTTTTATATTATTCTTTTTCTTCAAGTACACTAGCACTATAACTCCATGTGGGTCTTGGCTGCAAGCACAATTTGCCTCCAACGACTTCTATCTAGCATTGATTCCTGTTCATTTTCCATGCCCATCTTCATTTCCATGCACGTCTTCCCGCTGCTTTTCTGCTCGTCGGTGCCTCCTGCCACGCTATTTTGTCACAGCATTCTGTCATCCAGTGCTCTGCATATGTGTCCTGCCCATCTGAATCTTTGTGACTTTACTTCTCTCAGAATATCTCATTGGTACAATTGTTCTAACTCCGCGTTTGTTCTTATTCGATATTGCCCTGACCTCGGATCCTGGGTTGGTCCATATATTTTTCTAAGTATTTCTCGCTCAAACCTTCGCAGGGGGTCTTCGTTTGCTTTAGTTAGGGTCCACGCTTCACATCCTTATTGGACTAGCGGTCTTGTAGTAGCATGGTAAGATTTTAGTTTTGAGGCTCGCGACATTATTCTCGATTGGAACAGTTCTCTTAGTGCAGGGGTCGGCAAAGTGTGGCTCTCGAGCCAAATGTGGTTCTTTTGGTGTGAGCGTATGACTCTTTAGAAATATATTGAAACATAAAAAAAATCACAAAAAAGAAATAGTACTGTCCCTGTTCGGTCTTTAAGTCTTACGACCGCCGCCGCCAAGTTCATAACGCACAGTCTCGTATCTCGGTTGTTTATTTTAGTTATTGCGTCTCGCAGTCAAGTCAGTGCATAGTTCAAAATTGTGCTTTTTTGGACATAATTCAGAAACTCTAAATTCCTCTCAAAATGGATACGAAGGAAGAAAAAAAGAATCGATCGACATCGTGAATTCCAAACTGAATCGTATGCGTTTGTACCTAATGCAGCTGTTCTTCCAACTTGTCTTATTGGTAAAAGTTATGAGATGTCGAGAGACGTAAGAAAGAAAGCAATTGAAGAACTTAAGAAACATTTTAAAAAGACAAGTTCCTCTTTAAACAGTTTGCAAATAATGCTAACTTGGCAAGCTTTGTCGTGAGTCACTAAATCGTCAAAAAACTATTCACTGATGGTGAGTACATAAAAAGTTGTTTTGTAATTGTGGCAGACAAACACTTTCACAATTTTAACAATAAAACAGATATTATGAATAAAATAAAAAGATTACCATTGTTTGCCAAAACTGTAACAGACATGACAAAAAAATGTCGTCAAATGTTTGCCAACAACAAGTTGAGGGCATTAAATAAGCATCAGCGATGTCAATAGCGGTCGATGAGTCTGGTGATAAAAAGGATACTGCGCAAGTTGTCGTATTTGCTCGCTATATTTCATCAGATGGTCCCAATTAAGAACTCCTGGGATTATTGCCACTCAAGGGTCAAACACGAGGAGAAGATGTGGGCTTTGGAAAAACGATTTGTCACAATTGTAAAAGAAAAAAATTCTCATGTCGTGTAATCTTTTCATTGCATAATTCACCAGGAAGTATTTTGCGTGCAAATATTTCGAGAAGGTATTGGTAAAGTTTTGGAGTTGATAGTCAAGGCATCGCAAAGGCGCTTAATCATCGCGAATTATTACTAAAATACATACATATGACTTTTGTAATATTGATTATTTTCTTTGGGATATTCCACATACTGCCATGGCTGCCCATACGTGGTCTCTTATCATTCTATCATAGGCTTGTGGGAAGTCGATGAATAGTTGGTGGAGGTCCTTCCCAGTGTTTCAAATTCCCAGTGTTTCTCGAGGATTTGGCGGATAGTGAAGCTTTGATCCATCGTTGACCTGTCCGGTCTAAAGCCGCACTGATAGGCACCTACCGATTCTTCCGTGTATGGTCTTATGCGAGTTAGAATTACGTTTGCAAGCACTTTTTTATATGCGGTGTTAATGAGAGATATCCCTCTCTAGTTTTTACACATCTGAAAGCTTCCTTTTTTATGTAGGGGTATAATAACACTCTGCTTCCAACTTTTCGGTAATGTTTCACTGTCCCATATTAGTAAGATTAACTCATGCATCCTCTGATAGAGGGCTGGACCTCCCATTTTCAGGCATTGAGAGGAAATAGTATCATTTCCTGGTGCTTTATTGTTTTTTAAGCGTTGTATGGCCTTCGTCACTTCTTCTAGTGTTGGTTTTTCGGTTGCTATTTCGGCGGTTAGGTACACCGGTATATTTGTTGTGCTGTCCTTTGCTACATTGAGGAGTTTCTGAAAATATTCTTGCCATGTTTTTAATTTTCTCCAAATTTTAATCTGTGTAGCGCCGGTGATGAGTTCACCATTATCTTTCCGTATTATATTACTTGTTTGCTGTTTAAAGCCTATTTTCATTCGAGATGTTTCTTTAAAGAATGCCCTGCTATTGTTATGTCTTCCAGTATCTTCGATATCATGTATTATTTTCTTCTGATGTACTCTCGTTTTTTCCCTAATGATTTTTCTTGCTCTACCTCTTGCATTGTTAAAGTTATCTATGTTATCCTGTAAAGGATCCTGTAACATTTGAGCCCTAGCTCGGTGTCTTTGGTACTGTATGTCATCACAATCCGTATCGTACCAGTTATTTTTCTTTGTTCTATCGCGCTTTCCAATAGTTGTTTCCATTGTTTCCAGAACGATCGTCTGTATAGCATATGTGATATGGTGTTTTGGCGTTATCCTTACACGTTTCCGGCATATCCCGCATTTTAATTGCAATCTTAGATTTGTAGTCAGCTAGGGTTTCCTCTTCCTTAAGTTTCTCCGTGTCCCATTTAGCTGTCTTATTTGCTAGTTTTAGACCAGACTTTTGTTTCTTGATCCTTATTCTAGAAAGTGGTCCGAGTCCGCTTCAGCTCCTTTTTTAGGGTTCCGTACCGAAAACGGAACCCTTATAGGATCACTTTGTTGTCCGTCTGTCTGTCTGTCTGTCTGTCTGTCTGTCTGTCTGTCTGTCTGTCTGTCTATCTGTCCGTCTGTCTGTCTGTCATGACCATTTTCTCAGGAACGCGTAGAGGTAACAAGTTGAAATTTGTACCAAATACTCGGGTCTGCGGTCTCTTTCAGCTGTGAAAAAATCAAACTTGTAAGTCAACGCGATCAAAAGATATGACCGTTTATGTCGCATATTTTGCGATTTCACAAGGGAATCAAAACCTATAGGGTACTTCCCGTAGACCTAGAATCATGAAATTTGGCAAGAAGCAGTGTCTCAAAGGGAAAAATCTGAAAACCGTAAATATGTAGTTTAATTACAAGAAAAATGCGAATTTACTTCGCAGTCCGTTTATGTTCCGTACGATGTTATGATTCTTCTCTCTCCTCTTTCCTCCCACCGCAGCCGACACTTTTATGGTATTTGCTAGCAACACGATAATAAATGTAAATTCGAAATTTACGGCCGATTGTTTATTTGCATTAGGGTAAATATTTTCAGTGCTATGATGAGGGTTCTTCTAAAACTCAGTATTAGTGTGGCTTTGTGTGTCTCTTAGTTTGTCAACGAATAAAAGAACCAATAACTTAGATTTGGCATTTGATGCTCTGAAAACTATAAAACCAAGCTCAGTAGCTAGTGAACGAGAATTCTCAATTTCAGGCAATATTGTGTCCAAAATAAGAACAACAAGACTTTGCGACCGTTCAGTGGATATTTTCTGTTTTTTAAAATCCTATTTTCTTAGGAGAAATTAAATTTAGTGAAATAAATATAAATACCATTTGAATTTATGTTTAAGCTTTCGTTATTTTCTGTAAGTAATGTGCAATCCTTATTTTTTTTATATTAGGCTTTGATATTGATTTAGTTCTTTGTTATTTTATATAAATTATATAAAATATTTTTCCCTATTCTATTTTTTTTTTTGACAAAAATTCGAAAACCGGCAAAAACCGTTTTTTCGGAAAATCAAAATTCGAAAATCGAAATTTCAAAAAGTCGGTTTTTAGGGTTCCGTACCGAAAACGGAACCCTTATAGGATCACTTTGTTGTCCGTCTGTCTGTCTGTCTGTCTGTCTGTCAAGACCTTTTTCTCAGGAACGCGTAAAGGTAACAAGTTGAAATTTGTATCAAATACTCGGGTCTGCGGTCTCTTTCAGCTGTGAAAAAATCAAACTTGTAAGTCAACGCGATCTAAAGATATGACCGTTTATGTCGCATATTTTGCGATTTCACAAGGGAATCAAAACCTATAGGGTATTTCCCGTTCACCTAGAATCATGAAATTTGGCAAGAAGCGGTGTCTTACAGCACATGTAAAGGGAAAAATCCGAAAACCGTAAACATGTAGTTTAATTACAAGAAAAATGCGAATTTACTATTACAAATTTATGAAAATATACTAATGTTGTCGTAGTGGTATTGTCAGGCTCCAGAAGCATATGGGTTGCATACAGTTAGGTCCTTTTCAAGTAAGGTCCGAAGGTAAAAAGTATGTGTTGGCACCAAGCTGTTTATTCTGAATTTTCTTTGTTTATATTTGTTATGCATTTCATCACGTACGCTCTATATACATAATAAATACAGGGTATATATTATGTCTAAATTTTGCTTGTTTATAACCGACATGCGACATACTCAAATCCCGTAACATCCTGTATATATTATATTTCGTCTAATTTTTCTTTATAATCTACATAATATGTTGATAATCTACATAATAATACTATACTATACAAGTTTGTACGGAACCCTCGGTGCGCGAGTCACTCGCACTTGGCCGGTTTTTTTACTTCTGACGTCTATGATGTTATTTGCGTGTCTGGCATCTATTTGGATGTGGTTTATTTGGTTTCTTGTGACACCATCGTTGGATACCCATGTCTGTTTTCGTATGGGTTCGTCGTCGTGTTTCCGTTCTACTCCGAGGCTTATGTGCTTGGTTCATAACTATTTGGCTTTTTTCAGGATAGGGTCATTAGCCCCATGCCTAACCCTCCTCTTTTGCCCGGGTTTGGGACCGGCTACGGCCCCAATGAGTTACTCAATCCACCCATCAAGACCGCAGGCAGAGTTGAACTTTTATATATGAAAATAAAAACTAAAACTTTTGATTTGATTCTTAATAATAAAGAGCCGAAACTAGTTGGTAATACAAGTAATTATTAATCTTCTTGAAGTAAATAAAGTATAAAATAGCAAAACAAAAATATAAAAATTTCAAGATGGTCAAATACACAAATAATGTAATAAATAATTTTAAATTGTATTCAAACAACATTATAACATTGGGAGAAATCACTATATGAATCTTAAAGTAAGTAGTAAAGATGCAGTAAAGATATTTTTGTTCAGAAAAATTGGTATTTAATAAATGCATTAGTGCAGGGTTCCAAATGTGCGGCCCGCGGGCCAAATGCGGCCCGCCAAGCCTGTGAATTCGGCCCGTGATTTCGATACGATATATTATATTTTTATTAAAAAATAAATATGTAAATAGTTAAATAAATAATAAATATTACAAACAAAATACAATAAAATATTTTAATATTTAAAAAAAAATCTTACAGAACTTTAACCATAAGTGTTTAAATTAATAAAATATTGTTTAGTTTATATTTAAAAAAATATTGTAGTATGTCTAGTCTAGTTATTACACATTTGTACAGAAATATAATATAGTAGTCTCAAATAGCCACAGAACTGTTAATCATTTCTGGCGCATCTAATGCAACAACGCACAGTTTCAAGCAGTCAGTAACGAATTTATCGTTTTTTTCAATGATGTGCTCACCTGTACCACCAGACCTTGTCCTGCCTACCCAGTTCTCTTGAGCAATACAGGCCTATGCTACATCTAAGACAAATAAAATATGAAGCCCTACAAAAGTCCTTTAGTGGTCAGAAATTAGTGTTTAAATTTTTTTTCAAACAAAATGAATCCTCCGTTTTGGCTAGCTATGTTATTGCGCAAGAAATTGCCAAACTTAGTAGTAAACCATTTTAGGAGAAAAAACATGCTCAACAAATGTTTTCATTATTTGGCCCGCCAACAAATTCGGTAAGATTAAATTGGCGCGCCTAATAAAAACTTTGGGAACCCCTGCATTAGTGTGATATCAACGGATATAAAAGGTTCTAAAACTATGGTATGTGTACCACCAATGGTAGGTCAGGCCTCCATATGTGCTACTCGAACAGAGAATAGGCGTTTTGTATAATTGCCTTCAAACAAAATTGATATTGACTGAATTTTATTAAAAATCTATCTTTTCTCACATTTTATATTGTGAATAGCAGTATATCTTATTGTACTATAAGTTAGGTGGATGTGTACCTATAGTACAGCCCTATTTAGGTACGCGTTTGTTACGCGTTTCAGATGAATTTTACGCTAAAAAAGTTTGAGAACCGTTCATCTAAGGTTCCTATAAACAGAAATCTTTTATTATAGAAACATGTTTCTTTTTCAGATAAATATTATGATCCCGCCAATAAAATTATTTCCGTTCCTGAACCTGATCAAACAATATTTCCTGACGGTTTAGGATGTCTGATGTTCCAGCGCATGAAAGAAAACTCAATTAAAATAGCTCAAGTAATATTGCAGCTCAAGTAAATACATTTAATTTAAAATACTGATTTGTTTCAGATTGATGCAGATACAGGAGAATCGGAAACATATTCGTCATTACTACAAAGATGCATTCGTGTAGCATTAGAAATGCGAAAACGCGGTCTCACAAGAAGCGATGTAATTTGTATCTGTTCCCATAACACTTTAGATTCGGCTGTACCATACATTTCTGCCTTTTTCCTCGGAGTCAAGGTTGCATGTTTGGACCCGAGCCTTTCATTAGACGAAACCAAATATCTTATTAATTTAGTTAAACCTACGCTGATTTTTACCTCAGCAGAAGCTGAAGAATTAATCAATGAAAGCGCGAAGGAGAGTTTAAAGGAAGCCACGGTAATTGTTTTTGGAGAAACTCGTAAAAATTTAGAATTCAAAGAATTTTTGTTACCTAAATCTGACGAAAATAATTTTACTCCAGAACCTGTAGATATAAACGAAACTGCCGTAATTCTGTTTAGCAGCGGATCTACAGGCTTACCAAAAGGAATTTGTTTAGGTCATAAACTTTTCCTATACGCAGTAACAAATATTCCGTGAGAGAAGCTCAAAATTCTTTTAAAAATAATTAATCTCAATTTTGTAATTAATTATAGACCCGTCACCTCTGTAATTGGTTTTGCCACGCTATATTGGGTTTCTACTAGTTTGAACACAATAGCATGTGCCGTGAATGGTCTTATCAAATATTTTGCCAAATCCTTCCATCCTAAACGTTGTTGGGAATATTTTGTCAACTATGGGGTAAATAAACGTAAATCAATCTTTAAGTTACAAATCACACATATATTTATTTTGATTTAGATAGATTATATATTCCTCTCGCCATGTGATGCAATTCAATTTTATCGAAACAAACCAGATGTGCTGCCAAATGTACCTTACCTTGTAATTTCTGGTAGTTGCTTGTCAGAAGAACATTTGAAAAATTTATGTACAACTTTACCTAACACACTAATAGGTTACATTTATGCACAAACTGAAGTGATAGGCCCCTTTCAAGGACATATACCAATTTTGAAGAAAAAAATGACATCTGTTGGAATTCCAATAGCCGGAAAAAGTTACAAAGTAATTAATTAATAAGATCAACTTTGTGAAATAAATATTATCTATGTCGATAATATTCATAAGTGTTATTTTTTTTAGATTGTGGATCCAGATACTGAGGAGACATTAGGATTCAATCAAAAAGGAGAACTAAGAGTTAAAACTGAATGGTGCATGAACGGCTACTACAACCAAGACTCTTCAAGTGCTTGGGATTCTGAAGGTTTTATAAAAACTGGAGACATCGGTTATTACGACGAAGAATTTTCCTTTTTCATTGTTGATAGAATAAAGGAAATGTTCAAGTACAAATCATGGCACATTGTCCCTGCGAAAATAGAAAACGTTTTATCGAGTCATCCAGATGTGAAACATTGTGCGGTAATTGGACTTCCACATCCCGAAGAAGATAATCACATAATGGCTGTTGTTCAATTGGTTGAAGGTAGTAAAGCAACTGCGGAGGAGGTTAAGGAATTTATTGAGAACAAAATGGACGATAGACATAAGTTAAGAGCTGGATTAAAATTGATAAATGAAATGCCTATGACACCTTCGAAGAAAGTTAAAAGAGCGGAACTGAAGAAAATGGCACTTGAAGGAAGATTATAACATTTTGCAATAGAATTCACAATCTAAATTTAACTCAATTTCATAATTAATATATCTATTGTACTCTATTTTTTATTAGAACAAATATATTTTAACAGTAAATAGTTACTCGTTAACGTAAACTCTCTTCTAGGATATTTCACGTTGATGTTGAGAATTGGTTTTGAAGAGAACCGGATTCTCGACGTTTCGGTGAACTAACATTCGCCATTCTCAAGAAATATATTCGACCGTGCGTGTTAAGCGTTAGACGAATACTGAACGCTCGGTCGAATGTCGCTTCTATTTAAAGTTGTCTGCTTCGGATCACTTATTTGTTCGTCTTGGGTCTTGGGTCTGGGATGTTAGGTTGGTTGGGTGAGTTGTTCGGGATTGTATTTTGAGAGTGGATATATCATTCGCCATGCTGTATAGTGTTCAGGCAATGGTTTCGTTTTTTTTTTCTCTATAGCTTCTCTGTATACCCGTGACATTTCGTGGCTAATCTGTGCTAGAGTCCTAGAGTTTCTAAAATCTATTTAGTGATCGGTGTTGGTGTGTTGGACAAGAAAACTCTCTCTTTATGTCTGACTGAAACTACATGTTCTTGAATGCTAGGCGATATATTTTTATTGGTATCTCCAATATAGGTTTGTTTATATAGATTCCATGAATTTCCATAATCTTATAATTTTATCCTCTTTGCAACTGCAAGTATCATATATTGTTTTAACCTGCATTTAATTTAGAATAATTTAGAAAAAGATACAGTAAAATTTAAAATTATGGAAAAAGTTTCGGGCAAAAATTAAAAATTACGCTGTTTTATAATCGCTTATTTCAGGCTTACGTTTCATCAAATTTGAAATAAATTATAAATTGTTTGTTCTATACAAAATTTCGCGTCTTTTGATGTATTATATGTCAATATTCTTAGCATGTCAAAATTGGCGATTTCGAAGAAGGTCGAATCGCTATTTTCGACACCGCTCCGATTTTTTACATATGGTATATCAAAACATGCAGAACTTTACACAGATTACGCCAATATAAAACATTGTGCAATTTAGTTTATAATAAGTCGGCAAATCTTAAAAAACCACAAAATTTTCAACTACCCAAAGACATCTTGTTCCATTTACAGCAATATTTTAAAATGGAATAAAAGTTGCGGAATTAGTTTTAGATTTTCTGAAAGCTATAAAAACCTTAATATTTCGATGTATAGGTAATTTATTAATATTGTTTCAAACAATAATACTAGGTAGACTGTTTAAATAAGTCGTCGAAATTTGGAAAATTTGTCTGCAATATCTTTGAAACCAAACACTCGATAGCATCCAAACTTATTAAGGTAAAAAACCCAGTAGTTGGCCATTCACCATCAGTTGGACATTTAGCAAAGAAGATCAAAAAATAAGAATTCAGCGGGATATTGTGAAACTATTTCATGTACATAATCTGGTTTTGTCTTCTGCGCATCTATTTCGAGCAACAGCGCATGTATTGACAAATTTTCCATTTTCCATTTGAGTGTTCTCGTCATTTGTTATTTGTTCTCAATTCCTTAAGAAAACTCGCAAGAAACTCTGCACAAAAAAGTATAAATATATAGTACTTGAAAACTCTTTTTACGGTAAGCGCATTTATTAACTATTTTGTTACGAACTTACTGATATAATTTAGAATTTAAAAATATTAAATTTCGCTTTGATGTGCTAGTGTGGGGATGACCAATTGCTAGCCCCTATTTTTTTTGTAAAAATTAGTAAATGGCCGATGTGCTAACTACCGACTATATTATTTATCATTCATTTTTTGTCTAAAACCTTATATTTAGGGCCGAGAAGAAAAGTTAAAGGGATGACGTGAGAATTGTTGCATATGGTCGCTTTATTCTAGTAGGGGGCCGAGTGGCCAACTACTAGTGTTTAGGTTGACCAATTACTAAAATCAGTAATGTTAATATTATTAGATGCTTTTTACATGCCTGGAAAAAGGGTTATTTGAGTAACTATACTGAGTCAGCCATGTCACTAGAAGTAGAAGTAGTCCGCTTGCATCACATCTCCATCCATAAAGCCGCTAAGAAATTTGGTGTTCCTAGGCAAATGCTAAAATACAAATTGGATGGTAAATCCCCTATGGAATGAAAAATGGGACCAGCTACAGTCCTCACTCCGGACGAGGGAATACAAATCTGCCATTGGATTCGTGAGACCGCTCGGCCTGGTTTTCCAGTGACAACTGAACAATTACTTGTTAGCGTGGAAAAATACCTTAAACAAATGAAACGTCCATGTCCTTTGTTCCCGGTTTCCAGCGGGGAAACCCGGCAAGACGTTTGTAAAATTATTTATGCAGAGGACCTAACCTAACCTAATCCTTTCTAGTCAAATTTCTCAAAATTTGACATTATCCAGAGCCACTATAACAGAAGTCGGTCTTCTTGAGTGGTTCAACCTCTTATCTTGAGTTGACTGCAGAAAAAGGAATATGCTGGCATTCTCAAGGAACCTTCTCGTGTTTATAACTGTGACGAAACCGCATTTTTGTTGGCGCCGAAAGCACCTAAAGTTCTTGCCAAGAAAGGTAAAAAAAACGTTTACCAACAAGTCAATCCAGATGAAATGGAATGTCTTACGGTACTAATAACAGGGAGCGCCAGTAGCTCATTAGCTCCTACAACGGTGGTTTTAAGTTATAAACGGATCCCTCTAGATATCGCAGAGAAATTTCCTTCAGAGTGAGCCATCGGGAAGACCGAATCGGGTTGGATGAACTGCGAAGCTTTCTTTTAATCTATAACTGATGTATTTTATCCGTAGCTAGTGTAAAAGAAAACAGTCTTTAATATTATTCATTGACTTACATGCATCCCACTTATGCTTTCAAAGAAGTGAGTTTTGCTCATGGAATTCTTATGCAGTTATTAATCCAGGTGGAGAAGGCAAGAAAAATGACTACTTTAAACGAGTGCAATATTTGAAGTAAGGGTTGCAATTTTTAAATGACAATATAAATTCTGAAACGCTTTCCTGCCATCTTTAGATGATAGTCTACCGTCTTGCTCTTCATTTCTCCAGTGTCCGCTAGAAGATGATACGTTGCATCCTGAAGGTTTTTTCAGTAAGGAACTAAGGAACCAGTAAAGCGTCACCACTTCCTCCCGTTGATCTCATTGCTACATACGAACCAACAGCAGGCATTATTGCCGACAGTTTGCTTGAGCAGCTTTCAGAATCATCATTCCTGGCTGCTGCCGACAGTCTGTCCAAGCTGCCAACTGAACTAGACGCTGTCGATAATACTGCCTCGTCTTCAACAAATGATAAACCTTCCGTGAATGTTCCAAGTCCACTCAAAAAGCATTTATTTTACAAGAACACAGGTAATGATAAACCAAAAATCCGTCAAAAGGATAATAAACCAAAAAGATAATAAACCAAGGATATCTCAATTTAAAAAAAAAGGAGCAGATGAGGTTGGAAAAAAGCCATGAAAAGGTAACTAAAAAAAGTGGAAAGAGAAGCGAGCAAGCGCCGTAAGGTAGAAAAAAAGAAAACTCCAAAGATGAAGAAAATTAAGAAGGGCCCAGCTTCTCTTCAACCAGTTCTGTCTCAATGGTAAATGTTTCTTCTGCAACAAGTGTAGTGAATGTAGAGGAGGAAGTGGAAAACACTGGTGATAATTCTTGGACACATCCAAGAAAAATCAATGGGGAATTCGTGATTGTTAAGTATGACGCCAAATACAATCCCGGAGTGGTCGTGTAGGCGTCCTCAAAAATAGCTTACCTTTCTATCATGCAAGCAACAGGTAGGCTATGAAAATGGTCGCAGTGTCCTGAAGAATTGGAATACCCATTGGAAGCAGTTGTGGGTGCCATAAAGGAGCCGAAAAATTAAGCAAAACAACTATCTTTTTTATTTGAAAAAAAACACTCTTTTTGCACTTCATGACTTATTATAACTCTAATATTTCTTACACTCTGCCCCATGAAACCTCGAGAAAATATTTTTCTGGCAAAGATCAACTTAGATCTCGGTTGCCAATTACTGGTTCAAAAATGGCTAATTACTGATTTTTCATTATTTCGAAGTGGCCAACTACTAACCAAATAATTCCAAGATGTTTTTTTAATTTTTTTTCTTTAATTGATGCATTAATCACTCATAATTCATAACTTTAAATAATAATAGTTTTTAAACGAGCATAATAATGCTTCATCCATTAAATTTGACAGGAAACTTTGGGGCCAGCACTTAAAAACTTGACGACATGATACTAAGTGTCCATCTAGTGGGGTGTTTACCTTAATACTTTTACCTTGATTTATAAGTAAATAGTGTGCAAAGTTTGAATAAAATCCATTCGAAAGTGTTGGAGAAAATAAGTTATGCGCAAATTTTTATATTTGTATTTGATTTTATCCCTCGTAACACATTACAAATCTTACTTATTGCAGTCTATCTTAATAATAGTCTTCATATTTCTCTCAAGATATTCAATATTTGATATACATAGCTGATCTGAATTAATTTGGAAAACGACGCCAGTATTATATACAATAGCTAGTATTAATATACAGGGTTGCCTAAAAAGATATTATCACATATAAATATATATATATATATATATATATATATATATATATATATATATATATATATATGAGCTAGTAGTCCTAAGTTTTGTACAAACAATTGCATAAACCAAAATGTACAGGGTGAACAAAACTCGATGTCTTAGCTCTATTATAAGAAAACGAAAAACGATAGAAAAAATCTGAAAAGAGGTTATTAAATGGGATTGAGTAAGGACCATTTTAAGCCAAATTTACATATTTTGAAACTGGAGTAATGACGTCATCGAATTTTGTTTTCCCAGAACCATACCTTTACATATTTGAAAAAAACTTATTTTTCTGAACAAATTTTGTAAAGAAAAAAAATTGCTATCTTTTCCCATTAAAAAATTATAAGCGAATTTGTAAAAATTAGGTATTATCAAAAATTCCCGCATTAACCCCCTAGTATCCCTAATTCCATTAGAAATACATTAGATCTTCTCAATTACCGGTATTCCCAGATAAAAAAAAACGTTAAAAACGCATTTAACCATAGATTATCAATATACGTTAGTATATATAATCTTAAGTTTTCATTTGTAAAATAAGTTATCTTCTTAAGGTGCCGTACTCTCCAAGAGCGTAGGCAACCTCTCGCGCATACTTAATACTAATAAATAAATAAATAAATAATTAATACTAACTAATAATTTCTAATTTTTTGACAGATGCGACTTTGCCATTTGTTTCCAATGGCGACTTGTTTAAATCGTGATGAATGCGACTTTGTAATGTTACTTTTTACTTCTTTAATTGCTTTATACTTTATACAAATTTGCTTATATTTTTTTAGCGGAAAAAGATAGCAAATTGCTTTCTCTACAAAATGTGTTCAGAAAAATTAGCTTTCTTCAAATATGCAAAAATATAGGTACGGTTCTGGGATAACAAAATTCGATGACGTCATTACTCCAATTTCCAAATTTGGAAAAATTTATAACTTTGGCTTTAGTTTAGCTTTACCTTTATAATACCATTTATTGGTGGTAGACTAATTTATCTGAGGGCACGGCAGTGTCCCAGCCACACACTGGGACGGATTATGAATTTACGGTGGCAAAAATAGAATTTTACAATGTCTCACAATTAAGCAAAACCACTTAAAATGTATTGTTAGATAACCCATCCATAATATTATAAACAAATAAATGCGAAAAACCAATTCCATTGATTGTGGGAACATTGCTCTTGTCCCTTAGGTACCAAAAAGGAATTAGTTGCGCTGGATTTTTAACAAAGTAACTAGGTCTGTTTTGTCTTTATGTTATAAAATTGTGAACTTTTTAAATACGGAGAATATAGCTTCAAGTATGTATTTACATGTAATAAAATCAAATTTGTAGAAAGTTTTAATCAATACGGTTAAAAGAAAGTTTTGTTAACGACTATCGCAAATTCATTTTTTTTTTTTGTAATAAACTGCAATAAATTGATTTTTAATAAAAGTTCCTCATAGTTCCGTTAAATTAAATATTTTGTAAAACAAAACAAACATTGACAATTCTAGAAAAGCAAAAATCCCGTCCACGTCGTTCCAACTTACTGAGAATTACACCTTTTTTTTCAGGTAGTTGTGATGTCCACCATTTTCAAGAGAGAACGTTGAATAGAAATAAACTAGTTTTTGTATTAAGAGAAAATGAAAGTTTTTATAAGTTTTCTTCGTTATAGTGTAATAAACGGTTAGTACAATACGTGTTGGATAAGTTTTGTGTCAACGACGGTTGTGAATTTGTAAAAAAATTTTGTCATATAAAAAAAATTCCACTTAAATTTGCATTTTTAATTAATCGTGTACATCTAATATACACTAATTTTATATTAGACTCATCAGAATGTCATCATAAGGTAATATGTGAGACAAAAAATTGAAATAAACTGGATTTTATTTTGGTCGCCGTAAATTCGTAATCCGTCCCAGTGTGCGCCAAGTCGAGCATAGCCGTACTAGCCTTTTCTCGAAGCGACTTGACTCCCCTGTAACTTCGTAGTCTATAAAGCAAGAAGTTTGAATTTTTAGATATCAAGAGGGCATACTATAACTGGCTATATTGCCAATATACCTAATAATTATACCAGATAGTTTACGAATTATCGCCAGTCAAATTCTTGATTTTGTAAGTGAAATTGTGAGACAATCATCAAAATTCTAAGGTACTTCTAAAAATCTTAGAAACTCGAATTTTGAATTTTAGTTAGCGTTTAGCCTATAATTGAAGGAAGAAATGAAAAATCCCGAAATTTCAATACCCAATAAATGAAAAATAATGACTTTTAAAAATTACATTTAACTAACGCAACGCGCTTGTACGTATGTACGTATGGTTGCTACTGGGAAGGGGCAGGGCAGGCAGGATATTATTCCAGAAAAAAAAAGGAGGATGACTTTCAAAAATAAATGAGATCCCATCAAAAACATGAAAAAAATGTAAAATTATTTACATACTTTTGCGCTACGAGACTTAGCATTAGCTAAGTCTCGTAGCGCAAAAGTCTGTTATTTTAGGTAGTGTATATGGAAGCATCTATTCAACAACTTTGTTATAAATTGTTATCTAATCAATTGCCTATCAGCATATATAGTGACCGTATCAATATTAAACATCTATATTTCTATAATAACTATAATGACTTGGCAATTTCACGGCAACATAATTATAAAAGATTAATCTACTATTTCGATTACTTAGTAAATATAAACAGTAGTAATAATAGTTATAAGTTTATTTCGGTCAATACACATTTAGAAGAATCAAATACAAAACAGTTGTTTAGCTAACAGGTGATAATAAAAAAGAGGGTATCTTTGGTACATGTACTAATGAAAAACATTGTATCACAGGCACCAGTAAACCGCTCGCTGAAAAAAAAACGTAGTGCGGCCTCAGCCTTATATGAGATCTCACAACTTTTTTTAACGAAAGAACTGCTTTACTAGACTTTTTTACATTTTATGTTTTTGATGGGATACTTTATATAATCTCAGAATAAAGTAATTGTAGATAAGCATGTCGTTTTTGTATTTGAAAGCTATCGTCTAATTTCAAGTGTTTTCTTTTTCTCTCCAGAAAAACATTATTATCAATACTTGAATTACATAGTTTTTATAGCAAATATAATGCGGTGCACATATAAAATGATTGTAGATGTTGGCTGACTTCTCACGCAGTTAGAAACTACAGAAAACTAAAATGGGTGAGTAGCAAATGTTTCCAAATAAATTTTATAATCCTCATGAATAACTTGACGGAAATATAAAAATATTTTCTTGATTAGAAAACGCATTTGAAAACTCTTGTTGGAATTATTACAAATTAATAAATTATTTTAAATTTAATTCTATCAACACTTCGAGAAATCACTATGTGAATCTTCAATATTAAAACTAAAGATGACTTTCAAAACAGATTGACTATTAATCATAGAGCAAATTTTAGATATTTTTGTTCAGAAAGTTTTGTAATTTTTAATAAATACATTAGTGTGATATTTTATGTAATTAAAAGATCATTATATTTTTAGAAATCATGTTTACGATGTACAATGAAAACATTTTTAGTAAGATAATTTTTTTTATTAAATTCATATAGAATCTCTCAATCTAGATTAGTAGAATATAGAAAATTTAAATCATTTCCTTAGTCATGACCTGACCTGTCCTTTAAATAGAGGAGAGGACTTTTACGCACATCCATCGTAAAATTTGGAGTGGGACTCTAGGTAACCTACCCTCTAGGGAGGTGCTACCCTCTAAAACCCTCTCCTCTTTTCATCTTTCCTGTAGTGTTCCCGTTTTTCAACTTTGCGCGCTCCAGGTTTACCTTCACATTTAAATGTTATCTCGTCCTCGGTCTCTGCTCAGTTCATCAAGTTCATCTTGTTGCTTTTCCCGCATCACTTCTTCCGCAAATGTCTTCACAATTTCCCAACTGACCTTATGTACGAGCTTTTCCTCTACAATGCCCTGCGGCGATTCTCGTGTTCATTTAAATTAACGGCTTAACGAAAGAGTTCAAACAAGATATTAAAAATATTTTTAAATCGATTAATAATCAATAATTTTAAATTTTACAAACAAATGTTTCATTTTCTTAATAAACCATTTTTTAACGTTGTTCTATTTAATCTATATCATCCGTCCTCAAACTGCGGTAGGCATACCACTAGTCGTACGCTAGGCATCCATATATGGTACTCGAACAGAGAATAGACTTTTGTATAGTTGCCTTCAAGCAAAATAAAAATTTCCTGAATTTTATTGGAAATCCATCTTTTTTCACATTTTATATTGTGAATAGCAATATATCTCATTGTACTATAAATTTGGTGGAGATGTACGTAGAGTACAGTTCTTTTTAAGTACGCGTTTGTTCCAGGATAAATTTTACGCGAAAACAAAATTTGAGAACCGCTGATCTATATAATTAAGGTCCGCATAAACAGAAACCTTTTATTATAGAAACATGTTTCTTTTTCAGATAAATATTATGATCCCGTCACTAAAATTATTTGCGTTCCCGAACCCGAACAAACAATATTTCCTGACGGTTTAGGATGTCTGATCTTCCAGCGCATGAAAGAAAACTCAAATAAAATTGCGCAAGTAATATTTCAGCTCTAGTAAATACATTTAATTTAAAATACTGATTTGTTTCAGATTGATGCTGATACAGGAGAATCGGAAACATATTCGTCATTACTACAAAGATGCATACGTGTAGCATTAGAAATGCAAAAACGCGGTCTCACAAGAAGCGATATTATTAGCATTTGTTCCCATAACTCTTTAGATTCAGCTGTACCATACATTTCTGCCTTTCTCCTCGGAGTAAAGGTTGCATGCCTGGACCCTAGCCTTTCATTAGACGAAACCAAATATCTTATTAATTTAGTTAAACCGAAGCTAATTTTCACCTCAACAGAAGCTGAAGAATTAATCAACGGAGGCGTGAAGGAGGGTTTTAAAGAATCCACGGTAATTGTTTTTGGAGAAACTCGTAAGAATTTAGAATTCAAAGAATTTTTGTTACCTAAATCTGGCGAAAGTGACTTTAAACCTGAACCTATAGATATAAACGAAACTGCTGCAATTTTGTTTAGCAGCGGATCTACAGGCTTACCAAAAGGAATTTGTTGGAGTCATAAATTTATGCTATACGCAGCAAAAGCTATCACGTGAGAGAATCTCAAGTTAATTTTGAAAATATTTTTTCTCAAATTTGTAATTAATTATAGGAACGTAACCTCTGCACTTGGTTTTGCTACGCTATATTGGGCTTCTTCAAATTTCAACACACTAGCCTGTGTCTTAAATGGTCTTATCAAATATTTTGCCAAATCCTTCCATCCTAAACGTTGTTGGGAATATTTTGCCAACTACAGAGTAAATAACCTTATATCAATTTACAAGTTACATTACATAATTATTAATTTTTATTTAGATAGATTATATGTTCCTCTCGCCATGTGATACGATTCAATTTTATCGAAACAAACCAGATGTACTGCCAAATGTACCTTGTCTTGTAATTGCTGGCAGTTGCTTGTCAGAAGAACATTTGGAAAACTTATCTAATACTTTACCTAACACACTAATAGGTTACATGTATGGACAAACTGAAATGATGGGATGTTTTCAAGCTTATTTACCAATATTCAAGAAGAAAATTACATCTGTAGGAATTCCAATAGCCGGAAGAAGTTATAAAGTAATTAGTTAATTAAAACAACTTTGTAAAACAAATATTATCTATGTCGATACTATTTATAATAACATTAATTTGTTTAGATTGTTGATCCAGATACTGAGGAGACATTAGGATTTAATCAAAAAGGAGAATTAAGAGTGAAAACTAAATGGTGCATGAACGGCTACTACAACCAAGACTCTTCAAGTGCTTGGGACTGTGAAGGTTTTATAAAAACTGGAGACATCGGTTATTACGATGAAGAATTTTCATTTTTCATTGTTGATAGAATAAAGGAAATGTTCAAGTACAAATCCTGGCACATTGTCCCTGCTAAAATAGAAAACGTTTTATCAAGTCACCCAGATGTAAAATATTGTGCGATAATTGGAATTCCACATCCTGAAGAAGATAATCACATAATGGCTGTTGTTCAATTGGTTGAAGGTAGTAAAGCAACTGCGGAGGAGATTAAGGGTTTTATTGAGAGCAAAATGGACGATAGACATAAGTTAAGAGCTGGATTGAAATTGACAAATGAAATGCCTTTGACTCCTTCGAATAAAGTTAAACGATCGGAACTGAAGAAAATGGCACTTGAAGGAAGATTATAACATTTTGCAATAATAGTCAAATATATAATATTTTTAGTTAAACGAAAATTCATAAATAACATATGCATTTTACTCTATATTTCATTAGAACACATATTTTAATAGTAAATAGTTACCCCTTACCGTAAACATCTCTGGACTCTGGTCTTGATATAATTAGCGCTCAAAATTCAGCTGTTGGAAAATTGAAATACCTTGTGCTATTCTTTAGCTCAATATGGGATCTTGAAAATTAACAACAATACTTGAGTGATTTTCGTGTAGATAGCGTTTCCAATGTAACGATGCTAATATGAACCTCAGGGTCTAGAATTCTACTATAGATATTAAATAAAACAAAACTCATGATTTCATTTTATTTATTCCTATAAAACGTTGTAACTAAATATATTAAATGTTGTAATAAATTTCAAAGAAATCTTTTAAATTAAGAAAACACAAGTTCAGTGCGAGGCATCTAATTGTTTTTTAATATGCAATATTTTCTCAAAATTTGGTTGAATATTGGTTAATTCTGTTTGCATGTCTGGTCGTGCGTCCAATATATTTCGATATTTCGATTAGGTATGTGCATTTCTAGAAAATCCAGATTCGCACAAATAGGTTGTAGCGAATGGCAACAGAACTCGAATAGTCCGCTTTAATAAATCTGGATATTCGTTTTGTATGCTGCACCAGAGTTCTGTTAGTCAAGTTTAGATTCGAATTGGGTATCATAAACAATATAAATTAATTTTTCATAATCCAGTGCTGTAAATTCAATGTTAAATGCAAATTTGCATCAATGTCCAGTGCTGTTAAATTCAATTAAGGTAGCGGGTAGGTACTCTCTGCGGTCCGGGCAGGGATAGACCTACTTCAGGGATGCGACCCTGCCTACGCGAGCCTTGGTTTCTCTCCCACTCCCAAATTCCGGGAGGTTGCCATGTCCTAACCTAATCCTACCAAAAACTCAAATTTATCCTTGCCATACCCTTCCCAAGGTGGTATTCTACTGCTACAGTTAAAGAAAGCTTGGGTTGCTCACATGGTCAAATGTGGGATCATGCTCAGAGTATGGTAGCGGAGGATCTTAATATATAGACAACGGTAGCATACACAGTCTTAGTTAGATAGACAACCACTAATTCACCAACACGCAGGGCGAGCGCGGTGTTTCAATAGCCAAAAACCCCCTTCTGTGAAATGTTGAATTTAAACAGAAATTTACCCCAGGTGAGCAATAAATCTCACGCTGATACATCAGCCCGCCTCAAGGATTCTGCAGGAGGCATAAATTCGAAACCAATTCAAACCATTCCATACTAACATTGCTACGTACAATGCAGGATCTCTTGCCTCAGAATAGCGCATTCTAGAACTTGAACATGAATTACAGAAGATAAACTGGGATATAGTAGGTCTATCCGAGATAAGACGGAAAGGAGAATATTGCATCGAACTCAAGAGTGGCAATATCCTACATTATAAAGGAAAAGAAAACACAACACATGGAGGTGTAGGATTCATAATAAAGCAGAAAATTGCCAAATATATAACTAAAGTAGAAGTTATATCAAGTATATCAAGTAGAGTGATATATCTCATCCTAAAGCTTAACAACCGCTATCAGATGAAAATAATACAGAGCTATGCACCTACTTCCTCCTACACAGACGAAGAGGTAGAAGAATTCTAGGAGGATGTAGACAAAAGCTTACGGCAAGACAAAACATACTATACCCTATTTATGGGAGACCTAAATGCAAAACTAGGTGCAAAAGAAGATGAGTATGAAACATGGGACATGCATGGGACAATACGGACATGGACACAGAAATGATAGAGGGAATATCCTGATGGAGTTTCTCATGCGAAATACGTTCTATAATATGAATAGCTTCTTTAAGAGAAAAAAAAAACGCATAACAAATGGACATGGCAAAGCCGTAATGGTTTAGTCAAGAATGAAATTGATTACATCTTTTCCAATCGTAAAGACATTGTACAAAATGTATCTGTTCTAAATGCATTTACAACAAATAGTGACCATAGGCTAGTAAGAGCACATATAAAAATTAATATTAGAACAGAACGGAATAAACTTCTACGAAGCGGTACTGCCAAACAAATTGACATAGAGATACTCAAAACGCAAAATATAAAGTACGAAGAGGAAGTAACGAGAAGAACAGAAAAAGTAATAAAGCTGGGAATAGCAAATAAAAATACAACTGACATAAATAGAGCCCTTATTGATATTATCAAAGGAGCTACAAAAGCAATAATGCCAACAAACCTAAAGAAACCAGAAAAGCTAACAGCAAACACAAAAGACCTAATGGCTAGAAGAAGAGAGATGAGGAAATGCGGAAAGGGTGAAACCGCTGAATATGCTGAGCTGAATAAAGAAATCCGAAGGGAAATCCGACGAGAGATCTATAACTGCAAAGAGACATTAACAAAGAAAGTAATAGAAGAAAATAGCAGCATGAAGGTTCTAAAAACAAAACTCTCAGTCGGAAAGAAACCCATACCTAAGCTTCGTAAGCCAGATGGAAGCGAAACGGCAGGAAAGAAGGAAATAATCAAAGTTGCAGAAAACTTTTATCGTAAACTGTATGAATCACGTCAAGAACACCGGAGAAATTGTACACGACCAAAAATTATGAACGTAGGTTCTGAAGAAACACCCGAAATTACAATAGATGAAATAAGATCGGCTCTCAAACAAAGTAAAAATCGTAGGGCACCTGGTGAAGATGGAATAATAAGCGAGCAACTAAAAAAAGGAGGTGAAACAATACTTAAAATCTTCCAAATACTCTTAAACAAGTGCCTGGAGATGGGAAATATTCCGGAGGACTGGAACAATGCGGTAGTAATTCTGCTTCATAAGAAGGGCGATAAAAGTGAACTTAAACACTATCGACCAGTAAACCTACTCTCCCACCTTTACAAAACATTTATAAGGGTAACATCTAACAGACTTAGCAGGAAATTAGATGCATATCAACCGATCGAGCAAGCCGGTTTCCGAAAAGGATATGGAACCAACGAACATCTACAATGCATGAAGTCATTGATTAAAAAGTACAATGAATATAATAACCCACTCTTCCTCGCATTCGTTGATTATGAGAAGGCTTTCGATACCATCAAGATGTTGCCTATTTTGGAGGCTTTGGATGACTGTCGCATTGATTCGAGATATTTTGGTCTAATTAAAACCATCTACGACTTCGCCACTATGACGCTGAAACTACAAGATTTATCCGACAAAATAACCATCAGACGTGGAGTGCGCCAGGGAGATACCTTGTCCCCCAAATTATTTACACTAGGTCTAGAGAATATCTTTAAAAACTTAGACTGGGCGGACAAAGGAGTAAATGTTGATGGAAAAAGGCTGACGTACTTGCGCTTTGCGGATGATATTGTTTTAGTGGCCACTGAAGAGTCTGATATTGAAACAATGCTGAATCAGCTAAACAACATCTCCAAATTAACTGGTCTGCACATGAATATGAGCAAGACAAAAATCATGACAGCTGATGTTCCACACCAGCCTGATATAGTCATCGATGGTGTCACGGTGGAAAGAGTAGAGAGCTACATCTACTTGGGACATAAACTAAGAATAGGCAAAGAAAACCAAGATGCTGAGACCAGAAGAAGAATAGGACTAGGCTGGGCAGCATTTGGGAAGCTGAATTTTATTCTAACCCACAAGACGTTCCCAAGAAAGTTGAAATCGAGAATATTTGATTCAAGTGTTGCACCGGTTCTCACATATGGCGCAGAAACCACAACATTTACCCAACAGAACATCAAGAAGCTGGCCGTTACGCAAAGATCAATGGAACGGAAAATGCTAGGCATAACGTTACGCCACAAGAAAAGGAACGAATGGGTTCGGAGGAAGACAGGTGTTGCGGACGTGGTGGAAAGAGTGGCGCAACAGAAATGGAGTTGGGCTGGGCATATCCTACGAACAACTGATGACAGATGGTCTCACTGAATCCTGGTATGCAGACCAAGATACGAAAGGAGAAACATAGGCCGCCCCTCTAAAAGATGGAGTGACGATATCCGGGAAGTAGCAGGAAGGAAATGGTTAAGTCTGGCGAGGAATAGAGAAGAATGGAAAGTTAAAAGGGAGGACTATGTCCAATATTGGAAGAATAAAGTCTGAAAAAAGGGCTTTTGTTCAACTTTGAATGGGTTTTCTACCCAATAATTGGTTTCTTTATCATTCAGGTTTGGGAAATTCTCGTTTATGGATTTGGACAAACTTTGTAGATGATTTTTAATATCATTGCATCTTTTGATATCCAAGTCAAATGTAAATTCTTGCAGCAAGTCATTTAGGATAGGAAACCAGTCAAAACTATTTTGTTCATTTGATAAAATCTAATATTTTTGTTTTCGTGTCATTGATATAATTTTATCTTTTGATTAAAAAACATTTACCTCCTTGCCTTGTAGAGATAAACATGTATAGTTAAGTTTTGAAAAAATGTCGTTTAAATAAGCGAGTCGGTTAAATAAGCCACATTCTATTTGTCAGACGATCGGATAGATGAAATTTAAGATCAGTAAAAGGTGTCAACAGTTCCTGCCGTAATTCAAACATTCGTTTTGGAATATTATCCCTTGAAATCTATCTGAAGTCCGTATGTAAGAAAGAATTTAAATTGCGTATGTGAAAGAAAAATATGCAAAAGAGTTTTGAAAATCAATTATCAGCGCTGCTGCGTCCAGAAAAAATTTTAATGTAACGATAATTCTTTTAATTATTAGCGCGTATTTTGGTTTTAGCGTAAGATGCTCAAGAACAAAAAAAGTACAGGGTAAGATGATATCAGTAGAGAAATGCTAAAACAGTTGTACCCAAATGGCATTCACCTCTTGTGGGCAAGCTGCAACAAGGTATGGCACTCAGGGCAATGGCCAATTGACTGGAATACATCTATCTTCATTCCACTGCTCAAAAAATGATCAACCCAGAAATGAAGTAATTATCGCATTAATTCCAAGCAAGGTCATGCTCAAAATTCTGCTACAACGGCTCAGAAGCTTCTTAGACCGACAAATTCCACAGGAACAAGCTGGATTCGTGGCTTGTAAAGGCACTCCAGAGCAGATCTTGAATGTACGGCAGATTATTGAAAAAGCCAGAGAACTGGCAAAACTCACATATTTTATGCTTCCTCGACTACAGCAAAGCGTTTGACTGTGTAAACTGGCACCAATTATGAAATATCCTCTAGGAAATAGGAACCCCTCCCAATCTTGTCGTTCTGCTAAAAAGTTTATATGACAACAGCAAAGGAATCATCAAGATCGAGGGAAGAAACCCAAGACTCAATAGTATAGAATGAGGAGTTCGACAAGGATGCATCCTATCACCCTTACTATTCAACATATACGGTGAGTTTATTCTAAGTGGAGCTTTGGAGAACCGGGAAAGCGGAATAATCACTGGCGGTATGAAAATAAACAACTTACGGTTTGCCGACGATACCACAATCAATTCCCAAAACGAAAAAGAAATGACCGAATTTATCTAGGCTCCTGAATAAAAAGCGGGGCAATACGTCCACAGAAATTAGAAGACGCATAATACTTGCGCAAACAGCCATAACGAAAGTAACCAAAGTATGGAAAGTTGTCCACATCACGAAAGAAACAAAACGAAGGGTCGCCAACACACTGGTGTTTTCAATTCCAATATACGGAGCCGGGGCATGGACTCTGCAAGCAGTAGATCGACAGTAAATAGAAGCTTTCGAGATGTGGACGTGGGGAAGGCTACTAAGGATCCCTCGGATAGTGCATATAACTAATGTTATATATAATATTTTAATAATACAAAAAGATCTCGACATTGATATAAGATTACCAACCGTTATCAGTCGACGAATAATTAAATATTTTGGTCACGTCAATCATGGAACGGGTGACAATCTCGGAAAACTGGTGATCCAAGAGAAAATTGAAGGTACGCGACCTCGGGGACGCTCTCCAAAACGCCGGATGGACCAGGTGCAAGAGTGCCACACAGTGGGATAAAATCCCAAAAAACTGGCCAAAAACCCGAAAAATAATAATTTTTTAATCCGATTCCAAGAATGCATCTCATTAGAGAACCCTTTTCACCATCGGATTCCGGGAAGTAAATGAACCAGGTATTAAGAACCAACCCAAACTTTCATACCAAACGAAGCAGTTGAGTGTGTAGAATTGTGCGCGCGACTGTTAGTGAACATACGTGAAATTTTGATTGTGTATTAAATGGTGAAAAGAATTTCGAATTTAATTTTGCAAAATGGCTGAGGCACAGAAAGGTATGTAGAATTTAAATTCATCATTTGCTGTAAATAGATTGTTATTGTGTAGCAAGTATTTAAGAATAATTCATAGCAAAAACTACAACGTTTTGATCTCGAAGATTCAAGTTTATGGAAAGATACATAAAATTGAGGGCAAATGAGTGCTCCAAATTTGCCCAAGTTTGCTTTATTAGACTTTTATTGTTTGAGAAAATCAAGAATTGGCTGCTACTAGCTGCTACTTTGTCTTCAGTATAATTTTTTATCAAATCATTTATGAAATTGAGAAATTCTCTTATATTTTATAATGCACCGACTTAATAATCGATAAATTTTATTTACTTAGGGTATACTTCACGATTGGTCCCATTTAAATTTGAAGAAAAAAGTACCACCCCTAAGAGTGAAAATAGGGAATTTTTTTGGGCACGAATTTTTTTTAGTGCAGTTTTTGTTTTTGAAACAATTTCTTTGAAGTCAGTTTTTTATTTTAATATACTTATTAACTTGTTTTATTTCAGATTCAAGTGACAAAGGTATTATCTCGAGGAGGGATCTTTTTTATTTATTGAAAGGTCGTTTTGGTGACAAAATAAGTTGAATATAAAAAAACCTATCCAATATCGTCCAATACCGTGGAAAGAGAATTGAATAATAAATTGAAATACAATTTTGAGTTGAGTAGACAAAACTATTTAATTATCACGCATAGCTGTGAGAGAAATGCACGTGAAGTGGCAGAAAGTTTCTCGCATAGAAGACATATTCCTAAACAAATTTAAGTACTGGCTGGACAAGTTTATTATCTTCACTGACGAATCGCTATCGGAACCTTCTCAACAATCGACCTGTGCGGCTAGCCGGAGTCTACTGGAACTGGCATATGCAACGCGAATTAGTTTAAGAGCAGAGGGAAAATCGGCTGCGGCACAGGTTTTACATGACGTATGGCAGTCCATCAAAACCTTCCAAATATAGAAAATCTCTAAAATTTGTCCCAGAACAAAGTCCAAGAAGTTTCTGATGACGAGGCATTATCGCTAATTATTGGATGTGGACTATCAAATTGTCAAGATATGAAAACATTTCCTTAGGAAAATGTTCGCCATATTGGATCGGCCATTTTGTTTTTGGAAAAATGAAACTCGAATTCGTAATCAGCGACCCAGAAAAACCTTTCTATGCGAAATTTGGTGTGGATAGAATGAAACCTTCTATTTATGGCCAGTTTTTTGAGATTTTATCCCACTGTGCGCCACTACAAGAAAACATAAGAACGGCGGCAGACAGGATTAAATGGAGGAAGATCGCTCCGCTATGACATAATAAAACGCCAGCATGGAATCACGACACTTCAGCCATGAAGTAAACAACTTGATAGGGAGATTAGCGCGTAGCTATGAAACATGCAATGATTAGTATCGCAGTATTTTGCTACATTTTTTTTCGTGAAATTTCGCCAGAAATCTATCGCGGCATTGCTTTATCTCCATTGCTACACGCCGCAATACATTTTTCCTAATTTATATTGTGTAGTTGTGCATAAAATTAAAACACTTAATACATTTACTCCCGTTGTATTTAACTCCAAACTGGTTTAATTTGTTTAATAGTTTGTTAATATTATAATGGGTTTCTATGAAAATATCGCAGCTAATCTTATTTTAGTGTTATATCACAACTTGTCTCGAACCCAGAATGGGACCCCAGAATTATTTCATGGAACCTCAGGGTTCCACGGAACCCGCTTTGGGAAATACTGATTTAGATAAATGCGGCTTCTCCATTTAAATAATATTTAGTTGGTTCATATTGTTTGCATATTTTATGATATCTATCTATTTTATGATATCTATACACCAATATCTGAAAACAGAACTTAAATATCACTATTTAAAACGTTTTCCATAACTAATTAAAGAAATATACCTAATAATTATCAGTCTCATTAAATATATAACATATA
Organism: Phosphuga atrata; assembly: GCA_944588485.1. Taxonomy (NCBI): domain Eukaryota; kingdom Metazoa; phylum Arthropoda; class Insecta; order Coleoptera; family Silphidae; genus Phosphuga; species Phosphuga atrata. The sequence goes on along the minus strand of OX155896.1, from coordinate 50,813,855 downwards.
TAAATAGCGACTCCTTTAATGAGCGTATTGTGCACATTTTGAATTGTGGCTTGACATACGTGTTACGAATCTAAAGGTTTTTTTATGCACTTTTTAAATATCGCATCAAATAAAATATGTTTATATTTAATTTGAAAAGAATTTGTTTCTAATATAAATTACAACAACTATTACCATTCTATATTAAGCTAAGAAAATATGGGTACGTAAAAAATAATATTTAATTAGATTACTTATTTACTACTTACTTAATAATTAAATCTATGCTGCCTGTAAATAAGTATTTGTTGCAAGGAATTTAGTTTTGTTTATCCCCTTGGATAGAATTTGTGAAAGTGGTAAAGCACGTCTTTCTTGAAAAGTATGGTTACGACCGTTAATTGCTCTCGGACCGCATTGCTCGAATAAAACAAATATGACTACTAGCGTACCACCTTTACAGAGAGAGAGAATATAACACTTTTGGTCTCCTGAATTGTAAAGCTAGCTTTGACATCGTGCAGATGTCCAGCGAAACTAGATTTTTACACGCAATGTTGCAAAGTACAGCCACGATGCGGTAAAGTGACCAGTAAATTTTAACCTTTCTGGGACAATTACAAAATAAATTAAGTATAAGACAATAAAAACTAATTTAGAAAACGCTACATTACACCATATTTTTCACGGTAATGTAAAAAATAAGAGTGTTTTTTTAATATTACTGTGCGTTTGACATGTGGAAAAATGACAAATTATGTACCTCTTAAATTTGATTTAGTAAAAATGTCAAAGTTTCATAGTACCAACATTTAAAAATTAAATAATTTCCAATTTTGTAAATAATCTAAATCTATTTTCGAGTTCCCCAAACGAGCTGTTGCATTGAAAAATCAACGTTTCCGCGCTTTAATGTAAATAACTATTATGTTAGACTGACAACAGACAGATACAGAATCTAATAATAATGGGGCGCATTTACTTTTTACTATCATATCATAGATATATCATAGAAAGGGAGGAAGCAACCTTCGACAACCTAGAACAAGCAATGACAAGGGGCAGTACAATACATGTATCCATACTTGCTCTGAAATGATATTCAATTCAGAGGGAGTATGTGTTTCTTTATTACTGATTGTAAAACAGAAAGTTAATATAAGAAGAAGAGTTTAATCAAAAAATTGCGCAAAAATCTAAATAAAAATTGCATACATTTGAAATCTTGACATATCTTAAACAAAAATATTTTAATTGTCGGCTTTGTCGGATTCCTTCGAGTCAACTAGAAATAGTTTTCAACAATTTAAAAGTCATATTAAAACATATTAAATTGTCTTTAAAATGGCATATTTTGGCAATGAGATATCTATGCACGTAAGCTTGTATAATTAAGGTCCATATTAACTGAAATATTTTATTATAGAAACACGTTTCTTTTTCAGAAAAATATTATGATCCTGCCACCAAAATTATTTCCGTTCCTGAACCCGAACAAACAATGTTTTCTAACGGTTTAGGATGTTTGATGTTCCAACGCATGAAAGAGCACTCGAACAAAATAGCTCAAGTAATAAAGAAATATCTCAAATGCAATTAATTCAAAATACTGATTTGTTTCAGATTGATGCTGATACAGGAGAATCGGAAACATATTTGTCATTACTACAAAGATGCATACGTGTAGCATTAGAAATGCAAAAACGCGGTCTCACAAGATGCGATGTTATTAGCATTTGTTCCCATAACTCTTTAGATTCGGCTGTACCATACATTTCTGCCTTTCTCCTCGGAGTCAAGGTTGCATGCTGGGACCCTAGCCTTTCATTAGACGAAACCAAATATCTTATTAATTTAGTTAAACCTAAGCTGATTTTCACCTCAACAGAAGCTGAAGAATTAATCAACGAAAGCGTGAAGGCAAGCTTGAAAGAAGCCACGGTAATTGTTTTTGGAGAAACTCGTAAAAATTTAGAATTCCAAGAATTTTTGTTACCTAAATCTGACGAAAACGATTTTAAACCGGAACCTATAGATATAAACGAAACTGCTGCAATTTTGTTTAGCAGCGGAACTACAGGCTTACCAAAAGGAATATGTTGGAGTCATAAATATGTCCTATACGCAGCAAAAAATAGCATGTGATAAAATCTCAAGTTAATTTTGAAAATATTTATTCTCTAATTTGTAATTAGTTATAGGCGCATCACCTCTGCCATTTGTTTTTCAACGCTATATTTGGCTTCTGCAAGTTTTCACACAATAGCCTGTGCCGTAAATGGTGTTATCAAATATTTTGCCAAATCCTTCCGTCCTAAACGTTGTTGGGAATATTTTGCCAACTACAGGGTAAATAAACTAATATCAATTCACATTTTACATAACATAATTATTTATTTTTATTCAGATAGATTATATGTTCCTCACGTATTGTAATACAATTCAATTTTATCGAAGCAAACCAGATGTGCTGCCAACTGTACCATGTCTTGTAATTTGTGGTAGTTGCTTGTCAGAAGAACATTTGAAAAATTTATCTACTACTTTACCTAACACACTAATAGGTTACATGTATGGACAAACTGAAATGCTAGGCAGTTTTCAATATTATTTACCAATATTCGAAAAGAAAATTACATCTGTAGGAATTCCAATAGCCGGAAGAAGTTATAAAGTAATTAATAAATAAAAACCGCTTTCTAAAACAAATATCTAAAAATATCTTTGTCGATAATATTCATCATAAAATTAATTTGTTTAGATTGTGGATCCAGATACTGAGGAAACATTAGGATTTAATCAAAAAGGAGAACTTAGATTGAAAACTGAATGGTGCATGAACGGCTACTACAACCAAGACTCTTCAAATGCTTGGGATTCTGAAGGTTTTATAAAAACTGGAGACATCGGTTATTACGACGAAGAATTTTCCTTTTTCATTGTTGATAGAATAAAGGAAATGTTCAAGTACAAATCCTGGCACATTGTCCCTGCGAAAATAGAAAACGTTTTATCAAGTCACCTGGATGTGAAATATTGTGCGATAATTGGGATTCCACATCCCGAAGAAGATAATCATATAATGGCTATTGTTCAATTGGTTGAAGGTAGTAAAGCAACTGCGGAGGAGATTAAGGAATTTATTGAGAGAAAAATGGACGACAGACATAAGTTAAGAGCTGGATTGAAATTGATAAATGAAATGCCTTTGACGCCTTCGACTAAAGTTAAAAGAGCGGAACTGAAGAAAATGGCACTTGAAGGAAGATTATAACATTTTGAAATAATATTCAAATATAGGTATAATAAATATTTTTAGTTTTACGCAAATTCATAAATAACATATTTATTTTACTCTATATTTCATTAGATTAACATGTTTTATTAGTAAATAGTTACTATTTAACGTAAACTGGTCTGAATTCTGGTCTTGCAATAATTAGCGCACAATATTTAGCTTTTGGAAAATTGAATTACCTTTTAGTTAGTCCTCAGCTCCTGAAAATCAAAAATAACACTTAACACGTAAAGTAATATAAAGAAAGTTCAAGTAGGTACCTGAGAATGCCACTGTACATTCAGATCTTCCACGAAAAAAAGAAGTTTGGAAAATTTAAAATGTAAGGAATAACTTGGGGGTGTCCAAAACTTTTTTTTCTTTTGTGGAACTCTTAAAAATTTTTTTACGGATCATGGAACCCTTGTCATACCTCAACTTCAAAGCAGAGCGTTGACATGGGTGTTGACATCGGAGTGATTTTCGTGTAGATAGCATTTCCAATGTAACGATGCAAATTTAAATATAACAAAAATAATGATTAAATATAACAAAAAGCATGATGTTATTTTATTTATTCTTATAAATCGTTGTAACTAAATTTATTTCAGAATGTTTCTAAATTTATTAAGTTAAGTGCGAGGGATGTAATTGTTTTTTAATCTCCAATATTTTCCCAAATTTTGGTTGAATCGCGAATCGCGTCCAATCTATTTTGATATTTCGTTTAGGTATGTGTATATTTCGAAAATCCAGATTCGCACAAATAGGTTGTAGCAAATGGCAACAGAACTCGAATAGCCCGTTTTGATAAATGTGGATATTAGAAATCTGGATAGAACAAATTTTAATGTACCGAAAATTATTATAATTATTATATAGCAAGATGCTCAAGAACAACAAAAGTACAGGAGAAGATGACATCAGTGGAGAAATGCTAAAACATCTGTCCGCAAAAGCCATCTCTTGTGAGCAAACTGCAACAACGTATGGCACTCCGGGCAATGGTCAACTGACTGGAATACATCTATCTTTATTCCACTGCACAAAAGCAAATGAAGTCAGACATTCAGTAATTACAGGACTATCGCATTAATCTCCGACCCAAGCAAGGTCAAGCTCAGAATTCTGCTACAACGACTAAGAAGCTTCTTAGACCGACAAATTCCACAGCAACAAGTTGGATTCGTGGCTGGTAAAGGCACTCCAGAGCAGATCTTGAATGTACAGCTCACATATTTATGCTTCCTCGACTACAGCAAAGCGTTTGACTGTGTAAACTGGCAACAATTATGGAATACCCTATTGGACATAAGAACCCCTCTCCATCGTGTCGTTCTGCTAAAAATTTTAAATGACAACAGCAAAAGAATCAATAAGATCGGAGGAAGAAACTCAAGACTCATTAGTATAGAACGAGAAGTTCAGCAAGGATGCGTCCTAGCACCCTTACTATTCAACATATACGGTGATTTATACTAAGTGGAGCTCTGGAGAACTGGGAAGGCGGAATACTCATTGGCGGTAGGAAAATAAACAACTTACGGTTTGCTGACGATACCACAATCATCGCACAAAACGAAGAAGAAATTACCGAACTTCTGGGAAGAGTCGAGAGAGAAAGCTCAAAATTCGGACTTAAGCTAAATCGCCAAAAAAAAGCTGATGGTAGTAGCTTCTGGCAACAGGAGACAAAATCCACACAATATAATGAACCTAGAAAACGCCGACAACATAATTTATCTAGGCTCCTGGATAAATAGTGACGGCAATACGTCTACAGAAATTAGAAGACGCATAACACTTGCAAAAGCAGCCATGATAAAACTAACCAAAGTATGGAAAAATGACCACAACACGAAAGAAACAAAACGAAGGTTCGTTAACACACTGGTGTATCCAATTCTACTATACGGAGCCTTAGCATGGACTCTGAATGTAGTAGATCCGGAGAAAATTGACGCTTTCAAGATGTGGACCTGGAGAAAGTTACTAAGGATTCCTCGGACAGTACATAGAACTAATGTATCTGTACAAAAAGAAATCGACATTGACATAATATTATCAAACGTTATCAATCGACGATTAATTAAGTATTTTGTACACGTCAAACGTGGAATAGGTGACAATCTAGAAAAACTGGTGATCCAAGGCAAAAATGAAGACACGCGAGCTCGGGAGCGCTCTCCAAAACGCTGTATCGACCAGGTGCAAGAGATCATCAGGACAACACTACAAGAAAACATAAGAACAGCGGCGGACAGGTTTAAATGGAGGAAGATCGCTAACTCCGCTATAACATAATAAAACGCCAGCATGGGATTACGATACTTCAGCAATGAAGTAAACGACTGGAGAGAGGGAGAGAGAGAGAGAGAGAGAGAGAGAGAGAGAGAGAGAGAGAGAGATTAGTGCGTATCTATGAAGAATACAATGATTAGTATCTCAGTATTTTGCTGCATTTTTTTATTCGTGCAATTTCGCCAGAAACCTTTCGCGTCATTGCTTTAGATCCATTGCCACACACCGCAGTACCTTTTTCCCAATTTATATTGTCTAGTTGTGCATAAAATCATCACACTTAAAACACTTGATATATTTACTCTTTATTTGTATTGAACTCCAAACTCGTTTAATTTGATTAATAATTTAATTTAATAGTTTGTTAATAGTATAATGCGTTTCTATGAAAATATTACAGATAATCTTATTTTAATGTTAGATCACAAATTGTCTTGAACTCAGAATGGGACCTCAGAATTATTTCATGGAATCCCAGGGTGTCACGGAACTCGCTTTGGGAAACACTTATTTAGATAACGAGCAATACGGCTTCTCCATTTAAATAATAATAAGTTGGTTCATAATGTTATCATATTTTAAAATAACCAATATCTGAAAATAGAACTTAAATATCACTATTTAAAACGTTTTCTAGGAATAATTAAAGAAATATATCTAAGAATTATCACTCTCATTAAATATATAACATGTATAAATAGCGACTTCTTTAATGAATTGTCCACATTTTTAAATGTAGCTTGACATACGTGTGACGAATGTAAAGGTTTTACACTTAAAAAATATCCCATCAAATAAAATTTGTTTATATTTAATTCGAAAATAATTTGTTTCTAATATAAATTGCAATACCTATAAATATTTTATATTTATCTAAGAAAATATGGGTAAGCAAAAAACAATATTTAATAAGATTACTTATTTACTACTTACTTAATCATTAAATCTATGCAGCTTGTAAATAACGATTTGTTGAAAGGAATTTATTTTTGTTTATCCCCTTAAATAGAATTTGCGAAAGTGGTAAAGCACGTGTTTCGCGAAAGGGATGTTTGCGACCCTTAATTGCTCCCGGACTACATTTGCTCGAATAAAACAAATGTAACTACTAACGTACCACCATTACAGGTAGACAATATAACATTTATGTTAGACTGACAACAGACAGATACCGAACCTAATAATGATGGGGCGCATGTAATTATTAGTACCATATTATGGACAATAGAAAGGGAGGAAGCAACCTTCGATCACCTAGTACAAGCAATGACAAGGGGCATACAAACATCCATACTTACTCTGAAATGATTTTCAAATCAGAGTGAGTATATGTTTCTTTATTACTAAAACAAAAAGTTAATACAATAAGAAGAACTCTTGCAAAAACATCACGCAAATTTTTAAAGTATTAATTATTGGACTCCTGGGCGTCTTCTGACATCTGTCATTGGAAAAATGACCGATTAAGATCCTATCACCTTCCAATTAAAAGAGGGAAAATTAATACCGAAAGATTCTGTAAAGTAATTGGGCGTTGTTATCCTCTCATTCAAGCAACATATTATGCCGCTAGCAAGGCTCTCAAAACGGTTGCTGCTTTAGAGAACGTGATGCCAAGTGAGGGAGGTCCTAGAAGCAGCAAAGGAGGGTATTGTGTTTGATCTCGCAATGCACTATTCTTTATGCAGTCCCGGTCTGGCCAAACAAAATCAGAGTTAAAGCACTAAGAAGGCTAGCATTGAGAATATTTATGAACATATAGAACAGTTTCAAGGGAGTCTGCGTTGGTTATCGGCATACCTCCTATTGACATCACAGTGCGAGCTAGACCCGAAAGATACAATTCACGATGTAATGGAAACAAAACAACTGGGAGCGAGGACAAAATAGCCGCCACCGCCATTATTTTTGAGGAATGGCGACGCGACTGGGTATCAGGTAGCAAAGGACAGTGGACAAGAAACCTTATCAACGATGTAAAACGCTGGGCAACGAGGGAACATGGAGAGGCTAATTATTATCTCAAGTAAGTACTTAGCGCGCATGGGTGCTTTTAGGAATACCTGCCTAAGGTAACAGCCTCTATGATTATTGCGAAGAAGAAGATGGAGTTGCTCAAATCATATTCACCTGTGGTAGGTGGCATGCAGAGGGACAAATTTCTTGAAAATAGGGTCGACGAAAGAATGATGGTGGACTACATGCTTGTCTCTGAAAAACCACGAGATTAATTGCCACGAGATTAATAACGTGATTGTAAGTATAATTTCCCAAAAAGAAAACGATGAGAAGGAACGGAATAGAACTGGAAAACATGCTGAAACCCTGGACCCCTAATCTTGGTTAATGTTAGGTGGATTTAAGGGTCAAATACGATACACGACACAAAGTGTGATACACCACCACCTCGAAGTTATGCGAAGAGAGGTACCGAGATTTGTGGGTTTTTCCCACACAGGTTCTATTGCTCAAGTTAACGAAAGTACTTGTTACGCCTGCCCCTCTACGACCCCCCCCCCGCAACAAAAGAAAGATATATGTCCTATTCGTAATAACAATGAGTTTCTGACTTCTGCGCCATGAATCAATATCTTATGTAGCGAAGTTGATATGCAGAACTACGGATATAACTGCATAATGAAGCGAGCTGTGTGTAAGGCATAATCTTTAAATTTGATGCAATCGATTTTATAGCCACTCGAAATTTTCTGCAATTTGACATGGAAACGCTTAATCAAGGCCTCATCGACCCTTGTAATAGCAGCAGAAATGCTTGAGTTTTCGAAAAATTGTCGAACGGTATTCCCACCAATCGAGCTACCGAAGCCAGGCTTTGAATCACTGCTTATGTTTTAGTCGCTTTGTCATTCAAATGATATTGCATCATCGAAAAAATGTCCTCTCTTAGCAATAAGTACAAAACAAAGAGTAAAAGATTCCGCGTCGTTAATGTACGAGATTCAGAAAAAAATTACTTTGTAAGAAGCAGCAATGACACAGTTGCACCTAGCAAGTTGCAGTAAGTTTGAATATCTTTCATTCAATAATTGGTCCATCTACAACATGTGATCGGTGAAGTCGCAGAACTCTATATAACTTATAAACTTTCCTCTTCCGTATTTTCGTACAAATGATTTGAATCAAGTTCCAGCTATGAGTTTTGACATTACTTCCTGTAACACAGTTGCACACACTGTGCTTTGGTCCGTCAAGCTCTAATAAATATTGCCTTTGCAACTGAAATTTGTACATTATTCCCTTTTCATAATTTGAGCAGTTTTCAAAAGTCTTAGTTTAATGCATACTACACCGAAAAACGCCTCCCAAGTTTTTGTTGTAATCGAAAATGGATATAACCAACGAGCTGTTGCTCGATAACTGGATATGACACGCGCCGCGGTTCGAAGAGTGTTGCAACGTTATGGAGAGACTGGATCCTTTCATAGACGACCTGGTACCAGCAGAAGGAGATTAACAACGGTTTGGGTTGACCGCTTTATTGCGTCAACACCATTACGAAATCGTCACCTTAATGTTGTTTAACTACAACAACAGCTATGTGAAGTACAAAGTGGCTATTACGGAGTAGAAAATAAGACGCAGACTACAGGAAAGTAACTTGACCTCAAAGTCAAATGCGGTTTCTAAAAAAATTACCCCAGCTCAACGTCAAGCACGCCTACGTTTTGCAAGGGACTGGACGTTGTAACAATGGGAGGCTTCTTCTGTTCTGAGATGAGACCAGAATATGCCTCAATGGTAGCGGAGACCAAAAGAGCGATTTGTAGAATCCTGCACTGAGAAGCGGACTGCTTATGGAGATGGTTTCTGCATGATCTGGGGGTGCAATTACTATGGGAGCACGAACTGAACTTGCTATCATCATTAGGGGCGCCCGTGGCCACAGGAGAGGAGGTTTCACGGGTGCTAGTTACATCGAGGAGATTTTAGCAGTTCATGTGATACCTTACGTCGACTATATTGGAGAAGAATTTATCTTTATGTTTGACTATGCGAAGCCGCACACGACAAGAATCGTCCAAGGTTACATTGAAGTAATCGGTTTTCAGGTTATGGAGTAGACAGCATGCAGTCCCACCCTAAATCCGATAAAACATTTATGGTATGAGCCTAAACGAAGAATTCTAGCTAGGCTTCTGGTTCCTACCTCAATCACAGAGCTTATTGTTGCAGTAGAAGGAGAGTCCCCTCACCACCCAGAAGAAACAATAGCGCACTTGATAACATCTATGCCTAATCGTATGAGAGATGTTATTAGGGCAAGAGGGGGTTAAATCCATTATTAAAAATTAAGTGTTATATTATATTATACACTTATACACTTATATTAAGTGTAATATAGATAATTGTCAATAACCATATATCTTTTAGAAATAAACAAAGTTTGTTTCATTTGTTTTAATTTGTTTCATGAGTTAATTTTACCATTTTAAGCAAAAGAAACTTAAATAAATTTTAATAAATCTAAAGTCATATTAAAACATATTAAATTGTCTTTAGAATGACACATTTCATCACATAAATAATTTCTAAAAAATAGAGACAAAAGTTTACAGTGCGTCGATATCTATGCATGTAAGCTTATATAATTAAGGTCCATATTAACAGAAATCTTATATTATTGAAAGATGTTTCTTTTTCAGAAAAATATTATGATCCCGCCACTAAAATTATTTCCGTTCCTCAAACCGAACAAACAATATTTTCTGACGGTTTAGGATGTTTGATGTTTCAACGCATGAAAGAGCACTCAAACAAAATAGCTCAAGTAATAAAGAAATATCCCAAATGCAATAAATTTGAAATACTTATTTGTTTCAGGTTGATGCTGATTCAGGAGAATCGGAAACATATTCCTCTTTCCTACAAAGATGCATACGTGTAGCATTAGAAATGCAAAAGCACGTTCTCACAAGAAACGATGTTATTTCCATTTGTTCTCATAATTCTTTAGATTCGGCTGTACCATATATTGCTGCCCTTCTTCTCGGAGTGAAGGTTGCTTGTTTGGATCCTAGCATTTCATTAGACGAAACCAAATGTCTTATTAATTTAGTTAAACCTAAGCTGATTTTTACCTCAATAGAAGCTGAAGAATTAATCAACGAAAGCGTCAACCAGAGTTTAAAACAAGCCACGGTAATTGTTTTTGGAAAAAGTCGTAAAAATTTAGAATTTAAAGAATTTTTGTTACCGAAATCTGACGAAAACGATTTTAAACCGGAACCTATAGATATAAACGAAACTGCAGCAATTTTGTTTAGCAGCGGAACTACAGGCGTACCAAAAGGAATTTGTTGGAGTCATAAACAGATACTATATGCAGCAAACAATACCATGTGACAAAATCTCAAATTGATTTTGGAAATATTTATTCTCAAATTTAATATTAGTTATAGGCGCATCACCTCTGCGATTTGTTTTTTCACGCTATATTGGGCTTCTCCAAGTTTACACACAATAGCCTGTGCTGCAAATGGTATTATCAAATATTTTGCCAAATCCTACAATCCTAAGCGTTGTTGGGAATATTTTGCCAACTACAGAGTAACTAAACTAATATCAATTTACAAGTTACATCACATAATTATTTATTTTTATTCAGATAGATTATATGTTCCTCTCGCCATCTAATACAATTCAATTTTATCGAAACAAACCAGATGTACTGCCAAATGTACCTTGTCTTGCAATTGCTGGTGGTTGCTTGTCAGAAGAACATTTGCAAAATTTATCTACTACTTTACCTAACACACTAATAGGTTACATGTATGCACAAAGTGAAATGATGGGCTGTTTTAAAAGTTATTTACCAATATTCAAGAAGAAAATTACATCTGTAGGAATTCCAATTGCTGGAAGAAGTTATAAAGTAATTAATTAATAAAAACAGCTTTGTAAAATAAATATTATCTATGTCGATAATATTCATAATAAGTTTAATTTGTTTAGATTGTGGACCCAGATACTGATGAAACATTAGGATTCAATCAAAAAGGAGAACTTAGAGTGAAAACAAAATGGTGTATGAACGGCTACTACAACCAAGACTCTTCAAATGCTTGGGATTCTGAGGGTTTTATAAAAACTGGAGACATCGGTTATTTCGACGAGGAGTTTTCCTTTTTCATTGTTGATAGAATAAAGGAAATGTTCAAGTACAACTCCTGGCAAATTGTCCCTGCGAAAATAGAAAAAGTTTTATCAAGTCACCCAGATGTGAAATATTGTGCGATAATCGGGATTCCACATCCCGAAGAAGATAATCACATAATGGCTGTTGTTCAATTGGTTGAAGGCAGTAAAGCAAATGCGGAGGAGATTCAGGAATTTGTTGAGAGCAGTATGGACGATAGACATAAGTTAAAAGCGGGATTGAAATTGATAAATGAAATGCCTTTGACACCTTCAACTAAAGTTAAAAGAGCGGAACTGAAGAAAATGGCACTTGAAGGAAGATTATAACATTTTGCAATAATATTCAAATATATATTTTGAATGAAACGAAAATATATAAATGACATATGCATTGTACTCTATATTTCATTAGAACACATATTTTAATAGCAAAATAGTTACCCCTTAACGTAAACTTGTCTGAATTCTGGTCTTGAAATAATTAGCACTCAAAATTCAGCTGTTGGAAAATTGAATTACCTTATGCTATTCTTTAGCTCAATATGGGATCCTGAAAATTAAAAGTAACACTTAACACGTAAAGTAATATAAAGTAAGTTTACGAAGGTAACTGAGAATGCTGTACATTCAGATTTACCACGAAAAGAAACAAGTTTGGAAAATTTAAACTGGAAGGAGTAACTTGGGGGTGTACCAACCTTTTTTTTCATTTGTGGAACCCTTAACATTTTTTTACGGATCTTGGAATCCTTGCCATACCAAAATTTCTAAGCAGAGCGTTGATATCGGTGTTGACTTGAGAGTGATTTTCGTGTAGATAGCGTTTCCAATGTAATGATGCTAACATGAATATCAGTGTCTAGAATACTACTATAGATATTAAATAAAACAAAAATCATAATGTCATATTATTTATTCGTATAAAACGTTGTAACTAAATATAATAAATGCTGAAATAAATTGCAAAGAAAAAAAAAGAAAAGTTTTGTGAGAGGGATGTAATTGTTTTTTAATCTGCAATATTTTCTCAAAATTTGGTTGAATATTTATTAATTTTGTTTGCATGCCTGGTCGTGCGTCCAATCTATTTCGATATTTCGTTTAGGTATGTGCATATCTAGTAAATTCAGATTCGCACAAATAGGTTGTAGCGAATGGCAGCAGAACTCGAATAGCCCGTTGTGATAAATCTGGATATGTGTTTTGTATGCTGCACCAGAATGCTGTTAGTCAAGTTTAGATTTGAATTGGGTATCATAAACAATATCAATTATTTTTTCATAATCCAGTGCTGTAAATTCAATGGGCCTTTCTTCAACTTTGAATGTGTTTTCTATCCAATAATTGGTTTCTTTATCATTCAGATTTTAGAAATTCTCGTTTATGGATTTGGTCCATAGTAAAGTCCATTGTAAATTCTTGCAGGAAGTCATTTAGGATAGGAAACCAGTCAAAACTATTTTGTTCATTTGATAAAATCTAAAATTTTTGTTTTCGTGTCGTTGATATAATTTTATCTTTGGCTTAAAATACATTTACTTCCTTGCCTTGTAGAGATAAACATGTTTAGTTAAGTTTTGAAAAAATGTCGGTTAAATATGCGAGTCGTTTAAATAAGCGAGTCGGTTAAATAAGCCACACTGTATTTGTCAGTCGATCGGATAGATGAAATTTAAGATCAGTAAAAGGTATCAACAGTTCCTGCCGTAATTCAAATATTCGTTTAAGAATATTATCCCTTGAAAGCTATTTGAAGTCTGTATGTAAAAAAGAATTTAAATTCCCTATGTGAAATAGAAATATGCAAGAGTTTTGAAAATTAATTATCAGCGCTGCTGCGCCCAGAAAAAATTTTAATGTATCGATAATTCTTTTAATTATTAGCGCGTATTTTGGTTTTAGCGTAAGATGTTCAAGAACAACAAAAGTACAGGGTAAGATGATATCAGTAGAGAAATGCTAAAACAGTTGTACCCAAAAGGCATTCACCTCTTGTGGGCAAGCTGCAACAAGGTATGGCACTCAGGGCAATGGCCAATTGACTGGAATACATCTATCTTCATTCCACTGCTCAAAAAAGGATCAACCCAGAAATGAAGTAATTATCGCATTAATTCCAAGCAAGGTCATGCTCAAAAGTCTGCTGCAACGGCTCAGAAGCTTCTTAAACCGACAAATTCCACAGGAACAAGCTGGATTCGTGGCTGGTAAAGGCACTCCAGAGCAGATCTTGAATCTACGGCAGATTATTGAAAAAGCCAGAGATCTGGCAAAACTCACATATTTTATGCTTCCTCGTCTACAGCAAAGCGTTTGACTGTGTAAACTTGCACCAATTATGGAATACCCTCTTGGACATAGGAACCCCTCCCCATCTTGTCGTTGTGCTAAAAAATTTATTTGACAACAGCAAAGGAATCTTCAAGATCGAGGGAAGAAACTCAAGACTCATTACTATAGAACGAGGAATTCGACAAGGATGCATCCTATTACCGTTACTATTCAACATATATGGTAAGTTTATTGTAAGAGGAGCTTTGGAGAACTGGGAAAGCGGACTACTCACTGGCGGTAGGAAAATAAAGAGCTTAAGGTTTGACGACGATACCACAAACAATTCACAAAACGAAGAAGAAATGAACGAACTTCTGGGAAGAGTCGAGAGAGAAAGCTCAAAATTCGGACTTAATTCGCCAAAAAACAAAGCTGTAGGTAGTAGATCGTGGCAACGAGAGAGAAAATCTACCAATATAATGAACGTAGAAAACTTCGACAACATAATTTATCTAGGTTCCTGCACAAAAAGCGACGGCAATACGTCCACAGATATTAGAAGACGCATAATACTTGCGGAGACAGCCAAAACGAAACTAACCAAATTATGGAAAGTTGACCATATCAGGAAAGAAACAAATCGAAGGCTCGTCAACACAGTGGTGTTTCTAATTCCACTATACGGAGCCGAGGCATGGACTCTGAAAGCAGTAGACCGGCAGAAAATAAATTCTTTCAAGATGTGGACGTCGAGAAGGCTACTAAGGATACCTCGGACAGTGCATAGAACTAATGTATCTATACTAAAATTATCGACATTGACATAAGACTACCAACCGTTATCAATCGACGAATAACTAAATATTTTTGACATGTCAATCATGGAACTGGTGACAATCTCGAAAAACTGGTGATCCAAGGGAAAATTGAAAGTACGCGACCTCGGGGACGCTCTCCAAAACGCCGGATGGACTAGATGCAAGAGATCACCGGGACGCCACTACAAGAAAACATAAGAACGTCGGCAGACAGGGGTAAATCGAGGAAGATCGCTAACTTCTCTATGACATAATAAAACGCCAGAATGGAATCACGACACTTCAGCCATGAAGTAAACAACTAGAGAGGGAGATTAGCGCGTATCTATGAAGAATGCAATGATTAGTATCGTAGTATTTTGCTACATTTTTTTATTCGTGAAATTTCGCCAGAAACCTTTTGCGTCATTATATTTTTCCCAATTTATATTATGTAGTTGTGCATAAGATTATAATACAGTTGATACATTTACTTTCGGTGTATTTAACTCCAAACTGGTTTAATTTGTTTAATAGTTTAATATAATAGTTTGTTAATATTATAATGCGTTTCTACGAAGATATTGGAGCTAATCTTATTTTAATGTTAGATCACAGTTTGTCTCGAACCCAGAATGAGACCCCAGAATTATTTCATGGAACCCCAGGGTTCCGCTTTGGGAAACACTGATTTAGATAACGAGCATTCATACTGATAGCATATTTTATGATATCTATCTATTTTATGATAACTATATAACAATATCTGAAAATAGAATTTTAATATCAGTATTTAAAACGTTTTCTAGGACTAATTACAGAAATATACCTAAGAATTATCAGTCTCATTAAACATATAACATATATAAATAGCGACTTCTTTAATGAGCGTATTGTCCACATTTTTAATTGTGGCTTGACATACGTGTTACGAATGTAAAGGTTTTTTGTGCACTTTTAAAATACTGCATCAAATAAAATTTGTTTATATTTAATTTGGAAATAATTTGTTTCTAATATAAATTACAACAACTAGAAACATTGTATATTAAGCTAGGAAAATATGGGTACGTACAAAATAATTTTATATTTAATTAGATTATATATTTACTACTTATTCAATAATTAAATATATTCAGCTTATAAATAACTAATTGTTGCAAGGAATTTAGTTCTGTTTATCCCCTTGGATAGAATTTGGGAAAGTGGTAAAGCACGTCTTTCTTGAAAAGGATGGTTACCACCGTTAATTGCTCTCGGACGGCATTGCTCGAATAAAACAAATGTGAGTACTATCGTACCACCTTTACAGAGAGAATATAACATTTATGTTGGACTGACAACAGACAGATACCGAACCTATTAATAATGGGGCGCAAATTAAATTTTTAGTATCATATCATACATAATAGAAAGGGAGCAAGCAACCTTCGACAACCTAGAACAAGCAATGACAAGGGGCAGTACAGTACATGTATCCATACTTACTCTGAAATGCTATTCAATTCAGTGAGTATGTGTTTCCTTATTACTGATTGTAAAACAGAAATTTAATACAAGAAAAAGAATTTAAACAAAAAATTGCCCAATAACCTAAATAAAAACTGCATATATTTGAAATCTTGACATATCTTCAAAAAATTCTTTTAATTGAGGGCTTTGTCGGATTCCTTAGAGTCAACTAGAAATAGTTTTCATTACAATCGCTATGGAAGACAGTCGCACAGTGGGACGGAATCCAAAAAAGCTGGCCAAAAGTCGAAAAAGTATTTGATTCGGGTGAAAATCTTTACTTGGGGGTTTTCGGGGTCCCTGATCACGAATTCCAAGTCAAAATTCAGAAAATCAAAATGGCGGATCCAATATGGCGGAGAATTTCTTCAAAAACGTATTTGATTAGGGTGAAAGTCTGTACTCGGGGGTTTTTGGGGGTCGCTGAATGAATTTCAAGTATAAATTTAAAAAAACAAAATAGTGGATCCAATATACACACTTAGATACAGATACAGACTTATATGGAAAAAACGTTTTATTTGTAGAAAAATAATGATTTGCTTAATATTAGGTTAATATTAGGTTTTTGACATTAGGAAGTTATAGGAAACATAAAATTCGAAAATGTTTATTTGCTCTTGAGCATCTTCAGACGTTTGTCCGATTGGTAATAGTGCAGAATTTATTATTTCCGTGCCATGGATTAAAACCTTATGCACTGAAGTTTGCATACAATACCACGGGTACAAAGTCGCGAGCTGCTTGTAGGGCATAATCTTGAAATCTAATTGGATTAATTTCGTGGCCACTCGAAAGTGCCTGCAGCATAACATGAAAACGTTTGATTAGATCTTCATTGACCCCAGTGATAGAAGCAGAAGTGGTAGTGTTTTCAAAAAATCGTCGAGCGGTATTACCATCATTCGAGCTACCAAAACCTAGCTTCGGTTGATCGACTATCAGTCCCAATCGTAAACGAAAACCTTTTGGTATGCTTTCTTTTCTGATTTTAACACTTTCTTTATCATGTGGACTACGCGCTTGAAACTTTTTGATGTCAAGTTTGTATCCTACATGCCAACAACACTCGAAGAATCGAATCTATGCATGCAAAGTTGACAACCTAAACTGTAAATGATCTCTATTGATTTCATTTTTCAGTATCGCATTAATAATGTTAAAGTATTTTGAAGTTGCTCTACACAAATAGCAACTTTGAGCAGATGCAGTTTTCGTGACTGCATTGCAAACTTTACCGTCAATCATGGTGAAAGCAAGTTTGAAAGAAACGCTAATAGTTTTTGCCTTTATGACAGTTTTGTAAGGGACGAGGTTAGTCTCTTGCTTTTTTATGAATTCCATTTCGTTAACAGTAGTTTCAATATTTTCGAGCAAACACTGAATCCTGATTGGTCGACAAAAACGAGGAGAAGATGGCCTTAGATTTTTCCATACAATGACTGAATTTTGAGTCTCTTGGTCGACTGATAAAAGTTGCAATGTAACGAGTGAAGTAACGAAAATGTTTGCATCAGACTTGCTTCCATCATCATCGGTAAATTTTTGTTTGTACATACTTTGGCCGGAAGTGCATCACAACCCCACTTACAAATTAAATTCAAGTTGCGAACTTTTTCGTAAGATATACTGTTAATTACATCCCCTTGAGTGAACAAGATTCTTTCGATTGTGTGATCTAGCAAAGCCTGCAGTTTCTCTTCGGCAATACATTCCGTTACAGAATTATCTGATTTCGTTGGGTAACATTTAAGCTTCGCTTGATGTACTTTATTGTTTCTCTGCTTGCATTGCGAACTTTCTGGTACTGTGATTTTGATAAATTTGTTTCAAGTATAACCGACAGAGCAGCATCAGGAGAAAGAGGTGTTTCCGAAATCGATCCGATAGATTTTCTATACCTAGTAGCTTTTGATGCGCTTCCCAGTGTTACATCTTTGACAACTTTTGCAGCATCTAATTTGCCAGATGCTGGAAGCTTCATTTCAGTCGCATAAGACAATTCTTCGGTACTTGACTCTGCACGCAATTGTTCAGTCTTCCTCCGCTTTGTACGCTCACTTGCTTCGGAAAATTCAAAAGAAGGCCGACCCATAATGTTGAACTTCTTTGAAGCTTCTGGAGTTTCTTCCAAGGGAACCAACACACTCAGCCATTCGGAAAACTTCTCAAACAATTTGTCCTCGTACCTCGAAACGATTTTCCATTTATCATTGAATATCATCAACAAATTTCGTATGAGACATTTCACGTTGACGGATAGCGTGAAAGGACGTTGTAATTTGTCGGTCATGGCCTTTTCAATTTCCTGCACTATCATTCAGTTTCTTCCTGACGAGGAGGAAAATATCCTCCCTGGATAAACCAGATACGGCAGCCGATTCTGAAATGTCCGAGTTTAATACATATAAATAGGCAATTACATATTCAACCTTACAAATTATTATTAATTTGTTCCTTAATATTAATCTAGTCATTCATAATTCCTGAATTATTCATGAAAGCAAATTATTACGATTCTATTGAGATAGCCAGGACGTCACACGAATGATGCATCGTAAAATGAATGGTTAAAATACATGGAAATAACAAAAAAATTAAGCCTCTTGGAAAGGGCTTAGCAAAAATTGACTTAGGGCTTAGAAAAAATATTTATTGTTTAATGCGTGGAATATAAATCTGCTTTAAAAAATGAGGGCAATGAGAAAAAAAGCGATTTGCGCCTCATCAGGCCCATCTGGGGCACTGGGACCACTATGTGAGTACACCCCTGGATAGATCTTTTAAAACCATACAACTTTTATCTGAACTAATTTTCCATAGTTTATGTTTGAATTATTCAAAATTAAAAAAAAATGCTTTTAAGTTCAAAAACTGGCATCATTATCGGTGGCGCATAAAATCGCAAGATTTTCTTGCTGTTTTCATTAAACAATAGATTAATCTACAAGCTAGAAGTGCTTGGTGGCCCCGTTGGACGTTGGAACAATCTGGGTTTGTTCTGTACTGAGATCAGACCAGACTATGCTTCAATGGTAGCGACCGAAGAAGAAATGTGTTCCTGAGACCAAAATAGCGATTTGTAGCTGCACTGAGAAGCGGATTGCTTATTGAGGTCGTTTTTGCATGATCTGGGGGTGCAAATTCTATGGGAACACGAACTGTCCCTGCTATAATCATTAGGGGCGCCCGTGGCCGCAGAAAAGGAGGTTTAACGGGTGCTAGGTACATCGAGGAGATTTTAGCAGTTCAAGTGATACTTTACGTCGACTATATTGGAGAAGAATGCATCTTTATGCATGACAATGCGAAGCCGCACACCACAGGAATCGTCCAAGGTTACACTGAAGTAATTGATTTTTGGGTTATGGAGTAGACAGCATGCAGTCCCGCCATAAATTCGATAAAACATTTATGGTATGAGCTTATTCGAAAATGAAATTGGCATCCGGTTATCACACCTGTCTATTAAAAAGGGGACAAGAATGTCTTTGAAAACTACAGGCCTATTAGCTTATTATCATCTTTTTCAAAATAAATTGAAAATTGATGGCCGATAGGACCATATCCTTTTTTAAAAAATACCATCTTCTAAATGATAATCAGCACTGATATGTTAAAGGGAACAGTATAGAAACCGCGTGTTTCTATTTCTAATACAATGTGTTAGAGCATGTTAAAGCAAGACATCCCTTGTGGCATATTAATAGACTTATCAAAAGCCTATGGCACGGATGGCGAACCTTTTTGAGTAGTGGGTCAAATTTTGTTCATTATATTTTGCGTACTAGCTTATGGGTCACTAGCCCAGTGGCATCACTTGGAAAAGAGGAGGGAGGTCAAAGACTACTTTTTTTGTTCTCACTTATAAGGCTTTTACAAAATTCAAGTTTCCTTCTTGTTCTACAACTTCTACCTTGCAAGTGGAGAGTAGAAAATAAAGGTCGAAATCAAAAAATGTATACGGTATAATCTCGGTAATTCGGCCGTTGGTTATTCGGATGACACATCCAGTAATCCGGCCGTCTGGAGACCACTCGCGCTCTTCCCTCCCACCACTTTTCCTTATAATCCGGCGGTTCTCTGGTCCCATATGTGTCGGATTATCGAGATTATACTCTATAAGAGTCCTCGAGCGGATCGATGGCTGGTTCGATGGTATTTTTGAATTAAAAGCTTTTTGTGAATATGATATATGTTTTCCCACTAATTTTGGAACGCTGAATCGATTAGTAAAAACTGGAAGTCACTGTGATAAGCCGTTCAAAAGTTATGTCATCGTGAAATCGGACTAAGTTTTGAGTTTGATTGGTTGTAACTTAAAAATTAGGCAAAAGAAATGAAAGTGGCTTAGACAATATTTGTAGAAAATTTAATTGTTGACCACAACAACGGAGTTAATTTTATTTTGAAAAACTTTATTTTTGAAATTTAGAAAAATTCAGAGGGAATCAAATTTAAACCTGGTTTGGGTTTGATTCGTTGTAACTTGGAAGTTTAAAAAAGTAAAAAAAAGTAACAAAATACGTGAAAATGTTTTAGACAAAAACTGTTAAGAATTTCATTGTCTAAGAGAAAATATGTTTGGTTTTATCACCTGTTTTGTGATTGTGATGAGAAAAACCTAAATGGGAGAAATTTGAAAAAAACTGACAAAATAGACAAAAGTGGTTTAAACAACATTGGTAGAGAATTGAATTGTCTATAACATAATAATGTTGCTATAATTTTTAACTATTTTGAAAATTTTCTGAAAAAAATCGAAAATCTAATCAAGTAAAAGTTGAAAGTTTGGAAGACTATAACTCAAAAACTAAGAATTTTAGACACATTTTTTTTAGATAAAAGTTATAAAGAATTTAATTCTCTATAAAAGTTAATTTCAACATTTTTTTGTTATTTCGTATTGAGAAAATTGCAAAAAACGGAATGATGCTTAAAAGCGGATTTGCGTTGTCAAATTTAAGGGATGTTATCTAATAACAAAAATTAAAAATTTTAAGCACCCCCCGACACAAAAAACCTCTAAAAAGCAAAAAAAATAAATTTCTTTATTGTCTATTTAACTCCATTAAAAGTACCTATTAATATTTGGATGATGAGCGTCGCCGCGTCGGGGGACCGGTATGTGAAGAAGTATAATTAGTTATACCTACATAGGTATAACGAATAGAAAATACGTATGAACTAGATGTATCAATCTATCTTACAAGGTCAACTAAGTTCCTGCAGAGTTTCGATATAGTTTGCATCACGTTGGCGTTAAAGAGAACGCACAAACAGGTGAGAGCAGACGTGGTTAACTGTTGTCTTTATTTTGCGAATTATGATGTTTGCGAGTAAATAAATCAAGACTGAAAACTAAACGATTGGATATTGTTCTTTTGTTACTTAAGTAAGTTGGTTACTCAGAGTAAGTATAATCCACACTTTATTATTATCAATCTTCTTTTCATTTCTTTGTATTCTGGTTTTATTACTTGATTTACTTAGCAGTTCCCCGACGCGGCAACGCTGATCATGAAAATATTAATAAGTTAAAAGGGATCATCAAATGCCTGACCAGATCTTCATAAACTATAGCTAAAAACCTTCTCGATCACGTCAGTTTTCACAAGTTTGGATATACGGAACTAGACAAACGCTTGTGTCAAATTGGTTGCAGAGTAATTTTGTCAAGAAGGAAATGAGCGGGTGTTCATCATGCGCATGAAAAGATCTTCATAAATTATAGCTAAGAACCTCCTCGCTCACGGTAGCTTTCAAATAAAAAAAAAACGCATCCAAATCGGTCCATTTTTTTAGTAGTTACGACTCCACAAACAGTCACATAAAGGGACAGACGAACAGACTGACACACTGACACTGACACACTGAATTTTTTTTAAATTTACAAAAATTAATTTGCAAAAAAAACGCCATGCACGTTTTAAAAAATTATATTTTGCATAAGAAATTGATATTTACCTCACAGGTTTAATAGCAGGTTATTTTGAAAAAAAGCTGAATGTTTGACTCAGGTTATTACTCAGAACCTAGATGAAATAGACTAAAGTGTTTTAAATAAGAGTTATAGAGAAATTAATTCTCAATAAAAGTTCTCGTTTTCGTTTTAACCAATTTTCTGCAATTTTGTTTTTTTATGCAAAAAATTGGAAGAAAAACCGAGTGAAGGTTCAATTTGGGCCAAGTCGACTTGAAGGGATAATATCAGAAGTAAACAAGTTAGTCAAAAACTCTTATTAAGACAAAACACTAATGCTCTATAAAAATTTACCTCCGTTGATGTCGTATTATGAATAAGTCCATAACAAATCCTGATGTATTTTACAATGAAATCCAATTAAAGGATGAGAAATATTCTGCTTAAGATATTGAATAGAACCAATGTTTCTTAGAACGTTCAGCGCCCCCGTGGCAAAAGTTTCTAACTAGTAAAAACGCACACGGGAACATTTTTTGGTCGTTGTCGATGTAATCTAGGTAATTTCTAAAGTATATTTAATCTGGACTAGATTAAGTTATGTTAGAGCCAGACAAATCCAGGCTGAGGGGCCGAGACTTAATATTAAGTCAAATTTAATATAGGTTTCTTTCTTTATTATAGGTACTTACGTATTAACGCCACCACCGCTATATTTTTAAATACCGCCAATCTACATCTAAAAATTTTATGATAAATCATAAAATAAAACTTTTTTTTTTAAATGAAAATAGTTTTAAAACTCAAAATACTTAGGTTGCCCGCAGCGAAGCGGACAGATAAATCAAGACAAAATACGCGGGCAGCGCGCACTATCGAACCAATATATAGTACCGTTTTTTGTTTAGTGACGCGAGTTGTTGCCATAGTACCAATAAACAGAAATCATTTAATAATGAGACTCTATTTGCTTTACATTGGACTTTTACGCACGATTTTTATAGTTTTATACACGATTATATTAATGGTACTTTACATACAATATTTAAAATACAATAATTGGAGAATAAATTTCTTTTTGATATATTAAATATTCATACCTTTGTGGTTGAGAAACTTTGATAAGAAAATAATAAAAGTTCAATTCACAATTCACAAACACAAACATTCAATCAATGTCTGGGTCACTTAAAAAGCCTGTGTGGGCCAGTGTCTGACCCGCGGGTCATAGGTTCGCCATCACTGGCCTATGGTAATATACGGTAAACAATTTTTTCATATATAAACTGGAAAAGTATGGTATTGCAATATGGCAACCGTAAGTAACAGAACGCAACAGACTAAACTGGGCAGTGCGGCTTATGGCGTAGCAAATCCAGAATTAGAAACATTATAGTGGAAATCCCACAGGGTAGTATTTTGGGCCCACTTCTATTTATGATTCACTTAAACGATGGAAGTCTTAGCCGCTAGCTCTAAATGAATCTAAAAAAGTAAATTATGCAGACGACACTAAATTATTAGTAGCTGGTAAATTCAGAGAGGAAATTATTACTAAATCTAATTCGTTAATAAACCAGGCAAAAAGGTTCCAAATGAATAAATTAACTATAAATGAAAATAAAACGAATCATTTTCCGAACATACCAATCTAAAGTAAACTATCCAAATCAAATAGTAATTGACAGAGATACATTAGAATTAAAGAGTGAAGTGAAACTTTTAGGGACACATATTGATCAAAATTTAAGCTGGGAAATCCATGTAAAAAAACTATCAATAAAATTGAATATAACAACGTATGCCCTACGTATTCCTAAAAAATGTGTAAACATAAATTATACATTAAGACAAAAAATAAGTAATCATTAGACATGATTACGAATCTGTCATCAGAAAAACACGAAACACGTTCTCCGCGTAATCGCTGCCAACTTTTCGTTGAAGTGTGTGATATCAACTCTACTTATTCAAGGGTGATCCTTAATGTTTTTATATTATTAAATAACAGTTTATGCTTATTCAAGAAAAGGACTGCCAAATGCGAGAGAAACCTTAGTCTAAACACTGTATTGACACAAAACTGTAAAAATAATGAATCAATCGCCCAATAAATCCCAGGCTATTTTCATGATTATTGCGTAGGTAATAACGTATGAATTCAGAATTCTAACGAATTGCATGCCGAAAGCTTAATGCGCAAGTTTTTCAAAAAATTATCCGCCATATTGAACCCGCCATTTTGTTTTTTGGAGTCCTGATAATTGATACCTGATCAGCGACTTGAAAAACTTACCAATACCATACACATACCAATCTAAAGTAAACTATCCAAATCAAATAGTAATTGACAGAGATACATTAGAATTAAAGAGTGAAGTGAAACTTTTAGGGACACATATTGATCAAAATTTAAGCTGGGAAATCCATGTCAAAAAACTATCAATAAAATTGAATATAACAACGTATGCCCTACGTATTCCTAAAAAATGTGTAAACATAAATATGCTAAAAGTTGTATATTATGCCAATTTTTACGCACATCTTCGTTTTGGAATAATTTTTTGGAGTAGAAGGAAAAGTGTTATCGAAATATTAGAGTGGAAAAGCAAGCAATAAGAATTATGCTCAAGCTAAATTTCAGTCAATCTTGCAGAGGTTTTTTTAAAAAAACTAATATTCTAACAGTTGCGGTCGTAGGTATATATTTTTGAAATATTAACTTTTATATTTAAACATTTTTTTATTAATCGTTTAATCATGAAGAAAATATAGTAATTATTAAAACTAGTCTTTACTAAACTAACTATTAATTTTGCTCTAATCTACAATACTACGGCGCGTAATCTGGTGTTCACCGAACGAATATTTAAAAATGGAAATAAAAAATAAATATTTATAAGGTTCTCAAGGACTAATTAAAAAAGATATATACCTACGAATTATCAGTCTGATTAAAAATGTGACAAGTGTTGAAAACATGTATTAAATAGTGGCTTCTTTAACGAGCGTATTGTTCAATTATTAAATGTGGCTTGACATTCGTGTGACCAATTTAAAGATTTTACACTTCTAATATTTGTTTTCAAATAAAATTTGTTTATATTTAATTAGGAAATAATTTGACGATAATATAAATTACTACAAACATTCTAAATTAAGCTAACAAAATATGGGTACGTAAAAAATAATATTTAATTAAATTACTTATTTACTACTTACTTACTAATTAAATCTATGCAGCTTGTAAATAACTATTTGTTGCAAGCAATTAATTTTTGTCCTCTTAGCTTGAATTTGCGAAAGTGGTAAAGTATGTGTTTCTTGAAAAGGATGGTTATGACCATTACTACGTGATAATTTATACTTTTTCGCTTTCGGACCGCATTTGTTTGAATAAAACAAATGTGACTACTAACGTAGTACCTTTGCAGAAAGAGAATATGACAAGCTTATATTAGACTGACGACAGAAACATTTCGAACCTAACAATAATGGAGAGCATGTAATCTTTGGTACGATATCAGAGACAATGAAAAGGGAGGAAGAAACCTTCGAAAACCTAGCACAAGCAATGATAAGGGGCAGAATGATAAGCAAAACTCGATGTCTCAGGACTATTATAAGAAAACGAAAAACGATAGAAAAAATCTGAAAAGAGGTTCTTAAATGGGATTTAAGTAAGGACCATTTTAAGCCAAATTTACATATTTTTCCATATTTGGAAACTGGAGTAATGATGTCATCGAATTTTGTTTTCCCAGAACCATACCTATATTTTTCCATATTTGAAAAAAGTTAATTTCTCTGAACAAATCTTGTACAGAAAAAAATTTGCTATCTTTTTCCGTTAAAAAATCATAAGCAAATTTGTAAAACTAAAGTATTTTCAAAAATTCCCGCATTACCGGTATTCCCAACTAAAAAAATTTATAAAAACGCGTTTAAAAACAGATTATCAATATACGTTAGAATATATAAACTTAAGTTTTCATTTGTCAAATTAGTTATCTTCTTAAGGTGCCGTACTCGAGAGCTTAGGCAACCTCTCGCGCATACTTGTGGAACGCATCATCCACAAATACACGGGACCTAGCAGTTTATCGCCGGTTCCGAGTGGCACTAGTTGAGAGGTTATTAAAACGTTCACGCACAACGAAAAAGTCGACATGTTATTAGTTTATGGTGAATCTCTAAAGATACCTAGAAGAGCAGTTCAGTTATACGTCCAGAGATATCCCGAACGGGTTTTTCCAAGCTTAAAAATATTTGAAAGATTGGAACGCAATTTACGTGCAAATAACGAGGCATTTTCTTCTCGAAAGGGAAGGAAAATTGTTAAAAGGGTCAATTCTGACATTGTTGCCACTATTTTGCAGTATTTTGAAGACCATCCAATGAACTCGATTCGGCAAGCCTGTCGCGAGTTGAATTTAAAATATAGTTCGGTACAAAACATTTTGAAAGAAAATGGTAATCACGATTATAAACTTAACAACTCAGAACACTTGTTAGATTAATATCAACAACGAAGAATAAATTATGTTACCCAAGTGATGGTATACTTAGAGATGAATGACAATCGGTTTTTAAGCATGTGTTGCGGACGGACGAAAGCCGTTTTGTTAGTAACGGTAAGCCCAATAAATAAATGAACATTTTTGGTCTATTGAAAATCCGCATTTTGTCAATCGGATTGAAAACCAAGGACACTTCGAAATTAACGTTTGGTGTGGTATTATTAATAGACATTTGATTGGTCCATATTTTTACGAAGGAGTTTTACATAGTGAGCGATATTTGCAATTTCCTCAAAAACTACTTCCTGTGCTTCTCGAAAATGTGCCATTACAGCTGCGTGCAAATATGTGTTTCCAGGATAACAGAGCTCCACCGCATAAAGCAAGAATTATCCAACAATATTTAAATGAAACATACAAAGAAAATAGGATAGGTATAAATGGACCGATACAGTGGGCGCCATCGGACAGTGGATGCCAGTCATCGGACTTAACCCCACTACACTTCTTCCTGTGGGGAAATTTGAAAAATTAAGTTTACAGAACACCATCTATTAACTTGGAACATTTAAAAGAAACAATCAGAAATGCTTGCGATGAACTATCTAGAGAAATGTTTCGTAAGGCTTCAGTGAGAGAAGTAAGGCGGAGATTGGATAAGTGTTTAGAAGTAGGAGGTGGTCACATTGAACATTTGTTGTAGTGATTGCCTACATACATTTTTTTTTTTCTGGTAATAGTAGTAACATATTACGTGTTTTGTAATGTTAAATTAATAAATAATACTAATTAATAATTTCTAATTATTGAAAGGTGCCACTTTGCCATTTGTTTCCAAAGGCTACTTGTTTAAATCGCGATGATTGCGACTTTGTGATATTACTATTTACTTCTTTAATTACTTTATACTTTATACAAATTTGCTTATATTTTTTTCACACAAAAAGATAGCAAATTTTATTCTGTACAAAATTTGTTCAGAAAAAATAGCTTTTTTTTAAATCTGCAAAAATATAGGTATGGTTCTGGGAAAACAAAATTCGATGACGTAATTACTCCAGTTTCCAGATATGGAAAAATATCTATACTTGGCTTAAAATGCTCCTTTCTCAATCCCATTTAACAACCTCTTTTCAGATTTTTTCTATCGTTTTTCGTTTCCTTATAATAGAGCTGAGACATCGTATTTTGCTCACCCTGTACATGTTCCAATACTTACTCTAAAATTATATTCAATTTATATTAAGTATCTGTTTTTTATTACTAAAACGGAAGGTTAATACAAAAAGAAGAATCGAAACAAAAACTTGGATTTGAAAATTGAAGATTTTTTTGGGATTTCAAAGATTGAAATCCCAAAAAAATCTTCAATTTTCAAGAAATCAACAGACTTCCAAGGAACCCGAGGAATCAGAAATAGTTTTCATTACAATCGTTATAGAAGACGGTCGGTAAGAAATAATTACACCAACTTTGTTATAGTTGCGGCCGCAAAAAAGTTCAAGGAGTTTTTCTTAAGAAGCGTTAAAGAAAAGAGGAAAATTTCAATGATATCAGTCGCAACGCCGCACAGTGGGCTGAATAGCCGAAAAAGTACACAAACATATAATGCCTTGTCCTATATATCTGAAATTCTGGTTACATGAGTTTCTTTACGACGCTGATTACGAATCTGTCATCAGAAAAACACGAAACACGTTCTCCGCGTAATCGCTGCCAACTTTTCGTTGAAGTGTGTGATATCAACTCTACTTATTCAAGGGTGATCCTTTCATGATTATTGCGTAGGTAATAACGTATGAATTCAGAATTCTAACGAATTGCATGCCGAAAGCTTAATGCGCAAGTTTTTCAAAAAATTATCCGCCATATTGAACCCGCCATTTTGTTTTTTGGAGTCCTGATAATTGATACCTGATCAGCGACTTGAAAAACTTCCAAATACGCAATTTCAATCTGATAAAATTACAAAAAATTATCCGCCATATTTGGTCCGCCATTTTGTTTTATAACATTTTGATAACTTATTCGTATTCCGCGAGATATTGAACCCCTAGGTACGAAATTTTTAAAATTGAATGAGTCTTGCGAAAAATTGGCCGCCATATTAAATCCGCCATTTTGTTTTTGAACATTTTAATAATAGATTCGTAATCAGCGACTTAAACAACACCTGCAACCAAAATTTCAAATATATACGTAAATGCATTCTATTTTTGTCCACCTTTTCGACAATCCAGAGCACAGTGCGCCGCTCAGTGGGGCCAAATTCCAAAAAGCTGTCCAACAGTCGAAAAGGTTATAAATTTGGTTGACAGTCAGTACTCGGGGGTTTTCGAAGTCGCTGATTATCAATCTGAATTCAAAATTTGCAATAAAAACAAAATGGCGGATTTTACATGAATCACACATAGAGAAAGTACAAAATAATTATATAATACTTTAAAACATATAATCGGTTGATGGATCTTCGATGTGATCAAATTTATGGATCGTCATCCGAAGGATAATTTTATACACAATCAGTTGATTCAACTGATAAGTGGCTGCAGCTTCCTGTACTTGCTGCTATACGTTGCGCAACTAATAATAAAACTGCTTCTAGGATCAACAACTTTTTTCAAGGCAATTCGCGCATACTTGAAATAAAGAGATCGGATATTAAAAAGCGTGAAATAATGTCTTCCATTTTTTTGGCTCGGGAACACTTCCACACGTTTTTTGAAAGAGGCAAAACACCTTATCACCTTCCAATTAAGAGACGCCAAAATAATACAATAAAAGATTCTTCAAAATACTTGGGCGTTGTATGTAATCCTCTCATTCAAGCAACATATCATGAGGGGTGCTAATAAGGCTCTCAAAACGGCTGCTGCTTTAGAGAGGATTATGCCAAATGTGGGAGGTCCTAGAAGCAGCAAGAGGAGGCTATTGTGCTTGGTCTCGCCATTGTGCAATCCGCTATGCTTCATGCAGCTCCGGTCTAGGCCAACAAAATCAGAATAAAATGACTAAATAAAATTCTTTAGAAGAAATATAATTTTTTAGTGATTTTTCTTGTAAAGATAATCAAAAGGATTTTCCAATATCAATAGAGTGTCCAAATGAAATTCTACATATTTAATATTGTTAATCAATTTTATTTCTACATCAACAAGTGAGAGTTTCAAGTGATTTTGATTTATTTTGTTGAATTTATGTTTTGTTGTTATCAACATGGCTTTGGTTTTTAAGACATTCAATTTTAATTTATTAAGTTTTAAATATTTGTCGACTGCAAGTACCACGTACATATTACTAAGGGCTCAATCCCGATTTGTATCGGTTATTTGTACCTACATGTAAGTTAATGTTATTCAAAAACAATATAAACAGAAGAGGTCCTAAGTACACTCCCCTGTGGAACACCATGAAGGATTTTTTCAGTCCATGTTGAGTTCCTCCCTCTTACTTTTTGCTTACGTTTTTGTAAATAATCTACCAAGCTATCATAAACCTTGGCCTCAATCCCATATATTTTCAGTTTAAACAATAATATTTTTTTATCGTTAGTATCAAATGCTCTATTTAAATCTAGAAAGACAACTACTATATATTTGTCATCATATAATTCTGATTAAAATTTACACAAGGAAAGTTATAATGCAGCTTTACACGAATACATTTTCCGGAATTCTGATGGGTTGTTTATAAGGATATTATTTTTATTAATATCTTCAATAATTCGATTGTAGACTGCTTTCTCTAATGCTGTTCCTATAGGTGGTAGTGTTTGATGAATTAGAAATCCCACAGTATCTAAACTTTCATTCTATACTTCTCTGATTTAATTGGAATGTATACTTCAAACGAACACCGTCCATCGAAAAATGCAAGTTGTTCGTCTATATTTCCCTAAGCGGTCGTGTCCCCCACCACTTTAAATCGTGTATGCAGAACTTTTGCCACAATTTGTTGCAGATCTTAGCTGATGAACGTTGTTTATTTTGGTAACAATGGTAAGGTTTTTTTGCATCTAGTGACATAAATTCATTATCTCATCGGGT
The DNA here is from genome assembly GCA_944588485.1 of Phosphuga atrata. Lineage (NCBI taxonomy): Eukaryota > Metazoa > Arthropoda > Insecta > Coleoptera > Silphidae > Phosphuga > Phosphuga atrata. Next base: position 50,783,067 of record OX155896.1, on the reverse strand, counting down.
AAATAGAAGATATAGAGTAAGGATAGGTTAAAAAGTGTAAAGTATAAGGTGTAAAGTATATTTTCTACATTTTTAAGACTGTGTCACATTTGCCCCTGCAAATATTATAATATCGCAAATGTGTTATACAATGGCCGGGTGTTATACAATGGCCAATTGTGTTACACTGTCACCTTTGCTTCATTGTCTATAAAGCATTATTATAATCCGCAACTATAAAAGAAAAACCTCGGATGACAATAAATGCACGAATTCTGATTTGGAACTTGCTTATAATGAACAACAGTTTAGAGAGCTTCCAGAATGTATCGCATACCTTACGTCACATTATATTGCCGATTGAAAGGTAAACGTGGTTAAAAAAAGGACGGGGTTGTCGAACTACAATGTCTTTAGAAGCTAGATTAGTAAATTGTTTAAGAAGTTCTGAAAAATGGGGATTTTGATTTCACGCAAGAAAGTTTTTGAAGCGGTTTGCAAATTCATTAAATATAACAACATAAAAACTAATTTCAAAGATGGTATTCCAGAGGAAAATTGGTTTTTGGAATTTAAAATGCGTTAAAACTCTTCAAATGTCGAATACGCACAGAAAAAGGCTTTGGATTTGTTCATTATTTATCAGTATTTTGATTTGCTAAAAGCAACATATTAAGCTATAGACATATTAAAAGAAAAACTGGAACCATTAAAGAAAAGCGCCAAAAGAACAGTTAGATTAGCTAGCAATAGCAGCAGAAGAGACGAGGGCAATACATATCCCGTCTTTCAAGATTAAGATAATTCTTAGGAGTTTATTAACGAATTATTGGAAGCAACCGTGGATGAGAATAACAAGGATGTGTCAGAGGTAAATTCTAATGCCACTCCTGGATGTTGAGTGCTTGTAAAATACAGTACAATAAGGCTAATTAAATATTTTGTTGGTAATGTGGGTAAGTGGGCCGTTAAATTTACCAGACCATATACCAATAGATTTGTATGACCATAAATTGAAAACACTGACACTATAAACGAAAAAGATATTATCACAGTTTTGCCAGAACCAACAACTGATGGAGACGAAGGGGATAATTTCACTTTCTAGTTCGTTTTGAGGGTTATAATTTATAGCTCACCACTAGAAAATAGTGCTTTCACTGAAAAAAATTGTTGCCTTCATTTATCTTTTAAGATTCGTTCTTTATATTGTTTTGTGTCCAGAAATTTAAAAAGTTTGTAACTTTTTTAAATTTCCAGCTTTTTTAATAAATAAAAACCAAAATGCACAGTATTGTCTAAATTATATGCCTTTGGCCCGTTATTTTATGCAGCTATTACGTATACCAATATATACTCCATTATCACATTTGCCCCAAATCGAGGGGCATATGTGATATATCGACCACGTTTAAAAAAAATATTCTTAAAAAAATAATAATCTGCTAATTGGTTTTACGGTACAATATCGATTCCCAACCCTGTCTGTAACAATGCTATAAAATTATTTTTATAAATCCTTGTTAATAAGTTTATAATTTTGGAGCACTACAAAGTTCATCTATTTCAAAACTTCAACGCATTTACCCCAATCCACTTTATACAATTTTATAAATAAAATAATTTGTAAATAAATATTTATTGTAGTTCAACACATTTTTAGGTAAAATTATACTATTTCCTTTGAATACAATATATTTTTAGCGGAGCTAGATGGCTATGAAGTGGAATATGATGAAACCACGAAGATCATATCGACGCCAGATGCAGATTTTGTACCGTATCCTCATGGGATAGGGCATTTAGCATTTCATTCAATGAAACAACATGGAGACAAAATCGCTCAAGTAAATTAAAATCCGTTTTATTTGCAAAAAAATATATCTTTTTAAATTAACAGATCGATGTTGGAACTGGAGAAAAAGAACTATATGTGGACTTATTAATGCGTTGCATTCGTACAGCAATTGAATTGAAAAATAGGGGTATCAAACCTCAAAATATAGTCAGCTTGTGTTCCAGGAACAATATGCATTCCACTGTTCCTTTTATTTCTGCTTCTTTTATCGGAGCTGTTTTTGCCGCAATGGACCCTACTCTAAATTACGAAGATATGAAATTTATGATGAGCGCAGTTCAACCAAAGATTATATTCGTTGAAGAGGAATGCAAAGAGGTTGTTAAGAAAGTAGTTGCTGATTTAGAACTTAAAATCCCTGTTGTCGTCTTTGGAAAGGATTTCGATGAATTTTTAAGACCTAGGGAAGGAGAGCAAGAGTTTGAACCATACGTTGCCGCGAATTTAGCGGACGATGCATTTATCCTTTTCAGTAGCGGCATCACTGGCTTTCCTAAAGGAATTAGACTAAGTCATAATTATGTTTTCTTCAACATAAAAATGATGTAAGAAACCAACCTATAAATCATTAAACATACTACCTATTCCCTCTATTTTATAGGAAATTATTCCCAGTTATTCTATGTCATTCGAATCTATACTGGATTGCCATGGCATTAGTAGCTATAGCAGTAATACCTAATGGAAATATACGTTTAGTTGTACAAGATTTTGATCCAGTCAAAGTGTGGGATTACATTGAAACTTTTCAGGTATGTTTAACAAATATTTATATAGATAACATATAATATATATATATATATATATATATATATATATATATATATATAATTTTACTTTAGGTATTTTATATGTCCGTGACACCATATCAAGCCATCCAAATATTTGAGAAGAAACCAAAAGAGTTAATTTCTTGTTTGAAATTGCTGGCAATTGGTGGTGGGCCATTACCAGTAAAATTTTTGAACGAAATTAGACGTGAAATGCCTGAAACTTCCATTGTTTTTGCTTATGGGCAAAGCGAAATTTGTTCGGCACTCGATCCTATGAAAGATATTATTAAGACAAGGCCAGAATCTGTCGGAGTGCCTCAAAGAGGAATGTCGTATAAGGTAAATTTACTACTGAGGTAAGTTACAAAACCGAAAAATTGTTTTTCTATCCTTTAGATCGTTGACCCTGAAACCGAACGAAGTGTAGGGATGTTTGAAACCGGAGAATTGAGAATAAAAACTAAATGGTGCATGACTGGTTATTTGAACAGAGATAGTTCAGATATTTGGGACGAAGAAGGTTTTATGAAAACGGGAGATTTTGGTTATTTTGATGACAAATTTTGCTTCTATATAGTCGATAGAGTCAAGGAAATGTTTAAATTTAGAGGCCGTCATTATGTACCCAGTAAAGTAGAAAGCATTCTGACAAGTCATCCCGAAATTCAGTTAACTGCTGTTATTGGAATCCCCAACTTTGGAGAAGAAAACCATGCCATGGCTGTGGTAGTACCTGTCGAGGGCAGCAAGATTTCCGCAGAAGAAGTGGAAGGATATATTAATGGATTGGTAGATGACTACCATAAAATTAGGGCAGGAGTTATACTTGTTGATGCTCTTCCTATGACTAGTAATGGTAAAATAGACAGGAGAAAGTTAAAGGCTACATATGTTACAAATCAATATCTTTAAAAATCTTAAGGTCGGTCCAGACGCTCCGTTTGCACAAACTTTTGTCTGCGCAGTCTTAAGACGGAATGAAAACGTTGCAATTTTTAGGGCGTCTACACGGTGCAGATAGATCTGTATATTTCGCACAGTTTTAGTGAAATCGTCATGTAGGAGGTACTAGTCTGGTCATTTATGAACAAAATGAATCGGAAAACTACCGTCTACATGCGCCGACTTGTCTGCACATAAAGTTTCTGAATATCCGCACTTTTTCAAAACCGCGGTTTTGAAAATAAAAAACCGCGTTTACGGTTTCGGGTTCGGTTTTTAAGAACTTTTGGTAGTACTTACTTACTCACTAACTTCTGTTTTATAGAATTAGGATAGCGATTTGTTTTGCATATAAGTATTTTTGTTTAATACCTCTTGAATAGCTTTTTGAACTTCGTCTAGCAAGGAATAGTCTGGATTGATCACTTCTTCTAATTCTTCTGAATTCGCCGAACATTCACCTTCCACTTCAACCTTATTGTTGTCTGGATAAAGGCGTTCAAAAAGATTTTCGGCCAATATTAAAATAAACTTTTTTGGAACTTCGGAGGATCTAATAAGCATCTAGCCCATCGTTTCTCAACCTTTTTTGGCCCTCGGACCAGTAGAATTTGTAAAAAAAATCGCGGACCAGTGATTGTTTTAATAACAAAATTTTACTAGGTATTAAAGAACTACCCAGTAAAGTAGAATGCATTTTAACAAGTCCCAACAAGTGGAAGCCCCAACTTTGAAGATGAAAACCATGTCAATGCTGTGGTAGTACCTGTCGAGGACAGCAAGATTATCGCAGAAGAAGTGGAGGAATATATTAATGGATTGGTATATGACTAGCATAAAATTCGGGCCGGAGTTTTAATTGTTGATGCTCTTCCTATGACTAGTAATGGTAAAATAGACAGGAGAAAGTTGAAGGCTACATATGTTACAAATAAATATCTTTAAAAATCTTAAGGTCGGTCCAGACGCTCCGTTTTGCACAAACTTTTGTCTGCGCAGTCTTAAGACGGAATGAAAACGTTGCAATTTTTAGGGCATCTACACGGTATATTTCGCACAGTTTTAGTGAAATCGTCATGTAGGAGGTACTAGTCTGGTCATTTTTGAACAAAATGAATCGGAAAACGGAACTACCGTCTACAGTCGCCGACTTGTCTGCACAGTTCATGGATATCTATGCTCTTTTGCTCAGTTATCGCTGCAAATGTACCATCTCCGCGCAGTTTTCAAAACTGCGCAGTTTTCCTATCTACACGCATCGTTTTATCTGCAACGTGTTGAACTGCTCAGACAAAAGGTTGTGCAAAACGGAGCGTCTGAACCGGCCTTTATAATATTTGAAACAATCGAAAACCCGTTTTTGCAAAGAAAATCAATGTGTGCAAATTGTATTACATTTAATTAGAATCAATAAATATTTCAAAATATATTTAACTTATAATTAATGTTTAAATGATTAAAAATAATTAAATAAAACACCAAGAATTAGACCTCAACTGCTTCTGTGTTGAGATTAAAAAATAATATCACAACATGGGAACATGGAACTACGCACTAGAAATTTTCCCAAAATTTTCAACTTCATATATGTGCTCAAATTCGCTCTGACATTAAATAAATATGCGCATCACACCAGTCGCTTGTTTATCATTGAATTGCTTAAGCATATATCTATAAGTAAACTTTCAATAATTGCGTTGTTGAATAAAAAAAAATATCAATTTTTTAAATGTATTTTAAAACCTTATTATAAATAATTCGGATTTGCGATGCGTAAAAGTAAAAAAAAAATATCCTACACGATGATACGAAACAAGCACGATAACTTTTAATATTTGACTTTTAATATCTGACATGTCTACTACAGCATGTCTACTACAGCTACTCTATCAACAAAGTCAAAAAGTCACAACAAGACCGGCCTGACCTGTTTTCGGTACCGAGTTTAAAAATATATTTTCAATTTGTTATAACTTTTAATTACAACGAAAAAAAAGAAAACCAAAAAGAGTTTTGTTATAAAACTTATATATTCAAATATTGTATGTAATGTTTGTATGTTCATCTACAAGTGCTGATATCTCTTGTATACATATTTGTTAATAAAATAATGTTATCTAAAAAAATAAAACTTACTTGTGTGTACAATATACATGTTGTTTTAATATACAGAGTGGCCCAAAAGTAGGTATACTTACTGTATACCTACTTTTGGGCCACTCTGTATATTAACACAAGTAAGTTTTATTTAGGTTATACAATTGGATCGTATTATTTATCAGCGCCCTAGAAAATTCCAAAGAAAAGAATTTTCCCCATGTTATTTCCATTTAAAACTTTGACTCTCGTGTTTTATTTGCCACACTTTATCATGGTCTTTACTTAATGGTACATATTAATACGCCATCTAACTTCGGTTTGGTTGCTGTCTTAGTAGAGTGAAGTTGTAATATGTCAGTCGTTGTATCAATTCATTGTAATAAGTTGTTTAATTGGGTGAGTATGAGAATTGATATAAGTTGTTTAAATAAATACGTTTTTGTTTTCTGTGTTAAATATATTCTCTTGCTCCTACTCTACATAAAATTGTACTAACATGTATTAATTATTAAAAAAAACGAAATTGTAAAGGTCGATACTCATGTGCGCGACACTCGGCTACGCAAAGTCGCGCGACGTCGTCTGTCAAATAATGATAATATTGTTTTAAATGGGCATGTAGTAAGCTGTCGCGTGCCGCAAGTGAGAACGTGACCATTTAAAACAATGTATGTAATTATAATTTGATAGGCGACGTCACGCGACTGCGCATATGAGAATCTACCTTCACTGTTGTCTAGGCAGTGTTTGTTTCTTATTATTTAAATCATGAGTTCTTTTTAACTCTCCGATTTTTTGTGACATCGCTTTTTCAAATCCTCTCGGGTTTGAGGTTTCCCGTTTCTGGAGGTCCCTTTTTTTTCATTTGCCAATTTTAAGGCATAATCTAGAAAAGAAATCACAATATCATCAAATAAATTCAAAAAGTTTGGGTTTTTTGTTTCTAGTATGAACCATAGCTGGAAATAGGTTGGATATGTTGCAGGAATGCATCAATGCCGAAGGTGGACATTTTGAGCACCTTCGGAATTAAATATGTAATTAAACCTGTAATTAAAAAATTATATAATAAAAGTATTGCTGTATACCTACTTTTGGGCCACTCTGTATATGAACATATCTATACTTATATCGGGTCTTCCAATAAGGAGGTTTCTTTTTGATTTGTGGAAAAACGAGTATTTTCTTTATTTATTTGTAAAGAGCTAATCAATTAATAATAGAAAACAATATTAGCCAAACGGCTAATGGCTACGCTTGCAGGGCCATATACTTTTCATGAAATTTTCCATCACCAATTCGCACAAATGCTGCTGTATGTCCTTGATATCTTCACGAATCTTTGAGGTCTTGAAACGATTGAGGGCCATTGGCATAAACCTTATCTTTCAGGTAGCCCTAAAGAAAAAGAGGTGTTGAATCACAAGATCTCGGTGCTCAATTGTGATCGCCTCATCGAGAAATCACACAGTCAGTAAACTTTCGACGCAAAAGAGCGATGACATCGTTACTTGTGTGGCACGTAGCGCCTTCTTGTTGAAAATAAACATCGTACACATCAATATCTTCCAATTCCGGGCATACAATGGTATATAGTATATAGAACGAGTTCAATAAGCACGGTTTTGCAAAAAACGCCTTATGAACGACTTGTTTATAATATTTTTTCTATTTTGCGCCCTGTTATGTCATTTCTAAATAAAAAAAAAATCGCCGATACATTTTGAGAAAATTATATCGCACTGGGCGAGTCATAACCGCACGAATATGAGTGCTGTTATGATTCCATTACAGATGGAAAATAGCAAAAATCATCCTTTGATAGCGCAATCAATTTAACAGTTGATCCAATAACATTTTCGAACAAGTAAGGTCCAAAGACCCTGCCAGATCAAAAACCGCACCAAACAGTCACACGTTGAGGATGGAGAGGCTTTTCAACAAAAAATCTTGGGTGTTCCAAATGCGACAATTCTGCTTGTTAACGTAGCCTCCGAGATGAAAATGGGCCTCATCACTCAAGATAATTTTTCGATGAAATTCCGGTTCAGTTTGATGCATTTCAAGGACTCAATCAGCATTGACACGACGTTGTTGATGTTCGGTAGCCGTGAGTTCTTGTGTTGAACTATGTCTTTACGCTAAAATGTATTGTCATTTGCGGAATGTCCAATTCCAAAGATCGACGAGAAATGGAGAAACCTGGGTTTCTTGCAACACTCTGGGCTATATCAGCAATATCTTTAGTTGTTCTTGAGCGACGTCCACAAGTTTGGTTCTCACATCAAACTTCATCAAACTAACATCAACATCAAACTAACTAACATCAAACTAACTTGTCCAAACAGTTCAAACTTTTCCACCAGTCTCACAATTGCTGGCCGAGGAGGCTATTTCACGGCGACCCAAAACGACGATTATCACGACGACCCAAAAATGCTTTAGTTTTGTGATCTGTGACCGCGAAAATTGCACCATTTTTGTAGCGAATTTTAATAATTTTCATTGCGTTGTTGAAGCATATCCTTTTTTATTAATGGCGTTGTTTTTATTTGGCATCTGTCAAGTAGTTATACGCTGACTCATGACAACTTTTAATTTGTTGTATTATTGGAAATATTATTGGAAGACCCTTTACATGAGAGATGAGCGAATGTAGGGTGCCGCGAGTTTGAATAGATAATTTTGGGGTGTCAGCAGCAGTAAAAGTTTGCGAATCACTGCGTTAAGGCATCAAGCACTAAGTCATATCTAGTTGAGTATGGATGATAAACTCATTTTTTGTACAAAATATTCTATGAAACAAATTCTACACGAAGGAAGTCGCAGGTAACAGCTAGTATAAATATAATTTTACAGTAATAGTATTTTAAATTCTCCAAAATAATGATAATTTGATAAACAATCACTTATTCAACTTTTAAATGAATGGAGCTTCCAGTATTTGCTGCTATACGTGGCGCAACTAACAATAAAACTGCTTCTAGGAGCAACGAAATTTTTCAAAGCAATTTGAGCAAACTTGAAATAAATGGATCGTATGTTAATAATAAGCGTGAAATAATGTCTTCCATTGTTCTGGCTCGGGAACATTTTCTTGTAAATTCATCACGCAATTTTTTTACTGATGAGCGTCTTCAGACATCTATCCTTGGAAAGAGGCACATACACCCTATCACCTTCCAATTAAGAGACGCCAAAATAATGTCGAAAGATTTTGTAAAATACTTGGGCGTTATAAACCGCTCATTCAAGAAACATATCATGAAGGCCGCTATCAATGCTCTGAAAACGGCTGCTGCTTTAGAGAGGCTCATGCCAAATATAAATATGCGAGGTCCTAACAACAGCAAAAAGAGGCTATTGTGCTCAGTCTCGCGACCCGCTATGCTTTATGCAGCTCCGATCTGGGCAAATAAAATCAGAGTGAAAGCACTAAATAACAAAATGGCATCGGTACTACAAATATGTAGCGCATATAGAACAGTTTCAAGGGAGACTGCCTTGGTCATCGCTGGCTCATTCATCACGATATAATGGAAACAAAATAACTAGGAGTGAGGAAAAAAATAGCCGCCACCGACTAAAATTTTAAGGATTGGCTACGCGACTGGGTCTCAGGTACTAAAGGATAGTGGACAAGAAACCATTTCAACGATGAAAACGCTGGGCAACGAGGAAACGTGGATAGACTAATTATTATCTCACCCAGGTACGTAGCGCGTATGGGTGCTTTAAGGAATACCTGCAGAGGATAGGAAAAGCTAGTGACAGCCTCTGCAAATATTGTGGGGAAAAAGACGGAGTTGCTCACATCATATTCACCTGTGGTAGGTGGCATGCAAGAGACAAATTCTTGGAAATAGGGTCGACGAAAGAAGGATGGTGAACTACATGCTTGTCTCTGAAATAGCACGATATTAATAACGTGATTGTAAGTATAATGTCCAAAAAGAAAACGATGAGTAAGAACGGAAAAAAATTAGAAAACACGCTGAAACCCTGAAGCCCTAATCATGGCTAATGGAAGGAGAATATAATTGTAAAATACGATACACCACACAAAGCACCACAACTTCGAAGTTATGAGAAGAGTTGCTCAGTGAATACAGGAAGTTATAACAGTTCCAAAAGACACGTTGAACAGTTTGGGTGGGAAATTACATTTCCTTAATTTCCGATGGAACGGTTATACCGCCTTGTCTCGGTCGCCTCGGTCGAGCCTCGTCAGTTCTGTAGCAGGGTGCACCGCGTGCTGGTGAGGGTGACATTTGGGCTGATGTGATCTTGTTTCAGCCCCTTACACCCCTATATACACACGATACTCAAAGATCATAGAACACATATATACAAATGCTACAATGCAGATAGCCATAGACGAGGACATGGTAACAGAAAAAATCAAATTAGGGAAGGGAGTTAGACAGGGTGACACCATATCACCGAAGCTCTTCACCGCTGTTCGCGAGGATGTATTTAAAAGTATGGCTTAGGAAAACAAAAGCATCAACATAAACGGAACCTGTCTAAATAATCTCCGCTTTGCGGACGACATCGTGCTGGTCAGGAGCGACGGTGACGAACTAAAATCAATGCTTAAAGCAGTGAAAGCAAAGTCAGAACAGATCGGATTGAAGATGAACATAAACAAGACGAAGATAATGACCAAAGAATACATCAGAATTAACATAAAAATACCAAGAATAAATACCAAGATGGCCTAAATACCAAGATGGGCAAACCAAACCAAACTGCAGAAATATCTAGAAGGATAAAGATGAGCTGAGCGGCATTCGCCAAGCTAAATTATATTCAAAAATCAACAACCATCTCCATTAACCTAAAAAGGAAAGTTTAGGATACCTGCATATTACCAGTAACAACATACGGCATTAAGACTACAACCCTAACTAGAGGAAGCGCCGAAAGACTCATCATAACTCAAGGAGCAATGGAAAGAAGAATGCTAGTATCAGTCTCAGAAACCACGAGGAAATCAGGAGAAGCACCAAGGTCCAAGATGTCATTATAAGAATAGTACAATTAAAATGGAGATGGGCGAGCCACGTGGCAAGGCAAGGCGGATCCAAATGGACCAAGAGAATCGTAGAATGGAGACCAAGAACAACGAAAAGGAGCGTGGACAGACCTGCGAAAAGATGGCGAGACGCATTGCATCTAGAAAACCGCAGGTAAAAACTGGTGCAAGAGTGCACAGTGCAGGAAAACTTGGAAAACATTAGAGGAGGCCTACATCCAGGAGTGGATTAACACGGGCTGCGGAAGAAGAGACGAAAAAGAAGAAGAATTTTGAAGAAGTTACGAAGCTCTAAACTTATATTTTCACCAAAAGTAGATAGAATGGTACTTAGATTTCCAGATCTCGACTAGAAAACTAGCTACAATAATTAAATTTTATGTGGATATTGATATCTAAATTAGTTTTTAACAAGTTACAAAGCTTCAAACTTAGATATTTACTAGAAGTAGAAAGAATAATTCTTGTACAATTATTGTATTTAGATCTCCAGATCTCGACTACTGGTCTAGCTAGACCAATGAAATATTATGTGGATGCAGATAACTATATTATCCACTGAAAACTAGCAGGTTTTAACTAGTATTTGAAAGAAGTTACAAAGCTTTAAATTTTTATTTTTGATAAAAGTAGAGAGAATTGTACTTAGATCTCCAGATTTCAACCACCAGACCAGCTAGAACAATAAAATTGTATGAGTGTGTAAATAATTTAATTAGTAAGTGATAACTCTAAACTAGAGCATGATGTATTTTTTTTAGAGCATGATGTATTGGAAATGTTGTGGAACCAATGTACTTTTTGTAATAGTCAGTTTGTTATTATAGTAAAACTTATTTTTAGTTAATTTAAAACTCGCTGAATGTATAGGAAAATATAATTTAAATGTAGGATGGTGTAATATAGATTTTCTCGAACGTGCAAAAATAATTGTTATCCACAACACAACTCAATGTCATCGTAAGTCTAGTCTGTGATAACTAAAAACAATATTTGTCAACTTAAGTGCTATTAACAGAATTATTTTCTCTCAAGATAATGATAACTGCAAAAGTTTACGATAATAATAAACAATTGGTAATTGGTAAAAAAACAATTAGCCAATTCAACAATGCAGCAATAATAAGAAAAATGTACACTCGATAAAATCTGAAGATTCAGCTGTGGGCACTAGGTGAAACATTATAAAAATAATCATAAATAATAGACACTAGGTGTAAGTTTCGCAAATTTGTAGTATTTGTGAAACTAACATCTAGTGTCTATTATTTATTAATATATTAACACTTGTTTACTAAATTTGATTTTATCCCGATCTTCCACAACCCTTTCAAAATAAAAATAATTCTCAGCAGCCCAGTTAACAAGATAAAAAAAATCAGGTATATATAAAATATCATGTCATAATTCTGATAAAATCTATATCGGACAAACACAACATAACATTGAAACCAGATTTAAAGAACATTATACCTGGTAAAATGTCGTGATCCATATACATCAGGCCTGGGCAAATAGCGGCCCGCGGACCGTATGCAGCCCCTAGCGACATTTTATGCGGCCCACGAAGCATTTTATAATTTACTTTAATAAAAAAAATATATTCATGTATAATATAAACAAGTTGGTTTACAAAAAACTTTAGGTTGGTTTCGTGTCGTGCCAAAATATTACTTCACTGAGAAAGCAATTTCAAAATTATCCATAGATAGTACCCAAAATGAATGATCTTAATCAATTATATTTCGAGTCTCGTTCTTCGAGATTACATTGTAGTACCGCTACTTTCCACTAGATTCAACCACAAGTTCAGAGTTCCAAAAATTTTATTAAACCCAAAAATAATTAATTATTTTAAGATTAGTGAAACAAACACATCAAATTCGCAGCATAAATGGCTAAGAGTAAAAAACGGGACACAGGGAAGAGGAAAAAACTAATAAGAGACTGCAGAAATTAGAAAAAATGGTTGAAAGCTTAGCCGATAAAATAAACAAATCAACAAATATTACAGGTATTTAAGATTAAACTACTCTCACATAATTTTAAATTACACGACATCATGTACTCAGCTTGTGTAAGTCTTGATGGGCATATCAGACTAGTGCCTTTTGCACATTATCAGGGAAAAAATGTCCTTGTCATTTAAAAGGATACATGATGATTTTATAATACTTAAATTTACACGACATCTTGTACTCAATTTGTGTGATTCTTGATGGGCGTACAAGGCTAGTGACTTTTGGACGTAGGAGGCACCAACTAATAGTGCTTTGAATCTTCATTTGGCATTATTAAGGAAAAAATATCCTTTTCATTTAAAAGGTTAAATGATATTTTATATCATTTAAATTTACAGGACATCTTGTACTCAATTTGTATGAGTCTTGATACAAGGCTGGTTTTCAAACTACTAGTGCTATGAACCTTCATCTGGCATTATCAGGTAAAATTTTCCTTTTTATTTGTAGATGTTCAAAACTGCTACAAAGTAAACAGAGATATTGAAAAACAAAACAGGATGGTCTTGATTGATTATTGGTTATCCAGAGAGATAAAAATGGGTCTAATTGACAAATATCCACATGGAGGTAATATTCTTCTCGAAGCACCTGAGTCATATGGAGAAATCTCATCAACTCTAAACGAAAGGGAGATAAACGATAAGAGAGATCAACAGTTCGTTGCTGAAGAGAGTCTAGCTGGTCCAGCCTTGTCTGCCGTTATTCAGAGCATTACAATGGTTCTAAATGATGAAGAACAACCATTAGATCGTTTAGAAAATTTGGTCGATACAGGAAAACTTGTATCACAATTGCATTATCAGATCTCTTCAGCTAGAAAGGCATTTATTTCTTAAGTCCTTTTTTAAGCCTATGAAAGACTCACTGCAAGCAATGGAAAAAGATCACAGTGATGCATTTATTTTCAATTGCATAATGGTGTATGAAATTCCTTTTCATACCTATACCTATCATACCTCAATCTCTGAGCTTTACTAAGGATATACAATTTTCATTGGTAGATGAAAGATTGTTAGAGTTTGAATTTGAAAAAGTATTAGCTATGGAAGCAATAATATCGAATGTGAACTTGTAGTATGCCAATGTTTATCACCATACTTCCTTGTTTCAAAACCTGATGGAGCTAAAAGATTTTGATTGAATCTTAAAGGTTTAAACCAGTTCATTGAAACTCAGCAAAAAGGCGTAGATATAAGCATAATAAAAAGCACTGCAAGTTGTCGCAAAAAAGATAATTTGCTATACACATCTACAATGTAATGTCGAAGAACGAGACTCGAAATATAATTTAAAATCAAACGAACCTTAAGTGAAGCTCGATTGTAATTATATGAGAGTCTCGTTCGAGATAATTACACCCCTCCCCCCTCCTTTTCCTCTCGTAAAACTTTTCCCAACCCGATTAAGGCGTCTTATGTATACGAGCTAAATTCCTTAATATTAAAATAAGCTTTAAACTATATGAAGTGTGACCGGTCATGGGTGCGGGGGCCAGAGCCAGAAAATCTAGTTTCTAGAAAAATCTAGGTTGAATCTAGTGGAAAGATAGCGGTACTACAATGTAATCATCTCGAACGAGACTCTCATATAATTACAATCGAACTTCACTTAAGTTCGTATGATTTTAAATTACTTCCAGCTTTCCCTATTCTGTGCTAGTTGGATCCATGCTAGTCCCGCTGTTACTTTGGTTATCATACCATCTTATTCTACGATGTCCATTTTATGATTAGCCTGACCCATCTCATATTATCACTTCTTGAAACGTTACCTGCGCATCTTCATTTGAGGATTGCAATTTTCTCTCCAATATTTTTGACTATAGTTATTGCTCGTATTCTTTCGTTTCGCTATCTATGTTGTTTTTAGTACCGCTGTGTTGTTTTTAGTGCCATATGTCATCACAGTTAAAATGCACAGTTCAAAAACTCTTGTTTGGCAAATGCTCCCCATTCTAGCCTTATTCTCCTTCTTATTTCTTCCTTCTGTTTGGTTGTTTGATAGAAGATTTCTGTCCTAGGAAGTGTGTATTCTTCCACCTTTTTAACATCCTGTCCTCCACTATTATTGATTCTTCTGTTCCTCGGTATATTATCTGGGTTTTTGAAAGGTTCATTTTCAGCCTTAGTTTTTATATTATCCTTGTTGGTTTGCAATTATTTTTGATCTAACAAATATTCTCTACTATAGGCCAACATAAAATATCGTCAGCATATCTTAGATTGGTTAGACGAATTTCATTGATTAAATATTCATCGGCAATGTGGCTCTACAGCCAAAAGATTTGCTCACCCCTGATTTAGATCATCTTTCGCAAAAAAAATGAAACCGGGCATAACCAGAAATAAATAATACTATTAAAAGAAAGTAATTTAAAAAAACCTAGATACGTGGTCTGTTAGAAAAGTATACGAGCTTTAGTCGGCCGTCGTTGCAGCCATAGTGTCCTCTCTTCTCTGAAATCGCGTTCCTTTCAATGGCCTCTTGACTTTGGGGAATATCCAGAAGTCGCAGGGGGCCCTATCAGGAGAGTAAGGAGCCTGTCGAACCAGAGGAGTCAGGTTTTTCGCCAAAAAATTGTGAACCAAGTGCGAAAAACGTGCTGGGGCATTTTCGTGATGGAGTCTCCAATTTCCTGATGACCACAATTCCAGTCGCTTGCGCCGCACAGCATCATGTACTCGACGTAGGATATCCCTGATTTAACTTGTCGTCATTTTACTTGCATTGAAAAACCGACGAGCGAACTAGACACTACGTCACTCGAACACTGCTCGACAGCAACTGACGCTATCAGGAAAAAATTTATGCATGCGCACGAAGGTTCAAGGTTGGCTCATGCAAGCGCGCTTGATTCAAATCCATCAGGTTTTCAAAATAATAAATAAGGTCGGATAATTTTCTAACAGACCACGTATACTAGAAGTTATTTATACGCACAAAAATAAAGATTATCACACAACACAGACAGCATGCTATCAAATATTTTATTATCCTTAATCCTATAGGTATTTCCATCCAACAAATAATCTGCTTTAAAAAAAATTAGACCTCCCCACCTTTAAGAACATCAGGATAAAATATACAAACTTTGTTTGTATTTATAAAATTAGTTATACTGACGATGTTAACTTAGTCAACGAAAGGTAAACATTTATATTGCAAATATAAGTTATGAAGAAAAAAAACTGTTTCATTCTTAGTATAAAACCTTTAACCTCATCAAACCAAAAACATCAATATTAAATATCCTACATTTTTTATTTAATTTTATCCTCCAATTCGTCTTTGGTTAGGCCTGTTAATTGGTCAAGTTAACGACAAACAAATAATAAATTTCGTAGTTTGTCTCAATTTGTTCTTAAATTATTTACTGATAAAATGAAATTACATTTTAAAAACATATTGGATAATTTTCGAATGATTTCGAAAAAGTAAACCCAGCAATGGTAACATTTTCATTACCTTAATTCGAAATATTCGGATACTGCCGAATCCTAAATAATAATGTATTATTTATTTGATTCTAAATAATAATGTAATTAATTAAAACAAATAAATAAAACGATAAATGATATAAATATGCAAATTTCATTTTGCATTTTGGCAAACACAGATTGTAAACACTATCATATTTCTTTATTTCTATAAATAATTTCACTGCTGATAAAATATCCATTTTAGTATTTTCAAAAACTTAGATATAAACTCTTGATAATATTCCAATTGCTGTAAAATAATGTAACACATACATTCCTGTATAAAATATATCAAAATGTTGTACAAAGATTTGTATCATATCTAGGTATTTGACCTAGAGCCGCTAATAGCAAATCCTAACAGGTATGGATTATGAGGGGACAAAATCCCACTAACAATTTGAAAATTCCACAGCATTTTAGGTGTTTGTTACGGGTTTAATTGCAGGAGCGATTAATAAATCTAGTGATGGATATTTTACGATCGCATTATAGGACCAATAATGCACGAACGATTCCTCATACCTGCAAGGAGATATAAAAACGTCACTCCCCACACACAAACGAGTCATTCAAAGTCACACAGAGTTGCGCCAAGCCAATCACAAGGTTGAGTCCGACGAGAAAAAAGATCGACGAGAAAAGTTATCACAGTAAGTTTGCATTCCAATAATTTCTCGTACCACAAAACGTGAGTGATTTATTTATTTGAACCCGTATCACTCCCATAACTATAGTGATCATTGAT
Source organism: Phosphuga atrata (assembly GCA_944588485.1). NCBI lineage: Eukaryota > Metazoa > Arthropoda > Insecta > Coleoptera > Silphidae > Phosphuga > Phosphuga atrata. Next base: position 50,766,126 of record OX155896.1, on the reverse strand, counting down.
TATTGTGCTTATTATTTTTAAAAATACATATTTTTTAAATATGAACAAATAGTGCCCTTCACATATCTATATCAATAACTAAATATTGAACCTGCTTCTTGAAAACGCTTAACGTTGCTACCAATTGTATGGCTTTTGGCAATCTATTAAATAAATCTATGTTACTGAACCAAAAAAACCTATTTGACCTTGAAAGTCTGTGAACAGGAATATTGTAATTCAATTTGTTGGTTCTTGTATTCGTAGTGTTGTCAATACGATATTGGTTAAACAGACTTTTATTTTTGAATAGAAATAATAACGCTTTATATATTTATATAAGTGCAGGTCCTAACTTGCTGCCTTGGGGAATCCCCATATTGGTAGTCCTGGGTGTAGATGTGATATTACCTTCTGGTGTCCACATTTGTTATTTGCATCCGATTTTTGAGATATTGTGCAGGAAGTTCTGATGTTAGTCCCCTGATTCCATATCTTTGTAGTTTCGATATTAAGATAGAATGGTCGACTGTATCAAATCATGTTTATGTCATTTTATATGTCTAGTAATATAATATACAATTGGTATAATGAGTTCACGCAAGAGCTGTTCCCTGTTTGGGCTCACGATAACAAGGTTCCTTAAGGTCATTTCACACACATCAGTCACGTCAACGTTCCGAATTAGAGCCGTCGCCGTCCAGTCTCAGCCAAAATAGCGGCTGTATTCACATCTATCCGTCATTTTTCTATTTTAATCGAATAGTAAAGTAAAGATGTAGCAAGAAGGTATAATATTGACTAATTTGTTGTTATTGAAAGTTTTCTGATATTTTCCCCTGAAATAAAAATTGTGATTCCCTATCATATTAGAAAAAATTGAAAGCCGATATAAATGAAACCAAATAGGATTAAAATAAGTTAAGTAAAAAAAACATAATATTTATTCTACATAACATAGGAACAATAATCATTTATTGTAAAAATATATACATATACTTACAAAAAAAATCCTACTTGACATAGAAAATATCAATAATCAGTTATATGCCAACGAGCAATAAAGGTATTCGCTTTGTAAACCAAGCTACATAAGCTACCATGACATTTTAAAACAACAGTAGCTGTTAAATCTCAAATAATTTGTATAAAATAATACAACATATTATAATACACTAACACAAAACACAACATAGGTACTATATCGTTCTGGATCTTTCCAAATATATAATTTTGAAAATTCCACAAATAAATATAAACTCTGAAATATATAAGAAAAACATTAAACTACGAAATATTCTCAAGAATCAAATTTCTATATTGCACCAGATATAATAACTATTATATGACTGTTATTCCGTTATATTCCGTTTTTGAAAACATTATCCATATATTTACTATTTGATAAGTCGTAGAGTACCTACAGGGTATTTTCGAACACATTCAATTAACTTCTCATCATCACCCATTTTTCTTTAAAAAAAAATTATAAAACGCCGTCAGTCAAATAAAAAATAACGTTGAGAAGAAATCTGCTAATGACGGTTCGGTGACTGCAGTACGACGGCCGGTTCTGATTCGTAGTGTAGACAGCGCCATTTGACCAAGAAAACATATTTTTTGTAACTGATACTTCTCGGACCTGACGGAACGGACACGTGACGTGACTGATGTGTCTGGAAGGACCTTTAAGGCCGATTCTCATATACGCGACAATAGCTATGCGACATCCCCTGTCAAATAATGATTACAATGTTTTAAATAGGCACGTCGCGCAGCTGTCGCGTAGCCATAGTGAGAACGTGCCCATTTAAATTAAAATTTGACAAGGGATGCCGCGCAACTAGTGTCGCGTATATGAGAATCGGCCTTTACACCTGAACGCGACCGAATCCCAGATCTAGTATATTTAATCGGTAGAATAAAGGGCTGTTCCCCAATCGTGCTCCTGGCGATAACCACGATCCTTATAGTCAAACACGGGAAGGCATATGATCTAGGATATTTACCGGGCAAACAATTTTAAGCCTGAATAGTTCCCCAGTCGGGCCCATTATTACTGGACTTCTTATGCTTAAAAAATAAAAAACCAGGGTTTCGCGCTACTGACATAGCTTAGTTAATCAATTTTCCGATTTTCAAAATTTTCTATTTTTTTTTCCAATTGTCCGAGTAGTTCCCTGGTCGGACCCCGACTACAGGGTTCGTTATATTCAACCACGGCTAAACCCGTGATTTGGTATTTTCAATCGGGCAAATAAATTTAAGCCCAAACAGTTCCTTGGCCGGGCCCATGATCACATAAATTCCTATCGGGCTGCCAACAAGGCTCGCCGAAATCGGATAATGTATTTTACCCTAGGGAGTTACCACATCAGGCTCCCGACAATCGGGTAGCTAGGACTCCGATAAGCTCGCGCAATCGGGACTTTATACCCTCCCCTTATTTTTTCACATCATTTACAGTACACAAAATTATTTTGTGAAATTAATTGCAAAAAGGCACTTGTTACAACGCATTCAAATCAGCACACAACTGGCATTTACTGTTGAGTTGTATTTAGTTTAATAAAAAAAAAACACGGCCAAGTGCGACTTGACTCGCGCACCGAGGGTTCCGTACAAACTTGTAAGTAAGCTATCTTTTTTTGTGGAGGACGTAGCAAGCACATTCAGTTGACTCAACTTGACAAGTGGCCCTCCTGAAATCACGACCATCTTAGTACCGCTGCAAGCATAACCTCAAGATGTCGCTGTCGTACGATGAAATTCTACCCTATATTTTATTACCATACATCCCCCATTCACTACGAGTGTTTAGGGGTTCTGGAACTTCACTATTTGTTTTTTCTGCTCAATTTTGCCTGTATACCTATATATCCTGTATAAAGGTATACAGGGTATTTTTTTTAAATAACGCGAATATTTTTAAACTTAGAAAAAGCAAACTTTATTTTAGATTACACTTATTCACTAACTTATATTAACCCTTAACCACGTGCCATACGTCTCAGGTGAGAAAATTACTGCTACTTTGGGTCTGAGAGACCTATGTCAGGTGGTTAGGTGTTAAGATCTAACTATTTCTAGATCTAATATAAACTATAATATTAGCAATTTCTAGATCTATTTCGATACTCTTAACATTCAGTTGTTCAATTGACTGCTTTTGGGCAATTGACTACCAAAAAATATAGGGCGTACGTGATTTAAGTATATGTAGATTATATACAAAAATTTAGACGAAATATAATATATACAGGATGTTACGGGACTTGAGTATGTCGCATGTCGGTTATAAACAAGCAACATTTAGACATAATAACCCTGTATGTATTATGTATATAGAGCGTACGTGATGAAATGCATAACGAATATAAACAAAGAAAATTCAGAATAAACAGCTTGGTGCCAACACATACTTTTTAACCTTCGGACCTAACCGAAGAGGACCTAACTGTATGCAACCCATATGCGTCCGCTGCCTGACAATACCACATTAGTGTATTTTCATAAGTTTCTAATAGTAAATTCGCATTTTTCTTGTAATTAAACTACATATTTACGGTTTTCAGATTTTTCCCTTTACATATGCTGTAAGACACCGCTTCTTGCCAAATTTCATGATTCTAGGTCAACGGGAAGGGAAGTACCCTATAGGTTTTGATTCCCATGCGACATCGCAAAATATGCGACATAAACGGTCATATCTTTTGATCGCGTTGACTCACAAATTTGATTTTTTCACAGCTGAAAGAGACCGCAGACCCGAGTTTTATACAAATTTCAACTTGTTACCTCTACGCGTTCCAAAGAAAAATGGTCTTGACAGACAGACAGACGGACGGACAGACAGACAGACAGACAGACGGACAACAAAGTGATCCTATAAGGGTTCCGTTTTCGGTACGGAACCCTAATAATAATTTATATAGAAATTTTTACCAAATACTAAATACTTTCATGGATCTGTACCCATGGATCCAATAATTTTCTAAGCAACTTAAAGTATTAAGACAATAAAAATAATTGCTGGGAAATATCAAGCAAAAAGGGTTTGAAGTTTGAAGGACTGGTTTAGAATATTCTATTATGGATCTTAAGATTTTACCTTATTTTCATATTTGTGTATACAAACTAATTAAAATATATTCTACCAGTTCATTTAAATAAAAATAAGTGTTGTTAAATATAATGTTATTTCTCTAGTTCTGTTATGGACTGGGCCTAGTAATAACATGCAAATATCTGTTGCATAATTCAATATCCTGTGTGATATTAGCCAGGGAGTAGTTGTTTCAACATGAGATTGTGATAAGACTTAATATTATAGAGCTACGAACAGGTTGAACATTTAATTTCATTTAATGTAACTATATTTATGGTTTCACTAATATTCAATTAATTTTCGTTTATGTTTTGTATAATTTTCTACAAGATTTTTATTTTTGTAGTCTATTGGTAACTTTGTTATTTCTTTTATGGTAATTAAGCTTGTCTTATTTTAACACTATACAGACGGCGAATTACAAAATTGAGCATCGCCAGATCCTTTTTTTAAGAATTTATTTTTAATAATTATTATTGTGAAATATACAAAATAAGAAAAATACATGAGGGGTCTAAAAGGAAAAGTTGCAAATTTTCCCGTTCACAATACTGCTAAGGGCTAGTTTTTTTTTAAGGAAAATTTTTAAAATTCGGGTTTTTTCCGGAAGGTCTTTTCGAGGATTTTTTTTCCTCTGACCAGGATTCAAATCTCTAATCTGACCGTCAACAGTTACCCAACTCCATTTTTCTTCCAATTTTCGCGATTTGCCGTCCAAAACGCCAGGGAAAAAGCGAAATTGTTAATAAAATTTTTGAGTTCGGCAAGGCTCGTTTCAAGAATTTTCCAACAATTTCTTCTGTTCCCCATCGTTCATAATCTAAGTATCAATATTTCCAAAAATCGAGGCGAAACTATTCCAACAACTTTTTTAGTTTCCCAAGGTGTTGTCCAGAATCCAGAATCCAGTCTGATTCAAACTGTTAGCATAGATTTTTCCGAAAATCTCCGTGCCTCTTCAGGTCCGTATGGCCTGGACAAAAGCCCTAATTACAGTTTGCCCGAAAATCGAGGAGAATTTCAAAATTTTCCACAACACTAAAGATGGCTTTTCCTGGAAAAAATCAAAAACTTTTCCAAAACGAAAATTTCTCAAAATTCCAGGAAACCAAACCGATTTTCCATTTTCTTTTCTTCTAACAATTCGAGGAGGGAACTGAAAACTGCCGAAAGTCTTTCAGTCGGCTTTCTCCCGGGTAATCATCATCATCATTAATCAGCTTGTAGTGTCCGCTGCTGGACATAAGCCTCCCTTAATTCCTTCCACTCTTCTCGATGTTGCGCTGCGTGTATCGTAATACTTATAGATGTGATACGCTGATAGGTCGGTGGACGACCTATGCTTCGGTATGCCTCTTTTCTAGCCCTATATTCAATGATACGTTTCGTCAATCTTCCTTCCGTCATCCTTGCTACGTGGCCTGCCCAATTTCACTTCAGTAGGGTGATCCTCTCTACTGCATCTGCAACTCCCGTTCTCTGCCGTATGGTAACATTTGGGATTTTGTCATGCAGGTTTATTCCTTCCGGGTTAGGTTTTATATAAAAAAGAAACGGCTACTACGTCAACGGCTCCTATACTTTGATTATGATTTACGCATTACAGTCGTCGGTTTCGAAATTTTAAATTAAAAATATTTAGATATATTTATTTCTTCGTAAGATAAGGACTGTATAAAAGCAAGAGTTTGACACAGTAATCAACAACTCGTCAACGATGCAGAAACATCAAGATATATCGCTACAAAAATATTATGACTGGGACAAGAAAGTTATTTCCATGCCGGAAAATGATTTTTCTGTTGACCCCAATGGAATTGGATATTTGCTACATAAGAATATGTCCGAAGTAACAGAAAAAATGGCACAGGTAAATTTACAAAATATTCATAAATCCTAATTTTGTTGTAAATAACGAAATTTTCTAATATGGAATGTATTTATCTACACTGAATAACAACTGTCGCAACCATTCATTCTCTTTATTAATGTAAATATTATAATCTATTAGCGAAAAATCTAATTTTCTTTGTTATGATTTATTGTTGGAAATAAAAACTAAAGAAAACCAGAATTAAAAATAATAATAACCGATGACTGATTCGGTCCAATAAATTTATTATTTCTGGATATATTTTTTTGTTATATTAGAATAAAATTTAAAGCAATTCTTCAACCAGTTACAAGAAATTATTATAATTATATTTTCAGGTAGATATATTGACTGGCGAAACTGAAAGTTATGCTTCACTTCTTCAAAGGTGCATCCGAACTGCAATTCACATGCGCAATTTGGGCATAAAACCGGGTGATATAGTAACGATTTGTTCAGAAAATAACCTAAATCACCATGTGCCCTATATTGCCGCATTCTTCATCGGGGCAATTACAGCCTGTTTAGATCCAACATTATCCGAACAAGACACAATTTATTTAATGAATTTAGTGAAACCAAAAATCGTGTTTGTGTCAGAAACAGCGGAACCCTTGATTGAAAACGCTTGTAAAAGCTTTGTAGAAGATATCAAAATTTGTTGTTTCGGAAGGACAAAACACTTGGAGTTCTCAGATTTTATTGCAGATAATATTAGCGAGGAAGGGTTTGATGTTTATAAGTGTGAAAACTATGAAGATACTGCTACTATTATATTTAGTAGTGGAACGTCGGGTATGCCCAAAGGAATTTGTTTGAGTCACAAATTGTTGATATATCAAAATTATAATACGTAAGTAAAATATAACTAATTATAGGTAATTCTATTTAAAATATTATTGTTAGGCCATTGCCATCTGGAGCTATATTTACAACATTGTATTGGGTATCAAGCAACTTTAATTCCCTCCAGCAATTTTTATCTGGAAAAACGATTCCAATTTGCAGATATTTTGATCCAAAACGAATTTTAAAACAAATAGAAACATATAAGGTATTTAACAACAAAACACATTTTTTAAATCCTAATTCACTTATTTTTTTTTTAGATTGATAATTTATTATTATCAACGACTAATGCATTAGTGTTTCTTCAGAATTTTCCGGAAGGTCGCAAAACTCGTTTGAAGAATTTTGTTATGGGCGGTAGCTGTATGCCCGAAGAATCTTTGAAAAAGCTGATTAAAGTTCTACCAACTACACAGATTCACTTTGCATACGGACAAAGTGAAATGTTTGAAATATTTGCTGCAAATCTTGATAGCGAACGTAACATTGGTTCAGTCGGAATTCCTGTTAAAGGAAAATCATATAAGGTGGAGAATATATAGAAAATATAATTACGCTTAAAGAGGGCGAATGAAACAATATTTTTTTTTAAATTTCAGGTCGTTGATGTAGTTACAAGAGAAAATTTGGGTTTCAATCAAAGAGGCGAATTATCAGTAAAAAGTCAATGGTGTATGATTGGTTACTATAAACAAACCGCCAATGCGTGGGACGAAGAAGGCTACTTAAAAACAGGCGACATAGCCTATTACAACGAAGATTTCCATTTTTACATAGTCGATAGGTTAAAAGAAATGTTCAAATATAAATCTTGGCATATTATCCCTGCTAAATTAGAAGCAATTCTTCATCAACATCCAGATGTTGAGCTTGCTGTTGTTCTTGGAATTCCTCATCCAGAAGATGATAATCATGTACTAGCTATCGTTCAAGTGAGTAAGGACAGTAAATCAAACCCAGAAGATGTTAAGAAGTTTGTTAATGATAAACTAGATGAGAGGAATCATATTAGAGCTGGTGTACGATTCGTTAAGCGCATTCCACTATCACCAACTGGAAAATTTAAAAGACGAGAGTTGAGGGACATGTATCTTCGGGGAGAGTTATAAAAATCGCTATAAACTTATTTAATTTGTTAGAAATACATTAAGGGAGTTTTAAAAATCGCTGTATAATTATTTAATTTTTTATAAATAAATTTTAACTTAGAAAATAAAATAAAGTTTTAATTGTTTTAGTTTAGTTTTAATATTTGACAAAATTTTTCGAAGATTATAAAATATATTTTATTTATTGCTACATAATAAATGTCAGAAGAGTCTATAATACTATCGTTTAATTATTCTTTCGTTTAATTTAGTATATATTTTAATATTTTTGTGCAATTAAGAAAATGTAAGTATATTCAAAATATAATTTTCTTGAATTTAAGAATTACTCGTGTCCGATGGTTTCCGGTGGTGGAAGGATTGGTCACTGTCTGGTGGGACAGTGTTACCAGGGGGCGCCGGCATGTTTTGCATATACAGGAGAAAATGCACGCGTGGAGGCTCCTTCCGTGCCCCCCAAGAATTTATGAAAACCTCATTATATATGAAAACATAATATGTGCATGTATATAGTAAAGTAAGTAGAGGAAAGTAACCAAAACAGTAAAAAACAAAACGGTATTCCATAATACCGTTTTGTTTTTTACACATAAAAAAACAAATTTTAAAAATCAAAAACTTTTAATTCGCAATTATCAACAGACATACATCTGCGCATTAGATAGTAACAGTCTTTTATTATATTTACTAATTATAAATACTATAATTCCTCTAAAATAAAATCAACACAAAGCTATCTAATTATGGAATAGGTACCCCAAATATGGAACACTAGAAAAACTATCCAAAATCAACCTTAAATTCTACGAGATACTTTAAGAACTTTGGTCAAAGACAAAATATAACTTAAACTACTTGCAATAATCGCAAATCCAGGTATCTAATTCTGCATCAGCGCAATCATTATGTGCCCAGAGTTCGCACATGAGGCATTTGATCCACGTTTCTCCTCGAGTATCTTCAAAAAACATTAAATGACAGAACATACATTCTGCATCTTCCGAGGCAGCAGCTTCATTGGATCATCTTTGGACATTGGATTAATATTTTTAGCCTTGGTTTTCTGTTTTTGTTATGTACCTTTAGTTTTCTCTTCGTACCGTTTTTTATTCTTAGCTTTACTCAATCTATTTTCGTTTTATTCTCTCTTCTTTCTTTTGTCGATGAGGTCGTTTTTGTACGGTGAAGACGTGATGATTGCTGCAACAGATATTTTTCTTCACCTGTTCGATGTTTTCTTTTTTAATCTGGAACTACGCTGATATCAGAGGGAGAAACCAGATTTAGACGGCTGCGAGAGAGCCCAGAAGATTTTGTTGTAGTAACATTGACTATGCAGCCATCTTTAACTACATCCTGTTGTGCAGATATATAGTCGAACCCGCTAAATATGTTTTTATTCCGTGGCTATAGTCCTGTGACACGAAACTTTTTCGCTGTAATCTCACCTGTTTGCACTTTTAGGTAAGCCTTGCCAAATTGCTCGACGATGTCATAAGGACTTAGTGGCCTGTTACCATTTCTAATCCACGTTCGTATTTCATCACTGTAATGAGGCTTCAGTGGTCACATAAAAGTTTAGTCAAGTGACTAGAGCTTATGGCTTGTGTGTGGAGGTATTAAAATTTATTTGTACAAAATTTCTTCATTGTTTTCTCTCGGAAGTTCTATCACATCGATGTTGCGAGTGTGATTATTATTTTGGGTGTTAATAAAGTGACCATTTAAATCAACAAGACTTTCGATTCGCGGTGAGGTTTGTGTGTTTGATTAAATGTTTGAACCAATCAGTAAATATATTCATTCGTATCTACTCTAATGGATGTGCAACGACAACAGCACCTGGGGATTTACCTCTCATTAGCTGTTTACTGTCGGCCGACGACTTGGGGTATCTTGCTAAATAAATTTAAATAGTTTATTCAGTCAGCTGATATTTAGCGATCCAAATATGGAATGGTCAATATTTGGATACCGCGAACTGTTCATATTTGGTATTTCTAACGGATTTATATTTATATCCATATTTTTAAACTAAACAAAACAATGCAATAAAATACTTCTAATTCTTACAAACAAACATTTAGGCAATGCATAGATGCAATAAATATAATAGTATTTCCAATTACAATACAAAAAATACTTATTTTTTAGAACCATGACAAGTTTTCTGACAGTGGCAAAACAAAACAGTCTCACCGCGGCTAAAGCATCACCCTCTGCTGACGAGTTGAAACCTATACGCGCGTATAGTGTTAGAAAGAAATGAATGACCACTGATTTTTGGGTCTAGCGGTATTTGTTTTCGAGAAATGCCGGTATTCCACATTAGGGATACCGGCTTTAGGGATACTATTCCATATTTAGCTACTTTCCTCTACATAATATATTTATCAATATAAAATATCGTTTCATAATATATTTATTTGTAAAATAAGTATGAGAATCTCATATAGGTTTTTTATATTCGTTTGAAATTTGCTTCATCGTCGACATTCTTTCTGATAGTCGTTCATTCGCTGTTTCCACATCGCTGGCACCACACAAAACCATTGTAACCATATCATGGTATGATGTAAATTCAGTAAAATATCCTGCAGTTAAAAATTACTTTAGAAATGCTAATTAACTGGCAACATTCCTACCATTAGCATGCACAATTATCTGAGTAACTGAAATAAAAATAATTCAAGTTGTCAAGTGACGTACCAGCGGCGGATCTTCACACTCCTCTACTCCTCGAACTGAGCAGGTTTAGGATTTGGAATTAAAGCCTAGTCCTTGTTCCATAATATTTATTTTCAAAATCATGTTACAACTAGCTAGAACTCCATCAACAGCATCCATAGAATCATCAACAGTGCCAGAGGAATTTGCTTTCAATAAGACAGTTAATGGTTCTTTATAATCTTTGTTTAAAACATTTATGAATTTAGCCCTCTGATCACTAGTATTAAAGTTTTTACTATCTATTGTAATATTTGAACCTTCAGCAGAAATGTAGATTAGTATTTCATTTATAAAATCCGTACATAGTTTTAAATATTTGCGTTTAACAGACTATATTTAGAGTTCAACAGACATTGTAATTCCTTTTTGAATAACCGCACATCACTAAGGCGTTGAGCTTGGCTTTGATGTCATTGTGGGTTTGTCTGCGATTTGCAGTACAGACTGCAACAGTTGTTGCATAATTTTCAGGTGCGACTTCTAAACCTTTCCCATTCAAAATAGGATATAAATAGTTAGCTATGGCTTCTATTAACTCATCTAAACCATCAGCTTCTAAAACAATCTGAATTACAGTTACTGTCTTGATTGATAATGAAGCTTCCTTTTCAGCTTCATACAGATGATTATGTAGCTATATCAGCAATTTTATGACATGGTCTTTTCTTTGTCGATTTAGTTTTAGTTTCAAATCAAATCAAATCAATTTATTGGCTTTTGAGATGGACATAAATACATAATATGTATTTATGTTGCTTATATTATAAGCAGCGTTAAAGATCATCGATATTGTACAAACATTTAATTATTAAGTAATATTTTAGATTATTACGGAATAACTTATATGATGATTCTTCTTTTAAATTAATTGGTAAGATGTTGAAGATTTGAATTCCAATATGCGAGTTTTGGTACACAGTGTGAAGTTGGCAAATGGTGTTTGTATCATATTCTTGTATCTAGTGTTATGTGAGTGTCGATACTACATACTTTTTTTTAGAAAATCTGTCTTATTTTTTAAAATAAAACAAGCTAGTTCCCAGACGTAAATGGACGGGACTGTCAGAAGGTGTAGTTCTTTGAAGTGTGGCCGACACGACGTTGATCTGGATATGCCCTTGATGGCTCGCACTACCCTCTTTTGTGCCTTGAATAAGACGTCTAAGATGCCCCCCATATTATGATCGCATACCTATGCAATAATTGATTGAACCTCCGCGTGGCATATTCGTAGTAGGAGCGGTAGGTCTATGTTATTACGGAGTATTCTTAACATGAAGGCTTTCTGGTTGACTTTAGCGGAAATATTCCATATATGGGTATTCCAGTGTAATTCATCTTCAAGAAAAATTCCTAGAAATTTTAAAGTATTTATTCTTTCTATCAGACTATCGTCTATTTTTAGTGCGTAGTCATCTGCTTTGACTCTGCGCCTGGTTTGAAATATTGTATAATAGGTTTTCTCTATATTTAGGTGTAAGTTGTTTAGGTGTAGGTTGTTGGCTGCTATTTGTGTTGTATCTATCGAATCCTCTGAAACTAGAAAGCTTGCATCATCGGCATAAAGTACACATTTGGCTTCCCCGAAATACCGTGGAAGATCTGCAATATATGAAGAAAATAGAAGAGGCACAAGGACGCTTCCCTGGGGGACACCCATTTCAATTTCAACAATTGCAAATATGCAAGCCATCTTCCACATTTCCCTCTGATTCCGTAACTTTCTAGTTTATCGAGCAGATTTCTGTGTGAAATACAATCGAAAGCTTTGGTAAGGTCACAGCTTATTCCAACTGGACACTTTTGCTTATCGATGTTGTGTAGAATCTGCTGATGTAATTTTTGAATTCCGGTTGTGGTCGGTTTCGCTTTGCAGAACACATGCTGCTCTTCCAAAATTAGGTGATGCTTATATATGAAGGGCATCAGTCTGCTTGCTATAGCATATTCTAGAATTTTAACCGTTGCCGAAATTAGAGCAACTGGTCTGTAATTTTCAATGTTCATAATATCTTATTTTTGGGGATAGAAATTATTCTTGACTTCTTGAATAATTCTTTAGGAAATTTCTCGCCTTCGAAGGAGGCGTTGACCAGGTGAGTAATAGGATCCATTAGGTCGGAATAAAACTCTTTTATTATGCTGCATGGAATTCCATCAGAACCTCGGGCTGTTGTTCTGAATTTTTTAATTTAACTATTATTCTTCCTATTTCTGCAAACGTGAATTCCTCTAAGTAAATGATTTTGTTGTTGAAGAATATATGATGCTCGGATATAACTTAGGTATTAAGTTCTGTTTTATTTTTGCAGCAGAATATTTGAAAAAATTGTTGAATTCTGTAGCGATGTCCTCCGGACAGGTTATAATGTTTTCCATGATTTTTTAACTTAAAATTATCCTTCACTTTTGTTTTGTTGGTCAGTTCATTGATTGCTTTGCATATAGGCTTTCTGCTTATTGGCAGCGTTTTCTATTTTGTTTTGGTAAAAGTGCTGTTTAGTATTTTTTATGAGTCTCATATGTTTTATTTTTTCTTGAGAGTATACTAATATTACTATACTAGATATTATAATACTAGAGTGGAAATTTTTTTTGAAGCACGAACATATCATTCATCTTACTGCTAGATATTCTTACTTCCCTTATAACCCATGTAGAAGAGTTCTTCACGTTTGTCAGCGGAAAGGCATTCAAGAAATAGCGGAAAGACATTCACGCCCTTGTGCTCCACCGCCTTTATTTCCACCATCTTCCTTCTTTCCTCTCTTTTATCAACTGTAACTTCTTCAGTGTCCTCTGCTTTAGAACATCTATTACTCCCAACTTGTAGATCGGTTTGATACTGTTGGTATTTCCCACTCTCTGCAATAGCAAGTTCTGTATCTTTTTTAGTAGTTGGTACTTTTTCCGGATTATGTATTGTCGAAAGCAAATTTACTATTTTTTTTGTCACGCCATTTCATTACCATCACGTTTCGCCTTTGAAATGCTATCGATTCTCGTTTTTTAATTTTTGTCTTTGAAAGTTGCTGAAGCAAATCTTTCCTATTTGATCGGAGAGTTCTATATAGACCGGTTTCCTTCGATATAAGAAAATCGGCTAATAGTGACGAGGTATAATAATTATCAGCTGTGATGCAATAACCCATGTCTAATAAAGAATCCGCCAACGATAAGACTACCTGCGATGTCAAGGGCATATCTTAATATTTTTGAGATATTATAGTTCCTTTGACTGTATATATTATAAATGAATATAAATACCCAGTTTTCGCTTCACACTGCACGTAAAAATTTATTACGAAACGGGCTCGTTTTAAGGGTATGTATTGTTCACATCCCAATCGACCTCTTTACAATAGCAAGCTTTCATCCAGACTTTCTCTTTAGTTTATGTATAAACAAGATGTTTTATTTATGCCATCATCAATTGGCCAAATTTTATTATATTTAGGATTTGGATGATTATGTGGATCGTATTCTTCACTATTGGAAAAGTGAACATTTTAATTCTATTACTGTTGAAACATCACTACAAATTTAGAGTTAATACCAGAAAATAACACAGATTCTCTGAAGAAAAGCACACTAATGCGCTGGGAGAGAAAGGGGTCGGCATCGGTTATATAACTTAGTACGGAACATAAACGGACTTAAAATAATTGCATATAGAAATTTTAACATTGCCCGTGACATACACGTGAAATATCTAGCTTTATCTCTTTTGTCTTCTAGGTAAAATTTTTCAAGAGCAGTCTGTCTAATCTAGTCTCAGAAGTCTTGTTTGTCTAGATATTCAAGATAAACTTATAATCTAGGCCAGACAAGAAGAGTATAAAAACATACATTTATAACCTATATCTAGAATACCGAATATATTTTGGTTCGTTAATTTATTGAATATCCCAAATTAATATAAATATTTATATTATTTCAATTTGATTTTATTCGGTCTTCAAATCTTATACTTACATCTATCTTAATATTAGTCTTCATATTACTCACAAGATAATAAATATTTGTTAATTTGGCAATTAAACATTGCTGACCTGAATTAATTTGACAAAATCCGCGCGAGCGAAACCACGGACTACAGTTAGGCCTAGGTCGCAACTACGGCTAAACCGCCGCAGTGATTTTGTGACTCAAGTAAGCTAATACATGCGGTCTCACTTGCGGTTTTTTCCCGCGACTTTTTCCCATAGCGTACTGTTTGTTTCTCGAGCGGTTTCGCGGTTATAGCGGTTACCGCTCGCGGGAAAAAACCGTAGTGCGGCCTCGGCCTTAATTACATTAAACAAATGACCTTTACAAAGGCCTAAAAAGGTGTTTATTTATTTTCTGTATTCCGCAAGTTTATCGGGATGTGTTATAAAGGGTATCTACTGAGATAGTTTAATGACTGATTAATCCTAATAATCACTACAATTTTTATGAGAATACATACGAATAAAATTTATCACTGTACACTCCCTATAAGAGTGTAGCCTCAAGCAACATTTTTGCTAATATCGTCTTATCCTCTAACGAGGTAAACTTAGACAAAGGAAAAAGACACAGGAATTCACAGTATGCTTATTTATCTGGTTTTTCTTTAGCGACATGAAAGTGGACTAAGGACTACTAAATACCATACAAATATCTTTTGTAAACATAATAGTACGAAATATAGCCTGAATATAATAAATATTCAACATGTTCGATAATCTACAAAATTAAGTCTTATTAGGACTTAGTAGATAAATGTCTTACTGAAACAACTACTTCCCTGGCAAATACCACACAGGATATTGAATTACACAATAAAACATTTGTATGTTACTACTAGTACTACTAGTTAAATAACATTTCGTTTCTTTCTACACAAAATTTAGGTGACTAGCCAACTGCAGACGCGTTTCAAGGTTTACCTCTCATCAGTGCAGCTTGCTATTATTTAATTAACAATTAAAAATCAATTAAATCACACTTACTTGATCTTCTACGACGCGAACATAAAATAAGAGGTTAGGTTTGATTTTTTAGTTGTGTAGAAAGAGTTGCAGTCAAACCGATTGACGATTTAATTAATAAATAAAAATTGAGGGGGCCTCACTAGCTGTAATTATATTTAAATAAAGTAATAGTACGAAATATAGCCTGAATATAATAAATATTCAACCTGTTCGATAATCTACAAAATTAAGTCTTACTAGGACTTAGATAAATGTTTCATTTATGTTTCATTTATCTGAGTCCTATTAAGACTTAATTTTGTAGATTATCGAACAGGTTGAATATTTATTATATTCAGGCTATATTTCGTACTATTATGTTTATTTAAATATAACTTCAACTAGTGAGGCCCCCTCAAAAATTAATATCTTTTGTGTTTGAACATATGAGATTTGTATTGTAGTCTTAAAAATACTCAATAATAGTATCGAGCTACTGATAGGTTGAATATATTTATATATTCAAGCTATATTCCACTTTAATAAGTTATTATGATTGTATCTATAATTCGTTTATTTATCTGAAGTTATAACTTTTCATTCTATCTTTTTGATTGTTAATTTACAGTATTATTTACCTTATTTGCCGTATAAACAATATTTAAAGGAATAAAAAAAATTATTAATAATATATTATAATTATATTATAATTAAATTATAGTTATATTATAATTATATTATAATTATATTATAAAAATATAAACATTCCGGTAAAAGAACATTTAACTGATTGCAAGATGGCATTGGAAGATTTGGAAAAGATGGAAGAAGAATTCTACGAATAATTTAAGGTCGAATCAAAACAAAGCATTTTTGTTTTGGGACCAAATAAGGAAGTGTACTTACTCATTCTGCCCTAAAATGACAGACGAGATCAGGAAAAGACGTGTTAAACTCTATGGACATCTAGAGAGAATGGAGGGGGACAGATTGACAAAGAAGATCCATACGTTCTTCCAGAACAGGAACAGGAACACACAAAGATAATAGATGGGGAGGCAATACAAAAAGGACTTAGAAGAAATGCAGATTAAATAGGAGACGTTGCTCAATTGAGACAAATTCTAACAAGAAGTCAAGAAATTCAGAGGTTTTCAAGAAGCTAAAACAAATAGAAAAACAAATGGTGTCAACTGGTCTGATGAGAGAAAAAAAGTTCATTCTGAGAAAATGATAGTTCTTACAAATGGTTGTTCATGAATGCAAAGCTGTGCTGATGGGAGATAAATCTCGAAACGCGTCCACAGATGGCTATCCACTTAAGGTATCGGAAAGACATGATCTTAAAAACAATGTTATTTTTATGGTTTTTGTTGAGTGCCACGAATGTGGACTGAAATCTATAGAATAACTTTCAAATTTCAAATGAGATTTGTTAGGTAGTCCTAAATAGACTCAGTAATTGTAATAGAGCTCCGGAAAGGCTGAATATATTTATATATTCAGGCTGTGTCCAGTTTGTTTTAAGAAATAAATAGTTATCTTGATATGGTCCTTAGTTGGCTCTTAACAAATACAAAAAGAACAATCCACAAGAACAAAAATTCAACATTTCTTTTCTATTAGTAACAACGTGATCTTGAGGACGTTTGAAATATGAATTGTTTGTTCTAACCATATGTTTAAATACGAAATATAAAACGATTTAGTTCATCGCATTTCAATACCTTGTCAAGTTTCGCGGTTTATTTACCAAATAAAATATGTACATAATGTAATGTTTTATGTTTCTACAATTATTTAACAATTTTAAATATTTTAGCATATTTTAGTTAGAATTTTGAAGGAGTTACGAAGCTTTAAACTTATATTTTCACCAAAAGTAGATAGAATGGTACTTTCAGATTTCCAGATCACGACTACAAAACTAGGTTTTTAATTAAATGTTATGTGGATAGTGATAAATAAATTGGCTAGTGACAACTGAAAATTATCAGGTTTTTTCTGGAGTTTTTAAGAAGTTACAAAGCTTCAAACTTAGATTTTTACTAAAAGTAGAATTGTATTTGAATCTCCAGATCTCGACTATTGGTCTAGCTGGAACAATGAAATTTCATGTGGAAGTAGATAACTTATAATAATAATAATAATAAATTACGTACTTTAAATACCTCGGAGAATTCATCGAACCGACAGGCCTTGAGAAGATCTCACAGCAAAACCGTCTCCAAAAAATCAAGAATGCATTATGGTTAGTCCAAGATATCTATAATAAAAAATCTATGCCAAGACAGAAAAAAATTTAGCATTACAACACAGTTATAAAACCAACAGTCCTTTACGCAAGCGAAACATAACAGAAAACAAAAAGTAGAAAAAATCAGAAAGGAAGAGAGGAAGATCATCAGAAAAATCCTAGAAGCAAGAAATACCCAAGACGGCTACAGGCTAGAATCAATCAAAACAACAGAAAAATTTTCAAACATTGAAATTGACATGAAGAAAAGACGAATTAAATTCTTTGGACATCGAACGAGACTACCAGCAAATCAACTGTCAAAAAGGATATTAGATTATGTTAGCTCACTAAAGAATTCGACACCTTGGTTAGACGAACTTCGAAAGGACATCAGAAATGCAAACATATGTACAACAGGCATTTTAGAAAGAGACACCTTCAGACACAAAGTAAACAAATGGGAAAGTTACATTAGAGCAACCAAAGCAGTACAGATCGAAGTGGTCGGGAGAACGTAAACAAGCCTTTTCGGAAAGAATGAAAGCTTATTGGAGAAACAAGAAGAACGCCAAGAAAACTTGATTGAGTTGTTTGCTTAACGTCTTCCATTATTGGGAGAATACGCTAATAATAATAAATAATAACTAATTATCTACTGAAAACTAGCAGGTTCTATCTAGTATTAGGAAGAAGTTACAAAGCTTCAAAATTTGATTTTTGATAAATGTGGAGGGAATTGTACTTAGATCTCCAGATTTCAACCACCAGACTAGCTAGAAGAATGAAATTGTATGTGTATATAGATAACTAAATTAGTTAATGATAACTGATAACTAGAGAATGATGTAATATATGATTATTAGTATCCAAGAAACATGAAACTTTGTACATATCGCGGGTTAGTACAATATGAGTATTGTGGGATAATGAGTATTGTACAATAAATGTTGTGGAACCAATGTACTTTTGTAATAGTCAGTTTGTTATTATAGTGATACTTATTTTTAGTTATTTTAAAAACTCGTTTAGTATATAGGAAAATATAATTTAAATGTAGGATGATGTAATCTAGATTTTCTTGAACATGGAAAAATAATTGTTATCCACAACACAACTCAATGTCGTCGTCTGTGTGAGTGTGTGTGTCTAGTCTGTGATAACTAAGAACAATATTTGTCAACTTAAGTGCTATTAACAGAATTATTTACTCTGAAGATAATGATAAATGCAAAAGTTTACGATAAACAATTGGTAGCCAATTCAACAATGCAGCAATAATTAGAAATATTAACAATCACTCGATAAAATCTGAAGATTCAGCTGTGGGCGCTAGGTGAAATATTAAATTAATTATTAATCATAAATAATAGACACTAGGTGTAAGTTTCACAAATTTGTGAAATTTGTCAGATTGAGAAAACTCAACTTACACCTAGTGACCTAGTATCTATTATTTATTATTATATTAACACTTGTTTACTAAATTTGACTTTATCCCAATCTTCCACAACGATTTTAAAATAAAAATAATTCTCGACAGCCCCGTTATAAAAATAGAATAAATGAAAGAAACAGGCATATGTAAAATATCATATGAAAATTCTGACAAAGTAACGTAACATTGAAACAACAACGTAACATTGAAACCATATTTAAAGAACATATATACCTGGTAAACTGTCGTGATCCATATAGATCAGGCCTAGCCAAATAGCGGCCCGCGGGCCGCATGCAGCCCCTAGTGTCATTTTATGCGGCCCAAAAAACATTTGAAAATTTAAATGAATTAAAAAAATATATCCATGTATAATATAAACAAGATGGTTTACAACAAAAATTAGGTTGGTATCGGGTCTTGCCAAAATATTACTTCACTGAGAAAGCAATTTCAAATTTATCTATAGATAGTAGCCAAAAAGAATGATCTTAATTCAATTATTTCCATTTTTCCCTATTCTCTGCTAGTTGGATCCAAGCTAGTCCCGCTGTTACTAAGGTCCATCTTATTCTAAGGTCCATTATATACCATCTTATTCTATGATGTCCCTTTTATGATTCGCCTGACCCATCTCATCCTATCACTTCTTGGAACGTAACCTGCGCATCCTCATTTGAGGATTGCAATTTTCTCTCCAATATTGGTGACTATAGTTATTGCTCTATTCTTTCGTTTCGCTATCTTTGTATTGTTTTTAGTGCCATATGTCATCACAGTTAAACCTTATCCTAGCCTTATTCTCCTTCTTAGTTTTTCCTTCTGTTTGGTTTGTTTGATAGTAGGTTTCTGTCCTAGGTACATGTATTCTTCCACCTTTTTAACATCCTGTCCTCCACTATTATTGATTCTTCTGTTCCTATGTATATTATCTGGGTTTTTGAAAGGTTCATTTTCAGGCCTAATTTTTTATATTATCATTGTTGGTTTGCAATTGGCGTTGATCTAACAAATATTCTCTACTATGGGCCAAGAAAAATATCGTTAGCATATCTTAGATTGGTTAGCCGAATTTCATTGATTAAACTATTAAAATTGTTTTTTCTTTAATGCGGCCTGCGATTCAATATTCATCGCCAATGTGGCCCTAGAGCCATAGGATATGCCTAACACCTGATATAGATGATCTTTCGCCTTACACAAAATAGAAACCGGGCATAACCCGAAATAAATAAAACTATTAAAATAAAGTAATTTAAAAAAACCTAGATTTACTAAAAGTTATTTATACGCAGAAAAATAAAAATTACCTACACAACACAGAGAGCATGCAATCAAATATTTTATTATCCTTAATCCTATAGGTATTCCCATCCAACAAATAATAGGCTTAAAAACAATTAGACCTCCCCACCTTTAAGAACATCAGGATAATATATATATATATATATATATATATATATATATATATATGTGTGTGTGTGTGTGTGTGTGTATATATATATGTATATATATATATGTGTGTGTGTGTTGTATTATTTTCTCGGGGATTCCGCGTTGATGCTGAGGGTTGGCTCTGAAAAGAATCGGATTCTCGACGTTTCGGCGAACTAACATTCGCCATTCTCAAGAGATATATGCGTCCGTGCGGGTCAACCGTTAGACGCATACTGAGAGCTCGTTCGTGCGATGCGACTACTTATAGCTGTTTGGCTTCGGGTCATGCGCGTTCTGTGCGGTGCTTCGGTTCGGTTGTTTGTTTGTCTTGTTGGTCGTACATGAGTCTGGGGTGTCTGGGATTGCATTTTGAGGGTGGATGTGATGGGTCGCCATGCTGGGGGCAGTCTTAAGAAATCGTCTCTCGTGTTCATTCTTTCTAAGGCGAAAGATCATCTATATCAGGTGTGGGCATATACTTTGGCTCTAGGGCCACATTGGCGATGAATATTTAACCGCAGGCCGCATTAAAGAAAAAACGATTTTAATAGTTTAATCAATGAAATTCGGCTAACCAATCTAAGATATGCGGCCTGAAAAAAATTAGGCCTTAAAATGAACCTTTCAAAAACCCAGATAATATACATAGGAACAGAAGAATCAATAATAGTGGAGGACAGGATGTTAAAAAGGTGGAAGAATACATGTACCTAGGACAGAAACCTACTATCAAACAAACCAAACAGAAGGAAAAACTAAGAAGGAGAATAAGGCTAGGATAAGGTTTAACTGTGATGACATATGGCACTAAAAACAATACAAAGATAGATAAACGAAAGAAAAGAGCAATAACTATAGTCACCAATATTGGAGAGAAAATTGCAATCCTCAAATGAGGATGCGCAGGTTACGTTCCAAGAAGTGATAGGATGAGATGGGTCAGGCGAATCATAAAATGGACATCATAGAATAAGATGGTATGATAACCATAGTAACAGCGGGACTAGGTTCCATCCAACTAGCACAGAATAGGGAAAAATGGAAATAATTGAATTAAGATTATTCTTTTTGACTACTATCTATAGATAAATTTGAAATTGCTTTCTCAGTGAAGTAATATTTTGGCAAGACCCGATACCAACCTATTTTTTTTTTTGTAAACCATCTTGTTTGTGTTATACATGGATATATTTTTTTAATTCAATTAAATTTTCAAATGTTTTTTGGGCCGCCTAAAATGACGCTAGGGGCTGCATGCGGCCCGCGGGCCGCTATTTGGCCAGGCCTGATCTATATGGATCACGACATTTTACCAGGTTCTTTAAATATGGTTTCAATGTTACGTTGTGTTTCTCTGATATAGACTTTGTCAGAATTTTCATATGATATTTTACATATGCCTGTTTTTTTTAATTTTTTTTCTATTTTTATAACGGGGCTGCCGAGAATTATTTTTTTCTTGAAATGGTTGTGGAAGATTGGGATAAAGTCAAATTTAGTAAACAAGGGTTAATATAATAATAAATAATAGACACAAGGTCACTAGGTGTAAGTTTGACAAATTTCACAAATTTGTGAAACTTACACCTGGTGTCTATTATTTATGATTATTTTTATAATATTTCACCTAGCGCCCACAGCTGAATCTGCAGATTTTACCGAGTGAGTGTTAATATTTCTTATTACTGCTGCATTGTTGAATTGGCTAACAATTGTTTATCGTAAACTTTTGCATTTATCATTATCTTGAGAGTAAATAATTATGTCAATAGCACTTAAGTTGACAAATATTGTTCTTAGTTATTACAGACTAGACTCAGGAGGATGGTGGATATGATGGGTCGCCATGCTGGGGGCAGTCTTAAGGAATCGTCTCTCGTGTTCATGCAGTAGTCTCGTTTTTCTGAAAAACGAGAATACTGCATGAACATTTCATGTCTGGGATTGCATTTTGAGGGTGGATATGATCGGTCGCCATGCTGGGGGCAGTCTTAAGGAAACGTCTCTCGTGTTCATGCAGTAGTCCATTGTCGTTTTTCAGAAAAACGAGACTACTGCATGAACACGAGAGACGATTCCTTAAGACTACCCCCAGCATGGCGACCGATTATATCCACCCTCAAAATGCAATCCCAGACACCCCAGACTCATGTACGACCAACAAGACAAACAAACAACCGAACCGAAGCACCGCACACAACGCGCATGACCCGAAGCCAAACAGCTATAAGTAGTCGCATCGCACGAACGAGCTCTCAGTATGCGTCTAACGGTTGACCCGCACGGACGCATATATCTCTGGAGAATGGCGAATGTTAGTTCTCCGAAACGTCGAGAATCCGGTTCTTTGCAGAGCCAACCCTCAGCATCAACGCGGAATCCCCGAGAAAACAATACAACACAGGTATCTATCCGCGAAAACCTCAAATACAACATATATATATATATATATATATATATATATATATATATATATAAAAACCTTGTTCGTATTTAGAAAATTAGTTATACTGACTAGCTTTTTAAAAAATATGAACAACCTACTTAATTTACCACAATCAGAATCCGTAAATGGAAGTATAACCGAACTGCCATACTTGTTTATTGGCGATGAAGCGATTTCACTAGGGCCTGATTTCTTATAACCATACAGTCAAAAAACATTGACTTCGGAGAGACGGATTTTTTATGCGCGGTTATCAAGGGCACAAAAAAAAAAACTCGTAAATATTGCGAGTTATGAAATAAACTTTAGAATTCAAATGTGTACGGAAGCAACTGTTTCTGATGTAAAATGGTCTGAATTTTAATAATCTGCTAAAGAAAACTTGTAAAATCTTCGTTTTCTTGTAGAAATTTGTAAAAACTTTGTGAAAAAGAGCCAGAGTCGCCGAAACCTGCAATTTAGAGATTTCAAGAAATCTCTTTGAATTTGATTTCAATTTAATGACCGAAAAATCAGAATTTTGATTAAAATTCTTTTTTTAATCTTCTCATAAGATTCTGCGGCAAGCAATGGTTTTAGTTTTTTTGACGTGTAGTGCGAAACCGTTGATGGATTTGAAAAATTCAAACGCCATACTGTTGGTCTTTTTGCCGGGCATGCACTTCTCAGACTGGAAAAGTAAATGTTCCTTTTCGCGTGTCCATTTGAAGTGGTGGAGAAAGGTGACTTTGTGAGTTAGGGCCTGCGGTACGTCCCCGGAGGTGTAATGCGCCGAAAGAGGTGTAGCTCGAAGGTAGACACGTGGGGCTATAATCCCTGTAAAGAGCAATACAATTCTAAAACATTTCACCAAATATTGAAGGTTTCAATTGGCTTAATTTTGAAAAATTCGTTTACGTTTAGTTTGGACGGGCGTTGAGACCCCCAAATGCGATCGAGCGGTGCGTCGTTCCTATCGCCATATAGACCCTTTCGTTCTCTATTTAGAAACCGCCACCGCGACGCCCTGCTCTTTAATTTAGCAAATCCCGGAGGATTCTCGCGTACGTCTGCAAAACATGTTTTTTCGGGCATCCCGGCGCTATCCGGGGCGCAATCGAAATTAAACTCCAAAACAAACTAAAAGGCACTATGTCGAATCGATTGGTGCCGGTCCGGTCCCGATCCAACTGTTGGTTATCCCAGGAGAGGGATCCCCGCAAATTTAGTGAAAGAAACGCCGCGTTTTTTTTCCCGATTTTTGTGTTAAAATTGACCCAGAGCGGGAATAGGATGCCGCAGGTCGCAGACTCTTCCACCACCCGTTGCGGGTAAACATCTCGAACGAACCGGTTTGGAGACACCGCACTCTTCAATCAAGAAAACCGCCTCCACAGATGTGATGGAAAAAACGCTTTTTTTCTCGCTTTCATTTTCCGCCGCACCGGGTTAACCGACGGTCGCGTACTTTTCCGCATGGCGTCAAAATACGTGAAATTGACGCAGCAAGATAACGCAGTAAAAAAATCGAGCCGCGGACCGAAACTGCTCCTCAAAGGTGCTAGCAACGATCTCCTGTTTTTGGCACCTGGAGGACGCCGTGTGTGACTTGCGAGCGGCAGACAAACACGTATCGAAGGCCCTTTCAGTTTTACAACAAAAAAAGACAATTTCCCGTTTCGACGCGCAAAAGGAACGGAGTTTTTGAAGAAAATGTGAAAAATTTAAATCGCACCTAGAGCCTCCCGCTGCGGGGGCGGAACTTTACAAAGCTCGTCTTAAAAAAACCTATTTTTTTGTTCAATTTACCGGAAAAAATTTAAGACGTAAACCGCATTTTTACACAGTTTTTCTTAATTTTCAAAAAATCGTCATTTTTTGACCCCTATTTAGTTCAGGGAAGGTGCCTTGCTCGATTAGTACATTGTAACGATGTTAGCTTAGTCAACGAAATGTATACATTTATATTGCAAATATAATTTTTGAAGAAGAAAACTGTTTCATTCTCAGCATAAAACCTTTAAACTCAACAAACCAAAAACATCAATAAGAAATATCCTCCATTTTATCTTAATTTTTATCCTCCAATTCGTCTTTGTGCAGACCGGTTAACTGGTCAAGTTACAAACTACAAACAAATAATAATTTTCCTAGTTTGTCTCAATTTGTTTTTAAATAATTCATTGATAAAATAAAATTAAATTTTCAAAACATATTGGATCTTTTTGGAATGTTTTTGAAAAAGCAAACCCAGCAATGGTGACATTTTCATTACCTCAACTCGAATTATTCGAATACTGCCGAATTTTAAATAATAATATTCTAAATAATAATGTAATTAATTAAAATAAATAAATAAAACGATACATGATATAAATATACAAATTTCAGTTCCAGATTGGCAAAAACAGATTGTAAACACTATTATATTTCTTTATTTCTATAAATTATTTCACTGCTGATAAAATATCCATTTTGTAATTTTCAAAATCTTAGGTATTGCTGTAAAATAATTTAACACATACATTTTTAAAAAACGTATAAAATATATCAAAATGTTGTACAAAGATTAGTATCATATCTAGGTATATGACCTAGAGCCGCTAATAGCAAATCCTAACAGGTATGGAGTATGAAGGTACAAAATCCCAATAACAATGAAAATTCCACAGTATTTTAGGTGTTTGTTACGGGTTTAATTGCAGGAGCGATTAATAAATCTAGTGATGGATATTTTACAATCGCATTATAGAACCAATAATGCACGATTGATTCCTCATACCTGCAAGGAAATATAAAAACGTCTCTCCCCACACACAAACGATTCATTCAGAGTCACACAGAGTTGCGCCAAGACAATCACAAGGTCGACTCCGACGAGAAAAAAGTCCGACGAGAAAAGATATCACAGTAAGTTTTCAGTTCAGCCATTTGGTACTTCTCGTACCACAAAACGTGAGTGATTTATTTATTTGAACCCGTATCACTCATATATCTATAGTTATAATTGATTATTGTGCTTATTATTCCTAAAAATTTATATTTTTTAAATATGAACAACTAATTCCCTTAACATGTATATATTATATCATGTTTATGTCATTTTATATGTCTAGTAATATAATATGTAATTGGCTTAATGAGTTCACGCACGCGCTGTTCCCTGTTTGGGCTCACAATAACACCTGATCGCGACCGAATCCCAGATCTAGTATATTTAATCGGTATAATAAAGGGCTGTTCCCCGAACGGGCTTCTGACGATAACCACGATCCTTATAGTAAAAATCGGACAATGTATTTTACCCTGGGGAGTTACCACATCAGGCTCCCGAAAATGGGGTAACTAGGACTCCGATAAGTTCGCGCAATCGGGACATTATACCCTCCCCTTGATTTTTCACAACATTTACATTAAACAAAATTATTTTGTGAAATTAATTGCAAAAATCACTTAAAACAAGCGGAACACAGTCAGAATATGTAAATATATTCAGCCTTTCCGGAGCACTATAACAATTATTGAGGCTTTTTAGGACTACGAGAAAAATCTCACATGAAATTTGTAAGTTATTTTACAGCTTTCAGTCCAAATTCGTGGCACTCAACAAAAACTATAAGAATAACATTGTTCATGGAAGCAAAGCTGTGCTGATGAGAGATAAATCCACGAAGGTGGACTGAAAGCTGTAAAGTAACATACAAATTTCATGTGAGATTTGTTTTGGTAGTCCTAAAAAGACTCAATAATTGTTATAGAGCTCCGGAAAGGCTGAATATATTTATATATTCAGGCTGTGTTCCGCTTGTTTTAAGTTTGTATGTTTATCTATAATGTAGGATGGTTTCACCAATTCTAAAAAGGCACTTGTTACAACGCATTTAAATAAACATAGAACTGGCATTTACTGTTGGGTTGTATTTAGTTTAATAAAAAAATAATAATTTATATGGAATTTTTTACCAAATACTAAATACTTCGATGGATATGCGTTCCATGGACCCATGGATCCAAGAATTTTCTAAACAACTTACAAAATTAAGACAATAAAAATAATTGCTGGGGAATATCAAGCAAAATGGGTTTGAAGCTTAAAGGAACTAGTTTAGAATATTATATTATAGATCTTAAGATTTTACCTTATTATCATATTTGTTTATAAAAACTTATTAAAGCGAAGTATAGCTTAAATATATAAATATATTCAACCAGTTCATTTAAATACAAATAAGCGATGTTAAAACAATGTTATTTCTCTAGTTCTGTTATTGCTACGAAAATGGAATGGGACTAGTAATAACATGCAAATATCTGTTGTATAATTCATATTTATATATTCAAGCTATATTTCGCCTATATTGAAGCTATATTTATGGTTTCAATAATATTCAATTAACATTTGTTTATGTTTTGTATAATTTTAATACAATCTACAAGATTTCTATATTTGTAGTCTATTGGTAACTATATTTGTTTTATGGTAATTAAGCTTGTCTTATTTTAAAACTATACAGACGGCGAATTACAAATTTGAGATTGATCGTCAGAGGCCGTCCTCCTTTTGTAATAATCAGTACAAATTTATTTATAATGATTATTATTCTGAAGTTGCAAATTTTCTGGTTCACAATACTGCTAAGGGCTAAGGAAAATTTTCCATATTCGAGTTTTTTCCCGAAGGTTTTTTTGAGGATTTTTTCCCTCTGGTCAGGATTAAAATCTCAAATCTGACCGTCAACATTTCCCAAACCCCAATTTGGTTCTAACAACTTTCACAATTTGCCGTCCAAAACGTCAGAGAAAAAGCGATTTTTTTAAAAGAAAATTCTTGAGGTACTCTACGCTTGTTACAAGATTTTTTTGACAATTATCTTGCGTTTCCCATCGTTCATAATCTAAGTATCAATATTTCCGAAAATAGATGGAAAACTATTCCAACAACTTTTTTAGTTTCCCAAGGAGTGGTCCATAATCCATATTTGGATATCTTTGAAAATCGAGGAAAACCACTTTCCTTAGTTTGGTCCAAAATCAAGGCAAAATTTGAAATGTTATTCATGGTCTGATTCAAACTGTAAGTATAGATTTTTCCGAAAATCTCCAAACCTCTTCAGTTGCTTATGGTCTAGACCAGTGTTTTTCAATCTTCTTCATGGCGCGACCCCCTTAGTGGACTCCCTGGAAACATATTTCGGGACCCCCTATCTTACCCTCCGCTGTTTTTAGCATGTATTTTTTATCAAACAAATATCGAATCTGTATCATTTTTCCTTATTTTTATAATTAGATATCGGCAAAATATGTAATTACGTACATATTACAAACACATTTTTACTGCACCGGCAAACGCCTCCACGGAGAAGCGATACGACAATAGCAATGCAATTTCTCCTATCTATGTTAATAATATAATTTGTTATAGAGGGACTACTTCCAATGTATGTATATAAACATACATATATACCAACATATATGTTATATAAAAATTAAAAGAATGTCCCTCTATAACCCAAAATGGTAACACAACACCAAACAACCAAATGAAAAAAACAAACCGTTGCAATTTTTTGAAAAAAAATTGAAGGGCCATATTTATCACAAAATGCTGTCCAATACAAATATATAATACAAATAAGCGTTACAAATAAGAAAGAGCGTTGCTAGCTAGTTATCGAGTAGCTTTTCGTGTGGCTAAAGCTGGAAAACCTCATATGATTTCCAAAGATTCTGTTTGGGAAACAAGAAGTAGAAAAGTTTAAAAGTATACAACTCGCTGACAATACCATTCAACGCAGAATAAGTGATATGGCGACTGACATGCGTGTTCAAGTCATAGAAAAAAGTACTTTGTATCTCTGATGTTTGATGAATCTACTGATATTGCGGGTTGTACGCAGTTTGTGGCTTTTGTGCATTTTTAATCCAACGAGAGATTGATAGAAGAAATACTGTTTTGTAAAGCTTTGATTACGAATACAACCGATCAGTGCTTATATAACATGTATCTTGAACCTACACAAGACTTCCATATCGATTGGGCGAAGAGATGCATAGCTATTTGTAATGACATAGCAAAAGCTATGACTGGTACGAAAAGCGGCTTTATTACCTACACTTGAAGCACTGATGCTAAAAGCTTGTATGCATTGCTTGATGCATGGCTTTCTTCATCGCCAAGCTCTTGCGTCCAAAACCTTGGCGCCAGGAATACAATAACGTCCTTATTATTAAAGATGATTATAAAATTAGTAAATTATATTAAAGGAAAAGTGTTACTGACAGGTTTATTTCGAGACATTTATGAGGATATGGGTTCACTGCACCAAAGTTTGCTTCACCGCACAGAGGTTACCGAAAGGTATAGTAATGACAAGAGTATTGGAATTTCGAGCTGAACTTTTGGTGTATTTACAGCAGGTCAAATCCAAATATACCAAATTTATTTGTGACCCCGGATTTCCTTTTTAAACTGGCTTTTCTTTCGAGCCATATTCGAGCTTTTAAACACTTTGAATAAAAGCCAAAGGGGCGGGATGTAAATAATGTAAAAATTCATTAAAGATAAAATCCACGGCTTTACTAAAAAAATAAACCTGTGGTCATCATCCATAAAGCAAGACAACTTAAATTCATTTTGTTCTACTCTGTCTTATATTGTAGAAGTGCGATCTGAGATAAACATCAAATCGTATATACCTGGTATGGAAATTGTATTTCAGAATTTGAATTTCAAGAAGAATTGTGTCATTATTTCTCGGTGGAATAACTTTCAGAAACACTGGGAAAAGGTGGATCATAAATCTGTTTTTAAAAGCAGCTACAGACGTGGCATCTTGGGAACCAATCGAAAAGAAAATTTGTTGGAACTATCTGCTGATGGAATGTTACGCGTGGAATTCATGTCTATCACTTTGAATACCTTCTTGCTAAAGAGAAAAAACAGAAAAACATAGTGTATATTCTATTAACCAGAGAAGCATTAAAGTGTTTGTTTCATTTTGCCACCTCCTATTTCTGCGAGTTGACGTTTTCGTCGAAGGCTCAAATAAATATAGAGATATCGCCTAAATTTAGAAAGCGATTTAGATGTGTAGCAAAAGCGGATCCGGGATGGGAAAAATTGATTAACAAGAAACAGGTCCAACCATCACCTTAATATGAATGTGTGTGTGCCTATTACTTGTAACATTAATGATTCATGTGACTCGAAGGTATTTGTTGATTTGTTTTAACCTAATTTGTACTGTAACTAACCTTTAACTAACCTTTTCTGAATAAATATAACATTTTGAAATAGAATTATTTTAGTTTTTGTACTTTGAACGCCTCTTTAAGGGGTTAGGCCACATAACAGGCCGAAAAAAAAGGCCGGCTTTTTGTGATTTTTTTTTAGTGAAAATATCAAATAAATCGAGATTACAAAGTTATAAGTTTTTTGTACATATGATTAGCTGTAAAACTAAATTTTTATAATCAATTATTTGAAAATGGCGGCTGTGCAGCGTTTCTTAAATGGCCTCTCTATTTTGGAAGGGTCCACGGCCGTACCAACAGCTACTGTAAATTTTGAATGAAACACTAAATTTTTCTTCATTGTACATTACAACAGCTAGAGAAGCACGTAGGATATTTTTCATGTATTGATTTTTTGCCGAATGGCGGACTTCCAAAGACAAACTTTCAAAATTCTCGGAAAAATCGCCAGAAAATTGTGAATAACAAATGAACTATGTCATTTAAAAAAGAAATCGTACGTACTTATTTAGACAATATATTTTTAAAGATCCAGTTCAAATTTGAAGTGAATTGGTTGAAAATTGTACGAGTTATGGGTACGGCCAACATGAAAAATCGAGTTTTGAGTTATACGCGTTACTAATAGTTAGAAAAGCATCAACAGCATAATTACTTTTATTCTGTACTTCGAAAAACATGAACTTAGAGATAATTTCAGGCCATAATTTTTTGAGACATCAGTTTTGAGAACCTAAGGGGCCCTTTAAAACAATTAAAAAAATCGATTTTTAAGAATCCTAGAGTGGCCTAACCCCAAGGTAGTTTACTCCTAAAAGGGCGTTGCTTGATAATTCAACTATAGGACATTCCGTGTATATATTTTCGACGTTATACGACGTTATAAGTTTACATGTCCACAGTCTCCTACAAAAAGAATATTTTGAAACATTGAAAAACTTTAACTTTGGCATCAGTATAAGACGATGTTTTTGTCTACTACTTTCACAACTACCTTAAAAAGTAAGAGCTCTTACTTTATTTTAAATTTTAAAATAACTGCGATCCACTTAGAGAGGCTTCGCGACGAAGTCTTCGTGACCCCCCAGGGGGTCGCGACCCACACGTTCAAAAGCACTGGTCTAGACCAATGCCCTAATCACAGTTTGCCCGAAAATCGAGGAAAATCTCAAAATTTTCCACAAGACTAAAGATGGTTTTTCCTGGGGAATATCAAAAACTTTTCTGAACGAAAATTTCTCAAAATTCCAGGAAACCAAACCCATTTTCCATTTCCTTTGCTTCTAACAATTCGAGGAGGGAACTGAAAACTGCCGAAAGTCCTACAGTCAGCTTTCTTCCGGGTAATCATCATCATCATTAATCAGCTTATAGCGTCCACTGCTGGACATAAGCCTTCCTTAATTCCTTCCACTCTTCTCGTTGTTGCGCTGCTTGTTTCCAAATAGATGTGATACGCTTTATATCGTCACTCCATCTCGTCGTTAGACGACCTCAGCTTCGGTAAGCCTCTTTACTAGCCCTATATTCAATAATACGTTTCTTCCATCTTCCTTCCGTCATTCTTGCTACGTGGCCTGCCCAATTTCACTTGAGTAGGATGATCTGCATGATTTTGCCATGCAGGTTTATACTTTCAGGGTAAGGTTTTATATAAAAAAAACGGCTAGTATGTCAACTGCTCCTTTACTTTGATTATGAATTGACGCATTACTACGTCGTCGGCTTCGAAATTTTAAATTAAAAACGTATTAATACGGCACCTATACGGACTGAATTTTTTTTATAGTTTTGTCGTATACAAAATAAGACATACAAACAAACATAATTACCAATAGAATTGCAAATAAATAATTGAGCTAATCTTATTGTTAGTCCATCCAAGGATAACTGACAACAATATTTACCAGTTTAAATGTAGCTATTTTAGATTTATTTATTTCCTCGTAAGATAAGGACTGCATAAAGGCAAGAGTGACACAGTAATCAACAACTCGTCAACGATGCAGAAACATCGAGAGATATCGCTACAAAAATATTATGATTGTAACAAGAAAGTTATTTCGATGCCGGAAAATGATTTTTCTGTTGACCCCAATGGAATTGGATATTTGCTACATAAGAATATGTCCGAAGTATCAGACAAAACTGCACAGGTAAATTTACAAATTATTCATAAATCCTAATATTGTTGTAGATAACGCAATTTTCTAATATGGAATGTATTTATCTACACTGAATAACAACTGTCGCAACCATTCATTCTCTTTATTAATATAAATATTAAACTCTATTAGCGAAGAATCTAATTTTCTTTGTTATGATTTATTGTTGGAAATAAAAACTAAAGAAAACCAGAATTAAAAATAATAATAACCGATGACTGATTCGGTCGAATAAATTTATTATTTCTGGATACTTTTTTGTATTAGAATTAAATTTGAAGCAATTCTTCAACCAGTTACAAGAAATTATTATAATTATATTTTCAGGTAGATATATTGACTGGCGAAACTGAAAGTTATGCTTCACTTCTTCAAAGGTGCATCCGAACTGCAATCCACATGAGCAATTTGGGCATAAAACCAGGTGATGTAGTAACGATTTGTTCAGAAAATAACTTAAATCACCATGTGCCCTATATTGCCGCATTCTTTATCGGGGCAATAACAGCCTGTTTAGATCCAACATTATCCGAACAAGACACAATTTATTTAATGAATGTAGTGAAACCGAAAATCGTGTTTGTGTCTGAAACAGCGGAACCCTTGATTGAAAACGCTTGTAAAATCTTTGTAGAAGATATCAAAATTTGTTGTTTCGGAAAGACAAAACACTTGGAGTTCTCAGATTTTATTGCAGATAATATTAGCGAAGAAGGGTTTGATGTTTACAAGTGTGAAAACTATAAGGATACTGCTACAATTATATTTAGTAGTGGAACGTCTGGTATGCCCAAAGGAATTTGCTTGAGTCACAAATTGTTGATTTATGAAAGTTTTAATACGTAAGTAAAATATAACTAATTATCGGTAATTTTATTTAAAATATTTTTGTTAGGCCGTTTCCATCTGGGGCTATATTTACAACATTGTATTGGGTATCAAGCAACTTTAATTCCCTCCAGCAACTTCTAACTGGAAAAACTGTTGCAATTTGCAGATATTTTGATCCAAAACGAATTTTAAAACAAGTAGAAACATATAAGGTATTTAACAACAAAACACATTTTATAAATCCTAATTCACTTGTTTTTTTTTTAGATTGATAATCTATTATTATCCACGACTGATGCGCTAGTGTTTCTTCAGAATTTTCCGGAAGGTCGCAAAACTCGTTTGAAGAATTTTGTTACGGGCGGTAGTTGTATGCCCGAAGAATCTTTAAAAAAGCTGATTAAAGTTCTACCAACCACACAGATTCACTTCGCTTACGGACAAAGTGAAATGGTAGGAATATTTGCTTCAAATCTTGATAGGGAACGTAACATTGGTTCAGTGGGAACTCCTGTTAAAGGAAAATCATATAAGGTGACGAAAATATATATATTGAAGGAGGCTGAACGGAAAAGTTTTTTTTTTAATTTTAGGTCGTTAATGTAGATACAAGAGAAAATTTGGGTTTCAATCAAAGAGGCGAATTATTAGTAAAAAGCCAATGGTGCATGAATGGTTACTACCAACAAATGGCCAATGCGTGGGACGAAGAAGGCTACTTAAAAACAGGCGACATAGCCTATTACAACGAAGATTTCCATTTTTACGTAGTCGATAGGTTAAAAGAAATGTTCAAATATAAATCTTGGCATATTATCCCAGCTAAATTAGAAGCAATTCTACATCAACATCCAGATGTTGAACTTGCTGTTGTTCTTGGAATTCCTCACCCAGAAGATGATAATCATGTACTAGCTCTCGTTCAAATGAATCAGGATAGTAAATCGAACCCAGAAGATGTTAAGAACTTTGTTAATGATAAACTAGATGAGAGGAAT
The DNA here is from genome assembly GCA_944588485.1 of Phosphuga atrata. Lineage (NCBI taxonomy): Eukaryota > Metazoa > Arthropoda > Insecta > Coleoptera > Silphidae > Phosphuga > Phosphuga atrata. Next base: position 50,731,757 of record OX155896.1, on the reverse strand, counting down.
CATATTAGAGCTGGTGTACGATTCGTTAAGCGCATTCCACTATCACCAACTGGAAAATTTAAAAGACGAGAGTTGAGGGACATGTATCTTCGAGGAGAGTTTTAATTTACATAATTTGATAAATAGAAATGAAGGTAGTTTTAAAAATCGCTATATAATTATTTAATTTTTTACAAATAAATTTTAACTAGAAAATAAAATAAAGTTTGTTTTATTATTTCACAAAAAAATTCGAAGACTCATTATAAAATATATTTTATTTATTGCTACATAATAAATGTTAGAAGAGGCTATTATACCATCGATTAATTTTATATTTTAATATTTTTGTGCAATTAAGAATATATAAATATATTCAAAATATAATTTACTTAAATTTAAGAATTACTCCACTTTTTCGTGTCCGGTGGTTTTCGGTGGTGGAAGGATTGGCCACTGTCTGCTGGGACAGTGTTACCAGGGGGCGCCGGCATGTTCTGCATATACAGGAGAAAATGCACGCGTGGAGGCTCCTTCCGTGCCCCCCAAGAGTTTATGAAAACCTCATTATATATGAAAACATTATATGTACACGTATGTAGTAAAGTAAGTACATAATATATTTATCAATATAAAATATCTTTTCAAAATATATTTATTCGTAAAGTATGAGAATCTCATATAGGTTTTTAATATTCGTTTAAAATTTGCTTTATCATCGACATTTTTTCGGATAGTTGTTTTTTCGCTATTTCCAAATCGCTGGCACCATACAAAACCATTATAACCATATCATGGTATGAAGTTAATTAAGTGAAATATTCGGCAGTTAAAATTGCTTCAAAAATGCTAATAAACTGGCAACATGCCTACCACTACTAGCATGCACAATTGTCTGAGTTAAATAATATAATTCAAGTTGTCAAGTGAGGATCCAGTGGAGGATCTACATACTTCTCCAACAACTATTCCAACAGAGCACGTTTAGGATTTAAAATCAATCAAGTCCTATCCTTTTTCTAATATTTCTTTTTCTAATATTTTTTTTCAAAATCATGATACAACTAGCTAGCGCTCCATAAACAGCATCCATCGAATCATCAATATGAATTTTGCCCTCTGATCATTATTAAAGTTATCAGTTGTAATATTTGAACTTTCAGCAGAAATGTAGTTTAATATTACATTTATAAAATCCGTACATAGAGTTTTTAATATTGGTTGTCCCGAAAGTCCTTGCCTATATTTGACCTGTAACCTTACGCAAGTATTACTAAGTTGCCCATAACCTCACACAAATACATTTGGTATTAATCGAAAGGTACGTTTCCTAACTATAATTTAATATAAACAAATTGAAGTATTTTGCCTTTTTCCTGGCCTAGCGCCTAATCGACATGGAGCACGAAAAAGAACATTTTCGTCACATTTTTTACCTCTTGTTTCTGAAGTACACAAACGCTACCGAAGGACATAAAAGAATATGTAACGTGTATGGTGACACTACGTTATCAAAACGCACTTTTCAACACTGGTTTACAACATTCCGTTCTGAAGTTTCTCGGGACAAGATAAACCACGTTCGGGACGACCACAAGTCAACATTGTAGAGAACTCACAGAGAGCTCAAACGTACCTAAAACAACCATACATTGACATATAAAAAATATAGGCCTTGAAAAAAGGTTTTGAATTTGTAAATCGAAAAGGTGTACTGCTGTTCCATCATGACAATGCTAGACCACACACATCTTTGGTGACCCGGCAGAAAATTCTGGAGCTTGAATGGGAAGTCATGCCACATTCACCTTGACCTTGCACCATCAGATTTCCATCTATCACGGAGTCTTCAGAACTCACTCATTGACAACACATTTTAAAAAGAATAAGACATAAAAAATCATTTGAATCAGTTTCTTGGAGATAAAGACCAAGCCTTTTACGAAAGAGAAATTATGAAATTACCTGAAAAATGGCAAAAGGTCATTTATCAAAACGGAAACTTTTTTTAAATTTATTTTAATATCAAAAAAACGCAAGGATTTTCGGGACAACCCAATAAACATTTGCGCTTAGACAATTTAATTCCTTTTCGAATAACTGCACATTTTTTTTCCTCTAACCAATTTGAGTCCAGGGGGGTTAGCCCTTAAAACACTGCGGCCCATTGGCCTATTGTATTTCGCCACATTGTTTCGTTCATGTAAATAGATCCAGTCCCTCTATTCGGTCCAGGATTCTATGTGCCATGTTTTTCACGGTGTCTCTCTCAGCTGTAATATCAAGCTTGTGTCTCCTACGTGCAATTGCTTCACAGTGGAAGATTATATGGGCAGCGGTTTCGTCCTCCTCATATCATAACCTGCATAAACGCACATTACTAACTAAGGCGTTGAGCATGTCTTGGATGTCATTGTGGGTTTGTCAGTGATTTGCAGTACGGACTACAACAGTTGTTGCGTAACTTTCAGCTGCGATTTCTAAACCTTTCTCATTCTCACAAAATAGGATATGAATAGTTTAGCTTCTCATCTAAACTTACAGCTTATAAAACAATCTGAATTACATTTACTATATCTTCATATGAAATGATTTCTAATGAAGCTTCCTTTTCAGTTTCATAATCATCTGTATCAACAATTTGATTACGTGAACTTTGCGTTGTCGATTTCGTATTAGTTTTAGGCCCTTGTGCTCTGCCGCCTTTATTTTGGCCAGCAGCTTCCTTCCTTCATTCCTCTGTTTTATCAACTTTAACTTCTTCAGTGTCCTCTGATTTAGCACCCCTATTACTCCCCTAACTAAATTTTAAATCATATATTTAATACTGTTGGTATTTCCCACTCTCTACAATAGTCTTTGCATTATTTTTTACTTGTTCATCGCAATCCTTTGAAAGATGATCAATGAAGCATTTGCTTAGAAAAAATGACTCTATAACAACTGAATCTTTTTTTTTTGGATATTAAAACTTTCTCTGCAACCATTTTAATATCAGTTTCAAAACTTTAATATCAGTTGAAAACTGTTGGAAGATTAGCTTGCATATCTAGATGTTAAGACCCAACAATTTTTTTTTATTTTCGTCTTAAAACTATTTTCTTGTTTAGTGTATTTCTAAAAGTAGGTAAATAATAATTACATTAATATTATCTTAAACCGACCAATAGATTCCCAACATCTGGTCGTTAGTGTAGTGGGTATTTGTTGAATGTGTTTGGAGCTGTTTATGGCCGCTATGCATCTGAAAGACCATTTGTAATCACCAATTATTTGTGAATACGCTTCGGCAGATGTTTACGATCGCTAATGGTTTTTGTATGCTTGGTGGTCGTAAACAATTGAAATTACAATGCAATGTTTATGTTTAAGGTTCCTTAGAATAAGTATTTTAAATTTGGGTAGTTTTAAGATTATCCATAGAAATTACCACGTGCACTTCGGGTTGGAATTCTTCTTCAATTTAGTTGTAACCCTCTTGCCACAAACACACCGAGGAGATTCCAAACTCCGACAGTGCACGTCGTCACAAGTGCTTAAAATAGAATCAAATATTAAATACATGTTTATCGATGCGTACAAGTTTTATTTCGCCCAACCATTTAAATTCCAGTGCCGATCGAATCTATTGGCAACCCTGAATTAACCGCCTTAGATTTAATCACGCGTACGTTTGTCCAAAGACAAACAACCACCGCGACTCAAAACTGGATAAGATTTGTTTAGTATATATTCTATATCAGCAAATCTATATCAGCTAACTATATCAGCTTCAATTCTCTCTAGGATAGTTTTCGATATGACATATGAGTTAAAGTAAATGAGTTCACCAAAATGTGATTGTGTAATGTGATTTTATGTAAGATTTGTAATCAGTGATTCCAAGACGAATTAAGGCATCCAATTCTAGGTAATTATTTTGTTTATAGATGTTTTGAACCCATTCATTCTGTGATCTGGAAAAACTACTAGCATTCGGTATTTTAGCGGACTGTTTTGAAATATAGAAACAGTTTGATCTAACTAATCTCGACACTTACCGTTTCCTCCGCTGATCGCTCGAGTCCGGACGTCCACCTATCAATAAGGGGGTACCAGGAAGGAAGAGAACGATACCAAGAAAGAATTTCAATCGGTGGATAAGGGATCCCCCTTATCCACCGATTGTCATCCGTTTTCGGCAAGGCAGCTTGAAGAGGTCGTTACGGAAAGGCCCAGCTCACGACGTCGAAATTTTCGTGGGTGAAAACCACTATAGCGATCAACAACCCAGGCAGATGTGGCTACATTTTTAAGAGAAAGAGGATCCACGCGCATGTCTCCAATCAATCAAATACGTCATATTCAAGCCCGGAGCTACGCGAACGGCTTCGCCAGAAGTCAGCACTTCCCGGTCTACTATCCCGACAACCAAAGATACAATTCGGTCTGAACAAATACGAATATACTGGGCCTGAAAGTTTACTAGTCAATATACCGTCAATATACATAGTAGTTTCATCAAACAAGATGAAAAACAATTTTTGACTAATATTTTTGTGGCTTAAAATTACACAAACTGGTATTGGTTTCATTAACTCAAAAATCTTGGGCGAAATTGGCTCCCCCAAAATCTTGTTTTAGTTCTTGATACAAGTGATTCTGTATAGTATATTCTTATCTTGATTACACTTTGTCTCATTTTTATCTTGATTACACTTTGTTGAATGAAATCAGAAAGCAAATCATATTGTATGGTTAAATCACTAATGTCAATCTGCCCTTGTTGCGCGAGTTTTTCACTAATCTTTACAGCAATTCTAAAAAGGTTGAATGAATAACCTATAAGTTGGCCTAAGACGCAGACAGTATTTTGGCCTTTGATTACCTCGTTTATATGTGAATTAATGCGAGCCAGGTCGACACCAACAGACTTAGCTATGTCCACAATTTATGGTCGATTTATACGACCTCCAGTTACATATAATTCCCCACTGATATCGTTTATTAATTGGGAAGGTGTTAGATATTCCTTGCCATCGCTGGTGAAGACCAAATCCAACATTTTCTTCTGAATTAGTCATGTTACAATTTCAATACAATTTCTCTCAGATAATTTGAATTGAAAAATTCGTTATGTTTTAATCTGATCTGTTTACCTGATTACTAGAGGTCGGACTTTAAGGTCGCAAAAACTATCAGAAAAGGTAGACAAAAAGGCAAATAAATTAATGAAAAAAGGCTTTAAATTTACAGTTTTAGGTCGCTAAAAAGGCCATTACTTACTCAAAATTTTATTTATAAATTTTAATTTTTGTTGGAATCTAGGTCAGTTCTTGGGTATTTGGAACAATGATTAATACTCTTAGTCTTTTTTACAAGGTTTCGTCCAATATTTTCGGACTTCTGCAAAGAAGCTACAACATTACATTCTTCCACTTACCGAACTTATCTTCCACTTACCGAATTATTTCTATAAAATTAAATTCACCATCATAAAATTGAAATTATTAAATTTTGAATTTTATGACGGTGACATTTAAATAAGTTATTTATTGTGAATATGTAATATTGTAGCTTCCTAGAAGAAGTCCGAAAATAAAGGACGAAACGTCGGAAAAAAGACTAAGGGTATTAATCATTGTTTCAAATACCCAAGAACTGACCTAGATTTAAAAAAAATGGAACGAGAACCTGAAAACATTATAAATTTTAATTTTCATTAATTGTTATCTGTGTAGCACACCATCAGTTTTTCTAAATTATCTTCCGTCAGCCGTTGACGACGGTCAGATAATATGGTCTTGTAGATGGAAAATGACCTCTCCACATCGCACGAAGTTAGTGGTGCAAATTTATAATTTGGGATGTGTGATATGGTCAATTTTTCTGGCATTTCAGCATTTTCGCCAGCCAATAATTTTGAAATATTATTCAGAAAAGGAAATCCAGTGTTTTTATTTATTACTTTTGTCAATTTTTCGTATGCTTTTCGACCCACTTGTCCTGGGGTTGACATCAGGGACTCCGTTACATTATTGATAATGCCAATTGTTTCCACAAAAGGTGAGGTATTTGTTTCAAGTAGCTTTATACCATCAACAAGAATTTTGAAATTACTCTTTATATAAATTAAATCGTTTTTGATGTTCGGTTTCGCAAAGTACATTTTTGCATCTTTTAAAGCCCTAGCCGCATCATAATCAAAATCTTGTATTACCTTAAACATTTGAAATTTACTAGTAGGAATATTTTCAACAAATAGAGAATCAAGTCTTTACCTGTTTAATTGATTCAAAATTGTCGCAATAAAAGGCAGCTTTCAGCCAAGTGCCCCATCGTGTTATTATTGGCTCAGGAGGCAGCGGTAGGCCATGTAAATGGTCTCTATATAGTTGAATTCTTAACGGAGATTTGAGAAATACCTTTTTGTGCTGGCAATTAGTCCGTTTACGTTTTCATATTCGTTACGTATTACTTCACATACCAAATGCAATGCGTGAGCTAAGCAAGTAACATGTATAAGATTTGGGTACAAAATCTTCAAACTTACAGCAGATTTCACCATATATGCAGCTGCATCTGAATAATATAATTTAACTTTATCATGACCATTTGGCCATAATAATGCTGAAAAAAATGTAGATAACTACCTGTAGACTCGTACCTACTTAAATTATCGTTAATAAAACGTGATATTGTAGCATGATTTGCTTTTTCTAAAATTTTGCAGGCCAATAAATGAGCTTTTGATTGGCCTTCATCGGTTAGTTTTCCTACTATCAAATTTACAACATATCGTCCCATTGCATCAGTTGATTCGTCTACGCATATTATTATATCATGGAGACCAATAGCAGTTCGTATGTTTTCAATAGACTAAAAATTTAAAATATTTATAAATTTTTTATATTAGGAGCAATTTTGTCTTTTTTAAACTTTAAAGGTACCTACAGTTAAAAAACACAGAATTGTCCCTAACAGCAGATAATTTAATTTCATTAAAGTAGAAATCAAGATTTATGTAAATATCCTATGATTTTGTTAAATTAATTTGCATACCTTGTCGTAACATTTAGACAAATATTTTTTTCGTAGTGTAGATTGACTGGGTACATTCTTTTTGCAATATTTCTCCAAGAATCCCTTAAATTCAGTGATTTCCAATTTAAAAAAAAGATATATTTGCGGCCACTAAAGCTGTACATAAATCTAAATAAAACTCATTTTTCACCTGAGTTTGCTTATTTAAAGTACTTTGAGTTAATAGTGATTGCCTCAAATTTTTGGTTTTATTTTCTTTATGGAGAGATGTTTTTAAATGCTGCTCAACATGGCTACTCTTTTTAAATACCACCTACAATTATACATTTAACATCAGTAATGTTTCAGTTTGTGTTTGTGTTTTGTGGTGAAAAATTGTAGAACTTACTATTTTACTGCAGGCGCTGCAAATACACCGTCCCCATCCAATTTCAGTTCGGATATACCTGATATCCATTCTTTTACTTTTCTATTAAGGGGTGTCTTTTGTTTTAGCATTTTGATAAAAAAAAACGTTCAAATTCACTTTTGCTCAACTACAACACAAGACTACAAGGGCCAAACAAACAGCAGAAACAACTGATATAAAGGCAATGAGTACAGTGTCATGTGTCCTTTGCTTTACGACGGTCATTGAGCCTTCCGCTCAGCTGTTCCGTCGCCTTGTTGTTTGTCTGTTTTTTTTTTGTGTCGGTTTGTTTGTTTGTTTGTTTGTTTGTCGGTTTGCTTGTTTGTCGGTTTGTTGAGTACAGTGAGAAGCGAACTTTCAAATATTACGTTAGTTATTCACGATCTGTAGAAGGGCTAGGTTTTCAAGGATTGGCTGGGAAACTTAAAGAGTGGAGGGAATAGTTGGTTGCGTAAGTTTCGCGGTATTTTAACAAAAGAAAGGGGATGATCAAACAAATCGATCTGTGACACCGCTAAAAGCAAAAAAAAACAATTTCGTCTGGTGAAGGTAGGATGGCTTCTTAAAGACTGGTCACAAATCTAATTTATGATAAATAGACCTAAATTGCGTAAGAAAATTCCAAGAATACAAAATAGACACAGAAATAGGCAAATATAGGTAAAAATAAACGAAAATAGGCAAAATACCTGGTAAAATAGGTGATAAAAAAAATAGTACAAAAAAGGCAAAATCAAATAGGGCTCTAATGATTCAGAATTTACTAAAACAAATTTGTGTATTATTAGAAAGTCGATACCTGAAAAACTGACGATAGGTGTTTTGCCTAAAATCCGATCTCTACGTGATTACTAACCTGACCTATTTAAAATAAAACTAGTTGCTATTAAATTTTGGATCGTGGCCTATGCCTTATACTTTCATTTGTCTAGCGTCAAAATCTGACGCCGTTGTGTTTGCATTGGTTTGGAAACCTAATCCTTGGCTCCGAAAGTGGAATTTTGGAAAAGTGGAACATGTTTTACAAGTTTATTTGCAAAATTCATAAAAAAAATCATGAAATGAAAAAAACAAGCTTCATTTTCGACCTGACAGAATATTTCAAAACCCCTCAAACCAACTTTTAAAACCCTTCAGATTCGATTTTGATATAGGCATAGTAATATTTTACATAAATGGCAAATTTTGTAGGATTCCACGTGGTGGTAAATTAAGTTATATTTACAGCGATATCTTAAAAAGGAATAAAAGCAGCGAAACTAGTTTTAGATCTTCTGAAAGCTTAGAAAACCTTAAAATGTTAAAGAATAATTTATTAATATTCTTTCAAACAATAAAATTTAGTTAAACTCTTTAAGGCGCGCGACGTCGCAATTTAGAAAATTTGCCTGCAAGAAGCCATAACTTTGAAACCAACCACCCAATTGCTATCAAATGTTTTTAATTTCTTTCATAAGCAATAATTATGCAAAGTTTGAGTAAAATATATTCAAAAATATTGGAGATAAGATAATATAAATATTTAAGTCTTGTCTTATTTATTCATAGCTGGCTAGACCATTCTTGTTTGACTACTTTTATCTATTCTAGTCTTCTTTGTCTACATAGTTTTATGTCTTATTTTAAGGAAATCTCATCAAAGTTTTGATGGTCTAGACATGTAAAATAAGATATAAACTACATAGGATAAAATAAGTCTAGAAAACCTATTAAAATTAGTTAATTTATGATTTATAAATGGAATTACTTAAAACTCCAGTCTGTTTAATATTGTCTATTTAGACTTATCCATTTAATCCTGTTCATCTACACTGTCTAGGTTTGCCGATTTATTCTTGTCTGTTAAGGTCTAGTTGTATTTAACTTGTCTTGTGTCTTATGTCTTCTAGGTAAACTTTTTTCTAGAGCTGTAATTTAGTCTGAGAAGCCTTATTTGTCAGATTAGACAAAAAATACTGCACAGGCAAGACCGATTACACATTAAACTGAAAGAAGAGACCAAACTAGGTAAACAAAAGTTATTGTAGAAGCTGAAACAGTCAGGCCAAGACAGACTGAACTAGGCAGGCAAGACTAAACAGACAGTTTTATTGGTTTAATATTACATAATGATATTATTAATATTTTTATCTATTATTAGACAGACATAAAAGCTAGATAGACTAAAAATACTAGGAAAAACGGACAAGACTAGAAATAGGGCTAGACTGATTAATTCTACAAGTAAGTCTAGAAGCAAAATAAAAGAGACAAGCCCAAAGAGTAAACAAGTCTAATCATTGCACAAACACTGCACAAACAAGTCAAAACAGATGAGAGTTGGGACGAAGACTAAAAAACATAAATTTTATATCTAGAATACCGAATATATTATGTTGTTTCGTTAATTTATAGAATATCCAAAATTTATGTAAATATTTTTATACCTACGTAATCTTATTATTATTGCTGACCTGAATTAATTTGAGAAAATGCACGCGGGCGAAACCGTGGACTACAGTTAGTCACATTTATAAAAATGACCTTTATAAAAAGGTCTAAAAGGAGTTTATTTATTTGATACATTCCGTTTATCGAAGTTTATCGAGATGTGTTATAAAGGGTATCTACTTAGATAGTTTAATGACTGATTAATCCTAATAATCACTACTATTTTTAAGAAAAAATATACCATGAAAATTTATCATTGTACACTCCCTATCAACTATATATAGTTACTGTAGTTTGATGCGCCGCGTGCGAGTATAATGAATCCGGAATTACACACAAAATTGAGCGAATATTTTTATGTGTAGTATATATACAGAGTCAGCCAAATGTATTGCACCAGGCGATATAGAATTAATAACCGTGCGATTTAAGAGAGAGATTTAAGAATTTAGGAGAGTCTATAAAAAAATGTGGGAACACAATACAATTTTTTTAAGAAATAAATCAAATAAATGGTAAAATAAATTTTTTGAATAAATGGAAATTTCTATGCATTATTATTAATATTATTTCTATTCATTCTAAATGAATAGAAATAATAATGTAATACACGTGACCTCTTGTCATGCTTAATACCGTTAGCTTAAGTTTAAGAAATGATTTTAACAGAATCAAAAAGGATAGAAATTCTGATATTCGTTGGTTATGGGGATCGTAAGAGAACTCCTGCGGAAGCGTGTCAATTATTTAATGACATTCATCCAAACACAATCCCTATCAGTAGGTCCACAATGACACGAACCGTTCAAAAATTTGAAGAAATCAAAAGTGTGAAAAGTCGTAGTTCCTCTGGTAGACCGGCAAAAATTGTTGATAGGGCACTAAATATTTTGCTGGATATAGCCGAACGCCCACAGAATCCCATCAGTCAGCTCTCCGCAGACCATGACATCTCTAAAACGTCAGTGAGGAAAATGTTTAAAAAGGGAAGGTAGGGAAGGTATAGATAGGATATAAAGGAAGGGAAGGATAGGTTTAAAATGTACAAAGCCCAATTAGTTTAGGAATTATCTGAAGATGACTTGGACCGCAGGGTTGAATTTTCAGAAGTAATGTCTCAACTAATAAATGATAACGATAGTTTTACTTCATAGATGCCTTAATAATTAATTTTGATTCATAAATGCCCGGCAGAAATTCTAGAGCCCAAAGTAAGAAAAAAAGTCCCTATACAGATGTATCCGAAAACGCTTCCTAATTAAAGTACAACCCTTAAAAGAGGGTGGTCTCACGCAACATTTTTGCTCATATCTCAGACGCAACTAATGATAATTGATTCAAATTTTGTGTCCACTCGTTACTGGTGCCGAACTCCCGTTTGTGCTTATTTTCGTGTTAATAGCCAACCAGTGGCGGTACATACGGGGAACTTACTTACTTACTTAGCAGCCATGATAGCCCTATGTGGGTTTTGGCTGACACGATTATGGCTAGCCATTGCTGGCGTCCTAGCACTCTGCCTGGGATGGAAACTGGATGAACTCAATAGTCCATGAACCGCTCCTGCCGGTCCCAAGCCCGGACACAAGAGTAGGGTAGAGCGGAGGGCTAACAACCCACTCTCTGAAAAAAACCCAGTTCAAGACAAACGACCACAACCTCTGAACAGACACCAACCTCTAAACGGACACCAAGACGACGAAAAAGGGAAAATTATATAAAGCAACATGGTAGTTAAGGAGCCTCTTTACAACAGGAGCACTACAAAAATGCTGCAGGACCTCCAAGAGAACAATGCAGACATGGCGAAACGAGGAAAACTTAGACAAAGGAAAAAGACAGAGGAATTCACACTATGCTAACACACGAATTCTTTTTCAGTGGAACCACCAATAATAGGCACGAGTTCGGAACGGGTTTTATTTATGAAGATAGATCACACGGTAATTGGAATTAAACTAATAAACAAGTATATGTGCATACTGCAAATCAAAGCTAAGAAACACAAGATCACTGTAATAAATATACACGCACCAACCGTTAAGAGCGAAGGAATCAGAGAAAATTTCTACAATGAATTAGAGAACATATACAGTTATACGCCGATCTCCGACAGAAAAATTGTAAAGGGTGGCTGAAACGCCCAGGTCGGAATGGAACAATACTTTCAAATTATCGTAGGCACGCCTAGCCTACAGCAACTGAGTAACGAAAATGGATATAGAGCAGTAAACTTTGCAGCAACATGCGGCCTAGTAGCTCGTAGTACGCAATTCCTAAAAAAGACATACACAAGACCACATGGAAGTCAAATGACGGAAGAACCAAGGATCAGATTGACCACATCATGATAGAAAGCAAACATTTCGCAGACATCCTCAACACAAGAAGTTACTGGGAAACAGCACATGATTAGGACTACGCACTAGTCCTAAGATAAATACAGATAAAGTTTCAAATACAAGAACTAATTATAACACCAGACAGCTACAATCCGAAGAAACTATAACCAGATTCCAAACAAAAATAGAACAGCTACTAGTTGAACACCACGAAACAACACCAAACGCACTAGAAAAACTAGTAAAATGAACAGATGCCTTACTCATAACTACTGCGGAAACGATACTAAAGTAGGCAAAGTTACGACAATAAAGAGAAATACTTGGTTCGACAAAGAATGCGAAAAAGCAATCAAAAACAAGAAAATGGCAAGAATACAAACACAACCGAGGAATGCAATATAGCACCAAAAGGATAGAAGCCTACAGAACCATTAGGCGTAAGAAGAAAGAGCATCTTATAGAGGAATTTCTTCTACTTCTTCTTCAGCCTAATGCCATCCACTTCTGGATATAGGCCCCTTCCAATTCCTTTCAGGTCTGTTTGTCCTATGCAGTTCTTATCCAGATTTTTCACGCGGTTTGGACGATGCTGTCTCTCTGCCGTTCTTGAGGTCTTCCTGTAGATCTCTTACTTCCTCTGGGTCGCCAGATTATTATTATTATTTTGTTGGTCCATCTGGCTGGATCTTGTCGGGCGACGTGTGTTTTCCAACGCCATTTGAGTAGAGCAGTGCGTTGTATAACATCTGTGACCTGAATCTTCCGCGAATTTCCTGGATTCTTATTTTATCCCTTAAGCTAATACCTGACATTGTTCTTTGCATTGCTCTCTGTGTTGTTCTAAATTTATTTGCTTTTTATAGTTATTGTCATTGTATTGTCATTGTGGCAGGATACATGTTTCGTAGACTTTACGCTTGATGTTTCGAGAGATATCTGTTCTTTTCAGAATGAATCCTAGCTTACCGCGGTCTGTTCTTGTTTCCCAAGTGTGATCTTGTGTCCGAGATATACATATATTTTATTCTAGCTTTGCCTCTGGACATATTTGATCTTAACACCTTCATGTTTGTGTTATCCTCTATGGTGCTTTGTATGAGTACAGTATTATACGGCCTTGTGTCTTTTCGGTTTTTTTTTTAATAATGTTCTATCACGATTTGTTTGTCTTCTTTGTTCCATCAATGTTTTTGTATTTGCACTGATTTTTCCATCGCCTTGATTTTGTGTTATTTTTGCACATACTTTGAAAGTCGATCCTTGGAGACTATTATTATTGTGCTGGGCTCGTTGAGTTCCAAATGTTTTAGTTATAGTTATATTACCGTGCTGTTGTGTTTTAAGTATTTTTTTGGAATTCGTTGTTGAATCTTATGGGTTAGTTCTTCTGCAGTTGGAATCTTTGGTCTGGGAAGTAGTTTATTTCTTTCTATGTTTGTGTTCACAAGATAATAGTAGCACGTATAAGTCGATGGTCGCTGCCTGTGTCGAGACAATTTGTTACAGATACATTTTGGCGGATCCTCTGATTATATAATCGATTTCGTTTTTGACCTGTCCATTTGGGATTTGAAGCGCTAGTTTCATGAAAAAAGTATTCATGCAGAACAAATGTTCGTTTCTGAGATAATCATTTCACCTCTGGCGTTTCTAGTTCCTAATCCGAACATGCGTATGATTATTGGATCGTTATTGTCTTTTTACCAATCTCCGCATTTAGATCGCCTATGATTACAACGAAATGTGCATTTTCTGCTCGTTGTGCATTTGTAATAACTTCATACAGTTGATCGATCTCTTTGTCAGGTGCTGTGCTAGTTGAGGCATGGCATTGAATTACTTGTAGGTTATACATTTTCAGCATAATTTAGATATCCTTATTTGTGTATGCTTGTGTTTTAACGACAAGATGTTTTAGGTGTTTATTTACCATTTACTGTTCCTCTAGTACAGGGGTCGGCAAAGTGTGGCTCGCGAGCCACATATGGCTCTTTTGGTGTGGGCTTAGGCTCTTCGGAAATATTCACAAACATCACAAAATCACAAAAAAAAAGAAACAGAACTGTCCTTTTTCGGAAGCCTTACGACCGCCGCCGGCAAGTTATTTATAACTCACAGTCACAGTACGGATCTCGATTGTTTCTTTTAGTTATTGTCTAGCAGTCAATTCAGTGCATGGTTCAAAATTGAGCTTTTTTGGACATAATTTAGAAACTGAAAATTCCTTTTAAAATGGTTTCGAAGAAAAAAATAAAAACTGCCTATCGACAACGTGAATTCCAAACTGAATGGACTGAATCATTTGCGTTGGTACCTAATGCAGCTGGTCTTCCTACTAGTCTTATTTACCACGAAAAACTAGCAAACAACGAAAATCTAATCTAATGTTGAGATACATTTCGAAAATAAACATGCCGCATTTGCATAGAATTATCCCTTCGGTGATGTAAAAGAGAAAGCAATTGAATAACTTAATTATAAAAAGACAAGTTTATCTTTTAACTGTTGGATGCAGTCTACAAATATTGCTAACTTGGCAAGCTTTATCATGAGTCACGAAATCGTCAAAAGCAGAAAGCCATTCACTGATGGTGGGTACATAAAAAGTCGTTTTATAAATGGGGCTGACACACATTTTCACAATCTTAACAATAAAGCAGATAGGCATTATGAATAAAATCAAAAGAATCTTGTGACATAAAGGATAATGCGCAAGTTGTCCTCTTTGCTCACTCTATTTCATCAGATGGTCCCAAAGAAGAACTTGGATTATTGCCACTCAAGGGTGAGAGCAGAAGATTGAAAATGCAGTGACCGAATGTCTGAAGAAAATCACATTCCACTTACTAAAATTGTGTCACTTGCAACAGCTTCAGCTAAAAGTATGGTGGGTAATAAAAAAGGATTTGTTACAATTTAAAGAAACAATTTGAGAACCTTAATAATGACGTGTTATCTTTCCATTGCATAATTCGCCAGGAAGCACTTGACGCACAAACATTTTCAGAAGGTATTGATAAAGTTATGAATTTTGTAGGCAAGGCCACCAATAATATTATCGAAAAGGCGCTAAATCATAGCCAATTATGAAAAAAATTCAAAAAATGACTACGAAAAAAAAACATCCGTGGCTCTTGATACAGTTTGAAATCATTTTATATAAAAATTTGGCTCTTAAGTTCATAGAGTTTGCCGAGCCCTACTCTAGTCTGTGACCTTATATCGGAGTTTTTTTCATATAACAAGTGTCCTGATTTAATTATAGTTGACTTTTCCCCTTTAAGTCTAGTTTCGTTTATGGCTAGTATATCCCACTTTATGTTCTTTAGTTCTTATTCAAGTACTTCTAGGTTCTTGTCGATTTTCATAGTTCTAATATTGTATGTAGCTTTTCTCTGTTGATGTTTTCCTATTTATTGGTCTTGATATGTCGGCTTATTTTCCGCCGTCTTTTATCTTTTATCAAATTTATGCCTCCCCAGAATACATGAGGCAGTCCGATGTTTTGGAGCGAGATTTTGCGTTGATAGCTCTGCTCGCCTGGGGTACTATGTTTTCTGAATTTGAAAAGATTTCATTTTTTTCATTGGAAGGTGGTAGGCTTTTAAACGCCGCGCTAGCCGCTCGGGTTAGCGAGTTCGCAGTACCATAACCATTTCAAACTGCTCCAGTCTTGCTTTTGGTAATTCAACTTATGAACCAGTGCAGTATCATTTCCTTTATGCTTCATCTTGGTACTGATGGTCGCTGCTGCCTTCCATCAAGTGCTAGTTTTGGCCCGTCCCGGGTATTTTATTTCCCCGGTTTCCACCATGCCTGGTGAACATTCCCCTATTCGCCACCTGGGGAGGCGCCCGATGGGGGACCAGCAACCCCGCACGAGATTGCTACGTAGAGGAACTAGAAGCATACAATTCAAACGTATACGTAGATGAATTCTACAAAATGGTAAAAAACAAACGAAAAGGATTCCAAACTAAATCAACGAACATACGGGGAACGATATTTGTATTTTTGCAAATATTTTTTCCGTCTGAACAATTAGCTAACGCTTGACAAGATGAAATTGTGTGAGGCCACCCTTTATTAATAGCTGTACCTCAGGTAGGAAGCGTTTTCGGACACATCTTTAAAGCAACTTTTTTTTGATATTTTTGACACTGTTTCCCAAACTTTTTGATTTCGCGGCTCCCCTGCAACTCACATCGATAAACCACGGCCCCCTATTTTTTTTTAGAATTGGGTAAAAAAAATGTTGCTTTGGGTATACATATATGTATATGTATAGGTATTACTTTTCAAGGAAGTTGATTGATTCTATTAAATGATTTTTCTATGTTGCGTCTGTAATGGACTTATAATAGCATTCATATGCCTGCGGCTATGGCTGGTCGAGTGCTGTTATGAGTTAATGTCTTCAAGGTTGGCACCAAAATTAAGAGCTGTCAGTGTCAAATTTTCGATACGATCGCGACCAGGAGTTTTCTAATGTACAAAAACGACTTACGAACGATATTTTTTTATAGTATTTTTTCTATTTTGCGCTCTTTTATGCAATTTCTAAATTAAAAAATTGCCCATTTTACTTAGAAAATGTTATGATGGTTGGTAACACTGATACTTGACATTTCACTGACACTTGAAATTAATGTAAAGGTTAAAATTAAAATGGGTGAGAAAGTATTTTGTACTCCACCTGAAATTCATCAAATTACTGCAAATACGGTGAGCAATTTGTTACCGGATAAATCACGTGCACGATATTAAAAACAATGTAGTAAATTTAACGAGTGGTGCATTGAAAATAATGTTACAGTTGTTTCGGAAAATGTTTTACTTGCTTACTTCGAATTACAACGTAAGAAGGATGATGGTTTATACTTCTTACGTTGGCGTCAGGAATTAACGGATATGTCTGTCGACGACATAGAATACAGGTCCGATTCCATCATTGTGTCTGTATCTAAAACAAAAAATTACATTCCAAGAAAAAAAATTAAAAAATACAATAACAGAAATGCACCAATTTGCTTTCTAAAACTGACACACAATGGTTCCTAAACTCCACATCTGCCATGCTCTCTTGAAGAGAGTCGTCTCTACTCCTCTCTCCTTATTTCAATATAATATATGTTATATTTAAGTTATATTTTGCATATTTCGGGGGGATTTGAACCAACAACCCTCCACCCGCCCCCGCCCTTGGCTACGCCCAAGGATGCTTCCTTTAAAAAAGAAAATTGAATTGTCGAAAATGCTTGGGTCTGAGCAAGCAAATATCAACTTACCTGGATGTTCTTTTAGTGTCCCACAGTTGAAATTTGATAGCAGCAGTAATAGTCGCACTATATATAATGTTCTGGGTGTGAGTGTTACTGCACAAGAATCACGCAATGTCACTATAAATCTTAAAAAAAATTTGACACTGACAGTTTTGAATTTCAGTGCCAACCTTGAAAAAATCAACTCATAATAGCTCGCAGCGAGCCATTACCGCACGCATTTGAGTGCTGTTATGAGTCCATAACCTACGCAAAATTAAAAATAGTATATTAAAGGACGAGTTCAGTAAGTAGGGTTCAGTCAGGACGCGTGCTGAAAAATTGCGCTTACTGAACGCGTCCTTTAATATGCTATTACGATATTTAAGTTCTGTTGACCACGACATTGTTCTGTTATTTTCTTCAAGAAATTCATGCAAAGAAATGAACATGCTTCCTTGTCCAAAGCTATTGGTACCTACGCAGATTTTTTTTTAAACCTTATAGCTTATTGTTAAGAATCAGTAAATTAGTACTATCTCTCCGAAGAGAAATATTCAGTTCATTAACCGAAAATATCATGAGAAATTGGGCAGCTAAATCTGGTTTATTTTCTAGAAAAAATATCCTAAGCTTGCCATTATTATTTGTCGTAATTTCAATATTTTAACCAAGTTTATAATTTTAATGTGCATATTTGACACTTATTTAACGAAGATTAATGTGTGATATTCGCGGCCCCGTTGCGGGTAAGCTCCGGCCCACCACTTTGGGAAGGACTGTTGTAGAACACGCCCTAGAATTTCTGCTGGGCATATATATATAACAATACAACATATATATATATATATATATATATATATATATATATATGTATTATATATATATATACATATATATATATATATATATATATATATATATATATATATATATATGTATGTATATCTACATATATATGTGTGTGTGTGTGTATGAGCGATATATAAAGAAAAAATATAATAGCATAAAGAAAAATAGTCCCATATTCGTGTGTGTATACACGCACATGTCTTCACATAGTAACTTTGTTATTTATAGGGAGTGTACAGTGATAAATTTTATGTCCATTTATTCTTATAAATAGTAGTGATCATTAAGTTATTAAAATATATAACATTACGTAAATTCAAATTCGTCGTTCCTTAGCGAATCGTTTAATTATTTGTGATTTCTGCCAACATGAAAATTGGTAAATTTTCTATTAATATTTTTGCATTTGAAAGCAATATTTTCTTTTCAGAAAAATATTATGATCCTGTGACGAAGGTCATCGCTATGCCAAACGAAATCTTGAACGTGAATTTTAAAGGAATTGGGCATTCAATTTACAATTCTTTATCCAATAATTTGGAATTAACATCACAGGTGACACAGCATATCAAATATATCTATATATCTATTAACTAATTCTATTCTATTATTCTAGTATATTATTATTCTACTCATTCTATTATTATCTATATATCTATTAACTAATTCTGTAAATAGCTTATACTGTATAAAATGTTTTAAAAACGTCAGCCTGAAGCTGAACGTTTGTAAATTTTTTTCTTTATTATTTTTGAGTTATTTTTGAACAGAAATATCGTTGTTTTTATTTTCATCTATAATTTTATCTATAAATTATATTTTTAGATAGAAGCAAGTTCTGGAGCAACTGAATCTAACTCAGAATTTCTGCAGAAATGTATACGGACAGCATTAAAAATGCAGGAATTCGGAATTACATCCAACGATATTATTACCATTTGCTCCTACAACCACTTTAACAGCTCAGTGCCTTACATTGCTTCTCTTTTCCTAGGAGCTAAAGTTACAGCACTAGATCCATCAATGTCCGTCGAAGAAATAGTTTTCCTATTAAATTTAGTTAAACCGACATTTATTTTTGTAACTGAAGAAGAATTAATTTGCAACGCCATTGGAAAATTAGGATTTGATATAAAGGTTGTTGTGTTTGGAGAAACTAGCAAGAATATTAAATTTACAGAGTTTCTTCAATCAAATGAAAATGAAAAAAACTTCACGCCGTACATTCCAGAAGATTTGGATGAAACTACTATAATTATATTTAGTAGTGGAACTACTGGCTTGCCAAAAGGAATATGTTTGGGTCATAGATTCGTACTGTCAAATATGGAACAGTCGTAAGAATTCTTTGCTTTACTTACAATTACACATATAACTTATACACATATGTTGAATTGAAATTTCCAGGCAATTTTTAATTTCCATGCTCTATTCTACACTCTATTGGGCATCTAATGTTTATTCCACATTAATGTCTATTAATAAAGCAGTTCCAAGAATAATTTGCAAAACTATGGATCATCAATTAGTTTGGAGTCACGTAAAAAAATACAATGTGAATATTCAAAAGTTGTATATATATAATCCTTAATACATACATAATTTAATCTATTTTAGATTTATAATTGTAATAATTCTTGTAGGTTAAAACTCTATTTTTATCTTCCTGGGATGCCATACAATGTTTCAGAAATATTCCAGTGGATTACAAATGTCCACTGAATACTTTTATATTAGGTGGCAGTATTATAAATACAGAATATTTGAAGAAATATAGGAAAGCATTTCCTAGCACAACAATTACTTATGCTTACGGTCAAACCGAATTATTTCTTGTCTTCAATCCAGTACAAGACGAGAATAAAATTGGGACTGTTGGATGCCCAACGCCAAATAGAACCTATAAGGTATATATTGGAAAATAATAGATTCAAATAATTTTTAAATTTTTGTTTTATATAGGTTACTGATATAGATACAGGGGAAGCTCTTGGTTTCAACCAAAGAGGGGAACTAAGAGTGAAATCTTATTTGTGTATGAATGGTTATTACAACAAAGATTCGTCAGACGTTTGGGATGAAGAAGGTTTCTTAAAAACCGGAGATATTTGCTACTACGACGAAAGTTTCTGCTTCTATATGGTTGACAGAAATAAAGAAATGTTTAAATACAAATCATACCATATAACACCAGCCAAGCTTGAAGCAGTTTTACAAAACCATCCAAGTATTGCATTAGCTGCTATTGTAGGCATTCCTCATCCAGAAGAAGACAATCATATTTTAGCAGTGGTACAAGTAGCGGAAGGTCATAAGCTAACCGAAGAAGAAGTTATAGAGTTTGTTGATGGACAAGTTGATGATAGGCATAAATTACGTGCTGGAGTCAAGTTTACGAATAATATTCCATTAACACCTACAGGGAAGGTCAGGAGGAGAGAATTACGTGATATGTTTATTAATGGGGAACTGTAAAACTAATATTGTATTATTTTACAATATAAATATTGATTAACCTAACTTTATTTTCTGGACGAGGATGTAAAATATATTTACATACAACCCCCAGAGCTCTAAGTTGCTCTGGTGGAGTGTGGGACTACTCGCCTTGTTAATCGTGATGAGATTACCCACTAAAAACCTATTCCCCAATTCTTCTCCTTGTGCCCCGGAGACCGCCAGGTATTACTTGTGCAGTAAGGTTGTCCGTGTAAATAAGCCATTTATTTCTTGCTGCACTTTCGTCTTTTTGTTTACTTACCATAAACTTTCGTATGGTATCCTCGATAGCCTTCCAGTTGTCAGGTGTGTCTAGCATTGACTAAATGATGTTTTCCGGCGTTATTGCCGACTTTTCTCATGGGGTCCGCTCTGTCCGTCTTGTCCATCTGTGGCACTTGAAAAGCGTGTTCTCTGCAGCGTCTTCGCCATAGCAGAGGTGGCAATTCGGTTGGTCAATTATTTGAAATCCACATGTATTATTGACAATCTGCACGTCCTAATATGACCTGTATTGTGTAATATGTAATTTTCCGTGTTTCCGCTCTGTCCATGTTTTTATCGTAGGTGTTAGTTGCTTAGTCCTACTGACCTTTTGCGTCTGGTTAATCCATCTTGTCCGCCATTTATTCATTATTTTTTCAGCATATTTTCAAATATTTTAAACTTAATGGCCTTTTTCCAAATTGCTATTGCGTACAGTAATGCAGAGTACACAACTGACCTCAACTCTTTTCTCTTCTTCCCTTTGGTTCTGTTATGTTGGGCAGGATTATATTTAATCTCTTGACCATTCCTTCTGTTATCTTGACTGACTCAATGATATGTATGTTCATTCTGGATCAGTGTCGAAATATATGCCTAGTTATTTTGTTGCGAGCACCGTCTCTGTGTCCTTATTTGCCAATGTTATTATTGGTAGTTGTCGTATTTTGCGTCATCCTACTACCAGTACCGCTTCCGTTTTTTTCTGGGGTTAGTTTCAGTTTTTTTCCATTCCATCCACTCCTATATTTTGCTAATTGCTGTTTCTACCGCTAACTACCAGCGCTATGTCGTCTGCGTAACCTATGACAGTTACTTCTTTTGGCGTTGCGATTTTTTGGACTCGTTATAATAAATGTTCCATAACGTCGGTCCCAGAACAGAGCCTTGAGGAACCCCGCATGTTACATCCATTTCACCCCTATCTCCAACTATTCAGGTTCTTTCCTCTAGATAGCTTTGTACCATTCGTACTAGAGAATATCGAGAAAATTACTTGATTTGGTTATTAATGGTGAATTATAAAATTAATATTGTATTACTTTGTTACTTAGTATTTTTCCGTTTAAATAGAATATTGATTCATATAAAGTTTACCGATTATAAAAAAAATAATAGATTTTTATTCATTTGAAAGTTAATTTAATTAATTAACTGAAAAAAACAAATAAATTGTAAGAGGTGTGTGAGAAAATATTTATTAATTATTGTCTCATTTTTATTCACTCTTGCAATGTTTCTTCCCTGTCAAAACCACATTCTCTGTGCTCTCTGGAATGATCTCCTTTCCACCTCACCCATAGTCATGGGAGATGCATTCCATGGTCTTCTTAAGACCAACAAATTTGATGTAGAATTGGATCTTTGTTGTAAGGCCGATTTCTTTGGCGTATAATTTATGGAACTTGATCACTGCACCCATCTTATAGTCCAGCACGCAGTATTTTCGCCTGTTCTCATTCTCCACAATAATCCCGGCTAGTAATACACGCTTCTATCAATACTATCTATCTTCTTTTTTTGACGTGGATTATTATATCTGGCGTCTTGGCAGATTGCCTAATGGTTGTTGTTACTGTTGTATCTATTCAGATCTCAACGTTAACGTTTCAACTGATCTCCTGCACCGAGTGATTTCGGAGGCGTTTGCTTCTCTTAATTCCTTACTTGTTGCAAAAGAATAAGTGGATACACTTCACAACTTGATTATATCTGCGGATGTAATCGTGTACCAGCATTCTGTTGGACTGCGTTTCCACGTGACACTCTCTTTGCATTATGGAAATGTTCCTGGACTTCCACCGAATATATTTCTATCTTGTGAGTATCAAAAATGCACTTCTTCGTTTACACTAATTTTTCAGCCAGGTAGATGATCCTTCGATGTCTACTAGTACGTTACGCTTGGATCAGTACAGCTATGCATGTCCAATCTTATTTTTAATCTCGCTGTACAGATGATTCCATAGAGCAGTTTCTAGGACTTGCATATCAATCGCACATTGGATGTTATATCTTGAAGCTAGTAAGGGACTATGATTGCTGTCTAAGAGTTCTCCTCCGGCATTACTTTCAGGATTGCTGCTCTTCCGAGTGACGTGTTCCTTGTATCCAGGAGTGTTTTGAAAATTTGTAGGTCTATTCTTACACCCTTTTGTACAAAGCTGTACAGTCCTCTTCCAAGTTCGTTCCTACCAGTTCCTACCGAAGATACCATCTTTGTGTGTTGGCAGGCTGAAGGCGTACTTTATGCTTCACTAACAATTTCCTTGGATATACGCCAATTTTAAAGTTGACTTCATACTCCATCGGTACTGCTCATATGTAATAATTGATCACATCATGTTTTTACCACTCAAACCGGATTTGCATATGGAGGCTTTTAAGAATCTCTGCATGAATCGTATTATATGTTTGAAACCTCGTTTTTTCTGTTCTCGATGATTTCGAGGTATTTGTATCCCTCTTTCACTACAAGTGGCACTGCAGTACTTTCGCAAGCTTTGCAGTTGCTGATTTCTCTCATGCCCAACCAATCCGAAGATCTTCTCGGCTTCCTCATTCATCTTCTTTAGTACTTCATATTCCTGAACAAAGAGTTTTAGTTCATCAATTATTAAAAGGTGACTGGAAACATATTGATAATAATCGTCTTAATCACTATCTCCGGATATACTATATTCAGCTTCCTACTCAGCGGATCCATGCGTAGTACGAACAATAAAGGCGGAAGATTTATCATCCTGCAAAATTCCTCTTTTGATATCTTTCTGCATGATTGTCTTGTTATTAAGTTTGATAACGATTTTCCACCTCTCGCTCGTTGACCTTAGGAATGGAGAGGTCCATGATGGAAAGTTTAGTTTTTTATGCACTCTTTCAAATATGAGTGATCGAAAGAAATAAATGCCTTTTTAACATCAATCCTGCTCTTTCGTGCCCTGGACCATTCTAACTGTTCCGAGCGGTTTTCAGGTAGTAAATCATATTCATACTCGCCATATCATGCTTATCACTTTGAGAAAGACTAACCTTTCGTCAGAGACATTTCGCGATCCCGACGAACTTTTCGGCGAGGGAACAATCAGCAAAAGCCAAGTCGAAAGATGCTCGAAGAGAGATATTGCAGATGAAGAAGGAAGCGGACGACCATCGGATTTTGACGGCCAGGCCCTTCTAGCGGCAGTGGAAGAGGAGTAAAGCCTAACAACACAAATGCTACCCCACGACTTCAATGTCCACCAATCCACGATCGTTCGTCGCCTCAAAAAGCTCGAAAGGGCGTGAAAACTGGTTGTGTAAAAAAAAACTACGAACTTTCCGATAGCAACAAACCCGATTTGTTGCAACGAAATGAGCAAGCCCCGTTTCTAAAGAATCACATGCTTCACGGACCGAAGCCCCCACAGACAGAAAAACTGGCAAACGAACAAAATTTACGACGATTTGGATGACGATTTCAAAGCGTGGATTGCGTCCAAGAACCGTGCCTTCTTTACCCATGCGATCGACCGTCTTCCAAGCAAATGGGAAGCAGTTCTTTAAGTAGATGTTGACTACGCGCCGGAATAATCATTAAACCATCTATTTGTTAAATATTTGTATCATTTTTGTTAAAAAATTTTGTTAAATATTTGTATCATTTTAACATTTTGTTAAAAGCCGCAATAATTATGCATTCACTAATGCAAATTGGTTTTATTAAATAAATAATATATTGATAGATCATTGGTAATAATATATCGACATAGATTAATTAAAATAATATTAAATAGTAACATTTGTATCTTTTCTTCAAAAATTATAATTTCTAGGAAATCATTGTATACATATCGTTAACAAAGCTGACGTAGTATAACTAATCTTTCTATAAAAACTTTCTTAAAAACAACTACTTCACTGGCAAACACACCACGACATTGAATTACATCGGGAAAGTTTTTGGCTTCTATATGGAGCTATAATTTTAACAAAAAAAATATACAGGGTGGTCCATTTAAGTGAAGACATTGAAATATCTCGA
Source organism: Phosphuga atrata (assembly GCA_944588485.1). NCBI lineage: Eukaryota > Metazoa > Arthropoda > Insecta > Coleoptera > Silphidae > Phosphuga > Phosphuga atrata. The sequence goes on along the minus strand of OX155896.1, from coordinate 50,706,671 downwards.
AAAATAAACATTGTACGAAAAAATTTCCCAAATGAAAACTTAATATATGAAAGGGGGTTATGCACTGGTGCTAAAGTTAGAACTCCTCCACCACCTCTTCTGCAGAGGCGGGGGGTAACTCTGAAATCTTAAATGGAAACCCCATTTTTTTCTTGCAGATTCAGATTTTATGACAAAAATAAGAAGACTTTATTCGAAACATTTTTTTTTAATCTTTATAAATGGCGATGTAAAACGTTAAAATTCGTTACGTTTCATTTTTCATAGAAACCCATGTGATTTAGTACAAAGTAATAGAAAACAATAGAAAACGATTTATTTAGAGTTGTGGTGCTTGTTCATTGGCGATTCGTCTTACCTCCTGTTTTTCAATTAAAGTAAATGTTCAAAAATTTGACCTTCAACTTCGATGCATTTATTGATTCGCTCTTCAAATGCTTGTGTACAGCTTAAAAGTGTCTCTGCTGGAATTTGAGCGCAAGCATTCTTGATTCGCTCTATCATTTCTTCACGAGTTGTTGGCACTCTTTGATAAACCTTGTTTTTTAGAAACCCCCACAAGAAAAAATCTGGTGATGTCAAATCGGGCGACCTGGCAGGCCAATTTACCGGGCCACCTCTCCCAATCCAACGACCATTGAAATTGCGGTCTAATATCTCACGTGCTAGTCGTGAGTAGTGAGCTGGACAACCGTCATGCTGATACCACATGGTTAACCGAATGTTTAAACTAATGTCCTCAAGTAATGTTGGTAGTTGGTGTTGCAAAAAATTTTGATATTTTTGTCCATTTAAAGTGCCTTCAACAAAATAGGGACCAACGAGCTTATCGCCTATGATTCCACACCAAACGTTAACCGACCAAGGACGTTGATGCTCAACTTGTCGCAACCAGTGTGGGTTTTCTACACTCCAGTAATGCATATTGTGTCGATTAATTTTACCATGGTTTGTGAAGTTAGCCTCATCGGAAAATAGTACTTCACGGAAAAAAAATTGGTACCTTCGTATCTGCTCACTTGCCCATTCACAAAATCTTACTCGATTATAAAAATCATCCCCATGCAGTTCTTGGTGCAGTGAAATATGATACGGATGAAACTTATGTCGATGCAGTATTCTGAGAATACTAGTTCGAGGAATTCCAGAATCGCGAGCTAAATCTCGAGTGCTTACTTGGGCGTTTTGGGCAACAGCAGCTAGCACAGCTACCTCATTAGCTTCTCCACTAACAGTTCCTCTACGCGTTCTTTTTTTAGATTGCACACTTCCATGGGTAGTAAAGGCTTTAACAACATTGTAAAAACATGACCGCGACCGAACATTATTTGGAAAACGCACAGCATACAAGGCAACAGCATCGTCTATATTTCTTCTACACTCGCCATAAATGTAAATCATTTCATCATTTCTTTTTCTTCTATAAAAACAGGAAACATTTTTCTGCTCTTAAGTCGAACACTGTTTTGGTTTTATAACAACAATTATTGCGTGAAACAAAAAGAAAAAAGATGGTGGCAGCAGCCGCCTTGATAAACACCTGGGTTTTTTTTGGAAATCTAAACGTAACTAATTTTAGCAATTTGCACCGCCATCTACAGATATTCTTTATGTATAAAACTTTCATGTTTTTTTGTCGAAGAATCTGAATCTGCAATAAAAATATGGGGTTTCCATTTAAAATTTCAAAGTTACCACCAGTCTCTCTTAGAAGGAGTAGGGTGGGAGGTCTAAAATTATTATCAGTGAATGGACCCCTGTGAAATATTAACTTTTCATCTGGGTTATTAGTTTGTAATATGTTTATTTTTAGAGATATTTCTATGTCTTCACTTAAATGGACCACCCGGTATATATTTGTATTTTTTTATTTAATTTAATTTTGTTGAATTAGGTGTAATAAAATCCATATACCTATATAGTCTCAACAATACATATAATAAAAATAAGCAGGTCGTAACTTTGCCTTATCTCCTGTTATGCCACGCTGTGCCCATTTGTTTTACTACAATATAAAAAAACTAAAAATAATTAAACAATCAAGTAAACAATCAAGTAATTTTGATAAAAAAAAGAGCACGGCTATTATATTTTTCGTTATCTTTGAAAATAATTCATATTTGTTTATATAGACGCTATTGCGATTACAATAATAAAAATATCACTGTAAATGCTCTTAATCTGTAATGACAATTTTTTGGTGGATCAAATAAAACGTGCTTCAATTACGCTAAAGTTGGAAGAATTTGTTTCAAAAATTTACAAAAATTACATAATCTACACAATGTATTTTGCACGAACTAACATAAATGTAATTAATACAAGTAATCCTTAACGACTTAAATCCTTTAAGAATAAAATAAATCACAAATGTCTTAATTCACTTAATAATTGCGGTAGATCCTGTAATGAACTTGTAATTAAATTGTATTATTGTGTTTTGTAATTCGTTTTCTAATTTTTTTTTTTTTATTGATGTTGTCTATTAGTTTTGAAACAAGTTGTTCTGTGAAACCATTTCTATTTGCTATTTTCTTGATTGTGTTGAATTTCTTCCACCACCTTTCCATCTCTCATAGGTATTCTAGTGGCTCTATGTATGAGGCTGTTGTAGGCTACTTTATGTATTCTGAGGTGGTTGGAATCGTTGTGGATCGTGATGCTTGTGTGAGGCTTTTCTATGTTGAATTCAAGTGTGATGTTTCTTAGTTGGATGTTGTGGTCTAGGAAGTTAATTATCCCCATCATCATTGTGTTTCTCGACCGCGAATTGTGTTTTTTAATGTACTCCGCAAAGTTATCAAAGTCTTGTTCTGTGCTCCACCAGATTTCAAATATATCGTCTACATTTCATATGTAGTGGTCTAAATAGTATTCATAGACCAAAAGATATAATAATAAAAGATATAAAAGATAATAAACCTAGTGCTATAAGCTCTGAAGGAATAAATATCAAAATGATAAAAATTTGCTTGCCTCAGATACTTCCAATTATTACTCAGATGATTAACAGCTTGAATCAGCATGATCAGCGCTTGAACAAAATAAATAAATTAAAAAATGTCGAACTATTAATTGATGACTGTTTACAATTTTCATTACATTTATCGACACTTTTAAAGCGTATTTATTTATGTCCTATCTTTAAAATTGAAAAGGAAACTAGTGACTGCCTATGTTTTGTCAATGCTGAGTCGGTGTATACTAGTTTCATTAATAAGAAAGATTGCACCAGAATACAGCGAGCTCAAAATAGATGAATCTGATTTGTATATGAATTTTATTTCGTAATGTGAAATAAAATATAAAAAAAACTTTATTTCTATTTTAATTATTATAATGATACAAAAATACTTAAGTTTATATCTAACTATTTGATGGCTAACAATTGTATTATTACTACTTTAATTAACATGTATATATAAAATAACCTAACTATTATCTATGCAGAGTTTATAGTCTCTTTGTGTAAATCATAAAATAATAAATGGGAAACAACTTAATCTATTGCTGGGGTTGCAACATCCCGCGAAGGTGGGTAGATAACACATGGCCTAAGACCTCGCCAAAAAAAAATCCACAGAAATTCGATGCAAATGGATTAATATAGAAAAACTTCGAAAATTTCATCTTACATGTCTTTTAAAAAAAATTCTGTACTACAAATTACGCAGGTAACTGTATAACAAAATAACCTACAGAACGGACGTTCATACAATTAATATTTGTAATAAGGGCTTGCTGACTCCACCTATACACCATACCTCAAAATTTAATTTCAATTTAAACAATGAGTGTAATGACTGCACAAAGTTTATTGCTCTATATTTATCATTAAATAAAAGATGAAATAATTGTGCGCATATCTCTGTGACCTTTCTAACACTGCTCGTGATACGTCTGCACAGTACCGCGATTAAATAGACAAAACAATCGACAGCAATCAATATCGAGATCTGACAAGAGAAAGAAAGTTTTACGTTTTATTTTTAAATATTTATAGTTCATACTATATGGTTTTCAATTTAAATTTAATAAAGCGTAAACTAGTTGGAAGAAATATATTTTATTCCATTTCTTGAAGTAAATAAATGTTATCAAAGCAAGACACAATATTATTTTTGCATAAAAGACATATTTAAAAACAATCAAATATTTTTTAATTATGTTTTAAAAACAGCGCGTGACAGAAATAATAATAACTGATTGTACGCGAAACAAAATCGGATTGTTTGCATACGATTTAACAATATTAAAACGAAAATTTATTTATCTGCGAAATTATATATTCAGTGTTTTTAAACTGAAATGTTTCTAGTACAAAGTTTATATTTATATAGGGATAATACGGTTTACATGTAAATAATAAAACGGTTATATTAATGATTTGAATGACATTCAAAGAAACATCCACATTGCCACACAGCTATTGCCACTAGGGCATCCAAACCGGTTAAAGCCGAACCCGGTTAACCGGGTTATCGTTAAAATTTAGGAAACCGTAAAACCGGGTTTTTTCAGAAAACCGAATGTCGGTTTTTATTTATTTTATATTTTTTATTCAAGTGGAAAACTTTTACTCAAGTTTATTTTTTTCTATTGTTATTCATGCAGTATTATACTGTAGATTTATTTGTACTCAAATAAAAAGCAAGATCAATAATTTGAAGTGTGTGAAATAAAGGTTTACAGATTTAGAGTGTGCATAATCTTGATCTTAAAGAAATATAAATACTTGTAACTCCATTCTTACATTTTAGTCTAGTTTCGTACTTTGATAAATAAATATATATCTACATTTATAGTTATCTCTTCGTAAAGAATTTAATCTAACAACAATGTCTTTTTTATTCTTTACGTAAGTATAATGAAATAATACAATATATATATATATATATATATATATATATATATATATATATATATATATATATATATTTGTATTAATTCATTATACGTACGTAAAGAATAAAAAAGATATTTTATTTAATATTTATAAATGGTAAATAAATATTTATTTTATTAGGTTTACAGTTGCACTATTTTTCAGACAAGTTTTAGAACGTAATACTCAATGTATTTATTTTTATACTTACAACCGGATTTTAACCGGTTAACCGGTTTTTTACTTTACGAAAAACCGAAAACCGGTTTTTGAAATTTCATCGGTGTTTTGGATGCCCTAATTGCCACAATGGTAAGGTGTCTAATCACTGCACATAGTTTATTGCTCCATACTCATCATTAAATAGAAGATAAAATAATATTGGAGATATCTCTTTGACCTTTCTAACAGAGTTCGTGATGAGTCTGCACAGTAGCGCGATTAAATAAGCGGTTGATTAGATAAAACAAAGTATGAATGCAGGGTATTATGAGCAAGATCTTACAATAATATTTTCACGATGGTGTTAGTTTAATGGCGGGATATAAATATGATGTGTTAAATTTTCACGAAATAAAACATTAACACACTCAAAAAGTTCTGTTTTAATTAGGTGGTTGCAATTAGCTTTATCGAGAAAGATTTTAATAAATCCTTAAATCAAAAACAACCCCGATAATTTCAAAGGTTGTATCCTTTGATGTTAGTAGTATGTTCTTTAATATACCAAGCACCATTTCAACCATATCATTAAAACAGAACTTTGTGAGTGTTTTCAAACCTGTGTCAATTATTTTACATTTAATAACAAAGTCTTCCAACAAACGACAGGCTTAGCTATGGGATCTCCATTAAGCCCATATATCTAGAGCTCCTTGTTTCCAGGAAGATCTGGGTATCTTTGGTATTACCTTGTTTTTTGGGAAACTGCTGCATTGTGGTTGATTCAATTTTCGACTTGAATGTTTTTAAATATTCTTTTTCCAGTGTGATTGTGACTACGGTGTCCTTCTAATGTCACCGACGTCACTATCGTTCCCAACAAGCACTTTCGCAGTTTTTTTCAACTTTAATTTATTTCAATAGAACGAAAACTTTTTGTTGGTTTCCTCGTGCTGTCCCGATCGGTTTGGTGTCCGACATTTTGCAAATCAAATAATAATTTTGAAACACCGTAATTAAATTGACCATGGTTCGCTTTACAGTAGCGATTATGTAATCTACAACTTTTTATCAAGTTATATGTTGTTATACGTTGTTGTGAGGCTGCCACCAATGTTGTGGGGCTGCCACCAATGCTGTGGGGCTACCACCAATGTTGTGGGGCTGCCACCAATATTGTGGGGCTGCCACCAATGTTGTGAAGGGGGTTATTGTGTGAACCACCGCCGACTTCAATGTTGAGAGGGAATGACTGCTGGCCAACAATTCTTCGGACTCTGAGATATATCTAAATATCTCGGGATCTTGTAATGTAATGTTCACCGAAATTCGCAGGGCACTTGGTTTGTCGAATAATAGTCGAGTTGGTTTTAACAAATTAATTAAACAATTATACAACAAAACTTAACTTAAGACTTAAGAACTTATAGCATACCACTCTACTCTCTTTCTCTTACTTCTTACTTCTTAATTCCTACTTGTTACTGACAACTGGAGAATGGTATTTATACTATTCCTAGTTTAATATATGTGTAAGAGGGGTTAAATCATCCCTCTAATTCAAATAAGGAGGATATTGAATTTTCTTGGCTCCTCCCATGAACAATCGAGGCTTAAATTCTCTTAATCCTTGAAAATGTCTGGTCCTCTGGTTAATCTCTAAAAGAACTGGTTAATCTCTAAAGAATGTTAGTAGTATATTCTTTAATATACCAACCACCATTTCAACCATATCATTAAAAAAGAACTTTATAAGTGTTTTCAAACCTGTGTCAATTATTTTACATTTAATAACAGAGTCTTCCAACAAACGACAGGCTTAGCTATGGGATCTTCATTAAGCCCATATATCTAGAGCTTCTTGTTTCCAGAAAGATCTGGATATCTTCCGTATTACCTTGGTTTTTGGGAAACTGTTGCGTAGTGGTTGATTCAATTTTCGACTTGTACGTTTTTAAATATTCTTTTTCCAGTGTGCTTGTGACTACGGTGTCCTTCTAATGTCACCGAGGTCACTACCGTTCCCAACACGCACTTTCGCAGTTTTTTTCAACTTTAATTTATTTCAATGGAACAAAAACTGTTTGTTGGTTTCCTTGTGCTGTCCCGATCGGTTTGGTGTCCGATTTAGTCGCGTTGGTTTTAACAATAATTAATTTGTTACACAATAAACAATTATACAACAGAACTTAACTTAAGACTTAATAATTTATAGCATACCACTCTACTCTCTTTTCTCTTACTTCTTACTTCTTAATTCCTACTTGTTACTGACAACTGGAGAATGGTATTTATACTTTCCTAGTTTAATATATGTGTAAGAGGGGTTAAATCATCCCTCTAATTCAAATAAGGAGGAGATTGAATTTTCTTGGCTCCTCCCATGAACAATCGAGGCTTAAATTCTCTTAATCCTTGAAAATGTCTGGTCCTCTGGTTAATCTCTAAAAGAAGGTTTTTGTAGGCCTTCGCACGTTTTGTAATATGTTTGGGGGAGGTAGATTTTAGCGTAGTTATAAAAACCCTTATTTTCTGGACAAACTATAAAACAATTGCATTCATCCAAAACGTGGGACAAAGGGCACGTTTTGGAATGTGCGCTAATGGCACAGATGTCCAGTCCTGGTTTTTATTACAACAACGTCTTAATTAATTGTTCATCACCTTATTTGTAGGTAATTAAAAACATCTTATACTTTGTTTTTGTAATTTTCTGCAGCAATTTTGTAGGTCTTGAAAAAGATTTAATCAATAAATCGAAACGTCGACTTAAGAAGAATTTGAGTTGTTTTTATTAATCGTATTACCCGGATTCTACCGTTTGTGTAGTAATATAAAAAAAAATGAAGAGTGTCAACTGTGCAATAGCCTTCACATCAAACCACCACCAACTATCACACAAATTAGCTGCGCCTCATTCCATGATATATGGAGCCTTTTCCATCCCTCTCAACGCTGACAACCGGACAAAAGAGTTAAACACCATCAAGTCAATTGCCACAGAGAATGGCTTCCCAATGACACTCATACAAAATTTAATAAGTTAAAAATGGAGCCAATTCACAAAGTCCCAAATATACCCGAAAACGCCCAATTCAGATAAAACTTTCGTTTTCCTCACATTCTTTGGCTAAAACAGCGAGCAAATAGCTTACGTTTTGCGAGAACAAAACCTACAAGTAGCCTTTAAACCTTCTTCCAAATTATCCCACGCATTATTTAATAAAGACAAAATTGCCCCCCTCAAAAAATCCGGCGTGTATGAGATTTGGTATTTTCACACAATATACGTGTGGTTAAAACACAGTGAATCTTTCCATGCAGTGTAAGTATGAATTACCACGCAGTAACAGTCGCAACCATCCTATTCGAGTATAATTCAGATTACTTTAGGATCATTATCATTTATAACGTATTATTATTTACACTATTTGTTTCAGAATTGTCATTGTACTATAAATATAAAGTCCAAAGTCCAAAGTCCTTTATTTTGTCATTTGTTGCAATTTGTATTTTATGCAAATAGGTACAATATTATTAACACACAAATCCAGTAAAGCATTAAATAAATGTATAACAAATTGTTTGCAGAATGATAAACAATCTTCAAAACTCATTATTTATGAATATATTGCAAGCATTACAATATCCATACAATTTTAAATAATATAAGAACTTACAATCGCAAGATTGTTTAATTCACAAATTGACTAATAACATAAATAAATATAATTACTAGTACGGTATGGCTCCTGCATTTCACTGCTAAGAGAGACCACGTGGGTCACAAGAAAATTAACATAACTTGATAAATAAAAATAGTCATAGATTTATCAAGTTATGTCATTTTTCTTGTGACCCACGTGGTCTCTCTTAGAACTAAAATTCAGGACACTGCATTTCACTGCTAAGAGGATAATGATATGGAAATTCACATAGTATTTTTTTCATATTTTTTACAATCGGTTTAATCGCAACGATTCTGCGAGAAAATATTCTTTAAAAGCCGGAGCCAGATTGACTGTAATCACTCTAATTTTCTACATCTAGCTTCTTCTTCTTCTTCTTTCGAATAGGCCTGCTTTGGACCACGCTTGTTCAACTTTTGGGCTTTGACCTTTGCCCAGTATTGTGGCATCTTCTGCCAGTGTAACTCCTTTCTCTCTTCTGTCCAGGGGGTACCTTTCCTACGAGGTTTTTCCTGAAATCCACGGACTTCCTTCAGGGTGCATCTCACAGACTGTCTGTTTTTGAGATATGTTATTCCCAGTTCATTAATATACTTCTCGGTCTCTTTCAACCAAGTGGTACGAAGCTTCTTGTTTTGCCAGAAGGTGAACAGACGGTTGGCTAGTCGGTTTGGAAGCAATATAATAACGTGACCATCTTTTCCTTGCACAGTCAGAGAGCATCTCAATGTGTTCGTAGAGCTCAGAGTTATGCCGTCTTCGGAATTCCCCATCTTCCTTTACCGTTCCTAGGATCTTCCTGAGGATTCTCCTCTCTCTGATTTCTAATTTCTCTATTAGACCCCTTAGGTTCAAGGAAAGACACTACATGGCAAACAGGGCTTCTGGTCGTAAGACTGATGTGTATTGCTTAAGTTTCAGGTTGCGTGACAGGCATTTCTTATTGTAAGTGTTCTTAGTCAGCCAATAGGCTAGTTCTATCTCGCTGACTCTCTTGGATAATGATGCTCTTTCTGATAAGTTGGGTTCAATCCATTCGGCGAGATACTTAAATTTCTCAGTCCTCTTGATGTTTCCCTGTTCTAGTAACATCTCTCTGTTTGCTTCTCTGATATTAGTGAAGAATTCTGTTTTCTCCAGCGACACTTGTAAACCCACTTTGGCAGCCTATTTTTTGAAGCAGTTTATGTGCATTGTTGCCATCTCAAGAGAATCAACAAATCAAACAAAAGTGCCATGTCATCTGCAAAGGCCTGGCAATCTACAACCAGTCCATCGTTCTTACTTCTCAGGTGGATACCACTCTAAGCACCCAAATTGTTCAGTTCCTTGCGCCATTCTCTCATAATCTTTTCAAGGACACAGTTGAAGAGAAGTGGGGAAAGTCCATCTCCTTGTCTCACTCCAGTTTTTATTTTGAAGCTTTCTGAAATCTCGCCTCTAAATTTAACCTTGGAATGGATGTTGGTCAAAGTTTCTAGGATTAGTCTGCGGGTTTTTTTTTGTCTAGTGCTAGTTCCTGGAGTACTTTGTTAAGCGTTTCTCTATCAATGGAATCGTAGGCCTTCCTAGAATATCTATTTTCTACATGTAGCTATTATAACTTAATTCATTATTATATAATAGCACAGTCATTTTAGCATTTCACCCCAGAATCTAACGGAAGAAGCTAAATTTTTGTGTAGACCTTTATTTTAGCATTACAAATATTGTTTCAAAAGTCACATATGCCAACATGTGAGCGTCCTTAGATATTCAATATCAAAGGTCGCAAAAATAAGTTTTTTGAGAATATCTAGTTTTTTCTGCCTCCTACCGTAATTGCATTTATTATAAAAGTTGTAGAGAATAAATTTCTCTACAAATATCGTTTGAGAACTTTTTTTTATTCGTCGAACTGTTTTTGATATAGAGGACACAGTGTGAATACGTACCTTAGCGCAAGATAAATCCTGAATCCCAAGGTATTATACAGTTTTTTTTTATACATTGAATTGACCACAAGCTATAGAACATTGCATCCCTGACTCGTGGCATCCAAAACGCGAGCTACAACCATACTTGCAGTTGCAGAATATTTTAGTGAGTTGTTCATCTGGTGCTAGCGGTAAAAGTTTTGTTGCCGGCGTTAGGGTTTCAGTTTGCAGTACCCAACCTCATTCACGGGGTTGAATTAGAATAGCATTAAAATATATTTAGAATGATTTACTTCATTATTTAATTATTTGTATGTCATAGATAAATAATATTTAATGACTATTTGATTTAAAAGAAATATAAATATAAGTATAAGGTATTAAATTGTTATCTAAGTAATATTTAATAAGTAATTAAGTAGAAAAAACGGTATAATACATTGGGATTCAGGATTTACCTTGCGCTAAGTTACGTATGGCTGCTCATCAGGGCTCTATACCCTGCTCCCTCTATCTCAAAAGCAGATCGACGTATAATTTGTAGAGAATTTTATTCTCTACAACTTCCATAATAAATGCAAATCCGATAGGAGGCAGAAAAACGAGATATCCCCAAAAAACTAACCTTTGCGACCTTTGACCTTGAATATCTAATGTTGCAAAGTACGGAAACAGGGTAAGAAATGAAAGGGGAGAACGCCTTTTGCAGTTTGCCATCAATAACAGCTTGACTATTGCAAACACTATGTTTAAACTCCACCCACGCCGACTCTCAACATGGATATCCCCAAATGGCTTACGTAAGAATCAAATCGATTATTTACTCATTAGAACTAGATGGACAACTTCCATTAGAAACGCTAAAGCAAAACCTGGTTCTGACTGTGAATCTGACCATAAACTTCTTCTTGCCAACCTAGCAATTAAACTGCATAGAACAACTAGGCTGACACCCCACAAAAGAATGATAACACCGAAGATAGAAGAATTTCAGGAGCTCCTTAATACCTCTAGAAAACCAAATATTTCCGAGAACATAGACCAATCCTGGGAAGATATCAAAACATGGATCACAGAAGTTGCACTTAAAAGTACTCCAGTACAAGCAAGAATCAGGCGGACACACTGGATGTTAGATGCAACCATCCAATAAAACAACTAAACAACTAGTTATAAAACAACTAAATCATCAAAATAAATATTGAATTGAAAAATTCACTTTGCTTTTTTATCAATTCAATGTAAGTATGGATTACCACGTAGTAACTGTCGCAACCATCCGATTCATCAAATTAAACGATCGTGCAGATATGATAAAAATAACCAGATTAAGGATATATGTGCGGAGGCTGAACACCGTGCTAAACACAATGAGTCCCATGAATTATTCGATAAAATCCGAAGTTTAGCCAAAGAATTCAAACCACGGACACAAATAAGAAAGAATGAAAGGGAAGAAATAATCAAAACAGACAGAAAGATGGGATGGCGGAAGTCAGGAGACTGTACTGCCAGAAACTGTTTTCCGATACCGTGCAAATTCCAAGGTGCACACCAACCTACTGTCTCGAAAAAGAGCCCGAAGAAACATTCTAAGATCAGAAGTGGTAAAGTCGATTAAAAAACTAAATAACCGGAAAGCTGCTGGCACGGATAATACAACATCAGAAATCATCAACTCCATAAGGGAAAAGGGGACATTTCACATACACTCATTATGCGAAGCAGTATGGAACACCGGGAAATGTCCTTCAGAATGGCGCGAGTCAATATTTATCTCGCTATTAAAGAAAGGGGATCCTACAGAATGCAACAACTATAGAACAGTTGCATTAATATCACACACCAGTAAAAATAAACGAGAGACTGAAACCTTTTCTTCTTCCCCAAATATCGGACGAACAGAGTGGATTTATCCCAGGAAAAGGCACCATCGGACAAATACTGAATATTCGCCAGATCATCGAAAAAGCACGCTAATATAACGTCACAATGTTTATGTGCTTTGTCGACTACTCTAAAGCGTTCGACTCCATCAAGTGGAATATGTGAATATGTGAATAATCACATGTTGGCATATGTGAATTTTGAAACATTTGTCATGCTAAAATAAAGGTCTATACAAAAATTCATCTTCTTCCGTTAGATTCCGAGATTGACCCCTTTTTTGACTAAAATGACTGGACTATAAGAGTTTCTTCAAAATGAAAATCATGGACTATAATAAATATTACTAATAGGGTAAACAACCCAATCGTTGGCACTCCTCCAATTATTGGCAGTTTAGAGTTTAGTTCGAAAAAACCAGGAAACCATAGATTATTCAAGTTTGGTTTGCATTAAAGTGAAATAAAATAGTATTAGTTTTATGTTAAAAATTGACAACACTGTTCCAGTAACCAATATGGCGCTTTAGAAACAACAGGTAACATTTTGTGCTGGTGATTTTCTGCTGGTGTAGTCATTTTGTTTTCTTCATTAATCATAGTACATCGCAACAATTCGCTAATTGACACTTTCGAAATAATTTGATTTACTTAATTATACCTCTAGGCAGTAGATTCAAAGATTATTTCTTGAATATCTTTATTACATTTTATTTATTCCATGTGCCAACATATGGAACAAATAATTTCATCAAAATTCCTTTATTGGCATTAGTGACAATAATAGGAATGTTTCGAATATTATCAAATAGCGAGTTTATGATGTATTTGTAAAGGTTTTAAAAAAAATGATTGTTTGTCCATAGAATTTTTTTTCTTCAATAACAATTTCCAAATGTTGGCCCACAGTGCCAATAGTATAAGCTAATTATTGGCAGTAGTGCCAATAATAGAATATTGAGTGCTAATAATGGGTTTTTTATTCATTTAGAATACGTCATAAACATTGAAGAAATGAAATGAAAAAGAAATAGATAAATAGGAGTCAACAAAAAGTATAAAAAAAGCTTAGACGCGATTAAAAATGGCATGGCCAAAAAGCAAGCGGCGGAACAATATCTGGTTCCTCGAGCTACGTTACAATTTCGGATTAAGAAACCTGATCATAAACCTCAGCCTGGTCCAAGTCTAGTACTTAACGCATACGAAAGAATAAATTAAAGAATTGGTTAAATGTTAGCCATGTAAAGAGTTTTCCTAAACGGAAAGAAGATCTTTTGAATAGCGTATCAGAATTAATAAAAAAGGCGGCCGATCTAACCCGTTCAAAGACAACACTCCCGGAGATAAATAGTTTCAAAATAGTTTCAAATAGTTTCAAAATAGTTCAAAACTCTTTTTGAAGCGACACCCGGATATTGTTATGAGAACTCCTGAAGCAGTACAGCGGTAAGTGCTGCCGAATCAGAAAATGATATAAAAGGTTTGATGGTTGATATTGATGGTTTCAAGCAATTCAAATATACCTGAAAGATCATGGTTTGTTTGGAATTCTATCAGACCTGAAAAGAGTCTTGAATGGTAGCGAAACCAATTTCGGCCATGCCCAAAGACAAGTGTGTTCTTGGCCCAAAAAGGTGCAAAGAATGTTTACGAAATCGGCCACGCCCCAGCTAAAAGTTCACTAACAGTGGTGTTTACTTTTGCTGCCAATGGCGAAATCAACCCACCTATGGTGATATTCCCGTACAGGCCCGTGCTAAGTAAAATTGTATTAGGTACCAACTGATTGGGGTATAGGCCTCAGTGACAATGGCTGGATGAAAACTAAAATTTTCTCTCAATAGGTATATAGAAAAATTGTTCTTCCGCAAAATACATCCGCATCTCGTGCGAAATCAAGTACCATTCCCAGTAATTTTATTTGTAGATGAACAAAAAAACCCACCTCACTTATGCCGTCAGGGAGCTTTGTTTCTCATTAGATATTGTGCTTATAGCACTTTAACTCAATTGCACTCGAAAAAAATTGGCAAAAGCCGGTCTTAGAGTGGCAATCTATAATGAGCTCTTACAAAAGTTTTGATTTTGTGCCATTGTTGCAAAAAACTATTGAAAAATGCGTAGAACCAGACACAATTATTAATGGTTTCCGGGATTTCTCCACCGGTCTTTTTCCATGGAACTCAACAGCTATTGACTACTCGAAATACTTGGGGAAGAATATGAAGAAAAAGTTCGAAAGTGAAGCTTCGAGAATATCGGAAACTTCGAGAAAGATGAACGAAAAGGATTTTCTTATTCAGACTGATTCAAATTTTGTTGGTATGTAAGTACTAAAGTTATAAGATCTGAAGGATAGACATTTAAATACTGATAAAGTGAGACTGCCAAACCGAGTAGAATAAGAGAAATTGTTTATATTATAATAGTTGATTTTTTTAAATATTTTTATTAAAACTTTAAATACTTTAATACCTAAATAAAAGCAGATATTTATCTACTAAAACAGTGTTTTAATTAAACCCTAGGTATAGATAGATATTTCTTTTATTTTTAATGATTGGTAAGTACCTATCTGCTACTTTAACTACATGCCAATAGATGCCAATATTGAAAATGTCCATGCCAATAAGAGGATTTTCTGTAGTCTTTTAGATTTAAGTGTAAAATGTTTATTCAATACTATTCAATCACATAAAAACGGTTATAAAAACAAATATTAAAGTATTTTCTTCGATACACGCACATATTTTGTCTACTAACTCTTGTAAATGAAATTTTATGGTAATTTCATTTCAGACTGACACGAAGCTCGCTCTTAAAGTGCCAACAATTGGGTGGTTTACCCTATGTAGTGTAAGAATGAAACTCAATTAAATAGTCAGCACTAGCTTAGTTTAAATTCTAAATAAAAAGTGCCTATTTAATTAATACGGACCAGAATCGTAATCCACGACCAATCGGTGTCTATCGGTGAATAACCATCCTTTTTATCAGCGGTATTCCCAAGATTAGGAGTAAAATGACTGTCAGTATTGGTTTAAGAAAATACAATAACGGAAATGCACCAATTTACTTTCTAAAACTGACACACAATTGTTCCTAAACTCCACATTTACCCTGTTCTCTTAAATAGAGTGGTCTTTACTCGTCCCTCCTTATTTCAATACATTATTTATGTTAATTGGGTCGTTTGAACCCCTGGCTACGCCTATGCGGTCACATATGAGATCCTTAGCATTTATATTATCTAAGGTTGGCCTATATGAATACTCTGAGGTAACTGCCTTAGGTCTGATAATCGTAATTAGACCCGAATAGTGCGTATAATTACCCCTTATTTATTCCTACAGTAAAGGAATATTCAGGCATTTATTATTTACAAAATTTGCCTCGTAACAGTGGCAGAAGAATTTATTGCAGCGATTTTTGTTCATCAAAGATTACATTAGACACGAGAGAAATCACAACATGGGAGTTGGTCTTGTATGGTTTTGTCTGGTCTTGTGTTGTCTCGTCTGGTCCTGCCTGGTCCAGTCCGGTCTTATCTGGTCTTGTCTGGTTTTATCTGGTCTTGTCTGGTATTGACTGACCTTGTCTGTTCTTCTTTGGTCTTCTCTGGTCTTTTCTTTTCACATACAATTATATTAATACATGAATCCAGCAAAGTATTAATTAAATGTATTACAATATTGTTTGCAGAATTATCAACAATCTTCAAAAATATTTATTTATAAACAGATTGGAACCATTACAATATCCATACAATTTTAAACAATATAAAAACTTAAATAAACCGATTTAAGTTTTTATATTGTTTCGTTTTTATTTTGTTATCGCAAAGATTCTGCGCGAAAATATTCTTAAAACGCTGGAGCCAGATTGAATGTAATCACTATGCGCTACTGTTCTACTTCTAGTTATTATAACTAAATTCATTTTTCTGCTATAGTTTCTTCAAAATGGAAATCAGTAAGTATTATAGATATTATTAATATGTACCTACTGTATAAATAAAACTTAATGAAATGGTCAGCACTAGGTTAGTTTAAATATATATGATTATTTTATTATTGTATGGTCTTGTCTGGTCTTGCTTGGTCTTTTATGGCCTTGTCTGATTTTATGTGGTCCTGTATGATCTTGTCTGGTCTTGTCTGGTTTTATCTGGTCGTCTCTGGTCTTGTCTGGTCTTAGCGTCCGATCATGTCTTGCTTCTGTAACCACATTGTCCATAAACCAAAGGAGCACATTGATCATAAACCTTCTCCCACTGGCGCTTTCAGCAATTTCAGCAATATTATTTCAAGACTTGAATCAGATGCAGATATTTTCACGTTTTCGCGGATAGATACCTGTGTTGTATTGTTTTCTCGGGGATTCCGCGTTGATGCTGACGGTTGGCTCTGAAAAGAACCGGATTCTAGACGTTTCGGCGAACTAACATTCCCCATTCTCAAGATATATATATATATATATATATATATATATATATATATATATATATATATATATATATATATATACACTTCCCGTAGGTGCATGAACTATATATTGATACCTTTTTATCTATGAGCGTTGTCCATTTAATCCTCAAAAAAGGATTAATATATTTTCATATCTAAAATAGATTTTTTACCCCAGAAGATAAATCATGAAGAAAAACCTGTTTTGTAGTTGTGATATTTGTGTCCACCTAAGCCCTATTGAAAATATGTCTACATTTATCGAAGTCTAATCTAAGAAATATTTCTTCCTTTTTCTCAGCTTCGTTATTTGTCAGAGAGAATACCTTACGCTCGATTTCAATTAAATCTTTATCTTATTTCGTTGCGTCTTTGATTTGCTGTATCTCGAAAATTTTACACAACGTGCACATTATATTTACATATATTATGCCATTATTATATACATATTACATTATATTATGTCATCAAAACAAAGTTTCTTTCAAAACAGTTCTCAAAGATATTTTTAATTTGCAAATCTTCATAAAGACTATAGAATAAATATATAAGGTTTGAATAAAGATATTTTGCCCTGAAGGAGATTTATTTATAACACCAAATCATAAAAACAACTAAATCATAAATATGAAAACAATTATAGTTCACTTATTAATGTAATTGAAATTGCTTAAAAATAATGAACTAATATGTCTACATTATTATAGCTTATTTTCTATTCAGATAAATATTATGATCCGAAAACAAAAATAATTTCAATGCCTGACGATCCAGAGCTACAATTGAATGAAAATGGTGTCGGTGATTGGCTTTTCGATGCAATGAACAATAATTTAGACTCAGTTGCCCAAGTGAATTAGAAACGACGAGAATATAACCTAATCATTTTTATTCTATATCTATTTTTTAGATTGTTGCAGAAACAGGAGAAGAACAAGTAACGTCTGTTTATTTAAAAAGATGTATTAGAGCAGCCTTAGAGATGCGCAGACTTGGAATATCTTCAGGCGATATTATCAGTTTCTGCACTTACAATCATTTAGACGCCACTGTACCTTTCATAGCAACACAATTTCTGGGTGCCATTTGCGCCCCTTTAGATTCCTCTTTATCTTTCGATGAAATAATTCATTTAATCAACTTGGTAAATCCCAAAATAATATTCGTGTCAGATAATGCGGAAGAGTTAATAACACAAGCTAGAAGAAAGGTCGGAGGAGATTTTAAAATTGTTGTTTTTGGTAAAAGTGAAGAAAACTTGCAGTTTTCTCAGTTCGTTCAAGAAAAAAGTAACGAAAATATATTCAAACCCCAAAAAGTTCAAAGTCTCCAGGAATCTGCTGTTATTCTGTTTAGTAGTGGAACAACTGGACTACCGAAGGGGATATGTTTGAGCCAACAGTTTTGTATGTGGCATGTTCAATCCACGTACGCTCAAAATGTGCAATAATTTCCTTTCAAATATTTACCTTCAAATTTTCGTTTTAGGCCTTTCTCAGCGAGCTTATCGTTTGCAACTCTTTATGCGATTTCAAGTACATTCGCAACATTTATGTCTATCAAAAAATCATTTCCAAAAATTATTTGTAAATATATGGATCCAGAAAAACTGTGGGGATATGTTCAGAAATATAACGTAAGCATTCCAATCTTAGGAAATGAATTAGAATGTAGTGTTTGAATTAACTCAATTAACACATATATGTGTAAATATAATTTCATAATTAAAGATTTTTTTAGATTAGTGCAATATTTCTGTCCCCCTTTGACGCAATAAGAGCTTATCGTCATATTCCAATAAATTATAAATCTAATCTTCAAAAACTATTTCTTGGAGGTTGCAGTTTATCCAAAGAAAATTTAAATAAATACCAAAAAGCTTTAGGTGGCATAGATGTTATTTATTCATACGCCCTAACTGAACTTTTCCTTAGTTTGAAACCATTAATAAAATTTGGATCAGGTTTTAATGAAAGAGGAGAGAAAGCAAAACCTATAGAAAAATTTGGAACAGTTGGTATACCATTAAATAATCGATCATATAAAGTAAGAAAAATTTTTTTTTGCGTAAATAAAATTAGACAACAAAAAGCAATATGCAGGTAAGACAAAATATATACTTGAAACTGTTTTAGATTGTTGATCCAGAAACTGAAGAAACATTAGGTTTTAATGAAAGCGGAGAATTAAGGATTAAAACTAAATGGTGTATGAGCGGTTACTATAATCAGGATTCTTCAAGCTGTTGGGACAAAGATGGATTTTTTAAGACCGGAGACATTTTCTACTACGATGAAGATTTTTGTTTCTATATGGTTGACAGAATTAAAGAAATGTTTAAATATAAAGCAAAGCATATAGTGCCAGCCAAACTGGAACACATTCTTTTACAGCATCCCGAAATTGCAGTGGCAGCTGTTATTGGCATTCCACATGCGGAAGACGAAAATCATATTATGGCCGTTGTTCAACGCACGCAAGAAAGTAAAATAACTGTTGAAGAAGTTAAGAAATTTGTTGAAGATAAAGTCGATGATAGGCATAAGCTAAGAGCTGGCGTTAAATTTTTGGAAACAATTCCTACGACGCCTTCGAATAAAATTAAGCGACAAGTATTAAAAGCAATGTTTATAAAATAGTAACATCTAGATAAAATTTATGTGTTATTTACATTATTATGTCCAGTATGTAAATTTTAAATAAAATAGAAATTAATTAAATATTTAGTCATAAAAATTTCAGTTCTATGTGTATAGGTACTCATTGCAACATTATTTATAGCACCAAATCAATGAATAATTGTTTTTAAATACAATTTGATCCGGCACTACAAACAACTCAGAAACAAATCTAACTACACAATAAGTAATATCAAGAAATAATTTTAGGGGAAATTCAGTAGCGAAATGGAGAGAGATATCTATTAAGGGCAAAAACGCATTTGGAAGACGATAAGCGCAATGAAAAGGGGCAATAACGAACACACTACTATAACTGATGTCAGTGAAAGTAAATGGATGGAACACTTTAAGCGACTATACCGTGAACACGATATCAACGAACAG
The DNA here is from genome assembly GCA_944588485.1 of Phosphuga atrata. Taxonomy (NCBI): domain Eukaryota; kingdom Metazoa; phylum Arthropoda; class Insecta; order Coleoptera; family Silphidae; genus Phosphuga; species Phosphuga atrata. The sequence goes on along the minus strand of OX155896.1, from coordinate 50,686,599 downwards.
GCAGAGTCAACTGAAACCAATGACTCACACTTAGAAATTGAGGAAAACCGAATAACACGAGCAGTGAAAGGGCCGAAAAATTGTAAAACAACGAACGAAGAGGGGTATCAGCAATGAACTCATCAAGTATGGGGGTAATACTCTAAGAGAAAAATTAGGGAAACTATTTAAGGTTTAATCATCTAGGTCTAATTAAGGTCTAATCATTTCTACCAAACTATAAAATCATCAAATGCGAAACTGTCCATGCCAGGAAAACAAACATCACGATCCCTATATATAAAGAAGGAAGTAAAGAGGATCCGTCAAACTATAGAGGCATCACTATATTAAATATGTTCGTCTGCTCTTAGACTTGAAACAAGCGGTCGACAGGGTAAAGCAAGCCGACGTCATCAACAATCATTAACATCAACACATAAAAAAAGGCGTAACAAACTAACAAGAGTAATAAAGTTACGAAACACCGGAAACTCAACAAAGATACTAAAACAAACCAAAAACAAACTCACAAAGTCAATCCAAACGAGCACGGGAAAATACACGCTCTCAGAACAACAAAGATGAAAACACTAAGAGCCATCAGTGGACACACACTTTGGGATCGAAAACGAAACACCGAAATTAGAAAGGAATGTGGGGTAAAAGACGTTGTACGCTGGGCTCCGAAAAGAAGAAGAATGTGGAACGAACATCGCGAGAATGGATGAGCACAGAATTGCAAAAATCGTCAGAGATGGCAAACCAACAGGCAGAAGAACAATGGGCCGACCTCCCAGAAGGTGGAAAGACAGTTGGACTTATATGTCACAGGAGAATCGTCAGGATAATACAGGTTGTGCTGCCTAAAATATAACTGAAACATCTGAAACTATCGATAATTCTTCTTAAATATCTGACGACCCGGATGCATTTGTAGATACAAACCCAGACAATCTATCTACAAATGCATCCGGGTCGTCAGATATTTAAGAACTAGAACAATTATCGATAGATTCAGATGTTTCAGTTATAGTCAGTGAATAATGCTGTACAAGTTTTTGGTCGCTTTTATGAAGAACTGCCGGCCTTCAGCCCCTGATATTTTAAGGTCTTGACCGTTTCTCGTCACTTGCTTTAACGTAGCGAAACGGCTCACACAACGCATTTCGAGCAAAGTATGCCTAAGAGTGACAGAAGATGTTGTATTATTCACTGTACAGACGTTAGGTTACTGTTAGGGTGTTCCGGTCCTTTTGGTTGGATGTTATATTATATTTTTCTTTTAATTATTTAGCATTTTATGTGGTTTGTGCAACGTACGTTATCCGAATTTTACTTTTAGTAACTGTCATATATTGTTATTATATATATATATATATATATATATATATATATATATATATATATATATATATTAATTGAGATTGAAATTGTAGATTGTTATGTTACAAGTGTGTGAAGAAGGGCATTGTGCATGAGTTGGGAAGTTTAAAGCACGAGCCGAAGACGAGTGGTTTATTCGCAATGGGTGCACAAAAGCCTTTCACAAACGTGTGTCATTTATTGTCATTTATTATTTTATCTACGAAGCATGTTAAAATACTGTTGAATCTACAAAAAAATAATTGCTTCTTACCGATAATATTGTAAAAATTGTAATTTTAACAGACAACATACTTCAAATCACTGACACAAGATTAGAACGTTCAACGCCTCCGTGGAAAAAATTACTAATTAGTAAAATCGCACAGTGACGGGAACGCTCGGGTCGTTGTCGATGTAATCTAGGTTAACCTGGGTTTAATCTAGATTATTTTAAGTAATATTAGAGCCAGATAATTCCAAGACTTCTTCATTAGAAATAAGAAAAATTAATTTCATTTTAATATATGTTCGAAAATTTATTTTGACTACGTCAAAACTTCTATAGCCGCACTGAATGACATTTGGGTAGAGGGTAAACTCATGGATTTGCGTCATCGTCATCAATAGATGTGAAAAGAACACATCTATACGCATATCTTTAAAGTTGGCTCTGAACGTCAAACTTTGGCAGTGTTGACAGAACGTCGCGTTTCTAAGGAAATATCAACCCGTAGAATTAGTGTGCAGTACAAGAGTAAGTACTTTTACCGGATGTAATAGTAGATGTACTAGTGCCAGATTATTGAAAAGTTTAACCCCTATAATCTGTGTGCAGTACAATAGTAAGTACTTTTGACGGATGTACTAGTAGATATACTAGTGCCGGACTATTGGAATATTCAGATTACTGGACTGTATCGAAGAATTCATGGTAAATCACGAATCAGAGCCATCAAAGTTTTAGGCAACCAAATGTACACGTGTGCTCTCCAAAGGAAGGAAACTCCAAAATAAAATTGATAGTCAGCGATATAAAGATAAGAATAAGAAAAAAACTGTAAAAAGGAGTAAAAAATTAAACGTCGTAAAAAAAATTCCAAACAAAAATTAATTTACATACAGATAAATCTTCAAAAGCAGTTATACGGCATGTTTCTAAAAGTCAAAATTTCCATAACTTACAAATTGCAGACCCATCAACATGAAATGTGCCATATATCCTACCAATTCATTTTGCTGACCTATTAACACAGAATCAACCAAACATTCCGGATTCAAATTCATATTATGATGATGACATTAACAGTCATTCTCCTTCAGAAATGAGTAATGTTCCAGAATTACATAAAACAATACTAACACACTATGTACCAAATTTGATTAATTAACATACTGAGAAATCCTCAAAATCAGTTTTAAGGTTGTTTTTTTGTCAAAAGTTTTCACTTCAGTCGGCCTATATTTTTTTTTGTCTAGTGACGCAAGTTGTTGCTATAATAACAACAAATAGAAATCGAATTGAAACTCCATTTCATTTACATTCTTCTTTTACGCACGATTTTAATACTTTTACACACGATTATAATAATGTATTTATTTATATGTTCATTTCGGTGTTTGCGTAGAAAAATTATATGTTTTTTTTTAACATTATGCACCAAACAATCAACGATAGTTGAATATGATTCCAAATGGGGTTATCGAAATATTAAAAATCGCTCCTTTCTTTGAAGCACAGTTTACGAAGATATCTTGAAATTACCAAGCTTTTTGCATCGACTTATAAATATATTGATTTCTTAAGGCGCTTTATAAATTTGGAAGTTGTTAAAGATCTATCAATAATATATGTTGAAATACCGTGTGACGTCAATGTAGGGAATTAAGCAGAGGAATTCTAAATTTTCGGGACAATTGATAGTTGCAGGATGATGGAAATTAACAGTTACCAATAGATTTGAAATTAGTAAATCAATCAGAGGAATCTATTGAAATTATAGAATTCAAAGAAATATATAAATAAATATATATAAATTAAGTTTTAATTATAATGTAGCTATTTTGAAAGTTTGTTTAATACTATTCATATTTTTATACAAATAACGTTTGTGGAACATATTGTTGCAATTTGTCGAAAAACAGATACGAGCCGTTTCCTTTATAAGTGGTATATGTCCATTTTGACTAAAAAGTTGTTAACCCTTTCGCTGCTATGGACTCCTATAGCAGTTCAATTGATTGGACGCCCAGGTGTTATGGACTGTCATAGTAGTCCTATTAATTTGGCGCCCAGATGCTATGGACTGCTATAGCAGTCTACTGACTTCATAAATTTATTAATTATACAAGACTAGGACAGACAAGACTATGCCATACAAGACTAGAACAGACAAGACTAGGACAGAGAAGACTAGGACAGACAAGACTAGGACATACAAGACTAGGACAGACAAGACTAGGACATACAAGCAAAGGACAGACAAGACTGGGACATACAAGTCTAGGACAGACAAGACTAGGACAGACAGCACTAGACAGTCTAGACTGGACAGACAAGACTAGACAGACAAGGCTAGACGGATGAAAATACATAGACGAACAAGACTAGATTTGCAAATTATTTTGTCGTTTTCGTTCAATTATGATATAAAACAAAATATTTGGTGTTCACTTACATCTTAAAAAAAAAAAATAATGGGGATTTTGGTTTTTGAAAATTTGGGAATTTTTGCAAATTATTTTGACGTTTTCGTCCCATTTTGACATAAAACAAAAGTATTTTGCAAAGTGTGTCCACTCAAAACAACAACAAAAACAAAATTAGCTTCGCATAGAGAACTTTTTTAGGAAATTTGCCCATATTTGCAAATTATTTTGACGCTTTTGTCCAATTTTGTTGTAAACCAAAAGTATTTCCATTGAAATAAACAAAAAAAAAACAAAATTTGCTTCGAATAGAGATTTTGGTTTTTGAAACTTCACTTCAAATTTTGAAAGTTATTTTGACGTTTTCGCCTAATTTTGACATGAAACAAAAGAATTTCGCAAAGCTTGTCCACTCAAATCACAAAAAACAAAATTTGATTCGAATAGAGGTTTTGGTTTTTGAAAATTTGGCAATATTTGTCAAAATTATTTTTGACATTTTCGTCCAATTTTGACATAAAATAAAAGAATTTTGCAAGGTTTGTCCACTCAAATCACAAAAAAAACAAAATTTTCTTCAAATATAGATTTTTGTTTTTGAAAATTTGGAAATTTTTGCAAATTATTTTGACGTTTTTGTCCAATTTCGAAATAAAACAATCCACTCAAAAAAAAAAAAAAAAAATTGATTAAGATAATGAATTTGGTTTTTGGAAATTTGGTAATATTCGCAATTTATTTTGACGTTTTCGTCAAATTTTCAGATAAAACCAAAGAATTTTGCCAGGTTTGTCCATTAAAATCAACAAAAAAAAAATTGGTTCGAATAGATTTTTGTTTTTGAAAATTTGGCAATACTTGCAAATTATTGCAAAGTTATAAAAGTATTCCGCACGGCTTATAATGTAATGTTCACAATATTAGGAACAATCACATCTGTTCAAAAAAGGAATTCGTAGCGAAAGGGTTAATGATTAAAATGTTGTTATCTTTACAAGTTTTCGTAGTTAATTAGTTACAAGTAAAATTACTTTGAAAATGGTCCACTTTTCACTTTGTTTTCCTTTTCCTTTGTCCACTTTCCTTAAAGACATACTACTATTTAGTTAAAAATAGTACTACTGTATAATCTTGATAATCCGGGGGTTGGTTAATTCGACACGTTCATTAATCCGGCGCTATGGGGAAACACGTGTGTTTTCTTTATGCTGCCCCACGCCGGAAATAAACCTCGCACACAGAAGAAATAAAGTCAAAAACAACACCATTCAGTGTTCCTAGAAGGAGGTTTGACCCACACACCTTTAACACCTAACCACCTGACATACGTCTCTCAGACCCAAAGTAGCAGTAATTTTCTCACCTGATACGTATGGCAGGTGGTATGCAGGTGGTAGACGTATGGCAGGTTTGTACGTACACATTCACTTATATAGATACATTTTATTTATTCTGAAATTCAATTGTACATAAAATATGTAAAATTGTTATTGTTTTGTATTAATCTTGATAATCCGAAATTTTGTTGATAATCCGGTTGAAGTCATCAGGCCGCATATGTATGGGATTATCAAGATTATACTGTACATAATTTCTTTAGTGCATTTTTGTATGTGTGACAAATTTGTAAATGACATTAACATTTTTATGGTTCCCAGAAATTTCGTTTTTTCTTCATGAAGGAGGTGAGTTGTATAATTACGTTTAAAACTATTGACTGTTAAGTTAGTAATAGTGTGCATTTCCTATTAGATAATTATTAAAATGTAAAATTGCAATTAATAATCGGACAGTGATTCAGGTGAATATTTACAGAAAAAAATCTTATATTGATACATGTCATTTTACATTTTATTAATTTTAATAGTTTATTATTCTTCTTTAAGAATAAGTGTAAGAGAGCGGTTAGTGGGACAAATAATATCATTCAAGCCATTAAGTGAGCGAATCTGCTATCTTACGATGAAAGGAAAATGGCAAAACTATTCATTAATATCAACCCATGCCCCGACAGAAGAAAGTGATGAGACTGACAAAGACTCCCTCTACGATCAGCTATAGGATACGATTAGCACTATAACAAAACAAGATATGCTCATCCTACTAGGGGACTTCAACGCCAAATTGGGTAGAGAACCATATGCGGTCTATATCGGAAACCATAACATCCACGATATTTCAAATGACAACGGCAAACGATTGGTAGGACTAGCAGCGACCAACAATCGAATGGTTGTATCAACGATGTTCAAACAGAAACACATACACAAAGAGACGTGGGTCTCGAATGACCACAGAACACGAAACCAGGTAGACCATGTGCTGGTCAATGCTAGGTTTGCAAAAATGTCATGGATGTGAGAATCCGAAGGGGTGCAGACGCGGACTCCGACCATTTCCTAGTACAGAAAAAATTTGCCTGGGAATCAAGAGCATAAAAACAAAAGAACAGCAAGCCACAAATACAGCAAGATGGGAAGTAAGCACACTTGGAAACGCTAAAATACAAACCAAATACCAAACCGAAATGGAAAACCAACTACAACAAAACACCCCTGAAATAGAAGACATAGAAAGAGCCTGGGGCACCATCAAATCAACTATAGTGGCGGTCATGACGAAAGCACTGGGAAAGAAAAGCAGGACAAAGAATAAAGAATGGTATGTTGCGGAATGTGAAAAAATCCAAAACACAAAAAATATAGCAAGGACGCAAGGAAACTTAAAACTTAAAGTACTACAATAACCTAACAATAGTATTAGATTCTTTCAAGAAATATTGCGGATGAAGAAAGGATATAAACCCATAAGGAGCAGTATCCTAAAAAGCGTTGGGGACGAACTAATACCCGACAAGTCGGAAATACTTAAAACATGGAAAGAGTATTTCAACAACCTTTTTAATGCAGATAACGGCATAACAGTAGAGACCACAACATACCAGACAGCGGAAATAGACGTAGAGGAGCCAAGCTTCCAAGAAATAATGGTGGCAATCAACAAACTCAAAAATAACAAAACCCCTGGTTGCGACACAATACCAGCAGAATGCCTAAAATGTGGAGGAACACAACTCCACGAAGATCTACATAAACTAGTACTAGCCATATGGAAATGGGCAGCCTTGCCAGACGAATGGAACGAAGGTACTATCATTCCCATCCTTAAAAAGGGAGACCGCATGAAATGTATCAACTACAGGGGAATATCGCTACTGAACGCAGCCTACACGATGCTCTCCAATGTGCTATTGAGACCGTATGCGTAGGAATAAATTGGCGACTATCAGTGTGGATTCGGACCAAGGAGGTCAACAATGGACCAGATATTCACAATCCGACAACTACTGGAGAAACACTGGAAATTCAATAAAGACGTGCACCAGCTGTTCATGGATTTCAGACAAGCTTACGACACCATTATACGCGACAGTGTCTGGATAGCCATGACAAATATAGGTATACCACAGGAAATCATCACTCTCACGAAGTTATGTATAAACAATACCAGATGTCGCGTTAAAGTAGGAAACCATATAACAGAGGAATTTTCGGTCATGAGTGGATTGAGACAGGGAGATGGACTGTATCGCCCCTACTCTTGATTATAGTCACGGATCATATTTACGTCACCACGGAAGTATTTACTAACCAGGGGTCACAGATTATTCTGGCAGAAGTAGTGTCCAAGTCAAGGAAAGCTTCCTGAAAATAGAGAAGGAATGTAAGAAAATGGGCCTCAACATCAACAAGGAAAAAACCAAATACATGCACATACCCGACAACCAACCAGGGACATAATCGGTCAGAATATAACGATGGACACCTATAACTTCGAATGTGTCAGACAGTTTAAGTACTTTGGAGCCACGATATGCTCAGACAACGACAGCAACGAAGAGATTAAAACACGAATACACAGTGTCAGTATGTGTTTCTTTGCCATGCGAACCCCCATGCAATCCAAAACGGTGTCTCGGTGTCTCAGTATCAAAGCTGAGGATGTACCAGGCTGTAATCACACCGATCATCTGTTATGGCTGTGAGACCTGGACCCTTATAAAACACGATGAGCTTCTACTAAAGCGAGCTGAAAGGATGATCCTAAGGAGAATATTTGGCCTCGTCAAGGATCCAAACACGGAGCAATATCGCATAAAGACGAATGCAGAACTCCAGGACCTATACCAAAAGCCAATATAGATAATAGATATAGTCAAATCAATAAAATCCCAGCATCTGAGATAGGCTGTGCAAAGAGCACCTGACGACCGACTGACCAAGATAGTATGGGAAGGAAACCCAGCAAGAAAGAGACCGCTGGGGCGGCCGAGAATCAGATGGAAGGACAACATTTTAAAAGATCAACAGACTATGCAGGTATATGACTGGAAGGAGGCCATGTTGGACCGGGACCGATGTAGGCAAATCGTTAACGCAGTCAAAAACCCACCAAGGGTTGTACTGCTACCCAGAAGAAGCAGAAGAAGAATTATTCTTCTTTTGTAGAAATCATACCTATGAATATATACAAAAAATGTATCCTTAAATCAGATACTAAAGCAATTCTGATGAAAATAATTATAATTTAAATAAATATTTTAAAATAAGAGAATCATACAACTCACGTTGAGTTCAGATGACAATGTAAAATGTTGAAATAAAAAAACCTTTTTATTTTTCAATTTTTTATATATTTTTTTATTGTTTGATCAATTCAAACCCCGTAGTTAATATTTTGTAGAGTTTCAGATTTTTACTTTTTGGTGATTTTGAGTAAGTTGTGTCTATAAGTAAGTCTTTTTAATGTGATTAAAAATAAAAAATTTTGTTAATCGTATTTAAAAAATGACTACATTATAAATTTAAATCAATTTTTTCATTCATTCATTCCAAAAATACAAAACTAGTGTAATAACATATATCGATATTTTTGAAATTATTCAAGTGCAAAACATTAAATATCTCGATAAAAAATAAAATGTGCACCACTTTGAAAGAAAACGGTTCGTATAATACTAATAATAACATATTTTGAACAACTAAAAACATTTTAATACATTTGATACACGAGTTTAATTCAGATTACTTTAGGATCATTATACTTTATAACGTATTATCATTTACACTATCTGTTTCAGAAATCTCATTCTACTATAAATATAAAGTCCAAAGTTCTATCATTTTTATTTGTCGCAACGGATGCTTCAAATACAATATTATTAACTCAAATCCAACAAAGATTCCAACAAAATTAATGAATTTTACAACATAATTGCTTGCACAATTATAAACAATCTTCAAACCCATTATCTATGAACAGACTGGAACTATATCCAAACAATTTCATTGCTCTATCCAAACAATTAAAAAAAAACTTATAATCGGTTTAATCACAACGATTCTGCGCGCGATTCTTTAAAAGCCCGAGAAAGATTGAATGTAATCACTGTGCTGTGCTACATCTAGCTGATTGGCCGTTATAACTTAATTCATTATCTTGCAGCAGTTGCATCAAAATGGAAATCAGTGAGTATGATAGATATTACTATTATGTATTTTATGAATAAAACTTAATCAAATAGTCAGCACTAGATCACAATTAGTTTAAATATATATATATATATATATATATATATATATATATATATATATATATATATATATATATATATATATACATATATATATATATATATATATATATATATATATATATATATATATATATATATATATATATATATATATATGTATGTATGTGATAATTTTATAATTTCAAATATATCTAAATCAGTCATTTATGCTCGCTATTTTTGTTCATTCAAGATTACATCAGACACGAAACAAATCACAACAAAGGACTTGGCCTTGTCCGGTCTTGTGTAATCTTGTCTGATTCTATCTGGTCAATTAATAAAACGTATGTTTCATGTAGGTAAATATTATGACCCAAAGACCAAAATAATTTCGATGCCTGCCGATCCAAAGCTACAACTGAATGAAAATGGTGTCGGTGATTGGCTTTTTACTGCAATGAACAATAATTTAGACTCAGTGGCCCAAGTAAATTATAAACAACACGAATATAATCGATTTCTTGATACATCTATTTTTTAGATTGATGCAGAAACAGGTGAAGAGCAACTAACATCTGTTTATTTACAAAGATGTATTAGAGCCGCCTTAGAGATGCGCAGACTTGGAATATCTTCAGGCGATATTATCAGTTTCTGCACTTACAATCATTTTGACGCAACCGTACCCTACATAGCAACACAATTTCTGGGTGCCATTTGCGCCTCTTTAGATCCCTCCTTATCCCTGGACGAAACAATTCATTTAATTAACTTGGTGAAACCCAAAATAATATTCGTTTCAGACAATGCGGAAAAGATGATAAACCAAGCGAGAAAACAAGTCGGAGGTGATTTTAAAATTGTTGTTTTTGGTAAAAGTGATGAAAACTTGCAGTTTTCTCAGTTCGTTGAAGAAAAAAATAATGAAAAGAAATTCAAACCCCAAAAAGTTCAAAGTCTCCAGGACACTGCTGTTATTCTTTTTAGTAGTGGAACAACTGGACTACCTAAAGGGATATGTTTGAGCCAACAGTTTTGTATGTGGCAAGTCCAATCCGCGTAAGCTCAAAATATTAGATAATTTCCTTTGAAATATGTAGCTACAAATTTTCGTTTTAGGCCTTTCTCAGCGAACTTAGTGTTTGCAACTCTTTATTGGATTTCAAGTACATTCGCAACGTTTATGTCTATCAGTAGATCACATCCGAAATTTATTTGTAAATATATGGATCCTGAAAAAGTATGGGGATATGTTCAGAAATATAACGTAAGCATTCAAATTTTAATTAATGAGTCAGTTATTTGAATGTAGTATTTGATTTAACATAATGTGTAAATATACTGAATTCATTATTAACGTTTTTTTTAGATTGATACAATATTTATGTCTGCCTTTGATGCAATCAGAGCGTATCGTCATATTCCAATAAATTATAAATCCAATCTTCAAAAACTATTTATTGGAGGTAGCAGCATTTCCAACGAATATTTAATTAAATACCAAAAAGCTTTAGGTGGCACAGACGTTATTATTGGGTATGCTCTAACTGAACTTTTCAGTGTCTTGAAACCCTTACAAAAACTTGGATCAGGTTTTAATGAAATAGTAGACGAGACAAAACCTATAGAAAAACTTGGATCAGTTGGCACACCAATGAATAATCGATCATATAAAGTAAGAAAAAATATCCCTGTGTAAATAAAATTAGACAACAAGAAGCAAAATTCTGGCAAGATAAAATATATACTTGAAACTGTTTTAGATTGTTGATCCAGAAACAGAAGAAACATTAGGTTTTAATGAAAGAGGAGAATTAAGGATTAAAACTAAATGGTGTATGAACGGTTACTACAATCAGGATGATTCAAGCTGTTGGGATAAAGACGGCTTTTTTAAGACAGGAGACATTTTCTACTACGATGAAGATTTTTGTTTCTATATAGTTGACAGGATTAAAGAGATGTTTAAATATAAATCCTGGCATATTGTGCCAGCCAAATTGGAACACATCCTTTCGCAACATCCCGAAATTGCAGTGGCAGCTGTTATTGGCATTCCACATGCCGAAGACGATAATCATATTTTGGCCGTTGTTCAACGCACGCAAGGAAGTAAAATAACTGCTGAAGAAGTTAAACAGTTTGTTGATGATAAAGTCGATGACAGGCATAAGCTAAGAGCTGGCGTTAAATTTTTGGAAACAATTCCTACGACGCCTTCCACCAAAATTAAGAGACAAGTATTAAAAGCAATGTTTATAAAATAGTGACATCTAGGTAACATTTGTGTATTATCTAGATTATTACATCCATCATGTAAATTTTAAATAAAATTGAAATTAACTAAATGGTTTGTCGTCATAAAAAAGTGTTTTGTATTTGGTAGCGACGGACGCTATATAGTCTATTGGAATAAATAAATATTTTATTATTTATTTTATCACAACGATTATGCGCCCCAATATTATTTAAAAGGCAGAGCCACTGTATGTAGTCATTGTGCTATTCTTCACCTAGCTGATTGACTATTAAAATTTAATTCATTATTCTGCAATAGATTCTTTATAATGGAAATCAGTAAGTGTTATAAATATAACTAATCTGTAATGTATAAATAAAACTTAATCAAATAATTAATAATCAAAACAAGCTTTGTTTGAAAATTAATTACGATATAAACAATAAATATATTATTATGAATCTAAAATATATCTATTTCAATGCAACAGAAAAATAAATAATTGTTATACTGTCTTAATTGCATGGAATATATGCAGTGAAATTAAATATAATTTTTCAACTTTTACTGTGATTATTTTACAAATTTCAAATATTTCGACATAACAAAAGGCCATTTATTATTGCCATATTTATTTATTAAGGATTACATTAGAATCGAGGCAAATCACAACATTGGACAAATAAAAAGATATCAAGAAATAATATAATACTAGATGAACATGATGGCTGTGACCGTTACTACCTGGTAATCCATACTTACACTGACTGAATTGAAAATTGTTTTAGCTACACTTAATATGTAAAAATATTATATGACTTGTTATACACAGTTATCTAAACTTTAAACGACTCAGTTTCGAACGGTGAAGCTTATTTTCTAATTAACTGGGAATTCTGCAAGTTATATAATATTTTTAAATATTAAGTGGTTAAAAAGTAGTGAATGTTTCAATTCGATATAATACTAGATGTTAGTATCCCTAAATCGGAAGGTTAAATTGATACAAGGCAAGATGGGCAAGGTAAAGACTACTCAGGCGAGGCAAAACTAAATAGGCAAGGCAACACAAGGCAAGACCAGACATGGCATGGCCGACGGTTTTAAATAGACATGCTAGCCATTTATTGTTGCTAATTTTTTCATTAAAAATTACGTTAGATACGAGAAAAATCATAACATTGCCTAAATAAAAACATAGCGTGAAATAATATAGCCAGAGGTGTCCAAATGGTGCCTCGCGAGCCGCAAGCGGCTTTTGAAGCGGTTTATTGTGACTCATTTCAAGAAGTACAAATATTTAAAAATATGGAAATATTCTTAAAAAACGTACCTAAAAATAAGTCAACGCTTGGTCAGAAAAGAATAATCCTAATGATAATGCAATTATTGTGATTAGTTTTTATAATTATATATTTGTTACAGATTTGTATTTACTCATTGTTTCTTGAAGCTGTATAAATTTGTAATGTTGAAATTAATTTTATTTAATTAAGTTGATAATTAGAAATGAAACATCTGATGAATTCTTTTAGGTGCTGGTTGATTAACAGTCATCGGAACTTCGATTTGATAAATCTCATCATTGAGTATAATGATTCAAAGTCATAAGTCGATACAAAAATCGACAGCAAACGATACGCTGCATTTTTTAAATTTTTGTACTTAGCTCTTGGTACACACTTCCAAAATTCATTACTCGATTTTGCCGATTTAGGGAAGATTTAAAGAGTTTGGTCCTTTTGCAACTCTATTAATTCTAATTCTCCTCCTGCCGTTTCAGGAAGTAAACATTTATCCATTTTAAAACCATTGCTAATCACATCGATTTCAAAGGGATTTGATAAAAATTTTAAATTTAAATTTTCATTTTACAATTTTTGGTTTTAATGCTACCAATTCTACAAATAGCTCGTCAAATTCGTTTAACAGGAATTCCAATTTTGTTTTATAGTTAAGGTCTTTTGGGAGGTGCGGCTCCAAAGATTTTCTGGGAAGTAAATTTGGCTCTCGCTGCAAAGTCTAGCCACCCACCTCTATAATATACTACTAAATGACTATAAAACAGAGGATTAATTAAATACAAGACTAGATAAACAAGCTAAAGCGTGGATAGTCAGGTGACGTAAGGCTAAATAGGCAATACAATACAAAGCAAGACCATATATGACCGACAGCTATAAATAAACAAGATTGTAGACACACTTAAAAAAGAAAACAAATATTACGGGAGAGGTGGGTAATTACGAATACCTAAGGAAAAAAGTCAATATTAACAATACTAAATAACAACTCTGTTAATTTATTGATTAATAACAAAGATAAAGGTTTTATTTATTACTTTTAATCATAATATTTAATTAAATTTGAAAAATAAGTAATCTTTTTGTCCAAAAAAGAAAAGTGTCATTTTTGTGATCCTTTCAAATCCGTGGAGTAATCCCGGACGGTGGTGGGGTAATTACGGATAGTACATATTAAGTTGTAACGAGTAGAATAATTTATGATAAATAAATAGTTACAACTTATTTTTAACATAAGAAATTAAAATCATCTTGAACACTACGTATATAAGTCATTTGTTAATAGATAAGTTAAAAATAAATGATTAATAAAGAATAAATTTGAATTAATCTCTACATAAATCACAGAGGAACCCTTTGCTTGTGCTTTCACCATCACTGCATTCTTCGTGTGCCCATAAATTGCATCCATAGCACAATATCTATTTTTCAGTGGGTGGTTCTTCATATTTTCTCGCACAAAAAAATACAATAATACACATTTTGAGTTTGTTTATTTTCTCTGTTTTTTTTTTGTTTTTTCGTCTCTTTTTTTGGTTTCGTGTCTTTTTTTGGTTTTTCAACCAGCTCTTTACCAAGAAATTCCCAAAGTTCTTCACACCTTTTTCAGTTAATATACCAGTCTTTTTTGTACAGTATGAACGTCCGAGATTACCCCACTCAATTCGTCCGCTATTGCCCCACAACGTTAAAGAATAAAAACGTAATATTTTTTGAGGCTAGAAATAAATAAAAATAAGTATTTGTTACAAACTTTTTCTTAAATTCTACTTAACACGTCGTAAATAAATTATAATTATATCATTTATGTGTAGCGAGAATTTAACGAATATATACATGACAAAAATTACATGCAAATAGATCAAAATATTAAATAATATTTAACTTGAATAAAATGCAGAACCTGAGCAGCTGACTTATTGCCTGACACAACGTATACATTGATTGACCTACAATTCCATGTAAAAAAAATAAAATTTTTTTTTCCTAAGGGACTGAAATCGAGGTGTTCGGGATTACCCCGCGTCCGCGATTACCCCACTCTCCCCTATATACTTTAGATGTGCCAAAGAAGATTAGATAGGCTGAATTTGCGATCGGAATTCATGATTTTCTAGAGATTTTTGTGCATCCTCTCAAAGTATTGTACTTTTTATTTGGTATTCAACCATCCGTCACGCAATTTCTAGAATTCGATCAACGACAAATCTAATATAAAGGATTCTATAAACTTAAAAAACATTCTGTCAAACTTTAAATTTGTTCCTTCAAACTTAGTTTCTGCAATAAATAACTTTAATTGTGGCACAAAACCTTATGGTCGACAGCCATTTGTTCCGTTTGGTGACAATAAAGAATATTAATATTTATTATTAACATTAACATTACATAGATGAATTGCAGTAAGAGAATTGTTTTAACGTAGTGTGAGAAAGAGACAAAAAATATAAATAAGTACACACATTACGATTAGGATTTTTCTGGTTTTGTCTGGTCTTGTCTAGTATTGTATGGTCTTGTCTGGTCTTGTCTGGTCTTGTTTGATGTTGGCTGGTCTTGTCTTGTGTAGACTATTCTTGTCTGATCTTTTAAGTCTCATCTGGTAGCGTCTGTTCATGTCTTGTTTCTCCTGTCATATTGTCCGTAAACCAAAGCAGCTCCTTTTTATTGATAATATATATTTAATGCTGCTCATTTACTTTTCCAGGAGCCGTCTTAACTTATATTGATACTTGTTTATCTACTAGCGTTTGCCATAACAATGCCTGGCTAGATCTATCTTCTTCAAGCTTTGATAGAATATAGAACTAAACCATTTACATATATTCATATACACATATAGCTTACATTTATATAGCATTCATCTATTCTTGTGATCCTGTTTTGTTTATCAAAAAAACGAGTAATCCATATTCAGATCAAAAGTTATTTTTTTAAGAAAAGCCCATTTTGCAGATTAGATTTTGGTGTCCACTCCAAGTCTATTGAAAGTATGGTCTGCATAAATGCAAGTCTCATCTGAGAACAATTTTTTTCATTCTCTCAGCTTCCTTATGTTTCTGAAAAAATGCCTTCTTGTCGAAATCACTTAAATTTTTGTCGAAGCTATTATTTTTTCGTTGTCTCTCTGAATAGCTGTACCTCAAAAATTCTGACTCAAAACAACCTGAACATTGTATTTATATTCTTTCACCAAAATAAATTTTCTTTGAGAAGAAGAATTATTTAAAACTTTAGCAAACGAAAAATATAAACTGCAAAAAATAATAACTTACTCATTAATATAATTGAAATTGTTTATAAGTAATGAACTATTTTTTCTCGATTAATAAAACTTTTGTTTCATGTAGGTAAATATTACGATCCAAAAACAAAAATAATTTCGATGCCTGACGATCCAAAGCTACAATTGAATGAAAATAGTATCGGTGATTGTCTTTTCAGTGCAATGAACAATAATTTAGACTCAGTTGCCCAAGTAAATTAGAAAGGGCTCGTATATAACGCTTTTTATTACACAACTATTTTTTAGATTGATGCAGAAACAGGAGAAGAACAATTGACATCTGTTTACTTACAAAAATGTATTAGAGCAGCATTAGAAATGCGTAGACTTGGAATATCTTCAGACGATATTATCAGTTTCTGCACGTACAATCAATTAGACGCTGCTGTGCCTTTCATAGCAACTCAATTTCTGGGTGCCAAATGCGCACCATTAGATCCCTCTTTATCGCTGGACGAAACAATTCATTTAATTAACTTGGTAAATCCCAAAATAATATTCGTGTCAGACAATGCGGAAGACTTAATAACACAAGCACGAAAACAAGCCGGAGATGATTTTAAAATTGTTGTTTTTGGTAAAAGTGATGAAAACTTGCAGTTTTCTCAGTTCGTTGAAGAAAAAGATAATGAAAAGAAATTCAAACCCCAAAAAGTTCAAAGTCTCCAGGAAACCGCTGTTATTCTTTTTAGTAGTGGAACAACTGGACTACCTAAAGGGATATGTTTGAGCCAACAGTTTTTTCTATGGCAAATTCAATCTGTGTACGCTCAAAATATTAGATAATTTCCTATCAAATATTTACCTTCACATTCTTGTTTTAGACCATTTGCAGTGAGCTTAATGTTTCCAAGTCTTTACTGGATTTCAAATACATGCGCAACGTTTTTGTCTGTCGCAAAATCAACTCCAAAAATTATTTGTAAATATATGGATCCTGAAAAATTATGGGGATATGTTCAGAAATATAACGTAAGCATACTAATCTTAGTAAATCTATTTATTATTTGAATTTACTCTTAGAAGCAAGAAAAATTATAACATAAACACGACTCAATTTAAAACAATAACCACATGGACCTATAAAAATAATAAATTCATCATTAGTGTTTTTTTTAAGATTGAGACATTACTGTTGACCCCCTCCGATGCAATAATAGCTTATCGTCATATTCCAATGAATTATAAATCTAATCTTCAAATACTATTAGTTGGAGGAAGCAGTCTTTCCAACGAATATTTAATGAAATACCTGAAAGCTTTAGGTGGCACAGATGTTATTTATTCATATGCCCTAACAGAACTTTGCCTTGCTTTGAAACCTCTCATAGGTTTTAATGAAAGAGGACAGGACGAAAAACTTATAAGAAAACTTGGATCACTTGGTACACCATTGAATGATCGATCATATAAAGTAAGAAAAATATATCTTACGTAGTATAATACGTAGATAAAATTATACAACATGATACAAAATTCAGACAAATCAAAATATATCCTTGAAACTGTTTTAGATTGTTGATCCAGAAACAGAAGAGACGTTAGGTTTTAATGAAAGGGGAGAATTGAGGATTAAAACTAAACGATGTATGAACGATTACTACAATCAGGATGCTTCAAGCTGTTGGGACAAAGACGGATATTTTAAGACCGGAGACATTTTCTACTACGATGAAGATTTTTGTTTCTATATGGTTGACAGAATTAAAGAAATGTTTAAATATAAATCCTGGCACATTGTACCAGCTAAATTGGAAAACCTCCTTTTGCAACATCCCGAAATTGCAGTAGCAGCTGTTATTGGTATTCCACATGACGAAGACGACAATCATATTTTGGCCGTTGTTCAACGCACGGAAGGAAGTAAAATAACTGCTGAAGAAGTTAAACAGTTTGTTGATGACCAAGTCGATGATAGGCATAAGCTAAGAGCTGGCGTTAAATTTTTGGAAACAATTCCCACGACGCCTTCCACTAAAATTAAGAGACAAGTACTAAAATCAATGTTTATAAAATGATGTATGATGTAAAAATATTTTGTCCAATTAATACATTTGAAAATTATTTATAACACGTAATCAATAAATAATTGTTTTACAATAGTAATTTTTGCATTAATCTAATTGTTCATTTAATACAGGCTTTACTCAATATTGTTTATTCTATGCATATTTTATCGGACTAAATACATTTCCCATTCAAAATAATTTTTATTAATCAGAATCGTTTTAATTCTCCAACCTGCTGTATCCGCTTCTTGTTTGTGTCTATATTTTCACTAGTTTAGTTTATCTGTTTTAAACTATTTTGTTTGTCTATATATAGTAATACCCCGAACTTACGCGATAAGTGGGTCTCGGCAATTAACTCGAATTCGCGTAAGTCGGGGTATAATTTCGCATATAAATACATATAAATCATTTTTATTTGAGGGCTGGAAGCGAAAATACTAGCACGGAAAATACCCCCATGCCTCAAAGAGTAATAGTTTGTGTTTAAGCAATTCATGAAATATTTTATTATTTACTTTTTTCAAGTGAAAATGGCCGAAAATGATAAATGACAATGACAGTCGAAACTCGAGTTATAGTAAGTGTTTAAATTTAAATGTGCGTGAATAACAATGTGTATAATATTTTTACATATTAGGTTAGATGTGAAAGTAAATATTTCAATTCAATGTATGTATGGATTATCACGTAATAACGGTCGCAACCATCCTATACAATATTGTAAACACACAAAGATTTAAAGGTATTAAATGTCATTAAGTGTCATTTCTTGCCCGAGTAGGTGTATTTTAGCTGAATTTCAGGATTTGGTCAACTAGATTTACTTGGTTTTCAAAACGAATACAGTTTATTACTTATGTTGTTTGTGGGGAGCATTGATACAGATAACCAAGGAAGGATTGATACAGTGTATCAATCCTCCCCCTGATATATGGCTTGATACGAGAAATGTAATACCTTACTTTTTACTATTTTTTCAGCATGAGCTTCACTCAAAATGCCGCGTATTTATAAGAAAGTGACGGATAGGCCCGATGTATCCGAGGCAAATATGGAGTTGGCTATAGAAAGTGTTCTTAGTAAAGAATTATCGATCAGAAAGTCTGCAGAAAAATAAGATGTTAAGCCTGGGACACTTCAATATAGATTAGAAAAGGAAAAGAGAGAAAATGAATTACCAAGTGGTGCTAAATGAACTTTTGAAAATAAATTCACAAATAAACAAGTTTTTACAACAGATGAAGAGAAAGAATTAGAGAAATACATGTGCCATACAGTATGGGCTGACTTTGAAGGGATTTAGAAAACTAGCGTAGGACTACGCTTGTGTACTACCACATTGTAAGTACCCAGAAAAATGGAATGAAGATAAACTCACTGGCGTTGAATGGTTAAAGGGATTTCGAAAACGTCATCCAAGCATAAGTCTCTGAAAACCTGAGAAAACCAGCGCCGCAAGAGCTTCGGCATTCAACAGGCATACGGTTGATGAATTTATTAATAATTATGAGTATGTTTTGAGAAGATTTTCATGCACTTCCAAAAAAATCTATAACTTAGATGAAAGCGGTGTAACAACTGTGCAATAAACTCCAAAAGTAAAGAACAAGAAAAGAAAAGCGGAACAAGCAAGTAGGTCAAATAGTATCAGCAGAACGAGGACAACTAGAGACATTTTGTGCAATTGTTTCTGCTGTTGGCTCTTGCATTCCTCCAGCGTTCGTATTCCCAAGAGTTTACTATAAAGACAATTTTCTTAATGGCGCAACTGAAGGTTCTGTTGGATTTTTTAAAGTTTTAGAACACATAGAAAAGCACAGTAGTTGTTCTCACAAGCAACCAATTGCTTCTAGACAATCATGAATCAGATGCTTCAATCAACGCTGTTCGTTTTTGCAAATAAAACGGTATCGTTGTATTATCGTTTCCACCGCATACATCCTATCGATTGCAGCGTCTAGTTATATCAATATATCTGGCATCTAAACCATCCAGGGCGAACCCTTACAATCTATGATCCACCGGCTTAAATGAAAATAGCTTACTTTGAAGCATTTTCGATGAGAAATATTACACGCAGGTTCAGGAAGCATGGTATTTGGCCACTTGATAGGTTAGCTTTTTCCGATGCAGACTTCACCGCGGCGTATGTGACAGATTGTATAGAAACCTCTGGCACCACGGCACCACAAGCACATCCACTTTACTCCGCTCCAGATCTCGCTGAAGAAACCACCAATTCGAACACTACTATACCAACACCAGAAACTTTGGGATCACAACTACGTCACTCTGCACCAGAACCTCCTAAAAACAACTACTTTGGACAAAAACATAACAAAATCCACCAGAAACTTTGGAGTCACATCCACGTCTCTCCACTTTAGAACCTTCTAAAAAAACAACCCTTCTAGCTATGGCTTCTGGGTCACTTGTTCCGTTCGAATATACGAGTATTTTATCAAAATAAATCTGGTAGAGGAAGACAAGGAAAGTCACGAATTTACACAGATTCGCCAGAGAAAGAAAGATTGGAACTACTGGCAGAAGAAAAAAGAAAGAAGCGAGTTAAAGTGTTTCTGAAGAAAACTAAACGAACTAAAAAAAATAAGCGTCTAGTAGAATCATCTTCAGAAAATGAAGAGGACCTAATAAGTCTACATTCAGATAGTGATATCAGTGACATCTATTCTGATTTGGAGTATATTCAGGATGTAGATTGTGAACAGACGGAAGGGCTGTCTGCTTTTGATATAATTACTAATGATTTATTGCTGATCAAATTAGGACAAAAGCTATGTATGACAAGTCTTCAATGACTAAGTATGAGGTGTCTTACTATCGAAAACGTCAAGGCTTCGGGAGAATAAGGTTTACGTTTCCGAAAGAGCCGGATATGGCTTATGCAAACTTTAAGGACGTCTTGTTAAAACTTACTCCACAACATAAAAATGTGACCGTAAGTCTATCTCATTTGTACACTTTTGAGGAGAATCTTTCCTCTTTTAAAATAGGGTAAGTGAGGGTTTTTATGTTTAGCATAATTATAAACTATTTTCTAACGTAATAATAAACATACTGATTAATTTATCCATGTTTCTTTCCTACCTAATCTCTGTATCAATCCACTCCTTGGCGGGGGAGCAATGATACATTTTCCATTTTTTTAGGTCACTTTTTACGCTAGTACATTTTCCAATTTCACCCAAATTAGCTCGTTAGGTTTTAAATAAAGAATCAATCTTTCATACCTCAGGAAATACCTTTCATTCAGATAAATTACACAGGTCTACATTTTTGTTTTCATGGAAAAGTGTTTCAAGTTTAATAGGTGTCCTATAGTAAATGGGGTGTGCTGATCACGAATCTGTGCTTAGTTTTTTTCCAGCACGTCAGGTTTCAGGAAAAGTGTGTTTGAAATTTTTCATAAAAACTGCCAAACATATTGAGAAAATATTTATTGAAACTATATTTAATAGAAAATTACACTGCAAAATTGAGTTATTCATTAAAAAAATAATGCAGTAAATCTACGTTACACAATCGTTGGTTTTTTTTTTTAATAAAATCGTTCTCTTTTTCCCTCAAAACTGCGTTTTGTAGTTTTCTTTTTGTGGATTTTTGTGAGCGAGTCCTTCTTTAAGGTCCAGCAGTAATCAGCCATCATTCTAATATCCCATCTTCCTTGGTAACGTCTCTCCATTTCCTTTATGTCTTGATGAAACCTCTCTCCCTGTTCCTCGCTGACAGCTCCAAGATTGTCGGGAAAAGAGTCAACGTGGGAATCCAGAAAATGAAGTTTGACGCTCATATTGCATCCCAGTTTTTTTATAATTTTCGACCATGTTGGCTACAATTTCTTTGTAGTTTAGAGACTTGTTGTTTCCAAGGAAACCGTCTATGACTTCTACGAAAGAACTCCATGCTTCAGATTCATCCTGGGTCATTGTATTCTGGAACAATCTATCCGATTTTAAGGTTCGAATTTGAGGGCCTACAAAAATTCCTTCTTTAAGTTTAGCTTTAGAAAGTGCAGGAAATTTGTCGCGCAGGTATTTAAAGCAGTCACCTTGTTTATTTAAAGATTTGACAAACTGCTTCATTAATCCTAACTTTATGTGAAGGGGAGGCAAAAGAACAAATTTTGGGTCAAATAATGCATCACGCAGCACATTTTTTTGTCCCGGTACAAGTCTTTCTCTGAGTGGCCATTCTTTCTTAACGTAATGTAAATTTCGTGCTCGACTGTCCCACTCGCACAAAAAACATGGATACTTTGTGAATCCAGACTGCTGACCCAAAAGCATGGATATTATTTTGAGGTCTCCACAGAGTTGCCAACGATATTCGCTATACTCTATTGTATTTAGCAACAGCTCAAGATTCTCATACGTTCCTTTGAGATGCACGGAGTGAGTAACAGGCACCGAGGCATAAGTATTACCATTGTGCAACAAGACACCCTTCAGACTTCTCTTAGAAGAATCAATAAATAACCTCCATGATTTGGAATCGTAATTATCAGCTCCCAGTTTCATGACTACTTCAGGAATATTATTACAATACACCAGTGAACCTTCTTGAGAGAAATATTCCGCGAACTCTTTTTCACGATGAATATACCACGAAAATGTGGTTCCTGGAGCCAACAGATTTTTGTCTTTCAGTCGTGATCCTAAGATTTGTGCAGCATCCTTCGATAGGCCCAAGTCTCTCCCTAAGTCATTTAGTTCAGCTTGGATAAACGGTTGAGGTTGGTCTATACAAGGATTGAATTCGTCTTCATCAGTTTTTTCGTTTGAACTTTCATATGATGATTGCTGTTGGAGGGTGTGAAGAAAAGGTGGAGGAATGGGAATTCCTGGTCCATGAGTTACAAGTCATTTAGCAGGCGGTAAATCAGGATACTGAATAGTATGTTTATTTTTCGAATTGAAACCCTTGACATCGCAAGAGCAAAAGTAACAGTCGCTTCCATGGTTTTTTTGTTCCCTCCATACCATAGGAATGCCAAAGGGTGAAAAGCCACGTGTACCGTTTGTCCATTTTCTCAGTAGCTCGACACACTGAAAGCACACTTTGTGTGGAGCCCAAGTTTTGTCCTGATCACCAAGCTTTACACCGAAGTAAGCGTGATAAGCTTTGTTGATACATTCTGTTATGTTTCGTTGATGCTTTGCTATCTTTAAATCACCACACACGTAACAAAATATATCAGGACTGTTTTTGCACTTTCTTGATGACATTATGACGCACTAAACACTCAGAAAATAAAACACAACTCAATAATACAAACAACTGACGCTAACTAATAATTTCGTAAACAACTGCTAAAGCTATCAAGTTGACCTTGACAGATGCGAAAATGGAACAGTGTTGTCATTGAAATGAAATAAACATAATATTATACTAAATTATTTTCTATCGATGTATCAAGTATTTTAAAGAAATAATTTTAATGCAATTTAGGAAATATCAATAAGGTACTTCTTTGCTCTATTACAAAATATCTCACAAGGATTTTCTAATTTTGTGAAAAATCTTGACGTGATCGGCTCAAACCAAATTCACATTCAGAATCAACGTACCCGTTAAGCTAAGGACACTTATCAAATTCAAAACACCAAAAATAATGTCGGCCTGTGTTATTGGTATATAATCGGCCTATGTTTTGAAAATCGTATCAATCCTCCCCCACTCCCCCTATATTTGTGATAATTTTATTAGTATCTGTCTTGACGTTTATTGTCACTATTTTCATTCGACTTGCAAATCGGCTATCGTCTTCAAAACCTCTTTTGGCTTGCTCTCTGAGCAAAGAGTTTACTACTTTTAAGGCATTTTTTTTTAAATTGGAAAATCTTCAAGACAGAATTTAGATGAAATCATCAATCAAATCAACCAAATCAACAAAATCAATCATATCAACTTTACCAAATAATAAATATGAACTGCAAAATATAGTAGTGATAGTATAGTGAAAATATAGTGCAAAGTATAGTATATACATTATATAAGTAATACACTTATATAATGTTCTTGAGGTATGGGGGAAAAAAATTATTTAAAAAATGTCGTTAAAGCGACGTTTCGACGACTTTATTTTCGTCTTCTTCAGGCTACAAACAATATATGGCATTAAATACACAGAATTTTATGATATAATTTCTTACCTAAAAAACTATTATTTTTTAAATTTAAACAAAAATTGCACTTACATATATACTATTTAAAATTAAAATTAATTATAAATTTAAATTTTCTCTGTCACGTTGGGGAATTGTCAACAAAATGTAGCCAACCTAATTTTGTTGTTGAAATTGGGTATTTTTAAATTTAAATTTTTTATGTTTCTCTATTATGCCGGCATAATGACTACTTAAATTTTGCGTGTCACTTCTACAATTTACACAATTTTGAAATTGAATGTAAAACATTTCTCCAATATTTATTTTAAAATTATTAGGTTCTAAATCTAAAATATTGTAGTTTTTAAAATTGAAAATATGTCCTTCTCTAAATTTGTGGTCTGCTAGAGCTGTTTTATTCTCTTTCCCGACATGTTGAGGTTGGCAATCCCTTATATGTTGTTTGATCCTGTTTCCTACTAGTTATCTAGTTTGGCCAACATATTTTTCCCCATACCTCAAGAACATTATATAAATAATTAAACTATTGGTATATAAATAATATGATTAATTTATAGGTATTACTTTACTAATTTATATAATTTAAATTACTTATAAATAATGAACTAATATTTCTCCAATAATTAAATTTATGTTTTATCCAGGTAAATATTATGATCCAAAATCGAAAATTATTTCGATGCCTGACGTTCCAAAGCTACAATTGAGTGAAAATTGTGTCGGTGATTGGCTTTTCAGTGCCATGAACAATAATTTAAACTCAGCTGCCCAAGTGAATTAGAAACAACCCGAAAATAATGATTTTTATTGTAAAACGGAAACAGGAGATAAACAACTAACATCTGTTTATTTAGAAAGATGTATTAGAGCCACCTTAGAGATGCGCAGACTTGGAATATCTTCAGGCGATATTATCAGTCTCTACATTTACAATCATTTAGACGCTAGCGTACCTTACATAGCAACACAATTTCTGGGTGCCATATGCGCCCCTTTAGATCTCTCCTTATCCTTGGACGAAACAATTCATTTAATGAACTTGTTAAATCCCAAAATAATATTCGTGTCAGACAATGCGGATGAGTTAATAACACAAGCAAGAAAACAAGTGGGAGGTGATTTTAAAATTATCTTTTTAGGTAAAACTGAAGAAAACTTGCAGTTTTCTCATTTCGTTAAAGAACAAAATAATGAAAAGAAATTCAAACCCCAGAAAGTTCAAAGTCTCCAGGAAACTTCTGTTATTCTGTTTAGTATTGGAACAACTGGACTACCTAAAGGAATTTGTTTGAGCCAGCAGTTTTGCATGTAGCATATTCAATCCACGTATGTTTAAAATATATGATAATTTCCTTTCAAATATTTTCTTTCAGATTATTTTTCTGGACATTAGCTTATTGTTTCCAAGTCTTTGCTGGATTTCAAACACATTCTCAACGTTTACGTCTCTCACAAAATCATTTCCAAAAATTATTTGTAAATATATGGATCCTGAAAAATTGTGGGAATATGTTCAGAAATATAACGTAAGCATACTAATACTAAGTAAATATATTTGTTATTTGAATTTACTCTTAGAAGCAAAGAAAATTATAACTTAAACACAATTAAACTATAACATAAAAAAAATTATAACATAAACTTAATTTAACACAATTACCATATTAATATATAATGAATATATATATATATATATATATATATATATATATATATATATATATATATATATATAATGAATTTTCATCATCAATGTTTCTTTTTTTTAGATCAAGACATTATTTTTGTCCTCCTCCGATGCAATAAGAGCTTATCGTCATATTTCAATAAATTATAAATTTAATCTTCTAATATTATTTGTTGGAGGAAGCAGTCTTTCCAACGAATATTTAATGAAATACCTGAAAGCTTTAGGTGGCACAGATGTTATTTTTTATATGCCCTAATAGAACTTTGCATTGTTTGGAACCTTTCATAGGTTTTAATGAAGGAGCACAGGAGGAAAAACTTATGAAAAAACTTGCGTCAGTTGGTACACCATTGAATAATGGATCATATAAAGTAAGAAAAACAACAACTTGAATAACAAAATATATCCTTGAAACTATTTAAGATTGTTGATCCAGGAAGAGACATTAGGTTTTAATGAAAGGGGAGAATTGAGGATTAAAACTAAATGGTGTATGAATTATTACTACAATCAAGATTCTTCAAGCTGTTGGGACAAAGACGATTTTTTTTAAACCGGATACATTTCCTACTACGATAATGACTTATGTTTCTATATGGTTGACAGAATTAAGGAAATGTTTAAATATAAATCCTGGCACATTCTACCAGCCAAACTGGAACACATCCTTCTACAACATTCCGAAATTGCAATGGCAGCTGTTATTGGCATTCCACATGCCGAAGACGATAATCATATTTTGGCCGTGCTTAGGAAGTAAAATATCTGCTGAAGAAGTTAAAAAGTTTGTTGATGATAAAGTCGATGATAGGCATAAGCTAAGAGCTGGCGTTAAATATTTGGAAACAATTCCTACGACGCCTTCCACTGAAATTAAGAGACAAGTATTAAAAGCAGTTTTTATAAAATAGTGACATCTAAATAACATGTATGTATTATCTAGATTATTATGTCCATCATGTAAACAACCGCGAAGGATATTACGTACGAGCGGAACAGTTACGCGCGACCCGCGTAGCGGGGAGTGCGTAATTCCGCGAGTACGTAATTGCCTTACAACTTGTTCTATATGTTCTATATGTTCTATACTTTATCTACGACCACAATAATTTGTTTCTATTTAAAAAGAAAAATATGTTTGATGTAACTAATATAGTGATTCATCGATATAGGCAACATTGGACGGATTTGTTATCTACATAAAAGTTAACATGTTCAAAATTTAATCCTATTAATTTATATTTATTAATTTCATCAATACATTCACCGAAACATTGGCAAAATATCGACATCAGTTGTTTAAAATAAATTCCTTTTCCCCAGAATAAACTACAATATAATATAAATGATAAGATCATAAGATATATTTATAATTATTTATTTAATTATTTTGATTATAAATAATAGTAGCGGAACAATTGTTAAATAGGAGTATTAATGCTGGATTATTATCGACATCATTTGAGATATTAGTTGAATTATGAGTACTTGAAGTCACATTCCATGATGTACTAGCATTTGTGGAAGCGAAATTATTGTTTATTGCAGTATAAATTTTTGTTGCAATATTATTTTGATTTTTCATAGAGCAGTCTTATAGCCTTCTGCTACTGCAGACGAACGCCAGCCACCATGCCTTTTTAGTAACAATAAATCACCACCGGTATCCACAAGAATGGTGGCTCAAATGAAGATAATTATCGATTTGTTTAGGAATAGAGTCAATTTTATTCATTCCAACACATTGCTTAATGCAATTTATCATTTTGATAATTTTGGAAAAAAAGGTTGATCATTGTCCATTTTTTGTGGACGTAGGTTAATATATTTTTTGCAGGCTTGGTAAAATTCTTTTTTTTTTATACATCGGTTCTATAACGCTCTTCGACGTCTTCCGATTTCCATCTTCCATCTTCCTCGGTCCGTCCACAGTCCATCTTCAATTTCCCTATCTTTCAGTTCGCCGTCTATGCCCTCTCGTCAGCTTCTTTTTGGTTTACCCCGTCTTCTTCTGCCAATAGGTTTCCAGTTCATCATTTGTTTTGAGATTCTCTGTTCAGGCATTCGTTGCACATGGCCGTACCATATAAGTTGTTTTTTGGGTAAAATTCTTTAGGTACCAAAAAAGATCTTTGAGTTCTTGTTTTAGAATCAGGAATTTTAACGATCAAAGATGTTCCGGTGTCTTCTATATGACAGGGTTTGATATTTCGTAGTTCTTGTTATCTGCAAGCATCACTAATGCCAATGATGAGAATAACCTAAAATTATATAAAAAAATATGTCGTTATGCCCATTAGAGAGCATAATAAGAAAAAAAGTAATGAATACCTTCATCAATAAATATTTGTTATCCGGCGAATTATTGAGGAAACTGTTAATTTCATGATTGGTAAAAATTTTTTATTTCTTGCTTTTAAATCTGTCAGATTTTCTGTTTAGTAAAGCTATTAACTTTGAATGTTTTGAAGTGTCGATGTCGTGCTCTATATTAATTGTTGTCCGAACCATTGAATAAATTGCCCAAAGTGAAGATGGTTTCATTGTTTGAGATAATTCATCACAGTATGACAATACAACATTTTCTGAAAACGATGTAACTTTATGCTTCATTCTACAGTCCATAGATATTCTATATGCATCCTCGTATCGATCCCGAGATTTAATCGGTAACAAATTATGGGGAGCTTGTTTCGGTTTTTCAACAATTTCGGGCGGAGTGCTATTTTCTTTTTGACTATCACTGGATATTATTTTAATTGAAATTGTTTTAATTGAAAAAAATATAGTGTTTATGTTTTACGTTGTTTACGTAGAATAGTTTGACGTTTAATAATTGTTTGACAAATAACGTAATTCTTTGGGTTGCCTATATTAAACGACAGTAGCAGCTCTCAACCAATCAACGAAGCGTAAACCAAACGCACTAGTGTGTTATTTAAACATTAAATAACATTAATCGCGAACTGTAATATAAAAATGATAGTTCTAGGTGTATAGTATTTTATCTACGACCACTATTGTAATTTCCCAATATTGTACAATTCGTGGATTATGTAAATACATCATACAACACGCGTATGTACGTGTTGTATGATATATTTACATAATCCACGAATTGTACAATATTGAGAAATTACAATAGTGGTCGTAGATAAAATACTATACACCTAGAACTATCATTTTTATGACAACAAAATATTTAATAAATTTCAATTTTATTTAAAATTAAAATTGAAATTAATTAAATGTTTTGTTTTCATAAAAAATATAGTTCTATGTGTATAGTATTTTGTATTTGATAGCGACGAACGCTATATACCATATAATATACATTCACTATAATGAAAAACGTTTATTAGTGGGTTATCTATTGGAATAAATAAATATATTATTATTTATCTTATAACAACGATTATGCGCCCCAATATTATTTAAAAGGCAGAGCCATATTGTATGTAGTCACTCTGCTTTTCTACATCTAGCTGATTGACTGCAAAAACTTAATTCACTATTCTGCAATAGTTTCTTCATAATGGAAATCAGTAAGTGTTATAAATATTACCAATCTGTTATGTATAAATAAAATTTAATCAAATAATTATTAATCCAAACTAGCTTGGTTTAAAAATTAATTACGATTTAAACAATATATTCTATTGAATCTAAAATATATTTATTTCAATGCAACAGAAAAATAAATAATTGTTCTACTGTCTTAATTTCATGGAAAATATGCAGTGAAATTGAATGTAATTTCTTTTCAACTTTTACTGTGATTATTTTACAAATTTCAAATATTTCGACATAAAAAGAAGCAATTTATTATTGCCATTTTAATTTATTAAAGATTACATTAGAATCAAGACAAATCACAACATTGGACAAATAAAAAGATACAATGAAATAATATAACTTGTTATACACAGTTATCTAAACTTTAATATTTAAACGACTCAGTTTCGAACGGTGAAGGTCATTTTCTAATTAACTGGGAATTCTGCAAGTAATATATTTACATATTAAGTGTGGTTAAAACGTAGTCAATGTTTTAATTCGGCATAATACTAGATGTTAGTATCCCTAAATCGGAAGATTAAATTGATACAAGGCAAGATGGGCAAGGTAAAGCCTAGTCAGGCGTGGCAAAACTAAATAGGCAAGACAATACAAGGCAAGACCAGACATGACATGACCGACGGTTTTAAATAGACATGCTGGCCATTTATTGTTGCTATTTTGTTCATTAAAGATTACGTTAGATACGAGAAAAATCATAAAATTGCACAAATAAAAAGATACCGTGAAATAATACAGCCAGAGGTGGGCAAATGGTGGCTCGCGAGGCGCAAGCGGCTCTTCAAGCGGATTATTGGGACTCACTTCAAGAAGTGCAAATAGTTTAAAATATGGAAATATTCTTAAAAGACGTACCAAAAAATAAGTCAACTCTTGGACGAACAAAGGAGATCCTAATGTTAAAGTTTTGTATCTACTCATTGCTTCTTGAAGCTGTATAAATTTGTAATGTTGAAATTAATTTTGTATAATTATGTTGATAATTAGAAATTAAACATCTGGTAAACTCTATTAGGTGCTGGTTGATCTACTGTCATCGGAACTTCGATTTAATAAATTTCATCGTTGAGTATAATGATTCAAAGTCATAAGTTGATCCAAAAATCGACAGTAAACGAAACGCTGCATTTAAAAAAATTTTGTACTTAGCTTTGATTTATATATGAGTCTACAGTCTCTTAGGGTCTTGGGTAATACTCTTTTCCCTGGTAGAGATGTAGTTTGTGTAACAGGCTCTGGAGATAGATTTTACCTTTTTACGTAGTATGCTAAATTGGATAAGTTTGTCCTGGTTGTTGAAAGCTCGGTGAACTTTACCTTTGCATTTAATAAGCTCGATTAGTTCTGTCGAATACCACGCAGGGTAGCAGGTCGGTTTCTGTCTTCTTAATTGAACATGGGTGTCAATAATATCGTTCAGAGTTTTATAAAATTGATTGACTATAGAATTGGAGTCTATTGATTGAATTATAGTTAGCTCTAGAAAAATTGAACATCTTAGTAGGAATAGCCTGATTTAGAACGGGTCTAATAGGGATAGATATGAGGAACTCGAGAGGGGGGTGATAAATGTCCACCCTACTAATTGGTAGACTTTCTATCACAATCATTACTTCGTCCAGATTTGATAGGACATGGTCAAGGATTTTAGATCTGTTGTTAACGATGGTGTTAACCTGTGTTAATCCGCTGAAGTTCATGGAGTCCATAAATAAGCTGGATAGTCTGTCACAAGTAGGAACAGCTGCCGCTTCTGATGAAGAAGTCAAGATTGTCCACCTAATATTGGGTACATTGAAGTCACCGCATATAAGAAACAGATCATCACTGAACCTACAGCATATCATCTCAAGCCTGGTAAGAAATAGTTCTAACGAGGTATTTTGAAGTGGGATATAGACGCAGCATACATTCAGGCTTTTTTTGTTATCTAGTGGTATGTTGATCCAAATGTCCTCTGCGTCGGTCTGCCAGTCCTCATTAATAGTACACTTTAGATGTTGTTTTGCGGCAATAAAGCGGCAATTGCGGCAATAAGTAGGATCGGATGCAAATATAACGACTATATAAACAATAAGCAATTGTTTGATTTAAAAAAAAGGGCACCAATACCAAACTATTAGATAAAGAGTTTATAACATTTAAAGAGTTTGGTCCTATTGCAACTCTATTAATTATATTTCTCCTGCTGCCGTTTCAGGAAGTAAACATTTATCTATATTAAAGCTATTACTAATCACATCGATTTCAAACGGATTTAATAAATCAAAATTTAAAATTTAAATTTTCATTTTTAATTTTTGGTTTTAATGCTACCAAATCTATTATTTATTCAAATTCGATAGATAGATATATTATTCGACAGATATTTCGTCAAATTCGTTTAATAGGTATTTCAATTTTGTTTTATAGTTAAGGTCTTTTGGGAGGTGCGGCTCCAAAGATTTTCTAGGAAGTAAATTTGGCTCTCGTTGCAAAGTCTGGCCACCTCCTTGTACCGTTGGTGACAATAAAGAATATTATTATTTATTATTTACTTTAAATGGATTAATTGCAGTAACAGAATTGTATTAGCGCAATGTGAGAAAGAGACAAAAAATATAAATAGGTACACATATTACGATTAGGTTTTTGCTGGTCTTGTCTGGTCTTGTCTGATCTTGTCTGGTCTTGTCTAGTATTGTCTGGTCTTCTCTGGTCTTGTCTGGTTTTGTCTGGTCTTGTTTGATGTTGTCTTGTCTTGTCTATCTTGTCTTGTATGGTCTTGTATTATGTAGTCTAGTCTTGTCTGATCTTTTAAGTTTGGATTGGTAGCGTCTGTTCATGTCTTGTTTCTCCTGTCATATTGTCCACAAACCTAAGGAGTTCATTTTTATTGATAATATATATATATATATATATATATATATATATATATATATATATATGTTGTATTTGAGGTTTTCGCGGATAGATACCTGTGTTGTATTGTTTTCTCGGGGATTCCGCGTTGATGCTGAGGGTTGGCTCTGAAAAGAACCGGATTCTCGACGTTTCGGCGAACTAACATTCGCCATTCTCAAGAGATATCTGCGTCCGTGCGGATCTACCGTTAGACGCATACTGACGCATACAGAATGCGTCTAACGGTAGATCCGCACGGACGCATATATCTCTTGAGAATGGCGAATGTTAGTTCGCCGAAACGTCGAGAATCCGGTTCTTTTCAGAGCCAACCCTCAGCATCAACGCGGAATCCCCGAGAAAACAATACAACACACACACACACATATATATATATATATATATATATATATATATATATATATATATAGATATATATATATATATATATATATATATATATATATATAGATATATATATATATATATATATATATATATATATATATATATATATAATGCAGCTCAGTTACTTTTCCAGGAGCCGTCTTAACTTATATTGATGCTTGTTTATATTCCAGCGTTTGCCATAACAATGCCTGGCTAGATATATCTTCTTCAAGCTTTGATAGAATATAGAACTAAACCACTTACATATATTCGTATACACATTACTTACATTTATATAGCATTCATCTATTCTTGTGATCCCGTTTTGTTTATCAAAAAACGAGTAATCCATATTCAGATCAAAGATTACTTTTTTAAGGCTATTTTGCAGATTAGATTTTGGTGTGCACTCAAAGTCTATTGAAAATATGGTCTGTATAAATGCAAGTCTCATCTGAGAAAATTTTTTTTCTTTCTCTCAGCTTCCTTATTTTTCTGAGAAAATGCCTTCTTGTCGAAATCACTTAAATTTTTCTCGAAGCTATTATTTTCTCGTTGTATCTCTGAATAGCTGTACCTCAAAAATTCTGATTCAAAACAACCCGAGCATTGTATTATATTTTCTCATCAAAATAAAATTTCTTTGGAAATAGTAGGGAACGATTTTTTTTTAATTTGCAAATCTTCATAAAGAAGAAATAAAGATGAAATTATTTTGTCTTGAAGAAGAACTATTTAAAACTTTAGCAAACGAAAAATATGAACTGCAAAAAATATTTTTTTACTAATTTACATAATTGAAATGCTTATAAGTAATGAACTAATATTTCACTATTAAAAAAACTTATGTTTCATGTAGGTAAATATTACGATCCAAAAACAAAAATAATTTCGATGCCTGACGATCCAAAGCTACAATTTAATGAAAATGGTATCGGTGATTGTCTTTTCAGTGCAATGAACAATAACTTAGACTCAGTTGCCCAAGTAAATTAGAAAGGGCTCGAATATAACGCTTTTTATTACACGAATATTTTTTAGATTGATGCAGAAACAGGAGAAGAACAATTGACATCTGTTTACTTACAAAGATGTATTAGAGCAGCATTAGAAATGCGTAGACTTGGAATATCTTCAGACGATATTATCAGTTTCTGCACATACAATCAATTAGACGCTGCTGTGCCTTTCATAGCAACTCAATTTCTGGGTGCCATATGCGCACCTTTAGATCCCACTCTATCTCTGGACGAAACAATTCATTTAATTAACTTGGTAAATCCCAAAATAATATTCGTTTCAGACAATGCGGAAGACTTAATAACACAAGCACGAAAACAAGTCGAAGGTGTTTTTAAAATTGTTGTTTTTGGTAAAAGTGATGAAAACTTGCAGTTTTCTCAGTTCGTTAAAGAAAAAGATAATGAAAAGGAATTCAAGCCCCAAAAAGTTCAAAGTCTCCAGGATACTGCTGTTATTATTTTTAGTAGTGGAACAACTGGACAACCTAAAGGGATATGCTTGAGCCAACAGTTTTGTATCTGGCAAGTTCAATCTGCGTACGCTCAAAATATTAGATAATTTCCCATCAAATATTTACCTTCACATTCTTGTTCTAGACCATTTGCAGTGAGCTTATTGTTTCCAAGTCTTTACTGGATTTCAAATACATTATCAACGTTTATGTCTATCACAAAGTCAACTCCAAAAATTATTTGTAAATATATGGATCCTGAAAAATTGTGGGGATATGTTCAGAAATATAACGTAAGCATACTAATCTTAGTAAATGTATTTTTTATTTAAATTTACTCTTAGAAGCAAGGAAAAGTTAACATAAACATAAACACGACTCAATTTAAAACAATTACCACATGGACTTATAAATATAATAAATTCATCATTTGTTTTTTTTTTAGATTAAGACATTACTGTTGACCCCCTCTGATGCAATAAGAGCTTATCCTCATATTCCAATGAATTATAAATCTAATCTTCAAATACTATTAGTTGGAGGAAGCAGTCTTTCCAACGAATATTTAATGAAGTACCTGAAAGCTTTAGGTGGCACAGATGTTATTTATTCATATGCCCTAACAGAACTTTGCGTTCCTTTGAAACCTCTCATAGGTTTTAATGAAAGAGGACAGGAGGAAAAACTTATAAGAAAACGTGGATCACTTGGTATACCATTTAATGATCGATCATATAAAGTAAGAAAAAAATATCTTACGTAGTATAATACGTAGATAAAATTATACAACAAGATGCAAAATTCAGGCAAGTCAAAATATATCCTTGAAACTGTTTTAGATTGTTGATCCAGAAACAGAAGAGACATTAGGTTTTAATCAAAGAGGAGAATTGAGAATTAAAACTAAATGGTGTATGAACGGTTACTACAATCAGGATGCTTCAAGCTGTTGGGACAAAGACGGATATTTGAAGACCGGAGACATTTTCTACTACGATGAAGATTTTTGTTTCTATATGGTTGACAGAATTAAAGAAATGTTTAAATATAAATCCTGGCACATTGTACCAGCCAAATTGGAAAACCTCCTTTTGCAACATCCCGACATTGCAGTCGCAGCTGTTATTGGCGTTCCACATGCCGTAGACGATAATCATATTTTGGCCGTTGTTCAACGCACGGAAGGAAGTAAAATAACTGCTGAAGAAGTTAAACAGTTTGTTGATGACCAAGTCGATGATAGGCATAAGCTAAGAGCTGGCGTTAAATTTTTGGAAACAATTCCTATAACGCCTACCACTAAAATTAAAAGACAAGTACTAAAAGCAATGTTTATAAAATGATGTTTAAATTATTTAAATATTTTGTCGAATTAACACGTTCGAACGCTATTTATAACACCTAATCAATAAATAATTGTTTTACAAGAGTAATTTTTGCATTAATCTAATTCTTCGTTTATTCAATAGCAACAGGCTTTATTCAATATTGTTTATTCTATGCATATTTTATAGGACTATACATTTCTCTTTAAAAATAAATTTCATTTATCAGCAACGATTTGTTTCTCCAACCTGGTGTACCCGCTCCTTGTTTGCTTCTATACTTTCTGTAGTTTAGTTTATCTGGTTGAGACTATTTTGTTTGTCTACATACAGTAATACTCCCAACTTACGCGAGAAGTAGGACTCAGCGATTACTGCGTAACTCGAATTCTCGTAAGTCGGGATATAATTTCTTATATAAACAAATATGAATTATTTTTATTTGGGACCCGGAAGCAAAAATACTTGCACGGAAAGTACAACATGCCTCAAAGAATAAAAGTTTTTATTTACGCAATTGGGTTGTTGAACAAAAAAAGTATATCGATTTTTTGTATGTATTTTAAAACCTTATTATAATTCATATTAATTACATTCGGATGTGCGATGCGAAAAAGTTAAAAAAAAATTGTTCAATTAATTATAAACAATTTAAAAGTGATAATATTTTTAAAATAATCACGTGACTTTAAATGCGCCATAATTTGTTTGCGACGTCGAAAGGGTGAAACTTTATTCTAACATTCAAATATGAACATTCTTTATAAAATCGTCGTTTTAGTATCTTTTCGGCGCACTGATTAAAACCATTGGTTTCTACGTTTAACAATGTGGGACAATGTGAAAAACATTTTTTGAGGAGTTCTTTTTGTAGTACTCCTACACGAAGGTACGAAACAAGGACGATAACTTTTAATATTTGACTTTTAATATTTGACATGTTTGTAGATTGTAGATAGTAGATATGGTGGTGACGACTTGTACTGCGACCTTTATAGATCTATTGTACCCCACCCTCCTCCTTCAAGTGTTGGTGTACTTACCCATTTAGAGCGCCTCCTCTAATCCTGATTCCTTTAGGAATCTCAGGATCTGGGTGGGATTCAAGGCCTGCAGCTCCTCTGTGTTCGAGCAGTGAGCCCCAAGGTACATCTGTCTCTTGCGGAGTAATGCTCCGCAGTCTTTGAACAGATGTATGGGGGTTTCCTCTGCTGAGCCACAGAATCTGCATCCATCATCCTCCTCTAGGCCTAGGGCCTTGAGATGTTTCCTAAGTTTGTAGTGTCCAGTCAGGGCTCCTGTCATAATTCTGAGCTTATTCCTGCTTAATTTCAGGCAAGCTTTAGTTCTCTTCTGGTTAAAAGATCCCAGCATCACTTTGGATTGCCTTAGCCCTGGAAGTTCTTTCCAGGTTTTCATCCATTTTCCTCTTATTTCTTCATCTAAACTTTTGCGGATGGTGTTCACGCTCATACCACAAAAGGGTTCCGGACCTATAAAGGGGCTACTGGATCCCTTGTTAGCTAGGTGATCGGCTTCTTCGTTTCCGTCTATACCAGAGTGTCCTGGTACCCAGTATAGCATTACTTTATTATCCCTGCCAAGCTTGTTCAGCTTCCCCACACAGTCCCATGCCAGTTTGGATCTGATGGTGTATGAGCTAATGGCCTTGATGTCTGCTTGGCTATCTGACAGGATAGCAATTCGTGTTTTGCGGTAATTCCTGTCAAGGTTAAACTGTGCACATCTTTCGATTGCGTGTACCTCTGTTTGGAAGATACTTGGGGATGTTCCCATGGTTTCGAAGTATCTGGTACGAGGTCCAAACACTCCTGCACCCGTGCCTTCCTTTGTCTTCGAACCATCTGTATACCACTTGATGGCATTTTGCTCTATGTGGTATGCTGACGATTCGTCGCTCTAATCGGCTTTACTACTACACATTGCTGTGTAGTTTTTCTCGAAGTGGTATTTGCATACCATTTCGTCTTTTGGTACTTCCAGCAAGGAGATCTTGGCAGCGAGGCTGTTTCGGTCTCTGCTCCCGATTATTTTACCTCTGCCCATTCCTTCCTTGCTGAATCTTATGATCGCCGATCTGGCGGCGCTCTCCATCACAAGGTGTAGCGGAGTCAGATCCAGCAGCTGCTCCAATGCTGCTGTCGGACACGACCCCATCGCCCCCGTGATGCAGACACACGCCAGTCTTTGAATCTTCTCAAGCTGTTTCCTCATAGAGGCCAGCTTGATTCTACTTCCCCACGCAACTGCCCCATAAGTGATTGCAGGTCTCACTATCATGGTGTACATCCATCGCAGGTTAGTGGGGTTATTTGACATGTTTACTAGAGCTGCTGTATCAACAAAGTCAGGGGCGGGTAGAAATTACCCATTTTACGTCACAACACGACCGGCCAGTTTTCGGTACCGAGTTTAAAAATATATTTTGAATTTGTTATAACTTTTTCATACAACGAAAAAAAGAAAAAAATGGTTTATATATAAGGTTTTGTTATAAAACTTATATATGAGCTTTCGATTTATGACAAAATAATTCATTCAAATACCCAATGGATGATATATTTTATTATTTACTTTTTTCAAGTGAAAATGACCGAAAATGAAAAATAACAATGACGAAGTCGAAACTCGAGTCATTTTAAGTGTTTTAATTTATGTATCCGTGAATAACAATTTATATAATATTTTTACATATTAGGTGTGATTTAAACATTTAGTGAAACCGTGAAAGTGAATTTTTCAATTCAATGTAAGATGTAAGTATGGATTATCACGTAATAACGGTCGCATCCCTCCTATGCAATATTGTAAATACACAAATCCATCAAAGTATTAATTAAATTTATAATTGCTTTGACAATTTTTTTACAGAATTATCAAAAATCCTCAAAAGTATTTATTTATGAACAGATTAGAACCATTACACTATCGAATCCATTGCAAATATTATAAAAAAACTTGCAATCAGTTTAATCACGATCACGAATCAACGATTATGCGCCCAAATATTCTTTAAAAGCCAGAGGCAGATTGAATTCAATCACTATGCTATTCTACATCTAGCTTACTATTAAGACTTAATTTATTACTCTGCAATAGTTTCTACATAATGGAAATCAGTAAGTATTATAAACAATAGTAATATGCAATGTACAAATAAAACGTAATCACATAATCATAAAGTCCAAACAAGCTTGGTTTAGAAATTAATTATGAAATTAAAAATGTATTATGAAGATAAAATAAAGTGGTTATTCGCAAAAAATAAGTAACGGAACGCTCACGCAGTCTTTAGAGGGTGTGTAGTTTCAAGGTTATGTATTTTCTAGGAAAAAAAATTATAATTATACAAATTTAGAGATTGGTAACAAAGAATAGGCTAATGATTTAAAGTACGTACATAGAGATGAATAAACCTTCCATAAGCTGAAACTGTTTTAACCCTTTGTTGCCCAACATAAGTAAAAATTGCAAATTTCCTTCTTGGAAAAATATTAAAAATATAATTTTAGTGTTCAAAAAAGACTGATTTTTTTCCCCATTTTTTACCAAATAGATTTTTAGATAATTAACCGGTACCTATAAGTACCATTCGTTATTAAGAGTAATAATTTTGTAAATTTTTTGAGCTTTTTAAAAAGTAGCTTGCTATATTTATTTATTTTTAACTTTATTAATCGAAACTTTTAATTAATCAAAAAATTTGGAATAGTATTACAATAACTTATATTTTAGAATAACAGATAAATATTGCACGTTTGAAAATGGCTTCAACACTCTTGTACTCACTACACACAACTGAATACCACGCGTAAACGACTGACGGTATTTATTATATTAAGATTTATACGCGATCTTTGCATTGTACTCAGAAGTTCCCACAGGCTGATGTAGACAAATATAACTTTCCTTTAGTTTCAAACATATTTTTATATGGTGGTACTTTCGAGTACCGTCAGACGACAAAGGCTTAAAACAGCTTGCCACCCATCTCATCCCTAATACGCGACTCTTTTTTTTTATTTGTTCGCAAAGATCTGATCCACATATTTCTAGTTCCCTTTGGTTTTTTAACTGTAAATGCTGTATAATTTATTCATAAAACTTTGAAAACGATTCCCACCTTCTGAAATTCTTTTGACTTCTGAAATTGAATCACCGAAACAGTGTCACAATATTGGGAAATTTTTGCAACATCATGCTGGGCTCCGTCACTAATGAAACCATCAACAGTGAATTATAATGATCCGATGTCTCGGAAACATCGACAGACTTCAACTTATCAAACATTATTTCTAATTTTTGAACTTTGCTTTCAGAAAATATTTTTTGAGCTAATATACGAGCATTATGAGCTATAGCTTTGAAAAGAGTTTTGGATTTTTTTTTTAATCGAACATACCTGACGAGAATTGCCATTGGGATTTATTACAAATGTAGCACACTCTTTTGAAATGGACGGTGTCTGCTCTTTCAGTACACCAAGCCCTTTTACATATTTCCAAGTATTGCAAACCAATATCTTATCTTGGGCAGATAGCCAAGGGTGGTTTACTTTTTTGTCTCCCACATCATTGTCTTATTATGTATTTTAAGGTAACCAGCTGTGTCAATGTTCCCTTTCCTTTTCTAAATCCCCATTGTACTATAGGAATGACTCCATTTGTCTCAATTTCTTCCTGTAATTTCCTCTCCACTACTTTTACATATATCTTATATGATGTATCCATCAGCGTAATGCCTCTGTAATTTTCTGCTTCTTCCTTATTTCCTACTTTGAAAATTGGTAAGATGTCTCCTTCCCTCCAGCTTTCTGGAATTGCTTGCTGTCCTTTGAAAATTTTATTGAATAATTCGTGGATTTTTTTTTTGTATTTACACCGGCGCTAGTTTCCACGCTTCATTTGAGATTCCATCTGGACCTGTCGCTTTTCTTCTTTTCAGGCCACCCAGAAATCTTTCTTCTTCTTTTCCGTCCTCTTCCACTGTTTCCTCTGCTTCATTATCATCTTTTTCGTCCAGCAACTGCATAAAATGTGCTCTCCATCTTTTCATCTTAACTTCATTAAATTTCCGGGTAGCTTTTTCCCCATTTTTGGCAATAAACTTCGTTTTTTTTTCTTTCACTATTGAGCTTCCTTGCCTTCACCATTTGTTTTCTTTGCCATGATCCTTTTTAGTTCTTCACAAGTTCTTTCATTTGGTCCCTCATGTTTTTTAATCTACCTGGAGTTCCTCCTCTCTGTCTCCATCTCCTCACATCCTCTCTTAATTCTGTTTTCTTTGAAATAAATTCTCTATCAACCCATACCACATTTTTCCATACTATCGAATCATGGACTTTTGATACCAGTTGTTCTAGGCTAGTTGGTAAAGTTGGTAAGAAAGAGGAAAGCTTGATGTGGGGAGAAGAGGTAATATAGCAGGTTAGCAGATTCAAATAATTAGGATTAATATTTGGTAGTAATGGGTCCAATAATGAGCACATTAAGTTCATATGTAAGCAAGCATGGGTCGCTGCTAACAAGTTTTGGAATGCTTTTGGAAAGAGAAATTTGAAGAGAGTTTTGTGGCAAAAATGGCAGTCTGGAAAGCGTGTGTTCGGAGTATTTTGTTGTATGAAGCGGAAATATGGGGCATGAATGAGGTAGAACAAGTAGAAAACGTGCAACTTCAGTTCATAAAAAGGGCATTGAAACTAGACAGGAGTACGCCAGGGTACCTGGTGTTACAAGAAACCAATGTTTGCAAAGTAGCAGTAGAAGCATCAATGAGAGTGTCAAGATACGAAAGGAAAATGTATAGGTTAGGGAATGAAAGGATAGTTCAACAGGTATTCAAAAGTTTAAGAAAGAAAGGTGTCGGAGGGATTAGGCTAACAAAATGTGGAAATGATTGGAAAAAAATTTATGAACGAGTAGGGTGGTCGAAAGAGGAGGTAGAAAGGATGAAAGGGGAAGGCGTAAGGTGGGAAAAATTGTTGGGGGAAAGGAGTAGGGAGATAGAGCTGCAGATAAGACGAGGCCTTATAGACGAAGGCAGGTACAATCGGTAGTACAACAAGGTACAAGTATACGGCAGACTCTCTTTGTACCTAAGCAGAGAGTAAAGTGGTAGCCAATGTAGGATAGCCAGGTATCGGTGCGGCAACGAAGAAAAGGGAAGGAAGTACTGGCTGAAGGAAAGCGAGAATTTGTGTACCATATGTGGAGAGGGTACTGAAAGGTGGGCACATTGTATGGAAGAGTGTAAAGGGCTAACATGGGAAGTGGTGAAGAAACATAAATGTAAAGACTGGGAAGCGTGCATTGGACGAGTCAGGTAGCAGGTGGCCCATAATGCGGGAAATTTTAGAGCATAAGGGAGTGATTGGGGAAAGAGTTTAGGGAGGGAGAAAAGTTTGTGCGGGCGAAGAATCTTTGTTTTTTTTTTGTATCTTTAAAGTGTAGTTTTTTAAGTTTGAGTTTTTGGGGTATTTTTGGGTCAGGTTATTAGTGCTGTTCTGTTTTTTTTTTGTTTTTTTTTTTATTGTGTTTTCTTTCTTTTTGTTTTGTTTTGTTGTTG
This sequence comes from Phosphuga atrata, assembly GCA_944588485.1. Lineage (NCBI taxonomy): Eukaryota > Metazoa > Arthropoda > Insecta > Coleoptera > Silphidae > Phosphuga > Phosphuga atrata. The sequence continues at coordinate 50,644,112 of OX155896.1, read as the reverse complement.
TGTCATAACTAAGTGTTGTAAATATGCCAATAAATGTAAATAGTAAAATATCTTCAATTATTGGCCAAATATATATTGGCAATATTGTAAATTATTGGCCAATGTACAGTATTGGTAATTTTATTAGTGGCTTAGTCTTGACGTTTCTTGATATTATTATTATCGTATGTACATATAACACGGTGGGTATAAACATTCCTTAAAAATTACTAGCTAATATATTACATTTAGCATAGTAACAAATCTAATATCAACATATTTCTTCTGGAGTCAATTCCAATAATTGACCAATACCGCCAGTGAACTGTCGTAGTGGACATTCATCTATGCTGTGAGCTATTGTTTATTCAGCCGCTCCACAGTCACATATTGGGTTGGATCGTATGCCCCAGCGGTGCATCAGTTGGGCACATCTGCCTACCCCGGTTCAAATTCGGTTAATGATTCTCCATTCGCGTCGTTTCAACATGAGCCACTTGGCGTGGCAGTCGGGTGGGATATCAGTTGGTTGTTATGTACACTATTCCAATTGCGCCTCCAAATCCTCTCGATGCAGAAATTACCAAAAAATTGTCAAATAATTCTCTTGCTTCTTTCCAGAATGGATTTCTTGACCTTAACGTGTCAGGAATGACAGGTTTATAACAGGACAATGCAATTTTTTGCGTCGGTTTCAGTTTTAGGTTCTTCTTTTTATAATCCGCTGTATAGCAGCACCATATTGTTGACTATTAGTTACGAATAGACGTATGCAAGGTGAACCACGGGCAGGTGACCTTTGTCACTAATTTCAATCGACTTGCAAATCGGCTATCGTCTTCAAATCCTCTTCTTTTTACTTGCTCTCTGAGCAAAAAGCTTCAACATTATCAGTACTAACTGTAATAATATTGATTTATAAAATGTTGCCACGTCTCCTAAAACATTTGTTTTACTAAGAACTTAATAAAAGTCAAAAAAGTTTGTTTTCTCCTTTGCGGTTGACTCATCTCGGGGTGCATGGGAAAAAGAAACAAAGAAATAGGAAAAAAGCAAAGCAACACAATACGTTGATTTATTTAATAGTTGATTTTTTTAAATAAAATTTGAAGGGTAGAGGGGAAAAACCACGCATGTCCACCTAGATTCGTTTTGAGAAAAACGAAATTCAAAGTTATGATTTACATTGTTTCTCCCCTGAATATCTATTTTATAATGTTCGTTTTATAGTGACTAACGTGCTTTTCCCCAATCTTATACAGTGGAACTTAAAGTACACTTCTAATACTAACATATGGCAGCACCAGTTTAATATTGACAAAAAATGGACTTCCGTGGGTTTTCTCCTGTGCCCTTCATCTGTAAAAGTAAAAATGTTGCTTCGACTATAAAATAAAAGATATGTTTATGCACGATGAATTAATCATATTACTTGCTAAGTAAAACCAAACCATTTCAAATAATTATTAAATTTAGTTATTAAAAAAAATTATAATTGGTATACTGTCTAAATTGTATGGAATATATTCAGTGAAATTAAATGTAATAGGTATATCAACTTGTACTGTGATATCATTTCAACATAACAAGCAGCCACTTGTTGTTTGGCATAGGATGGTGTTGCTACCGTTTCTAATTAGATAAATGGCTAGATAGGCAAGAACAGGCAAGTAGGTAGATAGGCGATAAAGCGTGGTTAGTTTGGTCAAGGAAAACTAAATAGGCAATACAAAACAGCATGGCAACACCAGACATGGCCGACAGTTTAAAATAGACAAGATTATAGACATATTAAAAAAAGTATTAGATACTTTAGATTAGGCAAAGAAGATTAGATAGGCTAGATCAGGGATCAGAGCCACGACTTTCTGTAGATTTTTGTGCAGCCTGCATCAGTAGGGAAAGATAGTATGTTCTAGGGCCTAGGAATTCCATACTTGTACAGGTTCAATGACTCATCAAAAGGACGTCAAACTCTTAAATCCATCCGCTTTCCATCCACTTTCCATCCACTTTCCATCCACTTTCCATCCAGATTCCATCCACTCCATCCACTCTCCACCCACAAAAGCTGTTTAAAATTTGTTTAAAAGCTGATTAAAAGCTGATTAAAGCTGACTAAAGCTGATTAAAAGCTGATTAATAGCTGTTTAAAAGCTGAATAAAAGCTAATTAAAGTGGATTGAAAGTGTATGGAAATTGGATGGATTTAAGAGTTGGACCTCGTTTTGATGAGTCATTGAACCTGTACAAGTATGTAATCGTGCGTGAGCGTAGATTTCATATACAACTTCAGGAATCAAAAGATTCCATGTGAAGGGTTGTGCGGATTCTCGTACAACGGCTGATCAATTTACTAACAAAGGTATCTACATCAATCCAGTGCACCATCAATTCTAAAGCTGACCACTCTGTTCTTAAACTGACACAAGCTTGGATGATGTTCTACTGGACCGGTTTCACTGTTGCTTGGAGGCGTTTCTATGATCGCAGATCTCCTGCAAACTTTAACCATGTTGTGGATTGTTGATTGCATATTTTACAGAAATTATTTGGCTGTCTGCGGCTTCAACTTTATCTTCTTGGAGGTGTACGGTGAATATTCAGTATTTAGATTCTTCTTTCCACCATCATTGTTGATTTTATAATATTTTTTCATATGTCGCTATCTTCTCTTGTAAAGGTTGAATTGCAAACGTAGAATTTGTAATACTTTTTTGATTATCATCACATACTTCCTTATGGCTACCAATATTATCCTTGCTTGCGAAAACTTTTACACATTGATCGCAGGGATACAGTTTTATTTGTTGATGAATTTAAAGCTCAGGTTTAAATATCAATCGCGTTCGGAATAGCTACAAAATAATTATCAATGCTAAACATCAGACCGCGCTCGAGGCGTGTGTTAGTAAATTTATTGTAAACAAAACATCCGATCATCTGAATGCATAGCGATAAAATCATACAAGTTGAAATACGAAAATGCAGACTCGGAGGTTCTTATCAACTATTTCATAATTCAAGTTCACTTCAAGTTTACTTCAAGTTACTTCAAGTTTAAGTTCAAACACTAAATTAGGTTGAAGCTTGAGGGTCCTGAAAATGATTAAGTTTGTGCGTGTTTTACATAAGATGTAATGTTAATTTTCATAAATCACTGTTAAAGTCACACTTTTCCATAAGATTACAAATAAATTGAGTCACAAGGTTAACTGTAATTATTTATTCATTTATCAACAATCAGCATCGAGATAATTAGTTTGGTAATATGCGCGGCGGAGGATGACGTCATCTACTGAGAGGGTGACGGCCGGGTGGTATCTCTCTTAGGGTGCATGCTAGAGCCGTTCTGACACCAGATTTGAATTTTCTCATCAAGTAGTGGAGGTGTAGTGGCCTAGAACATACTATCTTTCCCTACTTGCATCTTATCACGGCATTGCACTTTCTATTTAAAATTCAACTATCCATCACGGAATTTCTAGCATTCGATAAACGAAAAACTTATAATATAATAAAGTATTCTAAAACCTTAAATTATCATTCGTTCAAACTTTAAAGTTGCACTTTCAAACTTATTTTTTTGAATAAATAACTAACTATATGAATGAATGCGGTAACCAAATAATTTTAACGTAGTGTGAGAAGGAGACAAAAAGTATAAATAGGTACACACATTTGTTATACTTGGCTATTATTTTAAGAATAAATTAAAATTAAAATACAGATGATGAGGGGCGAGGGGATGAATGTATAATTGTAATTTACAAATAGAGTCTTAATATCTCAAATAATAGTAATAATTATATAAAAATTCTGAAAAACTAAGAAAGAACAATTATAATATAAAAATACATGCTACAAAAAATATACTGGATCAAGGACATCAAAGTAATGACAAAACAAGGCAACTCTAACTAATTAAAAGTAATTAAAAAATATTGATCAGTAACAATTATGAAATGTTTTCAGTAAAACAAAAAAAAAGTTTGGTCTTGTCTGGTTTTGACCCGCCTGGATGGCCTTCTTTGGACTTCTCTAGCCTAGTTTTGTTTCGTCTCGTCTGGTATGCTTTTGTCTGGTCTTGTGTGGTCATGTCCGGTCTGGTCTTGTCTTATCTGATCCAGTCAAGTCTTGTCTGGTTTTGTTTGGTCTGTCTGGTCCAGTCTAATTATGTCCGGTTTTCTCTGGTCTTGTCTGATCCTGTCTGGTCTTGTCTGATCATGCTTGATCTTGTATGGTCTTGTCTGATCTTGTCTGGTCTAGTCTTGTCTAGTAGCGTCTGTTCATGTCTTGTTTCTCTTGTCATATTGTCCCTAAACTAAAGAAGCTGCTCTCTTCCCACCGGCGATTTCAACAAACTATATTTATTCCAGCTCATTTACTTTTCCAGGAGCTTTAACTTATCTTTGTACTTCTTTATCTATCAGCGTTGTACATAACAATGCCTGCATCTCCTTCAAGCCTTGATAGAATATTGATTAACCACTCCTTACATATATTATCATTCATCTATTCCTGTGACCCTGCTGTTTTTATCAAGAAAGGATTAATACATTTTCAGATCTAATGTTGATTTTTTAAGAAAAACCCATTTTGCAGTTTTGATATTTGTGTCCACTCAAATTCAATGAAAGTCTGCATAAATCCAAGTCTCATTTAAGAAATATTTGTTTCTTTCTTTCTCAGATTCCTTTTTGGTCTGAGAAAATTCCTTCATCTTCAAATCACTCAAATCCTTTCTCGAAGCTATTATTACGTTCTCTCTTTGAACAGCTGTAACTCAAAAGTTGTAAATAACGTGCACATTATATTTATATTCTCTCATCAAGAGAAAATTACTTTCAAAGTAGCTGCGAAAGATTTTTTTTAATTGGAAAATCTTCAAGTCAGAATAAAGACGAAATCATCAATCAAGTCAACCAAATCAACAAGATCAATCATATCAACTTTACCCAATAATAAATATGAACTGTAAAATATATTACTTTACTAATTTATATAATTAAAATTACTTATACATGATGAACTAATATTTCTCCATTAATAAAACTTATGTTTTATGTAGTTAAGTATTATGATCCAGAAACAAAAATTATTTCGATACCTGACGATCCAAAGCTATAATGCTTATAAAACTATAATGAATGAAAATTGTGTTGGTGATTGGCTTTTCAGTGCCATGAACAATAATTTAGACTCAGTTAACCAAGTGAATTAGAAACAACCCCAATATACTGATTTTTATTGTAAAACTATTTTTTAGATTGATGCGGAAACAGGAGAAGAACAACTAACATCTGTTTATTTACAAAAATGTATTAGAGCAGCGTTAGAGCAGTGCAGACTTGGAATATCTTCAGGCGATATTATTACTTTCTGCATTTACAATCATTTAGACGCTAGCGTACCTTACATTGCAACACAATTTCTGCATGCCATATGCGCCCCTTTAAATCCCTCCTTATCCTTGGACGAAACAATTCATTTAATTAACTTGGTAAATCCCAAAATAATATTCGTGTCAGACAATACGGTGGAATTAATAACACAAGCAAGAAAACAAGTGGGAGGTGATTTTAAAATTGTTGTTTTTGGTAAAAGTGAAGAAAACTTGCAGTTTTCTCAGTTTGTTGAAGAAATAAAATAATGAAAAGAATTTCAAACCCCAGAAAGTTTAAAGTCTCCAGGAAACTGCGATTATTCTATTTTGTAGTGGAACAACTGGACTACCTAAAGGAATTCGTTTGAGCCAACAGTTTTGTATGTGGCATATTCAATCCACGTACGTGGATGTATGGTATAAATATAATGAATATTTCATCAATGTTTTTTTTTTTAGATTTAAACATTATTTTTGTCCCCCTCCGATGCAATAAGAGCTTATAGTAATATTCCAATAAATTATAAATCTAATTTTCAAATACTATTTGTTGAAGGAAGCAGTCTTTCCAACGAATATTTAATGAAGTACCTGAAAGCTTTAGGTGGCACAGATGTTAACTATTCATATGCCCTTACGAAACTTTGCATAGCTTTGAAAACTTTCATAGGTTTTAATGAAAGAGGACAAGAGGAAAAACTTATGAAAAGCTTGGATCAGTTGGTACATCAATAATCGGTCATATAAAGTAGGAAAAAAATATCTTTAGGTAGACAAAATTAGACAACAACTTTCAAAATTGAAGCAAGTCAAAATATATCCTTGAAACTGAAAATTCTTGAAGCTGTTGGGACAAAAACGGAATTTATAAGACCGGACACATTTTATACTACATTGAAGACGTTTCTATATGGTTGACAGAATTAAGGAAATGTTTAAATATAGGTCCTTACACATTGTACCAGTCAAACTGGAACACATCCTTTAACAACATCCCGAAATTGCAGTGGCAGCTGTTATGGGCATTCCACATGCCGAAGACGATAATCATATATTGGCCGTTGTTCAACGCACGCAAGGAAGTAAAATATCTGCTGAAGAAGTTGTAAAGTTTGTTGATAATGAAGTCATAAGCTAAGAGCAGGTGTTTGGAATTTTTGGAAACAATTCCTATGACGCCTTCCACGAAAATTAAGAGAGAAGTATTAAAAGCAATGTTTATAAAATAGTGACATCTAGATGATTCTGTATAAAAAATATTGTGAACATAATAAATATATACCTGACATAAATTATCTATATTATTATGTCCATCATGTAAATTTTAAATAAAACTGAAATTAATTAAATGTTTTGTCGTCATAAAAATGGTAGTAGTTCTATGTGTATAGTATCCCTTATTTGGTAACGACGAACGAATATATTGAGAATAATGAGAATGAGTATAATGAGAAATGTTCATTAGTAGGTCATTTATTAGAATAAATAAGTATATTATTATTTATTTTATCACAATGATTATGCGCCCCAATATTATTGAAAAGGCAGAGCCATATTGTATGTAGTCCCTGTGCTATTCTACATCTAGCCGATTGATTTATAAAAAGACTTAATTCATTATTCTGCAATAGTTTCTTCATAATGGAAATCAGTAAGTATTATAAATATTACCAATCTGTAATGTATAAATAAAACTTAATCAAATAATTAATAATCCAAACTACTTTGGTTTTAAAAATTAATTACGATATAAACAATATATTCTTATGAAAAGAGGGCGGATTATATGCACAAAAAAAACGAAATATATCCGCATATATATGCATCGATGTTTGAGGAAATATGCACTCAATTCTACCATATATGCAGTACAATATGCGAAATTTTGACAGAAATTGATGAGGAAAAGGTAGAAATAATTATGGCCATATTTTTGTTCACACAAAATTTTCTTAGTTCTAATTATCAATTATTAACTAAACAAAAATATAGGTACACTATTTAATTGAATCTATATCAAAACTTGTCCAGTAATCAATTCACAAACGATACCGTTTTTTACAACATGTTTATGTAATAATTGATAATCAAATGTTAAAAATTTTCTAATAGAAATTTTTGTCTCCTGTCTGAAAACATATGTTTATTTATAAATCGAAAAATTTCTTTCAACATCTACAGAAGTAATTGGTGCATTTTTCATTTTTAAATATGTCTAACTCAAAATTAATATCCTGAACTATATCGCCTTTTAAGATTTTGTTGATATTTTTTAATTTTAAAAATCCCTCATTTTATTATTATTATTTAAATATTTTTTTCTTAAGGTACTCTCGTCAGGTATATATTTATTATGTTCACAATATTTTTGTAAAAATGATTTAATAATGATTTAAAAATGAATTAATATTATTTAACTTTTTCAATGGCATATAAGTAATTGTGGGTGGTCGGTATATATTTCCAGAAAAACAAAATTATAATAACCACTTAAATATGCAAGAATATGCCACTTTTGATGAAATATGCATGAGCATGTCCAAATATGCAATATATGCAATTAATAATTAGCGTTAATTAATCCTAATCAGTGTAATTCGTCCACATAATTAACTATATTTATATATATAGATATATATATATATATATATATATATATATATATATATATATATATATATATATATATATATTTGCAAAACAATGCATATAATCTTTGCATATAATCTTTCTTTATATCTCTATAATATTTCAATGCAACAGAAAAATAAATAATTGTTATACTGTCTTAATTGCATGGAATATATGCAGTGAAATTAAATGCAATTTTTCAACTTTTACTGTGATTATTTTACAAATTCCAAAAAAAAATCGAACAAGAAGCCATTTATTATGGCCATTTTAATTTATTAAAGATTACATTAGAATCGAAACAATTCACAACATTGGACAAATAAAAAGATACTATGAAATAATTTAATACTAGATGAATAGGATGGTTACTACGTTATAATCCATACTTACACTGACTGAATTGAAAATTGTTTAGTCACACTTAATATGTAAAAATATTATATTACTTCTTGTACATAGTTATCTACATTTTTAACATTTAAACGACTCAGTTTCGACTGGTGAAGGTCATTTTTAAATTAACGGGGAATTTTGCAAGTTATATATAATATTTTTTACATAAAGTGTGGTTAAAACGTAGTGAATGTTTTAAGTCGGTATAATACTAGATGTTAGTATCCCTAAATCGGAATATTAAATTGATACAAGGCAAGATGGGCAAGGTAAAGCCTAGTCAGGCGAAGACCAGGCATGACATGACTACCGGTTTTAAAAAGACATTCTAGTCATTTATTGTTGCTATTTTCTTCATTAAAGATTACGTTAGATACGAGAAAAATCATAACATTGCACAATTAAAAAGATACCGTAAAATAATATAGCCAGAGGTGGCCAAATGGTGGCTCGCGAGCCGCAAGCGGCTCTTCAAGCGGTTTATTGGGACTCACTTCAAGAAGTACAAATATTTTAAAATATGAAAATATTCTTAAAAAACGTACCTAAAAATAAGTCAACTCTTGGGCAGACAAAAGAAAATCCTAATGATAATGCATTTATAGCGAAAGTTTTTATATTTATATATGTGTTACAGTATTGTATTTACTCATTGCTTCTTGAACCTGTATAAATTTGTAATGTTGAAATTAATTTTGTATAATTAAGTTGATAATTAGAAATGAAACATCTGATTAATTCATTTAGGTGCTGGTTGATCAACTGTCATCGGTACTTGTACTGATTCAAGTCATAAGTCGATCCAAAAATCGACAGCAAACGATACGCTGCATTTTTTAAATTTTTGTACTTACCTTTTGGTACACATTTCTAAAATTCATTACTCGATTTTCCCGATTTATGGAACATTTAAAGAGTTTGGTATGCTTGCAACTCTATTAATTCTAATTCTCCTGCTGCCGTTTCAGGAAGTAAACATTTATCAATTTTAAAACCATTACTAAACATATTGATTTCAAAGGGCTTTAATAAAAATTTTAAATTTAAATTTTCATTTTTCAATTTTTGGTTTTAATGCTACCAAATCTACAAATAGCTCGTCAAATTCGTTTATCAGGTATTCCAATTTTATTTTATAGTTAAGGAATTTTGGGAGGTACGACTCCAAAGATTTTCTGGGAAGTAAATTTGGGTCTCGCTGCAAAGTCTGACCAACTCTATAATAACTACTACATGACTATAAAACAAAAGATTAATTAGATGCAAGGCTAGATAAGCAAGGTAAAGCGTGGATAGTCAGGCGAACTATGGCTAAATAGGCAATAGAATACACAACAAGACCAGATATGACCGACAGCTTTAAATACACACTTAAAAACGAAAAAAAAATATTATATAATTTAGATGTGCCTATAAAGATTAGATAGGCTAGATTAGCGATTGAAATCCACGATCTTCTGGAGATTTTTGTGCATCTTTTCAGAGTATTGCATTTTTTATTTGGTATTCAACCATCCGTCACGGAATTTCTAAAATTCGATCAACGACAAATCTGATAAAGGATTCTATAAACTGGAAAAAATATTATGTCAAACTTTGTCAAAATTTGTTCTTTCAAACTTATTTTTTGCAATAAATAACTTTAATTATGGCAGAAAGACCTTATGGTCAACAGCCATTTGTACCTTTTCGTGACAATAAAGAATATTATTATTTATTATTAACTATAAATGAATGAATAGCAATAACATAATTGTTTTAACGTAATGTGAGAAAGAGACCAAAAATATAAATAGGTACACACATAACGATTATGTTTTTTCTGGTCTTGTCTGGTCTTATCTATCTTGTCTTGTTTGGTCTTGTCTTGTGTAGTCTAGTCTTGTCTGATCATTTGAGTTTCGTCTGGTAGCGTCTGTTCATGTCTTATTTCTCCTGTAATATTGTCCGTAAACCAATGGAACTCCTTTTTATTGATAAAATATATTTAATGCAGCCCATTTTCTTTTCCAGGAGCCGTCTTAATTTATATTGATACTTGTTTATCTACCAGCGTTTTCAATAACAATGCTGCATCTTCTTCTAGCTTTGATAGAATATAGAACTAAACAACTTACATATATTCATATACACATATAGCTTACATTTATATAGATAGCATTCATCTATTTTTGTGATCCTGTTTAGTTTTTAAACGTTTTTTTTAGTTTTTTTTAGTTATTTTTTTAAATTGGAAAATCTTCATAAAGAAGACAGAATAAAGATGACATTATTTTGTATTGAAGAAAAATTATTTAAAACTTTAGCAAACGAAAAATATGAACTGCAAAAATATTAGTTCAAATAGGTAAATACTACGATCCAAAAACAAAAATAATTTCGATGCCTGACGATCCAAAGCTACAATTGAATGAAAATGGTATTGGTGATTGTCTTTTCAGTGCAATGAACAATAATTTAGACTCAGTTGCGGAAGTGAATTAGAAACGGCTCGAATATAACGCTTTTTATTATACAACTATTTTTTAGATTGATGCAGAAACAGAAAAAGAACAACTGACATCTGTTTACTTACAAAAATGTATTAGAGCAGCCTTAGAAATGCGTAGACAAGGAATATCTGCAGGCGATATTATCAGTTTCTGCCTGTACAATCATTTAGACGCAGCCGTGCCTTTCATAGCAACACACTTTCTGGGTGCCATATGCGCCCTTTTAGATCCCTCCTTATCATTGGATGAAACAATTCATTTAATTAACTTGGTAAATCCCAAAATAATATTCGTGTCAGACAATGCCGAAGAGTTAATAACACAAGCACAAAAACAAATCGGAGGTGATTTTAAAATTGTGGTATTTGGTAAAAGTGAAGAAACCTTGCATTATTCTCAATTCGTTGAAGAAAAAAATAATGAAATGAAATTCAAACCCCAGAAAGTTGAAAGTCTCCAGCAAACTGCAATTATTCTGTTTAGTAGTGGAACAACTGGACTACCTAAAGGGATTTGTTTGAGCCAAAAATTTTGTATGTGGAATATTCAATCCATGTACGTTAAAAATATATGATAATATCCTTTCATATATTTACCTAAAGATTCTGGATTTAGGCCATTTTCAGTGAGCTTAGTGTTTCAAAATCTCTATGGGATTTCAAATGTATTCACAACGTTTCTGTCTATCTTAAAATCATCTCCAAAAATTATTTGTAAGCATATGGATCCTGAAAAATTGTGGGGCTATGTTCAAAAATATAACGTAAGCATACTAATTTAATTAAATGAATTGGTTGTTTGAATTTACTCTAAGCAAAGAAAATTATAACATAAACACAATTTAATTTAAAACAATTACCACATGAAAGTATAAATATAATGAATTTATAATTAATATATTTTTTTAAATGGATTCAATATTGTTGTCCTCCTTTGAGGCAATAAGAGCTTATCGTCATATTCCAATAAATTATAAATCTAATCATCAAAAACTATTTGTTGGAAATACCAGTATTTCCAACGAATATTTAATTAAATACCTCAATGCTTTAGGTGGCACAGATGTTATTTATTCATATGCCTTAACTGAACTTGGCTCTGCTTTGAAACCTTTGACAGGTTTTAACGGAAGATTAGAGCAGGAGCAACGTTTACAGAAACTTGGATCACTAGGTACACCATGGAATAATAGATCATATAAAGTGAGAAAAAATATGTTTTGTGTAAATAAAATTAGACAAGATGAAACAAAATTCTGGCAAGACAATTCATGGTGCATGAGTGGTTACTACAATCAAGATTCTTCAAGTTGTTGGGACAAAGACGGTTTTTTTTAAACCGGTGACATTTTCTACTACGATGAAGATTTTTGTTTCTATATAGTAGACAGAATTAAAGAAATGTTTAAATATAAAGCGTGGTACATTGTACCAGCCAAACTGGAACACATCCTTTTACAACATCCCGAAATTGAAGTGGCAGCTGTTATTGGCATTCCACATGCCGAAGACGATAATCATATTATGGCTGTTGTTCAACGTACGCAAGTAAGTAAAATAACTGCTGAAGAAGTTAAAAAGTATGTTGATGATAAAGTCGATGATAGACATAAATTAAGAGCTGGCGTTAAATTTTTGGAAACAATTCCTACTACGCCTTCCACTAAAATTAAGAGACAAGTATTTGCAATGTTTATAAAATAGTGACACCTAGGTAACATTTACGTGTTACCTAGATTATTATATCCATCATGTACGTCCTCAATGAAATTAATTAAATATTTGCCGTCTTAAAAATAATAGTTATATGTATATCGTGTATGTGTAAACACATTGCAACATTGTTTATAGCACCTAATCAATTAATAATTGAGGCGGTTTTTTGAAAAACAACGCAAAAACAATGTCCATTTTTTAAGTTTTGGCGGTTCTTTAGTGATTGGTTAGTGCCGCTATATGTGCGTGATTTGAAGTACCAATCCTGAAAAAGAAAGCGTCAGGCTTGCTCCCAGTATCGCCCAAATTTTAGAATGTTTTGGAAAAACATCAAATGTCCAAACCGATTTGTGAAAAAACAACGTGTTTCCATTATCCTACCTGCTCCATTGTAACCTTTCTTCGCTATTGTTTTGTGTTTTCGTTCTTTCTGCTTTACATTTTATTAAGTTGATTGTTTTTAATTGTGTGAGTACCTATTTATTTTGTAATTTTTCGTGAATTATGAACCATTTTGAAGATGAAATATGTGAAATAGCTCCTACTGATAAGCCTAAAAAAAAGACAGTTATGGTTCTATGTATTTGGGATACATAATGTTGGAACAAGCTAGGCTGATATGTAGGCACTTACTACGAAGGATGTGCCAAAAGGGGCCAGAAAGAAGTAACGTCCATGCTTTTTCATTATTTAAAAAAAATAGCCGGAAAATTGCCAGGACCTATGGCTATTTTCTGATGGTTGTCCTGGCCAAAAAAGTATATATCTATTTCTAGATTTAAAAAAGAAATAGTGGACATTCCTGAGCAGTGGGACAAGCTTGTTAAAGAAGCAAGGGCCAAAGCCAGCTGTTTTGAAGTCGTTAAGGCAGGGATCCAGACTCATCGGGTTGACATGTTAAGCTCAATACGCCCTTTTTTTCTGAACTCAGATAAGCCTGCAATCAACTTAAAGAAAGCTAGAATGTATAGAGTGACAATGAACAATCCAGAATTTGTACAGACACGCCTAGCTTACCACGGATCGTGGAACTTGCACAGAATAATAAAGAAAGGCAAATTATTGCCGACAGAAATTCAGTTAATTTCTGAAACTACAAGTGTGCCGATCAGCGACGCAAAACTGAAAGATGTTACAAATCTCAGACGGTTTTTATCCGATTCAAACCATGTTTCATTCTACGAAGGTTTGAGTGCACGGAATGGTACTGCAACTGACGAATGGACAGAAGTTGGAAGATAGCGAAGATAACAGCAGTGGCGTAGATGAGTAGGCATTATTTCTTTATTTTTAATAATTTTTGTTTCTAAACGAGTTCCTTAACTTTTAACTTAAATGTTACTTGCTTTTAACTTTTTTCTTTTCTTTTAATATAACTTTAATGATTTAATCGTTTTAAAACGTTTAAAAAACTTTATACAATGAATTTTTATTTATATAATATGGCTACATTTTTAAATAATAATTATATTATTGAATTTTTTGGTATAATTATTTTAAACCTAAAAGAACAAGTGGTGGACATATGTTGTTTTTCAGAAAAATTTCGTGGACAAACGATGTTTTTCCAAAATATTTTGGAACATTTGTGAGCCAAAAGCAAGTAAAGCATAAAAAGCTTAACTATTTATCAAAAAAGTTTTGGAACTAAATATAGTGATTATGGGCATTGTAATAAATTCTTCAAAGTAGATATACGACTGTCATAAACAAAGACAGAAGGTTTTTTTTAATTTTCCCAAAATTTATGTTTTCGGACATGTGTTGTTTTTCCAAAAACCGCCTCAATTGTTTATAATTATAATTTGTGATTCTTTTATTAAAATATTTGTTCATTTACTAAACCGAAAATCTATAATTATTGTTTGCCTATATACATATTATTTAATAGATGGAAGATGGAATGTACTTTACTTTTTCGTGTCCGGTGGTTTCCGGTGGTGGAAGGATTAGCCACTGTTTGGTGGTACAGTGTTACCAGGGAGCGCCGGCATGTTCAGCATATACAGCAGAAAATGCACGCGTGGAGGCTCCTTCCGTGCTCCCCAATGGAATGTAAAGAAATATAATGTCTAATTTGAGAAAAAAATATACTTGATTTAAATGTTGAGCCACGTGTCTAAAAATATTATTAAAGTAAATTAGTATTTTTCAATTCACGGATTGGTGATCATTCAGTTCCATCGTGGATAGGTTAGGTTAGTTTAAAGTGGCAGCTAATGCTCACATAGGCCTCAGATGGGCCCGTTGTGCTACCACGGTACTTGCAGTACAAACCTCCTCAGGGGATTTTGTCAAACCATTTCGAGCCGTGGATGAACCTCATGAGAGTCTGCGCATCTAGTGATGCGAGGTCAGAGAGATCATCCAAGAAAGGTCGGCCTAAGAAGAGCAATCGTGTTGCGGTCAGAGAGGGGCATTGGCATAGGTAATGGTGAACACTCTCCTCTTCCTCCTCGTCCAGGCAGCCTCTGCAGTAGTCCCGCTTCGCTATGCCCAGTCTCTCAGCGTGCTTGCCAATGGGACAGTGTCCCGTGATGACTCCCACTGCCAGTCTGATATCGTTTCTTTTTAGAGAGACGATGTTGGTGCTTCTTTTCCTGTTTCGGTGAGGCCATATTTGCCTGGTTATCTCGCAGGTTTCTTCATCCCTCCACCTTCGCTCCGCTAGGTTCGAGGTTATTTCGGCTATGGTCTCCTTGCACGAGGCAAATGGAATACCAATATCCTGAAATATTTCGGTTGAGTGCAGGCTTGTGCCGTTCTTTGCAAGCTCATCCGCTTTTGCGTTACCTGAGATCCCGCTGTGGCTTGGTACCCACGTGAGTCTCACGTTTGTGTGTGCTGCGAGCTCATTCAGCTTTCTCCGACAGCCAGAGACCACTGCTGAGTTGGTGCACACGCTAGTAACTACCCGGAGAGCAGCTTGGCTATCGGTGTAAATGTGGATCTGTTCACCAGGGTCCCCATTTACCATCAGCCACTCTGCTGCTCCTTTTATGGCGGTTACCGATGGTAATGGCAAGTTGCTTGCCCATTAAATCGACCGGGGCTATGTCCAGGATTGTCTCCAAGGCTTTCGTAGGCGTTGTTCTCATGGCTCCCGTTATCATGAGCGCCGCCATTCTCTGCACTTTTGTAAGCGCCATTTGATGGACTCTTTTATTAAGTGCCGGCCACAATATGAAAACGCCGTAGTAGAGTATTGGTGTAACTACGGCTCTGTATAGCCAGAAGGTAATCTTGGGGTTGAGGCCCCAAGACTTCCCCACCGCTCTCTTGCAAGAGTACAGCGCCACCGTTGCTTTCCATACTATTTCGTTTAAGTTGAGCTTCCAAGATAACTTTCGGTCTAGTATGAGACCTAAGTACTTGGCGCTCTCCTTGATCGCCAGTTCAGTGCCCTTTAGCATTGGGGGCCTGAATTCTGGGATGTTGTGTTTCCTTGTGAAAACGACTAGCTCGGTTTTCGCCGGGTTGACATCTACGCCACACCTTTTGCACCATTGCGCTAGTTTCAATAGGGCCCCTTCAACAAGTTGCGACATTGTATTGAGGTGTTTCCCTGAGGCCGCTATTGCTACGTCATCCGCATAGGCGACGACCCTGCAGCCGGATTTCCTAAGTTGGAGGAGCAGCTCATTTAGCGTGATGTTCCAAAGCAATGGTGAGAGGACGCCTCCTTGTGGGGTTCCCCTACTCACCTTCCTTCTTATGTGGGATTCTCCCATTGTGGCCCTAATGTTCCTTTCACGGAGCATTTTTCCGATCAGGTGACATAGAGCATTGTCCATGGCTAGTCCGGTTAAGGCTGATTCTATGGCTTCAGGCTTCACGTTGTTAAATGCCCCTTCTATATCGAGGAAGACAACCATCGTGAACTCCTTAAGCCTCATCGACCTCTCTATCTGGTTTACCAAGGCGTGGAGTGCTGTTTCCACGGATTTCCCCTTTGTGTATGCGTGCTGAGACATTGACAGCATTTCAGGGTGTAATGCCTCCTTCATGTGCAAGTCAATCAGTATTTCAAGTGTCTTTAGCAGGAACGATGATAAGCTGATTGGTCTCTGGTCTTTGGGGGAGGTGTGTGAGGCCTTTCCTCCTTTTGCGATGAAGACCGCTTCGACCTCTCTCCATATTTTTGGGATGTATGAGAGGTTTATACATGCTTTAAACATAGTCTCCAACCAAGGTGTAACTATATCTATGGCCTCTTGCAGCTCAACTGGACTGATCCCGTCAGGTCCAGGTGACTTAAAGGGTTTAAAGCTTTTGATGCTCCAGGTTAGCTTATCTCCACCTACAATTCTGTCAGCCAGATACCGAGGTGGAGCAGTTATGGTGGAGTCCACTACACTTATTCCATTGTCTGGAAAGTGTGTATCCATGAGTAGCTCCAGCGTTTCTGTACATGAGGTTGTCCAGTTTCCATCTTGCTTATGTATGAAGCTTTGGACTGCCGGATCCTTAGATAAAATTTTTCGCAGTCGGCTGGCTTCTGAAGTTTCCTCTATTTGCTCGCAGAGCCTCTATTTGCCGAGTTTCCTCTATTTGCCGAGCAAAGGATGACCTTTTGGCCTTCCTAACCTCCGTTTTGAAATTCCGTAGGCTGCTCTTATAGGCAGTCCACTCATTGGTGCTTTTTGCCTCGTTGAACAGCCTCCTGCTTTCCTTTCTTAGGGAGCTTATTAACGGCGTCCACCACCGTGGTTTGCTCTTACCTATCCTGCTCACGACTTTGCATGATGTGCGCATGGCCTTGTTACAGGCACCTGTGAACTGTTTTACAGTTCTGTCTAGCTCATCCCCTGTTTTTGGTGTTGGGGGCGGCTGTTCCGATAGAAGACCCGATAGGGTAGTTTTGTACTTACCCCAGTCAGTCTTCCGTTTGTCTACAAACTTAGACCTAGTTTGCATCTGTATGCCTACCTTAAATTCAATAAACCTATGATCAGAAAAGGAGTGTTCTTTTGACACTTTCCAATTGCTTACAAGGTTAGGCGTTTTAGTGGAAACGAGTGTAATATCAAGTACCTCCTCTCTCACGGCTGTGGTGAAGGTGGGAGTGTTACCTATATTACATATTTCTAGGTCGGAGGTTAGTATAAATTCTAATAAAGACTCACCTCTGTTGTTCGTGTCCGAGCTGCCCCATATGGTGTGGTGGGCATTGGCATCGGCTCCAATGATCACGTCCGCCCCTACTCGGTTGGCTTCTGTGATTATACCATGGAAACCCTCTGGGGGACTTTCCTTCTCATGGGCGAAGTATCCTGAGATCATCCATAACCTATGATTAGAAAGTCCCATTGATACAGTGACAGTGTCGCAATCGCTGTGGTTAGGCATTATAAAAGCGTTGATGCTTTTATCCGCCAGGAGGCACGAGCGTGGCTTACCTGCGTTTTTTACGTACAGTAACCTGTACTTGTCAGAGCCCAGTCCACTGATCTTGGTACCCACGACCCAGGGTTCTTGGATTAGGGCGATGTCGACTCCTCCCTTTGACAGTTGGAGGAGCAGAGCAGCTGAGGCTGCTTTGGAGTGGTGGAGGTTACATTGTATTACCCCCACCATCGCTAAGAGAGTTTTCTGGCACCGCGACGATCGTTACGTCGTTGTCGTCTTCGGTGACAGAGATTAGCGCCAGATTCTCCTCTGCTTCGCTAATCTCATCTAGATGGAGAGGTCCGAACATATTCGTGACCCCCATATCTGACATCTCACTGTCTGAATGTGACCGAGGCTCCCCTTCCCTCGAGGGGATTGGGGTTCTCTGGTCACTCTTGTAAACATTCAGGGTAGTGGAGCCGAAGCCGTAGCTGATCACTCCCTTACTTTCTGCCAGTGGCGCTAGAGATGCTTCGTTTAAGATGACAATTACTTGCCCTCTCATACCCGCTGCCTCGCTAACTTTGATAACGCTCCAATCCTCAGTTGGAAGCGTGGGATAGCTGGTCTGAATTATATTCAGAATTGTCCTCGGGTCAGAGGGTTCCGTCGGGATCCAGGCTCTCGATCTCGGTCTGCTCGGGATCTTGTCCCTTGAGACAGCCTCGATTCGGGCGCCTGGCCAGACTTCCCCCACTTCCCCGATGGCTTGCTTGTACAGGTCCGCTGATCGTTGATCTGCACAAGCCACCAGCTTGATATGTCCTTGATGCCAACCTGCGTCTCTGCAGCAAGGAGCTGGGCCTGGATTCTTCTGGAGAATGTCCAGGTATTTGCCCAAGAGAGCCGCTTCCACCAGTCCCCATTTGGCTGGCGCGATACTCCCATCCCGGTGACCTCTGTCAATGACCGCCCATACCAGATGATCTTTCATGATCTCACTGTATGAGCGCTTCGGGAGTCCCTTTTTGTTGGACTGTGGCGAAGGACCCAGTCCCCAGTGCCCTTTTTTTCCCTATGAGCGGGGATTCGTCCATCGATCTGTCCTTTCTTTTGGACGATCCCTGGGTTGCCGCCGACTCATGCTCTTTCGTAACTTTAAGGGCCCACTCGAGTTTCGCCTTGTCTTGATCAGACCGCTTTTCCTCCGGGATGCCCTTAAATTTATGGAGGAGTTTGTAAGCCGCCCTTCTATCCCTGTAGGCTCTGACGGACGGTTTCACCTCTTTTTTGCTAGATGTCGCTTTATTCAGCTCTGCATCATTACTAGTGCTAGGCCCGGGTTTCGTTAGCCTGCTACTTGTGTTGTCCTTAGAGGACGGGAGTCTCCCTTTACGGGTGAACTTTTTGGGGAACTCACGTTCCGGGAATGGATTGTTGCCCACACCATATCCGATTGGGCGGCCTGCTTGCGCAGGGTGGGATTCCGAGCTGTTGCCCGTACCCACCTGGTGGTTGTTACCTCGCTTTGCACTATCCATTGAGGGGGGGTGCAATTTATACCTTTTGCCAGGTTTCCTTTCGTTAGGGACCAGACTGACCTCCTTCTGGCCATGCATTCTCTTGGCACGGATAAGGTCCACCACCGTAGGATTAGGAGTAATAGATTGAAGAAGAAAGAAGTTTAACTCCCTAGCCCTCGATACCTACTAGCATCAGGAGTTGAAAGGTGGTCATGAGTAGACCGAAGAGTTGAATAACGGAGGTCGAAAGATAAAAGAAGGAAAAATAAGAGGAAACTGGTAATCTCGTGCCGAAGCATGGTTACCGTGCAATGGTGTTGGTCCGCGTGTGCAATCCCCTATCCGCCACCCGGGGACGCGCCTGGTAGGGGTTACACCTTCCCCCGCAGGTCCGGTTACACCTTCCCCCGCACCTTCCATCGTGGATGTTCGTCATATATTTTGTCTTTTTAATAGAAATCTGGAATCCAACATTTTCAGCCATTTCTGACAGCCTATTGATCTTGTTGACTGGCCAGCTCATCTGCAAAGACCAAACAGTCAATGTACACTTCTTTGTTCTTAGGACCAAGTATGGATCGCTCTTCATTTGTTTCTTCTTGGGCTAACAGCTTTTTCCACTCTCGAATGACCTTTTCCAAAACACAGTTGGGGATTGGGAGACACAAGGATTGGCGACACTCCATCGCCTTGTTTACGCCCGTTCTGATTGTAAAGGGTTCTGAGATCTCACCCATAAATTTTATTTTTGACACGGTGTTAATGAGAGTTTGTTTGATTCGTTGTTTTTATGTATCATCCAGCTCAAACTCTTCCAAAATTTTCATTAATGACTCTAGATGGATGGAGTCATATGCCTTGTGAAAATCAACAAACACGACCACGCAGTTATTTCCTCCAGTTTTTTTTATACCTGATGATATTCTTTAGGTTAAATATCTATTCTGGACAAGAAGCTTGATATTCCCAAATCATTTGATCAAGATAACCTTCTATTCTGTTCTTTGTTGCTTTGCAGAGAATCTTATATGGAACACAAACTAATGAGATACTTCTATAGTTATTGATATTCTTTTTATTACTTCGTTTGGGTAGAGGATACATTAAAGCTGAATGCCACTCAGTTGTTTTTTTTTTTCTAGAGTTTCATTATTTGCCAGCTTCAGTAGTTCCGCCACTATTGAATCCTCCCGAGCTGCCTTATTATTCTTAAGGACGTTGATGATCTCTTTGATCTTCTCTTTACCAGGTCGAGATGAGTTTGTAGATCGGGGCGCATGCAGGAAATCTTCCTTTCGGTTTGTCCCAATTAAGTAGGTTTCTAAAATAACAATACATGATCGTGCAGTTTTCTTTGTTGGTCAATCCCTGTTTTCCATTTTCGTCTCTAAAACAAAGACTTGGAGTTTGGTGTCCTTTCAAATTAGACTTGAACGTCTGATAGATATCTCTGGCATTGTGTTTCCGAAAATCCTGATCGATATGTTCTAATGGCTGTTTCTCATACAATCGCTTAAAATTCTGATCGATTTGTTCTAATAGCTGTTTCTCATACATTCGCTTAGTTCTTCGTAAAGTTCTGACTGCATATTTTCGAACTTCACGGAATACATCAAAGTCTTCAGGTCTCCTGGTCGAGTTCCACTTTTTCCAGGCATTTGTTCTTTGGGCCACCACCTCATCACAAACCTTATTCTACCACCCATGTTTTCTCCGTTTAGCTGTCAGGATTGCAGTATTAGCTGCTTGTTGGATCTTGGAGGCGATGTTCGTCTAATTATGAAATTCAAATGTCAGTTACTGGTGATATTGTTCTAATATGTTTTGAGTGATTTTAAGCTTTGCAACATCAAATTTTTGAAATTTATTTCTGGTTTTCACAGCCTTATTGAGAGGGATGAAAATAATTTTGATTTTGGAGAGGCAATGATCCGAATCGAACTGGACATCTCTCTGTACTTTAACATTCATAATTTACTAGATATCGCTCTCCATTAATCGCTCTCCTAGATATCGCTGCATGATCAAACTGTTTCTCGCCACACACATTGCCTGGCGATCGCCAAGTCTTCTGTTTACTTGGCTGGTGATTGTAAAATGTGGACATTATCTGAAGATTAAAGGATCGACACAGATTGACGAGTCTTATACCATTTCTATTAGTCATCTTGTGAAATTGCGGTTCTATTCCCAGCTGGGCATTGTGTGAGCCGTTCGTTGCGTCAAAGCAAGTGACAAGAACGGTCAAGACCTAAAGTTTTAGGGGCTGAGGGCCAAGGATCAATGAGTTGTTCATATTTCCTGTCTTCAAGGTCAGATAATACGATGCCACCAACTTTCGTAGAACGTAAAATAAAACACACACATAGCACACACATCTGCGTGTCACATTGATACCGTGTAACAATAAAATGTGTCAATGCTATACCATTTTATTAAATATTTCTATTATTATTATATTACCTTCAAACTACATTCAAAATTAATGTTAAGAAAATATTTCGGAGGGGGGGTTTGCAGAAATGCACCTATTTACTTATAAAACTGACACACAAGGGTTCCTAAACTCCACATCTAGATTGCACTCTTGAAGATAGCCGTCTGTACTCGTCCTTCCTGATTTCAATATAATATTTATATGTTATATTTTGCATATTTCGGGGGAGGGGGGGTTGAACATCATTTTCCCATTTAAAACAATCTCTGTAAAACGGAAAATTATTCTTAAGACGGAAACGGATTTTTTCATATTTAATGGTAGTGGTAGGCAATTCACAATGCTGGAAGATTCGTCTGCCAATAAGGAAGTAAGGGGTAGGAGTTCTCGTAGTCTTATTGGTGTTTTTGCGTCGGTATCATCTGAGCAAACAGATCAGCGATAACCAAATAAACATTCTAAATCGTTTTCCCGTTGGAATTCCCGAAAGAAGATACCGACAGCTAGTGTAAACAAAATTTTGACATTAAATTTGGTACAGTTTGTGGGCAAAGCGCGGGTGTCTGTCAGTAAACAGTCAAGGATTATAAAAAAAAGAATCGTAATAGAAATTGAGGGATATAAGCTTAAAGGGGCCTACTGACGATCAACATGGTTGACCAATATGGTTGGTCAAATGCAGTGTTGAAGTGTTTGTTGAACGACTGTAGGCAGGTTGGATGGTTGAGGCTTGATTCAACCAGCCTACAGACGTTCAACAAACACTTCAACACTGCATTTATTTTGGTCAACCATCTTGATCGTATGTAGGTCCCTTTAGCCATAGCAAACGGAGATGAAACAGCGCTTTTTTTTCGTGCTTTGCCAAATAAAACTTTTGCACTAAAAAATGAGAAATGTGTCGGTGGTAAGCAATCAAAAGTACAATTCACGTTATTTTTTTGTGCTTTTGCTGATGAAAAATTCGATAAATTCAGAACCTTTGGTTATTGGCAAATCAGATGCTTTAATCAACTGATTATAAATGATTTACCTATTGAATGGCATGCAAATAAGAAGGGTTGGATGACTGGCAGTATATTGTTAAGTTAGCTCAAGGACTTTAATTTAGGAATGGAAAGAAAATACTAAATTTTAATAAACCAAATGTATTACATACATGTCCATTCGTTCAAAATGGAGAATAAAAGAAAAAAACGATTAACCGTGTAAGACGGAAACCTGTTTAAGACGGAAATATTTACCAGTCTCTAGAGGTTCCGTCTTAGACAAGTTTCACTGTATATATAGTATATATAAAACAGCGATATAAGAATACTGTGGGAATGTAATAGATATACCATAATAGAGACTATGTTAAATAGGTTAAGTTGGATTATCAATAGATATTTATATATAAAATAATATTTTACCGCAATATTTTTATGAATTTATTACATTTTATAATGAAAGACATAGATATTCACTACGAGACAAGAACAATGTAAATGTTCAAGTAAATTTAAGCTTAAATAAGAAAGCTTACTTTTATATAAGAATGATTGAATATAATGAGTTGCCATCAGCCACCAGACAAAGTAAATTGTTAAAAAAAGAAAATAAAATTATGTACATATTTTAAGGAGCAAGAGATAATGTAAGGAACTCATATATGTTATGGTTATGTGTATTTTATATTTGTAGTTTGAGCGACGAACGCTATATATATATATATATATATATATATATATATATATATATATATATATATATATATATATATACATATATTCATATATATATATATATATATATATATATATATATATATATATATATATATATATATATATATATATATACATATATTCAGTATAATGAGAAATGTATATTACTACTTTATCTATTTGAATAAATAAATATACTATTATTTATAAAAACCAGAGTCATATTAATTGTAGACAGTGTCTACTACATCTACATCTACTACAGCTACTACGGCTACATCTAGCTGATTTACTATTAAAACTTAATCCATTATTCTGCAATAGTTTCTTAATAATGGAAATCAGTAAGTGATACAAATATTACTAATCTTTAATGTATAAATAATTCTTAATCAAACAATCAGAATAATCCAAACTAGCTAGGTTTAAAAAATAATTATGAAATAAAAATATATTTATTTCAATGCAACAAGAAAATAAATAATTATTGTACTGTCTAATTTGTATGGAATCTATGCAGTGCAATTAAATGTAATATATCAATTTTGACTGTGATTATTTTGCTATTAAAAATAATTCGACATATCAAGCAGACATTTATTTTGGCCATTTTTGTTCATTAAAGATTCAATTAGAATCGAGATAAATCACAACATTGGACAAATAAAAAGACACCATGAAATATCATAATACTAGATGACTAGGTTGGTTGTCACCCTTACTACCTGGTAATCAATACTGACACTGAATTTAAAATTGTTTCAGCCGTACTTAATATGCAAAAATATTATATCACTTGTTGTTTACAGTTATTTCAATTTATGCAGTTAACGCGACCCAAATTGCGACTGGAAAAGGTAATTTTCTAGTCAAATTGGAATTTTTTAAGTTATACAATATTTTTACATATTAAATATAGTTAAAACGTAGTGAATGTTTCCATGCGGTATAACACTAGATGTTGGTGTTCTTAAAACGGATGATTAAATTGATACAAAGCTAGATATGCAAAGTAATCCTGACTAGGCTTATGCGAGGCAAAGCTAAAGATAAACAGGCAACATAAGCATAAGGCAACATAACACATGACAAGACCAGACTTCACCGACGATTTTAAATAGACATTCTAGCCATTTATTGTTGCTATTTTTTTCATTAAAGATTACATTAGATACGAGAAAAATCACAACATTGGACAAGTAAAAAGATACCGTGAAATAATATACTACTAGATGTAAATGACTATAAAGCTGAAGATTAATTATATACAAGGCTACATAAGCAAGGTAAAGCGTGGCTAGTCAGGCGAAGTAAAGCTAAATTGTAAGAATTCTAGAGGAATGTATAGGGAATACAATAAAAAGCTAGACCAGACATGACCGACAGTTTTAAATAGACAAGATTCATTGTATTTATATTGTGTCATCAAAATTAGTTTTTTTATTTGTAATAGTTGCGAACGATTTTTTTTAAATGGCAAATCTTCATAAAGAAGACAGTATAAGGATGTAATTATTTTGTCTTGAAGAAGATTTATTTAAAACTTTACCAAATGATAAATATGATCTGCAAAATATATTAGTTTAATAATTTATATAAATGAAATTGGTTATAAATAATGAACTTCTATTTCTCCATTAATAAAACTTATGTTTCATGTAGGTAAATATTACGATACAAAAACAAAAATAGGCAACATAATACAAAGCAAGACCAGACAAGACCGACGGTTTTAAATAGACATTCTAGCCATTTATTTTTTATATTTTTTTCCTTAAAGATTACGTTAGATACGAGAAAAATCACAACATTGAACAGGTAAAAAGTTACCGTGAAATAATATACTAGTAGACGTAAATGACTATAGAACGGAAGATTAATTAAATACAAGACGAGATAAGCAAGGTAAGCGTGGCAAGGTAAGCGTGTCTAGTCAGGCGAAGTAAAACTAAATAGGCAATACCATGCAAGGTAAGACCAGATATGACCGACAGATTTAAATAGACAATATTGCAGACGCACTGAAAAAAGGAAACAAATATTATATACTTTTGATTAGCCAAAAAAGATTAGATAGGCTAGGACTAGATGAGCGATCGGAATCCACGACCTTCTGCAGATTTTTGTGCAACTTTATCAATGTGGTGTGTACATCAGAGAATTGCAATTTTTATTTGTTATTCAACCATCCATCACGGAATTTCTAGAATTCGATCAACGACAAATCTAATATAAAGGATTCTATAAATTTAAAAATCCATTTTGTCAAACTGTAAATCTGTTCTTTCTGATGTATTTTTTGAAATAAATAACTTTCAATGAATAAATACAGTAACAGACGCAGATGCAGTCTGTGAGACGCACCCTGAAGGAAGTCCGTGGATTTCAGGAAAAACACCCGAATGCGAAAAGATGCGACAATACTGGGCAAAGATCAAAGCCCAACAGTTGAACAAGCGTGGTCCAAAGTAGGCCTATTCGAAACAAGAAGAAGAAAAAGAAGAAATGTAGTAACAGAATAATTTTAAAGTAATGTGAGAAAGAGACAAAAAGTATAAATAGGTACACACATTACCATTAGGTCTTGTCTGGTCTTGTCAGGTCTAGTATTGTCTTGCCTGGTTTTTAATCCCGTCTGGTAGCGCCTGTGCATGTCTTGTCCCTCCTGTTATATTGTCCATAAACCACAGGAGCTCCTCTCTTCCCACTGGCGATTTCAACAAACTATATTTATAGCAGCTAATTTTCTTTTCAAGGAGCCGCCTTAACTTATAATGATACTTGTTTATCTACCAGCGTTTTCCATAACAATCTTCTTTTAGTTTTGATAAAATATTGCTAAACCACTTACTATATATTAGCATTCATATATTGTTGTGACCCTGTTTTGTTTATCGTAAAAATGTTAATCCTTTTCCAGATCTAATGTTATTTTTTTAAGAAAAGCATATTTTGTAGTTTTGATTTTTGTGTCCACTCAGTCTATTGAAAGTATGATCTGCATAAATCCAAGTCTTATCTGAGAACTACATTTTCCTTTCACTCAGCTTCCACATTTTTATGAGAAAATGCTTTCTCCTCGTAATCACTTGAATCTTTTCACAAAGCTATTACTTCTTCGTTGTTTCTCTGAATACCTGTTACTCCAAAATTCTAAACAAACAACCTGAACATTGTATTAATATTATCTCATCAAAATAAAATTTCTTTGAAAATAGTTGCGAAAGATTTTTTAAATTGGCAAATCTTCATAAAAGACAAAATAAAAATGAAATTATTTTGTGTTGAAGAAGACGTATTTAAAACTTTATCAAATGATAAATGTGAACTGCAAAAAAATTGAGTTTATAAATTTATAGAATTGAAATTGCTTATAAGTAATTCACTATTATTTTATAAATCTTATGTTTCATGTAGGTAAATATTATGATCCAGAAACCAAAATAATTTCTATGCCTGACGATCCAAAGTTACAATTGAATGAAAATGGTGTCGGTGATTGGCTTTTCAGTGCAATGAGCAACAATTTAGACTCAGTTGCCCAAGTGAATTAGGAACGACTCGAATATAATGCTTTTTATTATACAATTATTTTTTAGATTGATGCAGAAACAGGAGAAGAACAACTAACTTCTGTTTTTTTACAAAGGTGTATTCGAGCAGCCTTAGAGATGCGCAGACTTGGAGTATCTTCAGGTGATATTATCAGTTTCTGCACTTACAATCATTTGGACGCTACCGTGCCTTACATAGCAACACAATTTCTGGGTGCCAAATGCGCCCCTCTAGATCCATCTTTATCCCTGGACGAAACAATTTATTTAATTAACTTGGTAAATCTCAAAATAATATTCGTGTCAGACAATGCGGAAGAGCTAATAACACAAGCACGAAAACAAGCCGGAGGTGATTTTAAAATTGTAGTTTTTGGTAAAAGTGAAGAAAACTTGCAGTTTTCTCAGTTCGTTGAAGAAAAAGGTACTGAATTGAAATTCAAACCCCAGAAAGTTGAAAGTCTCCAGAAAACTGCGATTATTCTGTTTAGTAGTGGAACAACAGGACTACCTAAAGGGATTTGTTTGAGCCACGAGTTTTGTATGTGGCATATTCAATCCACGTACGATAAAAATATATGATAATGTCCTTTCAAATGTTTACCTTGAGATTCTTGTTTTAGGCCATTTTTAATAAGCTTAATGTTTCACAATCTCTATGGGATTACAAATGCATCCACAACGTTTATGTCTATCACAAAATCATTTCCAAAATTTATTTGTAAACATATGGATCCTGAAAAATTGTGGGGATATGTTCAGAAATATAACGTAAGCATACTAATTTAAGTAAATGAATTTATTATTTGAATTTACTTTTAGAAGCAAAGAAAATTATAACTAAAACACAATTTAAATGAAAACAATTACCATATGAATCTATAAATATAATGAATCCAAAATTAATATTTTTTTTTAGATTGATGCAATATTCTTGTCCTCCTGTGATGCAATAAGAGCTTACCGTCATATTCCAATAAATTATAAATCCAATCTCCAAAAAGTATTCGTTGGAAGTAACAATATTTCCAACGAATATTTAATGAAATACCTAAAAGCTTTAGGTGGCACTGATGTTATTTATTCATATGCCCTAACTGAACTTGGCTCTGCTTTGAAACCTTTGACAGGTTTTAATGAAAGAGGAGAGCAGGAGCAACGTTTAAAGAAACTTGGATCACTTGGTACACCATGGAATAATCGATCATATAAAGTAAGAAAAAAATATTTTTGCGTAAATAAAATTAGACAATAAGAAGACGAACAAAATTCAGTCAAGACAAAATATCTGCTTTAAACTGTTTTAGATTGTCGATCCAGAAACGGAAGAAACATTAGGTTTCAATGAAAGAGGAGAATTGCGGATTAAAACTAAATGGTGCTTGAGTGGTTACTACAATCAAGATTCTTCAAGCTGTTGGGACAAAGACGGATTTTTTAAAACTGGAGACATTTTCTACTACGATGAAGATTTTTGTTTCTATATAGTTGACAGAATTAAAGAAATGTTTAAATATAAAGCGTGGCACATTGTACCAGCCAAACTGGAACACATCCTTTTACAACATCCCGAAATTGCAGTGGCAGCTGTTATTGGCATTCCACATGCCGAAGACGATAATCACATTATGGCCGTTGTTCAACGCACGCAAGGAAGTAAAATAACTGCCGAAGAAGTTAAAAAGCATGTTGATGATAAAGTCGATGATAGGCATAAATTAAGAGCTGGCGTTAAATTTTTGGAAACAATTCCTACGACGCCTTCTACTAAAATTAAGAGACAAGTATTAAAAGCAATGTTTATAAAATAGTGACATCTAGGCAACATATACCTGCTAACTAGATTATCATATCCATCATGGACGTTCTCAATTAAATTGAAATTAATTAAATATTTGCCGTTTTAAAAATAACAGTTATATGTGTATCATCTATGTATACACCTATCGTCTATGTATATTTGTTTACACATTGCAACATTCTTGATAGCACCTAATCAATTCCTAATTGTTTGTAGTTATAATTTGTGATTCTTTTAATAAAATATTTGTTCATTTAATTAACCGAAAATCTATACATATTATCTGCCTCCATACATATTATCTGGTGACGAAGATGGAATGTACTTTACTTTTTCGTGTCCGGTGGTTTCCGGTGGTGGATGGATTGGCCACTCTCTGGTCGGACATAGGGATGCATAAAATATATCGATACATCAAAATATAGATATTTTTTTAAATATATATGGATATTTTCGCACGATATTTGTTATAGCGATATATCGATATTTTCGCACGATATTTGTAATAGCGATATATCGATACTAATTATGTTATTTTGTAATCGATAATTTTCTATAAATTTAGGGCTTAAACATTATTTTGTTCTGATTGGTGATCGTATCTTCCTTACAATATTGTGAAGGTCCGTTCAAAACGCATCGACAGCGGCATGCTAAGGCCTTTCAAAGACGCATCGGCGGCGGCATGTTTTTCAAAGCTTTGAAAGATGCCGCAACGTTCTCATTGGTCGCCTTCCTTCCACCCTGGTGGGGTGACAAGGTATAAAAAGAGAACGGAAAAGACGAAGACGAACCCCACACCAATGGACACGGAGAGCATCACCGAGGCCGCCCCCAAGCGCAAAACCGACCCGGAGGACGAGGGAACCTTCCGGTTTCCCAAGAAAACCGCTAAGCTGACGAGCCCAACCACGTCAAGCCTGCGAGGACCGCAGGTGAGTATGAACAGTTACGCATGCTTAAATACAAGGGACAGTGACGACGACGACGACGAAGACGAAGTCACTGAGACCGAAACCCCCACCGAAAACAACGTCAACAACAAAACTCCCATCGTGCTACGAAACAAGGACAAATGGGCAGGGCTTTCAAGGAAGCTAAACAGAAACAACATTAACTACACCAGGGCAACGACTACCAGGGACGGGATAAGAATCCAGCCCCAAACCATAACTGACTACCGGAACATGTACAAGTTGATGAAAGAAGAAGATTACGAATTCCACACGCACCAACTGAGCACGGAAAGGAATCTGAAGGTCGTAGTGAAGGGAGTTCCCTGCGGCCTGACGGAGGAGCAAATCAAAAACCTCAACGACAACGGATACCCGGCCATAGAAGTGACCAGGATGAAAGGGAGAGAAGCCACGCCAATCCAAATGGTCCTGGTAAAAATTGGGAAGGAATACAAATCCATCTACCAAATGGATCGATTCTACGGACTGTGCGTGAAAATGGAACCACTGAAAACACGAGGAGAAACCGTGCAATGTCACCGATGCCAGATGTTCGGCCACGTGCAGAGGCACTGCAACGCCGAATACAAATGCATGAAATGCGGACAGAACCACAGCACGCACCTGTGCGAGAAACCGCTAACACTGCCGCCGAACATACGTGCGAACACACCTCTACATGGAGAAACTGCCCGGCGAGACCGGAAATAGCTAGACAAACGGAACAAAGACAGCAGGAAACGAGACCCCCACCGAGACAAACAACCCAAATACCGAGACAAACAGCCCAAACACAGAGACAAACAGCCCAAACACCGACAACGAGCCAAATACCGAAACCGATAAGAAGAAGCAACAACCCCAACCCGGAGACAAAACCTTCAACCAGCCGAAACAAAAGGAATAGCAACGAAGTAATCAGATCTGAACTGACGGAAATGATGCTCGACTTTGCCGAAATGGGACACAGCAAAGAGGAAACAGAAAAGTTCACTAGAAGAATCACAACCATCATGCTCACACTCAACAATGACCACTAGAAGAACTAGAGACAATCTGAAACTTACATTCTGGAACGCAAACGGAGTACAAAACAAGAAACAGGAACTAGTAGCACACCTAAACGAACACAGCGTCGACGTGGCCCTGATCAACGAGACGCACCTCAGACGTTGCAACCAACTGAACATAGCAAACTACCAAGTCTATAGAAAAGACAGAAGCGAGAAAGCCGGAGGTGGAGTCGCCATCGTCATCAAAAGAAACATAAAACACCACGAACTGCCGGAAGTAGAAACAACCACGGACACGGAAACGGTAGGAGTAGAAGTACAGACAACTGGCGGACCCATAGCCCTCTACGCACTGTACTCGCCGCCACAGAAACAAATAAATGCCGACGACCTGGACAAAATATTCGACAGAAATATAGGTACCATAGCCGCAGGAGACTACAACGCAAAGAACTCGCAATGGAATTGCAGAGTAACAAACACCAAGGGCCGACAATTACTAAGGTACACGGAAAACCGGAAGTTACAAGTAATTGCACCGAACGAACCAACACACTTTCCAGGAGTTCAGCGAATGCCGGATATTTTGGATATAGCCGTTATGAAAAACATCACAGCAAACGTGGAAATAATCTGCATCAAGGACTTGAGCTCAGATCACAACCCAGTGCACATAAATCTCCAAGCGAATTCGGCCAGGAAAACAATCGAGAAAACTATCACAAATTGGAACAAATTCAAAGATAATCTGACGAACGTCACTTGTACAGAAATTACAAGCCCCCCGTGTCTAGAAGAAGCAGCACGGACGATAGAAAACGAAATAAAAGCAGCACTCGAGGCCACCACAAGGAAACGGACAGCCAACACAACAACCCTCCCACAGGAAATCAGGAATCTACTAAAAGAAAAGCGCAAAGCTAAGAAGGTATTCCAACGGACGCTGGCACCGACGGACAAGAACGTCTTAAACAGACTGACAAACCAACTGAAATGGGCACTGCGCGAACAGCACAACGCCGAATGGGAAGACAAACTAGAACGCATCAACGAAACAATAGAGGAACAGTGGAAATTAGCCAAGAATCTTAGAAACAAGGAGAGGAGAACAATTCCCCCACTGAAAACAACAAACGACACTGTAGCAAGCACGGACGAAGAGAAAACGGAGGAATTCGCAAAGTCGCTTGCACAGCAGTTTAAACCGAACGCCGACACACACCCACTCCGCAAAAGGCAAGAAATACGCGAAACCGTACTGAGAGTACTAAATAGTAGCGTAAAAAACACGGAAATAGAGGAAACAACACCGGAAGAAATAAAAGGTATAATTAAAAACCTAAAAACCAAGAAAGCACCAGGCTGCGATAACATCAACAACGTCGCGCTAAAAAACCTAACACCGAACGCAATAGACAGAATAACACAAATCATAAACGCCGCACTGAAACTTGGAGTGTTTCCGACCCAATGGAAACACGCAACAACGATTCTAATCCCGAAACCGAACAAACCCCGAAACCTCACCTCCAGTTACAGACCAATAAGTCTGCTGACAGGTCTCAGTAAAATCACAGAAAAAGTAATACACAAAAGACTGACAGAAATAACTGAAGACAAACGTATTCTAGCTGACGAACAATACGGCTTCAGAACAGAGCACTCTACCACCTATCAGACGACAAGAATAACCGAAGCAATAATCGACGCTTTCAACAAAGGGTTAGCCACGGGAGCCGTCTTTCTGGACGTCTCTAAGGCTTTCGACAAGGTATGGCACCTAGGTTTAATATACAAACTGCACCAATTTAAAATCCCAACAGCAATGATCAGACTAGTGACGTCCTTTATCTGTAACAGAACATTCCAAGTCAAAATAAACGACAGCATCTCCACAACTCAGACAATGACAGCCGGTGTCCCACAAGGATCTGTCCTGGGCCCCCTTCTTTACAGCATCTACACCGCAGACATCCCAAAACTAAAAGACACAGAAATTGCACTATACGCAGACGACACAGCAATTTTCACAAGAGGATACTCGACCGAGGCCATAACAAAACGGCTCCAAAATCACCTGGACAGGATTATCCGGTTTGCGGGTTATCCCTGCTTGATATATTATATATTTTTTATAGTTGGTGAGTTTGTGTTTGCAATTCTCACGATGTGGTCCAAGACGTCGATTATGAAAATAATAATATGCTGCCCAGATAAGGATAAACGAGAGTTTGTTGTATTTGTTTACATTACAAAATGGGTATTATCTTTTTTATTATCTATGGGACACAGAAAGTAGCAGACATTTAAACACTTTTTTATACAAGATGAATTAATGAAACATAAATGAATATAAAAAATGCATGTAGAGGTTTCTTAAATTTTGATGAGCATTTCTTCATATAATTATTTGTTAGTGTATTTAAATTGCTTATATAAAAACAAAAATCAGATGTCTGCTATCTTTCGTGTTATATTATCCTACGAAAGAATTAATAACGTACTTCAAATTAATGTTATCATTATTTAATTATTTTCGATCTTGATGATATAAGATGTTCCACAATTAATGATCAAGTGTTCATCGAGAATTCCAAAAAGAACAAGCAACAAACTTTAATAGATTGTGTTGAAAAAAGCTTAAAATATGAAGAAGGAGGTAAAAAGTATGCAGATTTGACTCGAGCATTAATATATAAGACAACTTACCCTTCTCATGTGTCATGTGAGAATAAAGGAATGCAAGAATTTGTAAATGCAATATGTCCTCGTTATAAACTAGTAACACAACTAGTGGAACAAAGATATGCTACAACAAAGTCAATTCTAAAAAATACCTTACAGGATATAAATTATGTGAGCTTAACTAGTCATATTTTGACCATAACCAATTCAACAAGAAGTTTTTAAGTTATAACAGCTCATTTTTTAAGTGTGCAAAACGGTTGTCTCCAGCTGGAAAGCTTAAGTCTATCTTCACAAAGGTTATATGAATCACATACAGGAAAATACTTTGCAAATTATTTCGACGAAATTTCTCAGGATTTTAATATATCAAAAAATTAAATATTGTCAATAACTACAGATGGTAAAACAAACATGATAAGCGCAGTATCATTATTTTTGACAGAATTCCCTGCATGGCTCATTCACCCAATCTCATAGTTGATGGGGCGTTATAAAAAATAAGACATTCATTGCAGTTGCAGATCAAATCAAAAGTCTAGTTACTTATTTTAAGCAATCTGTAAATACAATGGATGAGGTATGAGCGGAACAACAGAAATCTGGTAAAAAAGAAGGAGAAGTTTTGACCTTAGTTCAATCAGTATGTACAAGATGGAATTCTTGTTTTGATGCGTTAGAAAGATTTGTTAAATTGTCAGCAGTTGTAGCTAAAGTTTTAGCTGTAAGAAGCCAGAAGCATAAGAAAGTTCCGGATATGGTTACATCTTCTCAACTAATTATTGTGCGTGATTTGATTGAACTTCTTGGACCGTTTAAACAAGCTACGGAAGATATCAGTGGTGAAAACTACGTTACAGCTAGTTTAGTTATCCCTCTAACAAATTTGTTACGTCAGGAATATGAGAAAATCAGGCCGGCTACAGAGATTCTGTTCAAGTCTTTTAGAAGGAATCAAAAACCTGTTAAAGCCTTTAGAAGCTAATATTTTACTTGCAAAAGCCACTATTTTGGATCCTAGATTTAAAAAAGTTTATTTTTCATCCTCAAAGAATAGTTCTCGAGCTGTAGAAGAGCTTTCTGAGGAAATTCGTTTGGTACACCGGCGAGGAGGACAGATCTCACCAGAACCACAAAAACCACGAAATAACACACCAAATGATGCAGGGAAATCAATTTGGTCTAAACATGATAAAATTGTATCCCAAAATACATCAAATATCGACATTCCTAGGTTCATCAGGTTCTGTCCCAAATGAATTTAAACAATATTTTGATCAACCAAATATACCAAGACATTCAGATCCGCTAAAATTTTGGTTTGAAGGTCGCCATTTTACACCCGTGTTGTCGGATATTGCACAAAAATATTTAATCCCTCCTGCGTCGTCTGTATCTTCCGAACGAATGGCTTCAACAATAAACATTGTAGTACCAAATAATAGAAGTAGATTGTCAGCAGAGCACATTAAATACCGTGTATTACTAAGATCATTGTCAGAAAAATATTGGTTTGAATAAATATATAAGATTTAGTAATCGTAATTTTTTAATCCTTTTTTTGACGATAAACCTCAAACATATTTTCCGGTTAAAATTATTCATCAATCCGATAAAAGTGTTCTGGGTAAAATTTCTAATTTAATTTTTAATTCCATAATATTGATATAAAAATTAAAAGATTTTTTAATCTTTTATTCGGGACTAAAAAAATATATTTTAGCAAAAACTCGACAAGTAATCAAAAAAATTCAAATTAACACATTAAAAACAATGGGTTGTCTTTGTTGGGTTATTAAAAAAAATCTATTTTTTCGAATTTAGAAAAATTGACCGATATATCGATATTTTTTGAAAATATATCAAAACGATATTTCGATAGTTTCTAAAAGTATCGATATTAACAATATCGATATATTTTAAAATATCAACATCCCTAGTCGGACAGTGTTACCAGGGAGCGCCGGCATGTTCTGCATATACAGCAAAAAATGCACGCGTGGTGGTTCCTTCCGTGCTCCCCGATGGAATGTAAAGAAATATAATGTCTGGTTTGTGAAAAAAATGTACTTGTTTGAAATGTTGTGTGTCTAAAAATATGTGTATCAACGTGTATAAAAATATTATTAGTCAAAATTGTAAATTAGTAGTCCTCATCAATACTTCCTCGTCATCCGAATCAGAAGTTGGCTTACCACATGCAGTGAAAGTCATCGAATACATATTATTGGATATATTTATACTGTATACAATATTTTTTACATAGAATTGAGTAACAACCAATTTCATTTTAGTGTCTAGGTTAGGTTAGGTTAGGTTTTTTCAGCTTTGACTTCTTGCCAGTATCTTCTGCGCCCACCAGGAAGTCAATATTTATGCTTTTCGGACAAAGGTCTTATCCTTCTTTTGGACAATGATGCCATTTTAAAACCTTGGTAGTTGTTCAACAAGCTTTTAAATTTGTTTCCATCATGAAAGTTCCTCTCTGAGATACCAATCTGCCCAAGATCATTTTCACATTCTTCGAACCATCTCGGACTTGTTCTGCTGAAACTCCATATTCTTTTTGTTAGTCGGCCACCGTCCATCCTCATGAGATGACCGTAAAATAACAATCGTCTCTTCTTAATGCCTGCTGTAATAGGTTGTTCTGCTATACAAGTCCTTACTTGCTCTTATTCGCTATTGTCCATCAACGCATTTCTTACCTAGTATTTTCCTGAAAATCCTACGTTCTCGTTTTTCCAGCCGCTCAGCTTGACCTTGTCTATTCATGGTCAAAGTATCGGACGCACATAAGCGCTCAGGTTCTAAAACTGTATTATAATGTCTGAACTTAGCTCCTATACTCATAGACTTTTTGTTATAGGTATTTTTTGTCAGGTTGTATGCCTGGTCTAACTTTCTTATCCTGACATAAATTGCTTCTTCTTCTAATCCATTCTCCTCGATGACTTCACCAAGATACCTGAAATTCTTGACTCCAATTTTTTCCGGATTGGTGGTCATCCATTCAGTCCATCGTAGATGTTCGTCATATATTTTATCTTTTTAATAGAAATCTGGAATCTAATCTTTTCAGCCTTTTCTGACAGCCTATTGATCTGTCTTTAGCCTATTGATTGTTGACTCTACGTTGTTAGCAAAAACGGCCAGGTCATCTACAAAGACCAAGCAGTCAATGTACACCCCTTTGTTCTTAGGACCAAGTGTGGATCGCTCTTCATTAGTTTCTTCTCGGGCTAACAGCTTTTTCCACTATCGAATGACCTTTTCCAAAACACAGTTGAAAAGGGTTAAGTACAGTCCATCTCCTTGTTTTACGAGATCTCACCCATACATTTAAGTTTTGACACTGTCTTAGTAACAGTTTGTTCGATTAACTCTTTTGATGTATCATCCACCTCAAACTCTCCCAATGGATTAAAAAAATGGTGAAAATCAACAAACACGACCAAGTAGTTATTTCCATTTTTTTTTTGTACCCGATGATGTTCTTTAGGTTAAAGCAAGAAGTTCAGGGCAAGAACGGTCCTTTCGGAAACCAGCTTGATAATCCCCAATCAATTGATCAAGATGATCTTCTATTCTGTTCTGTATTGCTTTGGAGGCAATCTTATATGCAACAGATACTAATGAGATGCCCATATAGTTATTGCAATTCTTTTTATCACCTTGTTTATGTAGAGGATGCTTTAACCCAGACATTCAGTTGGTATTATCCCAGTTCTCCAGATCTCCTCAAAAAGCTGGACTAGTACATCTAGAGTTCAATTGTTTGCCAGCTTCAGTAGTTCCGCCACTATTGAATCCTCTCCAGCTGCCTTATTATTCTTAAGGTAGTGGATGATCTCTTTAATCTCGGCTTTACCAGGTTGAGATGAGTTTGTTAGTTTGCAGATCGGGTCGCTTGCAAGAAATCTTTCTTTCGGTTCATCACAATTAAATATTTCTTCAAAATAACGAGACATGATCTTTCTTAGGAGGTCAATCCCAGTTTTCTATTTTCGTCTCTAAAACAAAGACTTGGGGCTTGGTATCCCTTTAAATTAGACTTGGACGTCTGATAGATGTCTCTGGCATTGTTTTTCCGAAAATACTGTACGATCTGTTCTAATAGCTGTCTCTCATACATTCGCTTAGTCTTAAGTAGTTCTGGCTGCATATTTTCGAACTTCACGGAATACATCAAAGTCTTCAGGTCTCCTGGTCGAGTTCCAATTTTTCCAGGCACTTTCTCTTTGGGCCACCACCTCATCACAAACCAGATTTCACCATTATGCTTTCTCGTTTTAGCTGTCAGGATTGCAGTATTAGCTGCTTGTTGGATCTTAGAGGCGTTGAATTGTTCGTCCAATTATGAGATTCAAATGTCAGTTGCTGGAGGAAT
Organism: Phosphuga atrata; assembly: GCA_944588485.1. Taxonomy (NCBI): domain Eukaryota; kingdom Metazoa; phylum Arthropoda; class Insecta; order Coleoptera; family Silphidae; genus Phosphuga; species Phosphuga atrata. Next base: position 50,606,117 of record OX155896.1, on the reverse strand, counting down.
TGTTCTAATATGTTTTGATTGATTTTAAGCTTTGCAACATCAAATTTTTGCCATCAAACTAATTGCCTGGTGATCGCCAAGTCTTCTGTTTACTTGGCTTGAGTTTGTAAATTGTTGACATTATCTGAAGATTAAAGGATCGACACAGATTGACGAGTCGTATACCATTTCTATTAGTCATCTTATGAGCTGAATACTTACTTACTTACTTTTGAATGGAGCTTACTATTGGTCGTAGTGGGGCTCCATCTTTGTGGATCTTTGGTAAACCATATATCTTGGGACACCGTGAGTAGTTTTCTCCCTTGGTATAAGATATTTCATAGATTCCTTGTCAATGCTAGAGCTTAGGATCTTTTGTCTGGTAGTTTTCTCAAGATAGGTTGTGGGGTCCGTTGCACTGGGTAGATAAGCCGGATCATCTAAGATTGTGGTCATTTTTTTTGTTTATAGTCAGCACTGTTCATGACTACAGAGCAATTTCCCTTGTCAGCTGGTAGAACCACAATGCTGTTGTTTTCTCTCAGTACCCTGAGGGCTTTGAATTCCTCAAACATCATAAGCCTTAAACATCATAAGATCAAAATTAAAACCAGAAAAGTATGTATCAGATCTGGCAGAACATTGTTTAAAGAATACATACTTTAGGTACGATGGCCAAATATACAAACAAGTCCTAGGAGCACCAATGGGTTCACCTCTATCCCCAGTAATAGCCAACATATTTCTTACAGATTTTGAGAAAAAGGCAATCTCATCAGCCACACTTAAACCTACACTCTGGTTAAGATATGTTGACGACACATTTGTAATCTGGCCCCACGGCAGACCAGAGCTGGACAAATTCCTTACCCATCTTAACTCCCAAAACGACCAAATTAAATTCACAATGGAGATAGAAAAGCATCAACAACTGCCTTTCTTGGATGTTTTGGTACAGAAGAAACCTGACGGCACATTGAGCCACACTGTGTACAGGAAACCAACCCACACAGACAGATATCTGAACGCTTCTTCGCACCATCATCCCAAACAACTAGCATCTGTAGTCAACACTCTTACCACCCGATCCAAAAGACTGGCCGACCAGCTTAACTTACCAAAGGAATTGAGGAACTTATGAGAAGCTCTTTCTTCAAATGGATATCCAAACAGCTTAATATCCAGAGCTTTCCGTCGTACAGAGAACAGTAGCCAAAGAACTGAAGAGCGCCAGAAGCCCGTTAGCACAGCATACCTACCATATGTTCATGGATCAACTGACAAAATCGCCAGAATACTTAAAAGACACAACATCGACACCATTTTCAAACCTAACCAGAAAATATCCTCCATGCTACGCAGCGTTAAAGACACCATCCCGTTAGAATCCCATGGAATTTACGAAATACCTT